>OZ030011.1:13371430-13971430 GCA_964023405.1 Apodemus agrarius
GAATCCCACGCAAGGACAGAGTCTAAGCTGGGTCACAGTGTCCCACTCCCCCTTCTGTCTTTCGAGTCCATGAAGGTGGTCTGAGGAGTCTCAGAGGAAGTGTGAGGCATTCGGCCAGAACCCTGGTGAGGCAGAGGGTGAGGGTGACCTACCAGTGACTGATGGTGTGCCTGGTGTCTCCACTTCTCTTGTCTTTTTCCACCTTGACTTCCTGTATGAAGCCAAGTGCCCTGGCTACCTTGTCACCATATAAATGACCAAGTCAAGAGCACAGAGACTCTTGTTGGACTCTGAAATGCCCATGGCTTCCTCTGTTCTCGGACATGTGTGCCCACCTGTGGGTAACTGGCTAACGGTGGTGCCGTTCATCCCAGATGCAAAGGACATTTGAGTTATGAATGTGTGGTCGTCATCTCAGGACATAAAGCTGTAGATTTCATCAGGTGACTGTTTGGGTTCATGAAGCCATGTGCAGTGCAAGTCCTTTACGGGTTTAAAAACCTTTAGAAACAGTATCTGTGTTGGGCTGGAAAAAAATAAGTAAAATTTGTGACCTGCCTGCCTATGCCCCTCATTACTTTCAAAGTCCACAATTTCTAGGGAAATTTTAAATTATTGAAAAAATAAAGGACCTCTGTGGTACATTGGACCATCCACAATTCTCTTCAGTGCCCTGTCAGCTTGTCTGAGTGTGGTTTTAAGTCCAGCTGTGTGTGCCTGACTCTAGTAACACTGTGTAGCCTTTCTTCCTCTCTCTGGTCCATTTCCCACCCTGTACCTTTCTTCTCATTCTGGTGTGTGTGTATGCATGTATGTGTGTATGTGTGCATGCATGTGTGTATGTGTGCATGCATGCATGTGTGTGTGTGCATGCAAGTGTGTGTACACACATATGTGTCTGCGTGTTCCTCTGTGAGCATGTGCAGAGCATTGGCCTGGAGGTCACCAGGTAGCCCAGACTAGCTGCTCCTAGTCCTAAGGCTCCTCCCCTCTCTGCCTCCCCAGTTCAGACTATAGGTGCCACCACACCCAGCTTTTTATCTGGGCCTTGGGGTTTGAATTCAGATCCACATGCTTATGTGACAAGCATTTTATTGACAGGGCCATCTTCGCAGCCCTTCATGCTGTTTTTAAGAGGGCCACTCCTGGCACTTCACCCCTGGAGAGACTGCCTTGTATATGAAGATAAGTGGTCCGTGTTGGAGATACCACAGCTGCTCTTCAAGCATCTTCATCCTTAGAGAGCTCCTTTTGGGGGGGAAAAAAGGCTTTTAGATGTTTGATAAATTCATCAGGGGCGAGGGCGGGTTCAGGGAACAGCCCAGCACCTTTGTTTCTAGTGATATTTTATGAAGATCCCCACTGGGTTATGGAGAATTCTATTGAGAGAGGATAAAAGTCAAAAGCTTATAAACAAAGATGCTGATGGTGATGGGGCCTTTCTTTGTAACTGAATACACGGTCTTAATTCAATAAAGTGCAATCACAAAAGGCTTAGATTGAACGTCTCTTGTGTATTTCAAAGCCTGGCTGAAGTATAATGAGCCAAATTGATTCCTTCCAAACAAGTAAAACCCGTGAAATAATGAGGGGGAAAAATCCCTTCCTATGAGCAAATATGAAACACTGAAAGAGTACAAGAAGACTTGCCATTTCCAGCAGAGAAAGGACTTGCCTGCGGAGAAGGAGCCATGGCGGGGGAAGGGGAAGGGGAAGGGGAAGGGGAAGGGGAAGGGGAAGGGGAAGGGGAAGGGGAAGGGGAAGGGGAGCGAGTCACCTCAACTCTGCTGAGCCCCCATCACTCTCCTTCCTTCTTTTGCTCAAAGCCACCAGCTATTAAATGGAGGCTGTGCAGGAGAGGTGGCCCCCAGTTGCTCAAGACTGCAGACATGGAAGAGTCCAGCCATTGCGAGCGAGGCAAGCCTATGCGACCTAGCGTGTGACATGTTTCCTGATTGGGACCACTAACCCCATAACTCCATCCTATTCATTGCACTAATTTCTTTGATATTTATTGATAATAATTAGCACTGAGGAGGTGAGCCTACAGTCCCATGGCTTATGGCCATTGGGACACAAGTCCCATGTAACAGTAAACAGTAATGTATAATTTACACTTATTATTATTATTATTATTATTATTATTATTATTATTGATTTCGTCTTGACCAACAGTAGCGTGTAGCGGGAGGCAGGGAAGAGTGAACCTGAGTTAAGCTGTGGATCCGGAGGGAGATTTCCCTGAGGAAGCCATGTTTAAAAGTTTGATGGATACATGTGTATGGGAAAGGTGGGAATAAGTGGGCTTGGCAGTGAGCCTAATAGGTGAAGGACCCGGATGTGGTAAGAGAAAGGCTGTGCCAGGGGGAAGGTTGGCAGGGCTAAACATCCCAACTACCATCCTGTGGTAGCAGGTCTTCCCGCCTTCTCCCATGCTCTTAAAACTCCCCAAATGTCACTAGAGGCCAGAGTGAGCAGTTCCAGCTGTAAGGTCTAGAAATGCCCTGGAATGTAATCACTACCTAGGAGCCAAAGATCTTCCTTTGGTCAGCAGCAGCCCAGATGGTCCCTCTCTGCCTGCCCCTTCTTCATCCCGTCCTCTGTAGCCTTGAAGAGGCGATGACAGCGGACGGGAGCTGAGGAGACCCCTTCCTCTCCTCATATGCCAGCATCAGTGCCCGGCATGCTATCTGGGCAAGACCACGAGCTCACACCCTCTCCTTCTTCTTCCTTCTCTTCTTGTTTAGACTGAGAATAAAGGAAGTCATAACCACAGGTGTGCCAAGAGCCGCCCGTCTTCTAGGCTACTGCAGAGAGGGAACGCACCTCAGGACTCTGGGATCCCACGCCCTGGTCCTGCCCTTCTGGATTCAGGACTCAGCTCTGTGGATCTGGTGGTAGTTCGGGTGGGGCTGAGGGGGTAGGGTTGAGGCTCAGGCCCTTCAATGCTGCAGGTGGAAGGAAGCTAGCCCAGTGGGCTGGACATGTAGGGCTTTATGTTTGTCCTTATAATCACCTTGACGAAGTCTAACTTTTAAAGATTGCAATGAGCAGTTTGGGCAGAGTCGGGGAGCTTGGAGCGAGGCTCCGAGACCTGTTTTCTTCCCCGGGCGTTATCGGCAACGCCACATGGTTTTCGCCCAGCCACTGGGCTGCTCGTAGGTTTTGATTCCCAATTGAACAACTGAGCTAATAGAATTCGCCACTTCACCAGGGTATCACAGCAATCCTCAGAGTGTCTATAAATGCCTTTGAACTCCTTGGGAAAAAAAAAAACCCATGCAATCAAAATACCACGAGAAATCTATATAAATGTCATCCTAGCTCCAGAGCGTCAGTTTGAGTGCGGGGATTTCAGGCTTATGTGGATGCGTTTTATTTTATCATCACGAAAGTTACGTGCCTATCCTGAAGCTCCAAGTTCTAGTTCTTTTTCTTTCTCCTTTTTTCCCTTTTTTTTTTTTAAATAGACTGTACTGCATGCCAGGTTAAGATGCTGAGGCTTTTTTTTTTTTCCAAGTGGTCTTTCTTGCATGGCTTTTCTTCTCCTTTAGTAAAGACTAATTTAGGGCTAGAGAGATGAGATGGCTCAGCAGCTAAGATCACTTCCTGCTCTTGTAGAGGACCTGAGTTCTGTTCCCAGCACCTGCAGCAGGTGACTCACAACTGCTTGTAACTCCAGCTCCGGAAAGGCCAACAGACAGAGATACACACGCTTTCCCTCTCTCCCTCTCCGTCTCCGTCTCCCTCTCCCCCTCCCTCCCTCCCTCCCTCCCTCCCTCCCTCCCTCCCTCCCTCTCTTTCTCTCTCTCTCTCTCTCTCTCTCTCTCTCTCTCTCTCTCTCTCTCTCTCTCTCTCTCACATACACACACACATACACACACACACACCACACACACACTTTACAAATAAAATTAATTTTTTTACAAAAGCCGTTTGCACATGAAAGTGTTTCCTTACACACGTCAGTGGAGCCCGTTCGGCCGTTCAGCAAGGTTTCCGAGCTTAGGGTGTTCGTTCTCGGGGTTCCTTGCACCCAAGGCAGGAGCAGATGGTATTTATCACCCAGTTTTCAGGCTGCGCTTCCTTGTTACAGCTTAATGATCGAACACTGCTTTGCCTTTCTGTGGGGGAACTGAGAATACGTTTTCTCTGGGCAGATCTGCAAGTTTGTCTTCCCAAAAGCCCCGGGACTGTTTATTTGACTCTCCGATGCATCTGAATTATACTTAAGTCCTCGTGTTTACTGAGGAGATTTTTTTTTTTCCAAAAGGAGAAAAAAAGATCTAGCGACCCCAAATTAGTTGAGGAACCAGCGTGTCCCTCGCTTTAAGGAACACGGTAAACATTTCAAAAGAGCATGCCAGCTCACTATCTGACTCCGCAGAGAAAACAGCAGCAGTTAAGCAAGGCATGCCAAGAGTAAGTCTGGGGGGGCCGTGCCGCTTTGCAGAGGGAAGGAAGGGAGTTGGCCGCTCCCGGCTCTTCTGGCTCCCACTTGCTGCAGGAAGGCAGAAGTCCACTTCTTAGGGTGTCATTCTGGGGAGCCGAGGGCCTGCCTCCACATCCTTGCTGTCAGAGGCTCCTGACGGTCGATGAGTTGATGAATGATTCATCCACATGGCTTCTCCCTGTGAGGTGGGAAATGGCTTCCCAGAGGGAGTGGGGGAGGCTGAAGGATGGATGAAGAAAAGCCTTGGAGAGCCTGGTGTCAGCCCTTGCCCTAGAGTTTGGACACCTGCTTGGGGTTCACAGGAGAAAAGTACGTTTGTAGGGAGCGGGAATAGGAAACTTTCACAAGACACCAAGGACCTTTCCACATCCCGCCCCTTCCACGCCCCCTTTTTAATTTTTCTGGCTAAACATAATTAACACGTCTCAGGGTTGTTGGGGATTTGGGTTTGCTTATAAAGAACAGGCTTGCTGGCACCCAGGGCCCAACAGAAAGGAGCTTGCTCATTTACCACATATATCTGGGCATCTGGGGCAAAAACTTTGAGTGTCGGCCCCCACCCCTGGCCCCCAGCTGAAAGGCCATCCAACAGCCACTCAAGGCCTGTGGCACTTGTTCCCAGGGCTCCGAATGTGTTCTGTCTCCTCGCCACCAGGAATCTGGGAGATGAGGGCAGCTGGCCGGCCACACACACACACACACACCTCCTGGTGAGGTTGGAAAAATCTTAATTTTGTTTTATAGGCCACAGGTCAGCCCATCCGTGCCGATTCTTGTAATTGGGCAAGACATGTTTTGTGTGGCCCCAATTACATCTTTTCTTTCAGACCCAACGGGAGCCATCAATTAGGACGACGCCGGTGCCGACAGCTGACCTGAACTGCGTGAAGGCAGGGCTTCCGTGAAATGCCCTGGGACCACTTTGTTTCCCAAGGATCTTAATTACAAGGAGTCTTCACGGTGGAGGGATCAAATGGCGTCCACCCCGTTAGGCCTGCAGCCCCGGCCGGCCAGCGCTTCCTCCTGTGCCCGGTGTGTCTTTCCATCTCAGTGTGACAGAGCTCTGGAGGCTTTATGGCAAAAGAACTCTGAGGAGAACACGTGCTTCGGAGCTGCTCCTGAGACCGAGGCCCTTTCGGAAGTGCTTTCTCTCTGGCAAATCCGTTGCTGACAGGTGGAGGGGCAGGGTGCCAACAGTGTGCTGAACTTGCTTCAGCTCTCCTTCTCCAGGTCCAACGTAACACATCCCTCGGATGCAGTGTGACTCAGTTTCCCCAGCTGGAGATGAGGTGCCTGGTGCCAGGCCTAACCAACCCTTTAAGTGCAACTTGAAATTGTTTCCAAGAACCTTTGGTGAGTGCTTCATGGGTGACTTTAGACAAGGCTGACCAGGGGTACTCCACAGCGGATGTTCAAGGTCTTCGCTGATCTCTCTTGTCGATGCCTGACCGATGGTAATCAGTGCTAGTGAGGTTCCTGTTCTGGGGGAGGGGACCCAGGGCCCTCTGGCATTTCACAGCTTCCCCCCCCACCGGCCTGCAGAGAGGGAGCTCTGGACAGAGGTGGCACATTTGCATAGGCGCCGAGGAGGCCCTTCTCTGGAAAGGGGTCAAGACCAGACCCTCTTCCCTTTTGTAGTTTGGTGAGGGGCAGGCCAGGCACAGTGTTGACTTGGAGCTGTTGGCAGAGACAGGCACCAGCGTTGCCAATGGAGAGCCGGCTCGCCATGAGAGAAATGCAAGGACGGTGTCCGCGGCCTCCTGGGATGATGGTTCCCCACAGTGCGTGCTGGACGCGGTGGGGGTGGGGGGCTCAGTAGGAATGATGGCCACTGTGGGAGATGAAACAATGAAAGGTCTAATTTTTCCATATGTTAGTGTAGTGTTTTCGCAATCAATCCCCCTACAGAATTTCTTGTGGCTATGGGTCAAAGCCTGTTAGATGAGATAGACCTTCCTACAAGCACCCATTCTTGCCCCTGCGATAGCCCAGGAATGCTCGCTGTGTTCATGTACATGAGTTTGTGTGTGTAGTATGTGCATGTGCATGTGTGCATATGTTGTGTGTGTATGTATGTATGTATGTATGTAGTATGTGTGTATGTGTGTGTAGTATGTGTGTGTATGTGGTGTATGTGTATATATGTAGTATATGTGTGTGAGTGCATGTATGAGTATATGTGGTATGTGTATGTATGTAGTATGTGTGCATGTGTGTGTGTATGTAGTGTGTATGGTATGTGTTCATACAGTATAGCCATCCCTGTCAAAGGTCCCCTTCCCAGCACTCACAGTCCCGCAGCTTCAGAGTCCTTTTCTTTACTGTGCTCTAACAGGCTCCTGAGCACTGGGGTGAGAGGCTGAGAAGATTCTCGTATCTGTGGTGCTTTCTTTAGTTGACCCTGGAAAGCAGGCGCGGACAGCAGACCGCAGCTTTCCCCTGCACACCATGAGCTCTAGCTGGACAATGGTGGGATCACAGATGCTCCTTTCCGGGTGTCCTTCGGCCCCATGGGTGGCCAGGGCAAGTGGCTTCTCTGTCGGCACCTCCCGGTGCCAACGGTCCTCAGAAGAGCACAGGCCAATGTAGTGTCCTGTTCCCTTCCGCTCACCTGGCCTCCTCTCTCGGCCTCCGTGGTGCCCCCTCCTGAGCCAGAGGGATCTGGAAGCACAATGTCCCTGTGGATGGTGGGTGGGGCCACAGCATTGTGAAGGCCATCCAACTCCAAGGAGCCTTGACAATGTTAGTTTGGAGATCAGGGTGGTTCATTTTGATCAGAAACTTGATGTGATCTAGAGCAGAGAGGTTCTCAACCTTCCTGACACTGTGACCCTCCAGTACAGGTCCTTGTGTTGGGCTGACCCCCAACTGTAAAATTATTTTTGTTGCCACTCCATAACTGTAATTTTGCTACTGTTGTAAACCATGACGTAAACATTTTTTGGAGATAGAGGTTTGCCAAAGGGGTTGAGAACTACTGCTGATCTAGAATCATGGAAGAGACAAACTTCTGGGCATGTCTAGGAGAGAGTTTCTAGATAACATTAAGTGGCAAGACAAATCAGTGTGCAAGTCCCTGACCGAATTAAAGTAGAGAGAGGGCCAGCTGGACACAAGCACTCCTCTCTCTGCTCCCTGGTCGTGGGTGTAGCTCCTTCAAGCTCCCTCAGACAATTTTCCACGATAAACTGTGAGCCGGAACAAGCTCGTCTCTCCTAATACTCCTTCACTCTGGGACTTTGTCAAAGCATTAAGAAACTTAGGGATACTGGACTTTTTTCAAGAAATGTATCCCCTTCGGAACCAAACCAAAGGGAGTCACCCTTGGCCTCAGGTCCAGTGGGAGGAGGAGACAGGTGTTCTGGGAGCTGGCTCCTTGGAGCTCCTGAGGCCTATGGGTTGGGGAGTGTACCGGCACTGTCATAGCTGGCCCTTCCCAAATGCTGCCATCAGGTATGGTAGAGCCTGCAGGCCACCGTGGGCAGTGTTAAGGAAATGAACTGGTGATCAGGCAGGGAGCTTGCTGTCCGGGGAGGAGGAGAACACAGGTGGCTTTATGAAACTGAGGTGGCCTTGAGGACTCTGCCTGGTTACTCATGCCCCAGGACAACCTAACTCCCCTGTGAATGTCTCAGGGTTTTGTGAAGTCGAGTGGGACGCTTCCTGGCCAGCAGTCTAAAATAACGTCATGCATTTTCTCTCTCCCATCTCCTCAGAAGCTCCTCATAAAGTGACCCCTGAGATCTCCTTCAGCTCCAGGAAGTCATGGAAGTACCTTCTAAAGAGGAAGGGGCTTTGACCCAAACCTCCTCCACTCCCTTGTGACCATAATAGCTCCCCGGCATGGATGTGTGTGCGTGTGTATGTGTATGTGTGTGTGCCCTTGATTTGTACATGCATGTGTGTGTGAGTATGTAACTCGGTACATGTATTCTGTGAATAGATGTGTTCATGCTTGTATGCATGTCCGTCTGAGTAAATGTGTGCATGTGTGTACATACATCAGCACCATATGGAAAGATACTGGTTCTCCATCTCCAGTGGCTTATGGTGTGAAATTTGGAGAATTCAGAATGTAAGGTTTTCTCCCTCTGACAGAGCGTGTCAGGCTGGGCAAGTCGCTAAGAAATGCCAACGGTGAACTTCGTCTCCAGTGGGGTGCACTGAACCTGGGGTCGCCTTCTGGGGGTGATGTCGGATCTGCTCTGAGAACGTGGTTATCATTCCAACGCGGCAGTAACAGCTGCCATGCGACCTCTGGTGTGGGCTCTGTCGGGTCGTTTGACCTCTGTAGCCGGTGCCCCGACCCCCTCTGTGGTTTGCTTGCTGTAATCATGAGCGTCTCACCACTGTGACAGGATGTCTGTTGGAACAACTTGAATAAGGACATATTGATTTGCATGACAGCCTCAGAGGGATCAGTCCATCATGGAGGGGACAGCATGTCAGAACTCTTTTTATCATTTTTGGCCACGAAGGAAGGCCAGCATTTGCTGTCTTTTCCCTCTTTTATCTCTGGGCCCCCACAGTCAGGGTGGGTATCCCTCCTCTGTCCTCAGGAAAAGCCACCATAGACATAGCCAGACACATGCCTCTGTCTCCCAGGTCCTTCTACTTCAGACAAGCTGACAATGAACCCAAACCCCTCTGCCCACCCCCATCTCATCAAGTTCTGCAGTGCACTGCCACACCCAAAGGTGACACGTTCCATCCGGGAGCATGCCACTTGCTCCTGGAATAGGTGACACACTCCTCAGATAGCTCTGAATGTAGGGCCACGTGGTGCTATTTTCTCTTTCCTTTTCCCTCCTCTTAGAATGGAAGACCACAGCCCTGGCTTTCCAACATCCTCACTAGAGTCCTAAAAGCCAGGAGACAGTAGAGAGAGAGACAGACACAGAGCAAAGCAGAGCGCTCTGGCCACAGCCTGCTTTGGTGCCTGTGAGTGAGTCCCGTCCTGTCCGTAGAGATGGAGCATCTTTCCAGTGTCACAGAGAAGGGAATTGTCTGGCTTGGGGTAGGACTTTGCAGTGGCCCTGTGCCACCCTGGGAATGGCACTGCGTGTCAGCACTGCAGACAGGCACATGAGTTAGGTGTTTCTCACCTACTTCCCTAACAACCACTCTGAGTCCACCTGCCCTCCCTCCCTGCTCTCTCTCTCTCTCTCTCTCTCTCTCTCTCTCTCTCTCTCTCTCTCTCTCTCTACCTCCTTCACAGACTATATGCCTGAAGTGAGCAGCTCGTGGGTAGACTCTTTATAGGACAGGCAGGTAGGGTGCAGAGTGACGTCACTCTGCCAGCGGACGTCAGCTATTTTCCTCCGGAAGAGTTCTGCCTTCCTTTCATTTCTGTTTTGAAATATAAGGTCCGCGCAGAACATTCATGGGCTTGTGTGGCTTTCGGAATGTCCACAGGCCCCTTACGCAGCACTCACTGAGGCTTGCACCCAGCGAGACTGGCATTCAGCCGCTTCAGGTGCCCCACCCCAACTTCCCGCCAAGGTAAGCCACAAGCTCCTCTTCAACGCAGACCTGGTGTACATGTGCTTCCCATCGGCGGAATTTCACCACAGGCCCACGCGCCTGTCTTGCCTCGCCTGTTCCAATACCTACGTGTGGGAGGTCTTCCCACATTCCTGCATGCTGATTTACAATTGTTCTCGATGCTACACAGCAGTCTGCTGTGTGCTGGGAGTGTGACTGATCCTGCCTCCTGAACATGAGCAGTTAATGGTTTCCAGCTTGGGTCCTTCCTGTGAGCCTGTGAACGTTCTAGTCTGTGAGTCCTACGGGATGTCTGTGAGCGACTGTGCCACAGAGCACCTTGGGGGGGGAACAGAGGCTACTCAGCTTCAAACGCTCCAGCTGGAGGTGCCAGTTTCCCGCCTCGCCTCTAGGCTGTGAGCTGCTCACTGGGCTGCACCTTGGCCAACCTCTGAGATTTTACCCTATATATTTTTATTGTATTTTAATTTTCTTCTTATCAAGAAAGTCTTCCATTGCTGGTGGGATTGCAAGCTGGTAAAACCACTCTGGAAATCAGTTTGGCGGTTCCTCAGAACATTGGACATAGTACTACCTGAGGACCCAGCTATACCACTCCTGGGCATATATCCAGAAGATGCTCCAACATGTAGTAAGGACACATGCTCCACTATGTGCATAGCAGCCTTATTTATAATAGCCAGAACCTGGAAAGAACCCAGATGTCCCTCAACAGAGGAATGGATACAAAAAATGTGGTACATTTACACAATGGAATACTATTCAGCTATTAAAAACAATGAATTCATGAAATTCTTAGGCAAATGTATGGAATTAGAAAATATCATCCTGAGTGAGGTAACCCAACCACAAAAGAACACACATGGTATGTACTCACTGATAAGTGGATATCAGCCCAGAAGCTTGGAATACCCAAGATACAATTCACAGACCACATGAAGCTCAAGAAGGGAGACTGAAGTGTAGATACTTTGATCCTTCTTGGAAGGTGGATCAAAACACCCATGGCTCACAGCCAACCAATAGACTGAGCATAGGGTCCCCAATGGAGCAGTTAGAGAAAGGACCCAAGGAGCTGAAGAGGTTTGCAGCCCCACAGGAGGAACAATAATATGTACCAACCCGTATCCCCAGAGCTCCCAGAGACTAAACTACCAACCACAGTGTACACATGGAGGGACCCATGGCTCCAGCTACATATGTAGCAGAGGATGGCCATTTCAGCCATCAATGAGAGAAGAGGCCATTGGTCCTATGAAGGCTCAGTGCTCCAGGGTAGGGGAATGCCAGGTCAGGAAAGTGAGGGGGAGATGGTTTGGTAAGGAGGGGGAGGGGGATGGGATAGAAAGTTTTCAGAGGGGTAATGAGGAAAGGGGATACCATTTGAAATGTAAATAAAGCAAATATCTAATAAAAATTTAAAATTAAAGAAATAAGGTCATTTGTTTTTGTAAAATTTACTATTATTTTTGTTATTATTATTTGTGTGTGTGTGTGTGTGTGTGTGTGTGTGTGTGCGCTCAAACTATTGCACCTGTGTCACAGTGTGAGTGTGGATGTCAGAAGACAACTTTTGGGAGTTGGTTCTTGCCTTCCCTTCAACCTTGTTGAGGCAGGGGCTTTCTACCGTTCTGAACATCCCAGGCTAGCTGGCCCGAGAGCTTCCAGATGACCCTACCTCTGCCTCCTGCCTTACCATAGGAGTGCTGGAATCACGGGTGCATATCCCAGCAAGAGGGTTTTTAATGTGGGTTCCAGGGATTGAACTCAGGTTCTCAGGAGTGTGCAGGAAGGGTCTTTACCTGCTAAGCCAGCGCTAGCCCTCATTTGGGTTCTGAGATCTACAACAGTAGCTTGGTAGAGAAAGAGTCACCTCATAAATAGCATCCCTGGACGTGGATACGCACATACTGGTCCCTAGGTTCTAGGCCTGGGGCTGCACAGTTCTGATGGGTTGAATGTGTATATGGGTTTCATTCAAATACTCATGGGATGCTCATAAAAAGTTTATTTAGGAACAAAATCTCAGTAGAGTCACCAAATCGAAATGCTATTAAGTCAATTTTTCTGACTTTAAATGAGAAAGCTTATCTCAGAAACCAGTCAAAAAGAGCATTGGCTCCGGGAGACAGAGACATTTTTGTTGGTCTTGGTAGAATCCCCAGAGTCTATAATAATGCCCACACCAGTTCTTGACTGAACGTAGACTGTAGCGAGGCCCCGGAGGGCATTGAATGACCTGCCCCAGTCCTCAACTGAAGACTGCAGCGAGGCCCCCAGAGGGCATCCCGGGAGCACTTTCTTAGCTGATGTGCTCAGGGGGATCCTGGGTGATCCCTTAGTGTCTTACGTGAGTTGCTGAGGTCTGCTTGACACTTGCTTGGGGCCCCAGCTCCCCCTCCTCAGTTTTCAGCATCTGTCACTGTCCTCATCTCCAAAGTGATGGTGACAACAGTGCTGGAGGTTGGTGCTGTTTGGCTTTCTGCCATTGTAACTAACACCTGAGAGAAGCCAACCTCAGTGGAGGTGGGGTTGACTACGGCCACAGTTTCAGGGTGTCTGCCCATGGTCCTTTGGGTGCTGCATTGTGCTCTGGGATTGTGGTGGCACCATGGAGGGATTGCGTAGTGGGGGTGTGGGGGAGGTATTCACGCTCTGTATCTAGGAAGCAGAGGGAAAAACAGAATAGGGCCAAGGTCCCAATATCTCCTCCACAGGCATTCCTCCTAAGAGGCCCCGTATCCCACAGGCTTTGCCACTTCCCAGTAAAACCATAGACTGGACAAAACACTCAGCACATGAGCCTTTGGGGATCATCAAGACCGAAACTAAAGGAGTATTTATTTTATTTACTGATGTTTTTATTTATTGGTATTATTATTCTAAGGATATGTTGTATCAACCATTGTTTTAAACCCTTTACACATTTCAATCATTACATGCTCTGTGACACGCTACTATTATCCCTTATTTGCATATAGGGAAACTGAGGCAGATAGCAAGTCAGTAACATATTCAGTGTTCTATAGCTACTAAGTGGTATGCTGGATATTAATCCTGGCACAGCCTGTCACCTGTACTGACCTTTCAAGATATAAGGTCCCTTCAGGTAATTCTCATCCCCAGCTAGAGAACGAGTCTGGACACTGTTACATGACTATCCTAGTCACAGGGAGGTTGGGAAAGTGAGGTACGGGGGGTTCTAGAATCCCTTTGGACAAACCATGACCCAGGTCTTAAAGTCAGAGCTGAATCTTCATTCCACAAAGGGGGGGGGGCAGGCAGAGAGGGACATCACCATCAGCGCTGAGAATCTACAGGGTCGTCTCATTAAAGAGTAATCCATCCCTTTGCATGTTAAGGTGCTGTTTCCTATATTACTTGGACTCAAAGAAAATGAGCAACACAGTGCTCACCGGGGCCTCATAAACTAAAGTGTATCTCCAAAGAGGGAGATAAACCTTACAAACCTCAGGAGAGGAGGTCGGAGGGACCTGCACAGGCTCCTCCGTGGCCTCTACACTAGCACAAAATGAGCGGGACGCAGTGTTCTTCTATGGATAGAAAAGGCAATGCCAGGTTCTCCAGTGAAGCTACCTTGACCCTGGGACTGAACCCAGGAGGTTAGAGACAAGCACAGACAAATCACCTCGCTTGTAAAAATAGGGCAGAAGGTCCCAGCGAAAATGATTACAAGTAAAATATAGTGGTCTACAAAAAACAAAAAACAAAAAACAAAACAAAACAAAACAAAAAAAAAAACAAACGTATTTTCTAGAAGTAAAGTAATGGTTCTTAAGTTTGGGGAATCTGTTAAGATAATTCTCCATGACACCTAACTGAGAAAGCTCCTATCAGACACACCGGATGCTGTGTCCATGCTCAGCTCTCCGCCCAGCCCAGGTCTTTCCCGGATACCCCTGTAACAGGTTCTAGCTTGCTGTCCGCCCTTTGGGAGGAGCTCGCTAGTTTGGTGAAAGGAACAGAAGGCTAGGCGGAACAGCAGCATGTCCTGCTGAGTAGGTAGTTACCTGCCTGGCCCCTGGTGCCCCGCTTCTTTGAGACCATAACGTGCGTGCTCCCCTTGGAATTGTGTGACACAGAGGTCTCACTGGAAAGCTCTGTGACATCAGTGTAGAGGCAAGTGGTCATCAAAAAAGGCCACCTCAGCGATTAGGTGGTTAGGCGTCATCTACCTTGTTTGTGACAGTGTCTCTTGTTTGCCTCTACTTAAGACAACCAACATGACCTGTGAATGTCCAGGAATTCTCCTTTCCCCACTTTCCGCCTCCCACAGGGGTGCTGGGATTACAGATGTGTGCTGCTATACCCAGCTTTTATGTGGCCTCTGGGGATTTGAACTTATGGCCTCACTCTTACGCACCAACATTTTGCTGCTGAAGCATCCCCCCAGTGTAAGACATCCTTGTCAGAGAATTCTCGTTCAGATACTGGTGTGTGTGTGTGTGTGTGTGTGTGTGTGTGTGTGTTGTAAAACAATCCTTGTGTTGTTTTGTACAACAGTTGGTATGTTCTGTAGAGGCTCACAGGTGACACACTTGGGGAGCAATTTCACTTGCCTAACTAGGTTAGTGATTGGTTGGAGCTCCTCCCAGCTCTGTCTTCATTGCTCCTGGGTTAGCTCATGGAAGCTGAGAGAGAGAGAGAGAGAGAGAGAGAGAGAGAGAGAGAGAGAGCAGCTCCAACATTCTACAGGGAAAAGCAGGCACCACTGTTCCCGAATACTGACATGTTTCTGATGAGCATTGTTCAATTTGCTTATAGACAACATATAATGTAATCTTCGCTGTTTGTTGATTTACTCAATAAAATATCAAGGAGGAACTGACACGCAAAAATGCTGAGTTCAGTTAGGGGCACAGATGGCCGAGAACCCAGACCCTGGCTCTGCCCTCCCAGAGTACCCGCTGTTGAAGGCTCAGAGAGTTTATTTTTCTTCTTAGCATCCAGTGTCTTCCAGTTTGGGACTCCACAGCCAGCTAGAGCTGAGGTGACACCCAGCTCTGCCCCCCGTCCCTTTCCTTGGTCTGTTTTCTATTACTGTGATTGATGCATGTTGGGTGATTTACAAAGAGCAGGGTTGGTTCAGCTCATGGCGCAGGGCTCCCTTCTGCATTGGAATGCAAGGGTCAACAGTGTCAGCTGACAAGACTTAGCAAGCTGCCCCGCTGGATTTCCTTTCTTTTCTTTTTAATTAAAACATTATCATTTTGTACATATATGCATGCAGATATGCATGTATGTGAGGGGTACACGTGTGCCACTGTTCACATGTAAAGGTCATAGGACAACTTCATAGAGTTGGTTCTGCCGTTCTAAACTCACGTGGGTTCTGGGGTTTGAACTTGATCATCAGACTCGGCAGCAAGTGCTTTTAGCCTCCGAGGCATCTGGCCAGCCCTCTTCCCCATCTTATAAAGCCACCAATCCTATCATGAGGGTCCCACCTCAGTGGCCTAATCAAGGATCTCATTGCCTCCCATAGGTCTTACGCCAAATGTAATTAATTTTTGGCCTTGAGGACGAAGTTCTCTGTTTGGGGGCCACATTTGTGTCATGCTGGCTCCTCCTTCTTGCCTTTGAGAACAGTGATTCTGGCTGTAGGTTTGTCTCATAGAAACAACTGGAGGGAACAGCAGCAGAGTAATCTTTAGTCCCTGGCCATAGAGAACTGTCAGCACAGAGTGGTACAACCACTGAGATACCTCTGGTATGCAATCCGTGTCATTCTTTGTGTTGTGATAAACTTTTTCTGGGGAGATACTGCCCAGATAGGGAGCCCATGACAGACCAAAGTAAGGATACCACCGAAGTCCAAATGGTGAACCAATGAGTTTTATCGGGGTCACTTACAGGACCAGAAATGACACGAAGACAGCTGCATCACTAAAACCCACCCCAGCATGGGTAACGGGTAGATCACAAGGCTGGGAACATGGATCCCACTGTACAGCCTACAGGCAGCTCAACAAGTTGGAGAGAGTGTCCTTTCCAAGGGCCTCAGTTGGTCTAAACCTCTCCAGGGCAGCTTGGCTGGTTTCTGCTTCTTCTCGGTCTAGTCTCAGAGTCTTCTTTGTGGCTTGTCCTGTCTTCTTCGCAGCGTAGCTTCCTTCCCTAACAGGGGAGACACTTGGGTTTTATTTCTTACTCTGGCAGAGAGGGGACCTAGAGAACCTGGTCAGTCTCGGGGACTTCCTATGGGTACTTTTGGCTCTTTACTTTCCTGTTTAAAGAGTTTCCCTAAAGGATAGAATGTATCCATCTCGGAGAGAAACTGTCACACAACCTTCACAGACAGAAGAAAACCTACCGGAGCCTGCGCGCACAGACGGGCTCCCACCGCTCTGTTTAACCTCTGTCGGCACAATCTGTTCCTGCTGAGTCCAGGCAGCTTCTGACATCGCCCGTGCTGTTAGAATACAGGGTAACACCTCTGAGGCTCGGAAGTGTGAGGCAGCCTGGACACACACAGGCCTGAGGCGACACACCCTGCAGCTCACAGGGTCTGGTGGGAACTTGGGTGTTCAAGCTGACGCTCCCCTACAGATGATGCAAATGCCAGCCCACAGCCTACCCCAGTTCTTTTCTGACAGATCCTTTTATCATCTGTTTGATTAATTCCAAACTATTGTAGTAGGTGACTGTACTTCTGACTGCTTGCACAACTCGACTCCCTTTGGAACACACCTCGTGAAAGGTGCACATGCAAACACGATCATCTCTATCTACATTTTAGGAGTGAGGTTATTTTCTCACTTTAGGGACACTGCCCTTTCCCGGCAAACTACCTGTGATGCATACATTAAAGTTTTTTTTTTTTTTAATTTAATGAACTTAATTGACACAGTTTGAGGAAGCTTAACAAATGTGCCCGGTGCATCCCACCACTATAATTACGGTGTGCATTTGTCTCTATACACTCATCCCTGTGCCCTAGGTCAATCCCTCCGCCCACCGCCACAGCAGCCACGGGCTGGGGGCCTTGTGTGAGCGGAGAGCCACGTGTGTTCTTTTGTGCCTGCTTGTGTTCTGCCCAGCAGATTGGCAGGGCCGTTTTCCTGCTGCTCACCCACGTTGCTGTGATAGGGCTTTGCTACACAGCCTGTCTCTCATTCTGCATCCACTCGCCTGGCAGTGGGGACTTGCTGGGCCCCGTATGGCTATACGGACATTTGTGTAAGTGCGGTGGACGTGTGCTCTTCTGTAAGTAGGATCCACGGCACATAGGGAGTTAGCCCTGTCTTCACTGGCTAAACCCTGCCACGCCTCAACCAGGAACCCTACACTGAACCTCCTGCACTCTGCCCTGGCACAGCTGTGAGGCTGTGGACTCTCACCAGGGTAGGACACACGCATTACGCAGGCCTCTTTGCCGCATGTTTAGCTGTTTCTAGTTTTAAAATGAGGCTGCTGTCTTCTTTTTTTAAGCTAATGGAGGAAGTAGAGACAAGGCCCAGCCTGGTTACCCCAGCAGACTTAAGACACAGGTGCACCGAGGAATGTGGGATACAGAGAAGGCGCCACACCCGGCTTGCATGGCCCTCACAGGGAGGCACACGCACACATATGTAGACACACAGGATGCATGGCACAAGCCCATGCAGCCAACATGGGGAAGGACCCTTTGGTGCTGTGAGGATGTCCCCTGTTTTCCACAACCCGGGTAGGTATGAGAAGGACAAAGAAGCCCCACACTCCACACCTGCGAGCGAGAGTGAGCGAGCCAGCCTCCCCTTTGCTGCCACTGAAACAGGAAGAAGTAAGGAGACTGGTGACGGCCAAAGGAAGCACCAAGTCCAGCTCCTAACAGTTTGGGAAAGTGTCATAAAGAGCGTCCTGTGCCCTGTGGCTTGTCATTGGGATATGGAAACCCCTATGCAGCTGGGGAAGCAGGAGGCCAGGAGAGGGAATGGTAGAGAGCAGGTAGAGAGAAGCAGCTCAATCAGGGAGGAGGGAGGAGGAAGGAGGGAGGAGGTGTGAGGGAGGAGGGACGGGATGAGGGAGTCGGTGTCCTGAGGTAGCTGAAGCTTTGGGGCTACAGAGCACGGCAGGGACAGTGCCTTTCAGAGGTGGCTGATGTTTCCCTTTTATGGTCCTCAGTGGCGAGAATTCTTCCTTGCCCAAACATGTGGTA
Organism: Apodemus agrarius; assembly: GCA_964023405.1. Classification (NCBI taxonomy): domain Eukaryota; kingdom Metazoa; phylum Chordata; class Mammalia; order Rodentia; family Muridae; genus Apodemus; species Apodemus agrarius. Next base: position 13,389,544 of record OZ030011.1, read on the forward strand.
CAAAATGGCAGACATGTGTTTAGGGCTGTATCAGACCTTGCTAGAGAGTCCATCCTAATCCACTTACTGTGGTCCTGCTGTTTGTTTCCTTTGGTCTTTCGATATGTCGGATTACATGTATTCATCTGCAGATACCGAGCCATCTTTGTACTCTTGGATGAATCTGAGCTGCTCATGGTAGATAACTCTGTACGTGGTTGGATTTTATTTCCTAGTATGTCCTCGGTGGCGTTTGGTCTGGTGCTCATGGGAGAGACATTGGCCTGCCGGTTTCCCCTTCTTGTATCTGGTTGGTTTGCAGTAGAATGCTGGCCCTGTAGCATGCATAAGGGAGCATGCCCATTGCTTGGGCGTCCGAGAGAGATTGTAGCACATTAGTGTCATATGGTCCTTGCTTGGGGGGACGCATCAGTGAACTCTCTGGGCCCCGTCCTTTATTTTGAGTTTTTGTTTTGCTTTTAGACTTCTTTAATGCTAGCATGCCTGCTGAGGTGGCTGACTTCCGGTGTGAGCTTGGGTACACCTGATTTCTAGGAAGGCCATTTTCATCTAGGTTATCCGGACGTGCCGTGCAGCATAGCAAAGCATGTTGTTCCTTCATCTCCCATTGGTGCCCACATGACACGGCAGTGTTCGTGTTTCATTCTTGGTGTTAGTCCTGTGTCCCTATGAGAATCAAGACAAATATATATGTGTGAAATAGAAATCAAAGGGGGGCTCTGGGAAGTAGGGAATACTGGGAGTTGGAGATCAGGACAGGAGAGAGTAATGCATCTTAATCTTATATGACAACATCACAGTGAAACCTACTACTTTTATAATAAATACAGACTAATAATTTTTTTTAAAACAGATACTAGAGAAATGGCTCAGTCTTGCAAAGGCTTGTCTTGCAAACACAAAGATCTGAGCTTTATCTCCAGAACCGACATAAAACTACTGGACAGGGACTGGGGATGTGTCTCAGATCTTAGCACTGAGGAGGCAGAGACTGGAGGCTCCCTGGGGCTTCTGGGCAGCCAGTCCAGCCTAATTGATGAGCTTTGGGCCAGCGGCAGATCTTATCTTAAAGGAGGTGGATGGCGTTCTGATGGCACCGTAGGCTGTTCTTTGATAAGTCTCTCTCTCTCTCTCTCTCTCTCTCTCTCTCTCTCTCTCTCTCTCTCTCACACACACACACACACACACACAAACACACACACAAATAAAAATATATTAATAAACAAACAAATATTTTCTGTCTTTGCAGAAGAAGAGCAGGAAAAAAAAAACCCTTTAACTGTGTTGTAGCTGTGTTCGAATTTACAGTGCTGTTACTAATCTACTGGCTCCATTTTCCTGTGACACTGTGCCGGTCCTTTGTAAAAGCACACTCAGTTCCTCTCTGCTGTCACGGCCACACAGACCATCCACCCCACTCACCACTCAACTTAATCACTAGAGAGATTTCCCCAGCTGTTTTGAACCAACTGTTATTTGTCAAATCACTGAAGAAATGAAAATATTTGGGATTGGAGAGATGGCCCTATGGTTAAGAACAGTGGCTGCTCTTGAAGAGGACTTAATTCCCAGCACTCGCATAGCAGCTCCCAAGTGTCTCTAACTCCAGCTCCAGGGGCTCTGTTGCCCTCTTCTGGTCTCTTCAGGTACTGCATGAACATGGTTGTCATACATAGATGCAGGCAAACACTCAACATGCATAAAATAAAAACAAACACTACGTTTAAGACATTTTTTAAAAACACGAAAATCCTGCATGTTATCATTTCATATTTCTTCTCTAACACTCCTCCTGTGTATAGTTTTGGATCTTCCAACCTAATTGTTTCCCTTTCTCTGAAGAACTTTCCAGGCAAGTCTATTGATGGCAAATGTTTTCTTTCTTTCCTTTTTATTTTGAATAAAGATTTCCTCTAAAAATTCTACACTGGCAGATTATTATTTTTGTCTTGACGGTTTGAAGGTTCCAGTTTGCTGTCTTGATGCTTTTACGGTTTCTCTGACCTTTTTAAAAATTTCTATCTAATGTTTTCCAGTTTTGAGGATGGAACCCAGGGCCCCCAAGATGCCGGGAAAGTGCACTGTCACTGGGCTCCATCCGCAGCACAATTTGGGTGGCTTCTGAAGAGGAGAGCAGTGGCTTCCCGCCCTTAGTCCTGCGTGACGCTCTGAGCAGCTGTTCTAGTTCCTCTGGTTGATTTTTCCTCCGGAAGATACAGGTTACCTTTTCCTGATCATTCAGACGTGTGACACCTTCACACTGGATGCTGGATCTTACTCAGATTAGATTAGCAGCTTGTTTAGTTGTTGTTGTTTTGACCAAATACTAAAGTTTGTTGTGGCAGGCAGCTAGGTTTTCAGCAGATCAGATCTTTTCAAGGTTAGCTTTTTTTTTTCCTTCATGAAAGCATGTTTAAAATACCTCTCTGCTAGGCATGGTGGCATATATCTGTAATTCTAGCACTTAAGAGGCTGAGGCGGGTGGCGGGGGGTGGTCCCGAGTTTGAGGGCAGTCCAGGCTACATAAGGATACCCCCATCTCAAGAAGTGGGAAGAAGGAAAGGAGGAAGAGGAGGAAGGAAGGAAGAGTGAAGGGGGAGACATTGTTGCCTGGAATTAGCTGAGCCTGACCCTGTACTGGTCATGTTGTGAGACCTCCTAAAAATCCCAGAGTTCCTTGAGTTCCCTCTATTCTGACTGAACTGAATTCAGATTTATCCCAGCCCTGAATGATCTCTGGGAATTGTTCAGTTTGCAGCACTCCTGTGGTTTCTGCCCAGCTCGGCCCCATGCATATGCAGCTGAGTGTCCTGTGGATGTGGAAAGGGAGCCCTGTGCAGCTCCCGGGGCCTGCCTGCAGCTCCCTCCTTCCTCCCTGGTACCCAGACCTGGAAGTGCCAGCGACTTCAGCTTCTCCCAGCTTCAGCTGCCTCCCCAGTGGCAGCCCCTGGTCCTCTCTGTGTCCACTCCCCACAGGGCCTCCGCCAGGCGGCTTGTTCTCTCTGCAGCGGCTGCCGCCTGTGCTCTGCCCGATCGCCCAGGTGCTCCCCCAAAGAGCCCATTCAGAGCCAGTGGCTCCCTCAGGCCCAGAAGCAAACGTGTGTGTGTGTGTGTGTGTGTGTGTGTGTGTGTGCCTGCTTGTATGTATGTGCAGCCACACACACACACACGCAGTTGACTGTGGAGACCAGAAGAGGGAGGTTAAAATGCCCAAGACTGGAGTCACAGGCAGTGGTAAGCCACAGATATAGGTTCAAAGAAACCCACCCTGGGTCCGATGTGAGAGCGGCAAGTGTTCTTAGCTACTGAGCCATCTTTCCAGCCCCAGCATTAGTTTTATTTCGAGAATCCCATAATAATTGAGAGGCTGGGCAAATGGACTAGTAGGTAAAATGTTTGACGTGCAAGCATGAAGATCTGAGTTCAGTCCCCAAAGATGCATGACAAAACACAGGCAGTGTTCACACCCATAATCCTGGGGAGTTAGAGACAGGGGCATCTTCAGGGCTCCCTACCCAACCACAAGCCTAATCACTTCCCCAGGCGTCAGTCCTGACTCACCAACCATGGTGGGTGGCTCCCTGCAATCTCCTCATACATATGTTGTACATGTATGAACACACACTCACCTGCTTGTGTGAACACACACGCTCTGAAGGTAGCCGAGCTTCACGGATAGATGAGTCTCCTTTCCCGACACGGGAAACATGCATTAGGCCACAGCGTTGGGACAGTAGAAGCTTGTAGTGTCTGGACCATAGGAATGGAGTAGCTGATGAAGACGGGAACCAGCTCAGAGAACTCGTCAGTGTCCAGAGCTTATGTCGGCATACAGAGAAGGAGCCGGCAGACCCCCGTCTGACTAAAGCCGCAGGGTCCCTGGCAAAATTCTGTAGTGTCTGTGGCGACGGGAGACACGGCACTATACTGCTGGCTGACGCTCTGGGGCTCTCTCTTGTGGACCTGCAGCAGGGTTGGAAGATCCTGACACCAGCAGAAAAGAATTCAGCGCAGGTCGTCCTAAAGCAGAGCGGGCTTGGGTGTGTTCAGTAAAGATGGTAGGAAGCCTCAGCGCACCCTTTGGGTGAGCGCACTGGCTTCAGAAGAGGAGGAACACGAGGCTTCTCAAGTGGAGGGTCCTGTCAAAGTCCCTCAGCAATAGCTGCCTCGTGTGGTCCAGAGGCTATCATGTACAGCCGGGCAGAAAGGCCTCAAGAAGTTTAAAAATTAAGTATGAGCTGGTTTGTGTATTTGTCTTACCTTTGCAATTGAGACTCTGAGGTGGTTTACAAGTGCCCTTTTCAGGTTTGGGGGATGAGAGAGGTGGACTGGGAATTTGAAACCCAAAGGTCACCGAGGGTTTTGTTTTAGGGCTAGCGTCTGAGCTGTTCTCTGTGGACGGTCTGCCTCGAGTTTGTCCGCATCGGGGTGCCTGAGTCTCAACCGATGAGATGTGTGAATGAGACCCCTGGGTAAGGAACTCTCTCTCCTTGAGCCTTCGTTTTCTCTGTTCTCCCCCTTGACAGGACTCTCACATCCTGGAGATCTTTATTTATTTGTTTATTTATTTTTTAAAATCATGGCCCTTTGCAAAATTCTGTCTCACCCAACCCAACTTTCAGGCCACTGTCTGGCCCGCAGGCTGCCCCCTCGCTAGCAACAGCAGAAGCAATTCACGGAGGAAAGTTAAAATTATTAGTGCCCATAAGAAAGGGTGCATGGCCGCCCTAATAATCAAATAAACACCATTTATAGCTGCTAGAGGCACATTTCACACCAATCTAATGGGTAAAAATTGCAAAGGCCTAAGACATCAAGAGCGAGGGTAAGGGCGGAGGGGGGGGGAGCTACAGTTCCCACCGGCTGCTGGTTGGGGGGGGGGGAGGGCGTGAATTAATTCAGCCACTTTGGAAAGCAATTTGTCCATATCCAAAGCAGAATTGGAATTGGAAATGCGTGTTCACAGAGACTCCGCCATGCCTCTTCCATGTCTATTATCCAGAGAGAATTGCTCGTAATTGCGGTATTGTTTGTAATAGGAAAGTAAATTGGAAACAACTTCCGTCTACACGCACTCGTATGGGCACGGTTACATCTCGGGGAAAACATACTGTTGAGTGCAAAAGCAAGCCCTAGTGCAGGAGCATTTATGAAAATGTTTCACAACACACTGCTAACAACACTATGAATTATTCATGCCTACCTCTTTCCGTAGGTGTAAACATGCGAGAAGCTGGGGGGAACGTCACCCCAATTTTAGAGGTGGGGGAAATTAACATTTCCTGCAGTGACAAGAATGTGTCCTGGGCATGGGGACAAGATGGAAGTCTCATCTGCCATATTCTCTTTCTCTTAGGATAGTAACAACTGTCCCACATGGTGGTGGCCATGCAAGGGCTCATGTCCTGTCCTTCTCCTGTCTCTCAGAGTCCTATGAAAGAATAGCCTGGACAACACAGTGCGGCCTGCATATGGAAAAGTGCAGCTTAAGTAATTATTTTTTCCTTTTAAGAGGGAGATGTGTCAGGAAAGTGGCCTCGCTACCCCAGGCCCCCGGCTGTCTGATTAGCGGCAGGACGCTCCTCCCCTGGGATTTGGCTTAGACAGCTGCTGTGTAAAGGCTACAAAGTTTCAAAACACAGGTTTCGGTGGAGTGCCGCTGGTCTTTATTCAGTGTGATTTGCTGGAGAAGATTGGAAAACACAAGAGTGGGTCACCACACAGGGGCCGGGTGCAGAGGGATGGGAGGGGGACAACCGTTCTGCCGGTGCATGACTTCTATTTGGGATGACAGGCTTCTGGAAAGGGACGGTGCAGATGTTGCACAGCGTGAGTGGGCGGAGTGAATTGACAGCCTGTTGAAAATCGGTGGTGATGGTAAATCCTCTGTTACATACGTTTTAGTTTAAAAATGCATCTTGTTGAGGAGGACACCTCCCACCCCAGAAACCTTGGCCGCCTTGTGTTTAAGGTGCTGGCTGAGACAGGGAGTTGTGAGACGCCTTAGTGGCTGCAGGGCTGTGGAGGGCTGAAGGCAGGCTCTCGCAACTTTTGTCCTGATTACCTGATGGTGTGTGTGTGTGTGTGTGTGTGTGTGTGTACATGCATGTGCACATATGTGTGCGTGTGTGTAGAGGTCGGAGGCTGACATTAAGTGTCCTCTTTAATCCCTGTCCACCTTGTTTTTTGAGACAGGGTCTTTCCCTGAACCTGGAGCTGGCCTTTCTGGCTGGACTGGCTGGCTGCCGAGCCCCTGGGCTACATCTTTACTACTCTCCTGCCTCCGTGCTGATATTACAAGCACACACATCCACAGCTAGGTGTTTACATGGGTCCTGGAGATCCAGACTCAGGCCCTCAAGCTGGCGTGGCAAGAGCTTTATATACAGAGCCATATCCCGATCAGCGCTAGCCTGCTCTCCAGTTCCTGGGACCCGGGCCCGCCAGGCTGTGGGTCCTGCTCAGGAAAGCTGTAGGACCTAACACTTCTTTCCCTGAAGAGGCCAGGTTCTGTTCTGGGCAGCAGCACCAGTGCTCAGCAAAGCCATTAGTCTACCAAGCTCTCAGTAGCGAGAGAGGAAAGGCGGCACATTATCCAATTTCAGTGGCACAGGTTGGGGGATGGTTGGCACCCTCTTGCCCCAGAAAGCAAAGATGCATTAATATAAATTAGAAGACTCTCTGGGGCAGAGGCGGTGGGGGCGGGAGGGCTCACGGCAGGCTTCTCGATCTCAATTGCCGCTTTGTCAGGGTCCATCAGAGAGAAAAATCAGCCCGGGGCTTTTAATGTGCAGTTTGGAGAATTAGTTTCAATTAGCAGAGGGACATTTTAAATCTCGGGAAATAGTCAGCCTTCATGGACTCCATTTAGCATGTAAAAGCCATTCTCAATATTAATAGAATCATAGCATGTAAAATGAGAAGGGACCTCAGAGATGACCCTGGGCCCGGCTCTATTGTGCACCGGGCACTGAGTGATTTTGTCTACATGGCAAATCCGTTGAGAGAGAAAGCACAGGGACTCGGAACTCGGCCACTGGGTCCTCATGCCTGGCCTTCTTTTCGTTAACACGGTCCAGCCTCTCTGTGCTATTTTAGGGTAGGGAAGCTCACATGTCCAGTTGTGTGTGTGTGGTTGTGAGTGTGTGTTTATCAATGGCAGTGCAACAAAATGCAAAAATACTGGCAAAGAAAAGGAAAACATACAGCCAGGACTCCCAAGTGCAGGAAAAAAAAAAAATACGTGCAGCAGGTAAGGAGGTCACCAGGGCCATTTTCAGAGTGATGATGTTCTTCTCAAACAAAGGATCGTGGGACGTGTGTGTGTGTGTGTGTGTGTGTGTGTGTGTGTTGCATACACATGCAAGCATAGAGTGTTTGTCTGTGTGTGTGCATGTGGAGGCCTGAGGTCAGTTCTAGGTACCTTCCTCTATGACACCCCCACCTTAATTTTTGAGACAGAGAATCTCCCTAAACTTGGGGCTCTCTGTTTCACTGGATTGACTGACTACAGAGACCTGCCATGTTTGTCTTCACCATGCCTATCCCCGGCACCCAGGTTGCAGCGTGCACCCAACTTTTTAAAGTGGGTCTGAGTGCAGATCCTGGTGTTTGGGTTGTACTGTCCCAGAGCCCCTGGCACTGCTCACCCGGCTGCGGCCCCGGCGCTCACTCTGCTCCACACCCAGGAGCAAACCTGTGTGGACTCCTCTCGCCCCGGTCCCAGAGCTGCAAGGGGAAGGGCATTTGTTCCAATGGGAACCTGGGTAAATCGTCCACTTCTAAGTAAGACATTGTCATGTGACCCTGGCTCCCCCACGTCGTATCATGTAGCATGTGGAATTGGTCCCGCAGTAGGAAGACTGGACTAGGAAGGTGCTTGCCGAGCCAGTAGGAGACCCAGAGTTCCATGCCCAGGTAGAGAGGATGGGCACTGGTGGGGCACGCTTGTCATCCAAAGCTAGAGGTGTGGAGACAGGACCAATCCCTGGAGCTTACTTAGCAGATTGTGAGTTCCAGAGAGACAGAGACAGGGACAGAGAGAGACAGAGACAGACAGAAACAGGGACAGAGAGAGAGAGAGAGAGAGAGAGAGAGAGACAGAGAGAGACAGAGAGAGAGAGAGAGACAGAGAGATATTGACAGACAGAGACAGGGACAGGGAGAGACAGAGACAGAGAGAAAGAGAAAGAGAGAGACAGAGACAGAGAGACAGAGAAAGAGAGACAGAGACAGAGAGACAGAGACAGAGGGAGACAGAGACAGAGAGATAGGGACAGAGAGAGACAGTGACAGAGAGATAGAGACAGAGAGACAGAGAGACAGAGACAGGGACAGAGAGACAGAGACAGAGAAAGAGACAGTGACAGAGAGACAGAGACAGAGAGAGACAGTCACACACACACACACACACACACAGAGAGAGAGAGAGAGAGAGAGAGAGAGAGAGAGAGAGAGCCCTGCTTGTTTGGTCCCTCACGCTGCCACCTCCTTTGTGAACCGGCCTCCTGGTTTATCTTTTCCTCTGCTTAGAGTCGGGGTGGACCCTTTGTCTTTAATCAACACAAGGTAACTTGTGACCCGCTCCTACCAGTCAGTCAGGAGAAGCGGAGCCGTTCATTTCTCAGAGGTGCCAGGAAGATGTTTTATTTGTTGTTCTACAGACATATCACGGGGTAGCTGCGCTAGGGGAAGACGCTATGCATGACTCTGCTAACTCTCTTGTTTACCACAGCGGCTTGGTAAAAATTAACTGCTGTGGCCAAGGTTATCTTTCCTTTGGGGCTCCACTGCCAAGCTGAGGTGTCATTGGTGGGAGAACAAGGTGCAAACTATACCAGGGACGTGTCTGTCAGGGGGTGTGTTTCAACTGTGTGTGGACGGGGGTCGGTTGTGCCACCAGAGGCCCGTGGATCACATAGGTAAATTAAAAACAAGGTCTGGTGGTGATTCGGGTGATTCTGCTGCAGCCCCCTTGCTGTCTGACCTGCTGGGTGTGTTCGTGCGCGTTCTCCAGTAGAAAGATCTGGAAACAGCTGTCAGGCACTGCTGCGGTCTTACCGGGCATCTGTGCCTCTCCCTCCTTAAGGAAGGCATCCTGTGCATATTCCCGATCCCCATGACGACAGTTGGCCATACTCTTTCCTCTAGAGGTATGTCAAGTGGCCCACAGTGGCCCATGGGTGGCCTGGAGTTGCTCTGTCACCAAGAATCACCAGCCCCAGACGCTTCCTCTGCTCCCTGGGAAGAATGCCCGCCTTCTTGGAGAGTATTTGTTTCATAAGAAGAAGGACAGGGTGGGGGATGTCACTGTCTACTTCAGGTAGACAGCCGCTTGCAGCTGTGGGGAGACACCACAAAAGTCCCAGGGAAGGTTGAAAGTCCTGAGCCTACCTTCTGCAGGAGTGACTCGGGGGGCTGGACGACGGGGATTGAGTAATCATAGACACACTTTCCTGCCACTGGGGTGACTACCAGTTAGTGGCCATCAGCCGACCAGCATCTACCGGTGACTCTGGACAATGGGAGACCTGAGAAAGGAGCAGGATCCAGCAGCGAGCGGTTGTGCAGGTATTAGCTGGACTTTGATCTGCATCAGTGGGGGTCCTGGGGTCCCCCACTGTACACACTCAGGGTAGAGGCTGCTCTCCTGTCTCCTGTTCCCAGATCTGCAGTGATCTTTTACAGGTGTGTGTGTGGGGGTGGTGGTGAGTGGTACTCTGCTGTCCCATGTGGGTGGTAAAGGCTGTAGTTGGAGCATCTTCCAAGTCAGGGTCTCAATGGTCACAGGAGACCCCTGAATTCTATTTCTCACCAGCACTTTTGAGGCGGGGCGCCATGTCCTCCGCAGCGTTGAGAGAGACTGGTGTGTAGAATCTCATTAGTCCACAGTGCATTCCATTAGAGAAGTGAGCACAGGGCATACTTGCTCTTCATTAACTCATGGCCGAGGCTAATAGCATTGCAAGCCCCCATTCCCACAGTACACTGCAGGGTGTTGGCCGGTTACAGGGCATGCTCCTGCCACAGGCAAGGGGGGCTCTGCAGACCTTCTGGGGCCTCCTTTTGAGCTTCATGAAGAGACCTGAAGGTTAAGACTTGAGATAACAGTCCTGGGGGGAAATCAAGCCTACCTCGGGCATGCTCAGGCCAGTCTGGGAACTGGCAAGGCTTAGGAAAGGGTGTGCTTAGCAGAACTGGGAAGAGAAAGAAGCCAGTCACGATGGGGCAGTGTGTTAGGGAAAGATGCCTGGAGACTAGGAGTTTCTCCATCAGGAAATTGATCAAGCAAGCTCTCTGGGGATATTATTTTTGTTTAGAGGCAGTGGATGTTGTTTTTGGTTTGGGGTTTTTAAATTATTGCTTTGAGTGGTGTCTTAGAGTTGCTATGATGAAACTCCATGACCAAAAGCAACCTGGGGGAGGGGGGAAGGTTCATTCGGCTTATACATCCACACCACTGTTTGTCGTCAAAACAAGTTGGGACAGGAATTCGGGGCAGGAACCTAGAGGCAGGGGCAGAAGCCATGGAGGAGTGCTGCTTACTGATTTGCTCCCTGTGGCTTGCTCAGCTTTCTTCTAGAAGCCAGAGATGGCACCACCTACAATGGGCTGGGCCTCCCCGCCCCCATCAATCACTAATTAAGGAAATGTCCTCGGGGCTTGCCTACAGCCCCATCTTACGGGAGCATTTTCTTAACTGAGGTTCCCTCCTCTTTTCTATGTCCACTTGACACCAGACTGCCCAGCACGGTTGTTTGCTTGTTGTTGCTGCTTATATGTTTGTGTTTTTGGTGTTGAGGCTGGGCCTCGTACCCCAGGTTGACTTCCCACTGCTGACACACACCTTTGGATCATCCTGCTCCCCCCCCTGCCGGGGTTTAATATGGAATGAGGGATGCACATACACGCCGAGAAGCACTCTACTGACTGAGCTTATATCCCCACTTTCCCTCCCCATCCCATAGACTCATTCCCCCATCACTAAGCCCAACGTTCCCACTGTGTGTGATTGTCTGGGAACAGTGATCAGCCACCAGCCCTGACCTTGGCCGGTGGCCCCTTCTCCCACCCAGCGATGGTGGGTTCAGCCTCTTTTCACTCCTACCTCTGTCTTTCCCATGGAAGGGTCTCCGGATACCAGGGAGACCTGCCTCCTTGTACCTCCCCCGACCTGGGCTGATCCAGGATCATCTATTATAAGGCCAGTGGATGATTATGTTCACTCTGGGGAACATAAGTGACAAATTGATAGATCCGGAGACTCTGTAGCAGACATTTTTAGAGCGGGCCAACACCACAGTGCTTCCTTAGGACCTACACTTTCACGGAGTCTTTAAAGAGAGGTCAGGAGCTCTCTGGGCTCGGGTGTCATCAGGGTGTTCGAGCTTATCAGAAGCAAATCCCTTCAGCATCCCTTTGGAAGGGGGGCTGCTGTGGGTGGGGTTGGAAATGAGGCTTCCTTTTGCAAAGAAGAGGAGACTTGGCAGGGCTCAATCTGAAGGGTCAGAATGGAAGAAAGCAGTATCCAACCATCTCCCGCCATGCCCTGGAGTTGGGGCAGAACCAGCCGGAGGCATGACCCCAGGAAGGTTTTGGGGAGCAGGCTGCGGGGGCAGAGAGAACTCATGGCTGTCTCTGGGAGCAGGAGAGGATGCTGGGGGAAGCCTGCCAGGCGTGGAACCGATGTAGACCTCGCACATAATAAAGCCGGCAGGCTGGCCCAAAGGCACGCACTGTACTCTTAAGCCATTTTAAATTTTGCCAAAACCCCAGGGTTTGTGCCAAAAAGAAGACCTCGAGTTGGAGGTGGAGGCGGGGTGGGGCGAGGGCAGTGGGTATTGTTGTTTCATAACATGCTAAGCTAATTTATTTGTTTTGACTTGCGCCTTTTAAACAGGGTTTCATCATTTAATGTGCTTTCCATCTTACCCCGTTACACGGGCAGGAACCCTTGTGTTTGTTTACTCGTGGGAGGCTTCCCATTCCCAAAGTCCCATTTAGCCAGCCGGGCAGGGAGATGGTATTTTGATAGCCTGTGCTTGCCGGGGCCTCGCTGCCGGCTCCATTTTCACTCCCCTCGGTGAGTTGAACCACCGCCACCACATTTCTGGTACTTTTGCTCCAGTGTGAATTCCAGGCAAGAGCATGGGCAGACCTTGTCGCTGCCGAGTCCTGCCTCCCCCCTCCCCCTGCCATTCTACTGCACTTGACGTCTAGGTAGAGGAGCCCCCCCCCTCCTCCGCCCTAAAAACAACAAATGGAATTGGCTTTGAGCTCCTGCTGGATGCCCTGAGTGAGATGTTAAACAGAGACGTGAGAGTGAATGAACTCAGCTAGGGAGTCTAAGCCGCCATCTTGGTATGGTCACGCCTTACCAAACTGAAAGCAAGCCTAGGAGAACCCACAGGTAAAACTCCAAATGATGCCTGTGTGGTTCCAGGAGGAGGGATTGCAGGGTTTTGGGGCATGCTCAATCTTGAGTTCATTAAGCACGATGAGACTGTCATTAAAACAAAAGCAGTTGAACTTCTTTGAAAGGTGTATACAGTTTTATGTTTAATGTGTCTGGCGTTTCTCCCGTCTGTGCACCATGTACATGTAGTGCCCGTTGAGGCCAAAAGAGGAGGTTCGATCCCCTGAACTGGAGCTACAGAGGCTCTTGTGAGCTGCCTGTGACGCTTGTTATGATCCGGGTCCTCTTCAAGAGCAGCCAGTGCCCCGAGTTCCCGAGCCTCCTCTCCAGCCCCTGTGATGTGTAACGTTCAACCAGCTGAGAACAGCTCCATTTTCTAATGGAGGCTTAAGGAAGAATAAAAACAAAAGTTAAAGAGAAAATAATGGCTTGGAACAGCTGAAGTAAATCTGATTGTAACAGCAATTACAAGGCATGTAAATTGGTTGAATCAATTAAAAGAAAGCCTTTTGCTTTAGATTAAAAAAAAAGAGGACATCAGTAATAAATTGTTTTAGGAGATGGGCTTAAAATAAAGGGATGAAAGAATGCACACATGTACATGTCGGGATCGTTTGTGGGGCTATTGTTTTATTTTTTTAAGTATAATTACATTTTTCCATATTTCCCTTTCTTCCCTCCAACCTTCCCTGTACCCCACCACTCCCACCCCTTCAAATCCATGACCTCTTTTTTAGTTGTTATTGTTTTACACACACACACACACACACACACACACACAGAAACAAAGAGACACACACACACACATACACATACACAGAGAGACAGACACACAGACACACAGATATACAGACATAGACATACAAATACAAAGACACACAAATACAAAGACACACACATACACAGAGACATACAGACAGACACAAAGAGACACACATAGACACACACATGCACACACAGAGATAGACAGACACAGCTACAAAGAGACACACACATGCAGAGATAGACACAAAGAGACACACACAAACACACACATGCACATAGATAGACAGACAGACACAGCTACAAAGAGACACACACATGCACAGAGATAGACACAAAGAGACACACACAAACACACACATGCACATAGATAGACAGACAGACACAGCTACAAAGAGACACACACATGCACAGAGATAGACACAAAGAGACACACACAAACACACACATGCACACACAGAGATAGACACAGCTACAAAGAGACACATACAGAGGCACACACATGCACAGAGATAGAGACAGACACACAGACACAAAGGGACACACAGACACACACAGAAACATACACACAAGTAGACAGACACACAGATAGACACACACAGACACAAAGACACTCAGACAGACATGCACAGACCCAAAGAGACATACACAGACACACAGACATAGACAGACACATAGACACAAACATACAAAGACATACATACACAGAAACACACAGACACAAAGAGACACACAAAGACATACACAGACACACATACACAGAGAGAAAGACAGACAGATAGACACGCAGACAGACACACAGATACAGACACAAAGAGATACACACACACACACACACACACACACACACACACACACACACACCCCTGCTGAGTCCCTTCAGTGTTGGATAACCAGTTAGAGAGCCTCTCCCTAGGGAATCCTGCTCTCAGCATCCCTTGGCTGCCTGTAGATATTTGTGTAGGGGTGAGGCCCTGCAAGATTCTCCCTTCTACAATCGCATGCCTATCCATGATGTCCTTGTTCAGGTCTGGTTTAGGCAGCTATATTGTTGAGGTAGCCTGGGTGAAATTTTTCCATTGTTTCTAGGACACGCAGTCTCACAGCTGACTTCCTAGTCCTCTGTCTCTTACAAGCTTTCCACTTCTGAGACCTTCCCTGAGCCTTAGGCGTAGGAGTTCTATTCACCAAGGGTAGGCTCGCTGGGATCGGGTGCTCTCCCCGTTTTAATCAGTCTGTGTCTGCTGCGGGGGGGGGGGGGAGAGAGAGAGAGAGAGAGAGAGAGAGAGAGAGAGAGAGAGAGAGAGAGAGAGACTTACCAGTGGATATAAGGACAAGTATTTAGAACACAGGAATTCTGCTGGTCTAGTGAAGTGCTGGTAGTAGTTTCTCCTTTAATGAGCTCCTTACCCCTTAGTAGTTGGATAGGCTTCCAGTGGTAGGCTTGGCATACTCCCTGTTGAGTGGGCCTTACGTCCAATTAAACAGCTGTTGGTTACTACCAAGTTACGAAGTACCACTGTTGCCCCTTTAGATATGTCTTGCCAGTCATTGTAGCCCATAGGCTTATCACGGCTGGCTTCGATTGTCTTGGCAGCTTGCGTGGTACTTTCTGGTACCGTGAAGGCTAGTCCTCAGGGAGGAGGCTTTCGGGTTAGAGTCAGCTCAAGCCAGCTAAGTCCTACATTCACAGTGCATGGTGTCTGTAGTAGTCACGACATGGCTCCAACTTCCAGAAGGCAACCAGGGGAAAGAGGAACAGCCCATATTGTTCTAGGAGTCTCTTGGAGTCCCCTGAACAACTTACAAGGGGATTCCTCATGTCTGGTATTTGTTAGCTAGTCAATGACTCTTTAGGGGGAACATTGTCAACCCAAATATCATACCTTCAACATGTGTGTGCGCATATGTGTACATGTGTGCATACATATTCTATGTAATTTTAGGTAGATAAAAACAGCATGATATTCCTTGTGATTTTTTTAATATCCTTAATGCTACTTGTTCCTCATCTCTCCTTGTCTCTCGATTGACCTCTGACCTTTCTCCTCTCTTCCAACTAAAGCCACGCTCGCCCGTTTGCCCATCTCTCCCTCCATCTTGCTTGTACCTGCTCTCCCTTTCTCCAGACCCTCTCCTTTCTCCACAGTTCCTCTGACTCACCTGGTTTCTGCAGTTGCTCCTGGTTAGACGCTTGCCTTTGAACGTCTGGAGCTAGGAACCGCAGATGAGAGAGGACATGAGGTCTTTCCAGGTCGGAACTCTCTCGCTCGAAGTCATAGTTTCTAGCTCCAGTGATTCATCTACAAATTTTATTTCTCTTTGCAACTGAACCGTGTTCCTTTTGTGTATATGTACCACATTTTCATTATTCATTTGCCTGTCGAAGGGCATTTAAGTTGTTTTTAAATAACAGTCTTTAGGGGCTGGAGAGATGGCGCAGTGGTTAAGAGCTCCGGCTGCTTTTCCAGAGGTCTCGAGTTTAATTCCCAGCAACCACATGGTGGCTCACAACCATCTGTAACGGGATCTGATGCCCTCTTCTGGTGTGTCTGAAGGGAGTAGCACTGTACTCACATACATAAAATAAATAAATAATTCCTTTAAAAAATATGTCTTTAAAGGTCTCCCAAAATAAACTTTAAAGTTGAAATGAGTTATAAAGGAAATACTTTCTGGGAGTGAGTGGGGGTGGAGGGAAGGGGGGGAAGAACCAACATAAAATCATATGGGAGAGTTAACCCTGGCCACGTGCCCAAAGAAAATGGCCTTCTGAACCAGCCTGGAAGATGACCTCTATGGTGCCTGTAGAACCAAGGAGAACATCTGATTGGGGCCCGAGAGGGGGAGTGAAAGTGCCCCGCAACACTGTACCCCCAAATCAAACTCTTTTCCAAGGAGCATATGCCCTATTCCCATGGCACAGGGAAATAAGACCCCCAAAAAGGAAGCTGAACACTATTAGGCTGAATTTTTTAGTTGAAGTTTAAGGCTACAAGAAGGTAGAAACTATTTTTGTTGCCTATTTTGGGTCTTCTTTTCGTGTGTGTGTGTGTGTGTGTGTGTGTGTGTGTGTGTTCTTGGGTTATAAAGGTGGAATTTTCCTCATTTGCCCTTGAACCTTATTCAGAGGTTGGGTATTGGTCTCAATTAAATACAGAGATGTAGTGGGTAATAATTAATTAATAAAGAGTCCCACCCCACCAAGCCTCTGCACCAATGGTCCAGTACCCACTTTCTAAGTATCTGGTAAAGCATGACTCTTAAACTTAAATAGTTAACCAAATATCTTTATGCATATAAAACTCCCAATTACATAATGCCAATTTACAATGATAAAGTCTTATCCCAATAGTTCTAACCTCTCCAAAACACCAGAACTACGTCTGAAGCCATGCGGATATCTGTGCCCCCCTCTGCTCTGCTCGTCTTGTCCACCAAGCCTCCTCTCTCTCTCCGCCCCTCACTTCTCTTAGCTCCTCCTCCTCTCTCCCCTCCAATCAATCACTGGCCTCTCACTGCCTCAATGTGAATGGATAGGGCGTATCTTGCAACACAAGATATGGGTATGCTCTCGGAGATGGGTAGTGTTTTATTTTAATTATGCGCACACGCGTGTTGTCTGCCTGTGCGTATGTGAGGGCAGGTGTCCACGGAGGCCAGAGGTGACGGCTGCCCTGGAGCTGGAGCTATGGGGGTTATGAGCTCCCTGCTTGCTTCCTGTCTTCTTCACCTTTGAGGCCGGAATGGCAAGTGGGCTACATGACCACATGTGCCTCCTGGGCTCTGGGAATCTAAACCCAAGCTCCCATGCTTTCAAGACATGTGCTATAATGGAGGAGCGACCTCTCCAGCCCAAGCTGCCTTCCTCACAGAACGACTGTGCTTTGAAGACGCTCCCTGTTGACAGAACTGTCATCTGATGACTCTTTAAACACATAAAGCCCACTGAGTTCCTATAGAAGATGACCCTTCACACCATCCACTCACTCATACAGATGGGTCTACTCTTTAACCACCTGGACCCTGGCCACTGGGCAGCTGGGTGTGCTCACATAGGGTTTAGAGGACCTCACATCATTGGAATCATAAAGACTATGGTACTTCATGTCTGGCTGCTTTCTCTTTGAATACTGATCGTGAACCCCATTGTAACATGCATTCAAGATGAGTTAATGCTCCTCTTTTAGGCAGACACGCCATGAGGGCTTCATCTGCAATGCGTGTGGCAAACATTTCAGTCCTTTCTAGTCGTTGCTAGTTTTACAGGAGGTTGCTGTGAAGAGTCACATGACAGTTTTTGTGGGGACATAGGTCAGAACCCAGGAGTGAGATTGCTGAGCATACATTAAGTGTACATTTAACTGCAAGAAAAAGAACAGACCAACTTTCTGAACTGCCTGTGTGGACTTGTGTTTCTCCTGCGCTGGACAGAGCCGCATCTACTCCCGAATGTGCTCCTTGACGATTACTGTTGCTGTTTCGCATTATCAAAAATGGGGCTATGGTTCTCTGGGGACTTGATCTGACCTTTCTAATCAACGATGATGCTTGGCAACTTGTCACGTGCTTCCTGGACACCTGCTCACCTTCTGGGATGTTTCTTTTCAAATGTTTAGTCTAGGGCTTTTGTTTTGGGGATGTTGTTGTAGTTTATTTCTTCGGTTTTGGCCAAACAATGAGATTTTCTTATAGATGAACTATAACAATTGTTTATAAATTTTAGATACAAGTCTACTTCAAATCTATGTTTTACAAACTCCTTTTTTTTTAAGCCTATGGCTTCTGTTTTCATATTCCTCATGGTGATTCTCAATTTACCTTGTTCTTTATAAATTTTTGATAACAATAAAAAAATGTATTTGAAGGTAATTCTTTCTTTCCTTTTTGATGCATTTTTCCTCAGTCTTAGCACACACTGCTTTTTGTGTCCTGTTGAACAAATCTGTTCTTAACCTAAGGCTGTGACAATCTATTCTCTTACTCATAGAACCTTTAATACACACACACACACACACACACACACACACACACACTAGTGTCAATGTGGCACAGTTTGAAGTAACAAGTCATAGGTAAAAGTTAGGCTGCATATCTTTCTTACTGCATATGAATCTCTAATTCTTTAAGCGTTTGTTAAAGACATTACCTATGCCCCATGGAATTGCCTTGGAAACTACATTTAAAGTCAGTTGGTTGGAGCAGGAGAGATGGGTCAGTGGTTAAAATTACTTGCTGCATTTGTAGAGGATTCAGGTTCAATTCCCAGTACCCAAACTGGGCAGCCCATGGCTATCTACAACACTATGGGGGATTGGATGCCCTCTTCTGGTTTCTATGGGCATGTACAACCATGCAGGACAAATATATATATATATATATATATATATATATACACTTAGGGGCACACACGAAATTAAATAAGTCAGTAGAATGTCAGTAGCCATGTAAGTGCAGATGTTTAATTCTTTCTTCCGCCCATCTGTCCACCTTTATGCCAATAGGATATGGTCTTGTTTATGTATCTCTACAATTATACACTAGTTAATTTGTATACTACAAATATACACTATATATATATATATACATACATACATACATACATACATACATATGTGTGTGCATGTGCACATGAATGTGAGTGCTTACAGAGGCCAGAGGAGGGTGTCAGACACCCTGAAGCTGTAGTTACAGGCAGTCTCGAGCCCCTAGTTTGGATTCTGGAAACCAGAATCTAAGTCCTCTGCAAAAGCAGGAAGTATTCTTAACCACTGAGGCATCTCTCTCCAGTTCCTATAACAGCTCTTGGAAGGAAACAGCCTAGGTCAAAGAGTTTTCCTTTAAATATTATTTTGACTATTTTCTAATAATTTTGTCAATTTCTACAAACAGAGCATTTTATATTTTGCATTATGGCCACAATGAATCTTCAGATCAACTTGGGGAGAGAGAAACATCTCAGTAACAGGGAAGGCTCCTAATCCATCAACACAACACCACGTCATTCTGATGAAATATTTTATGGTTGTTAGCATGTAGATCTCAGATACTTTGGCAAGTTTATCTCTACTTCTTTATGCCTTTTGTGCTATTTTAAACTATTTATTCATTTTTATTTTATGTATGTGGGTGTTTTGACTGTATGTATGTCTGTGCACCAGTTGAATGCAGTGCACACAGAGGCCAGGAGAAGAGTTGAATTCCTTGGAGTTAAGATGGTCATGAGCCACCATGTGGATGCTGGAGACAAAACCCTAGATCCTCTGCAAGAGCAGCCAGTGCTCTTAACTTTTTGAGCCATCTCTTCAGCTCCTTTATATGCTATTCCAAATTGTAATTTTTTTAATTAAAGATGTCTTCCCCTCCCCCCCTCAGGTGTCCTCAAACGTGCTATGTAGCTGCTGTTGCCTTTGAATCCTTCCTAATCCTCTTGCCTCCATATCACTGGTGCTGAAAGTAAAGACCCACACCAGCACATCCATGATTTTAAATTGCATTAAAAAACTTAAATTTTCCATTTTTGTTGCTGGTATGTACAGATATGTGTAACTGGTGTTGTAGTTTGCACCCATGCTGGATTTCTTACACCGGGGCTACTATAGTTTATAAAGTAGGTTTTGAAGATTTCTTAAATGTCGTGTAGGGCGCAAATAAAGATGGTTTGGTTGTTATTCTATTTACTTCCTTCATTGTTTTGTTTCTTGACATGGAGTAGGAGTAGGCATGTTGAATACCTCAGAAAAGAGAGAGAATTCTTGACTTAGTTCTGGGCTAAGGGAATAGCACTCAGTTGTGACACGGTGTGTCCTAGCTGCTCTGAGGTAGTGATATCTCATAGTGACGATGCTGGTTGGTTCAGTACTAGTACAAGCTGGAGTCACGTGAGGAGAGGGAACCTCCACTGAGAAATTGCCCCCATCAAATTGTGTGGGCATTTTCCATGGAGCATTTTTTTTTTTTTTTGTTGATTCATGACTGATATAGGAGGGTCTGTCTCTGAGTGGTGCCACCCCTGGGTGTGTGGTCATGGGCTGTATAAATAAAGGAGCTGATGAGGCTGTAGAAATGGCTCAATGGTTAAGAGAACAGGATGCCCTTGCAGAGGCTCAATTCCCAGCACCCATTTGACTGCTGTGTGTAGTTCTAGTTCCAGGGGATCTGGCGCCCTCTTCTGGCCTGGCAACCAGGCACACACATGGTGAACAAACACAGACACAAGCAAAATGTCCAGCATGTAAAAGTTTAAAGATTAAAAAACAATGTTTAAAGCAAGCTGAGCAAGCCCTGGAGAATAATCCAGTAAGTAGCACTTCTCCATGGTCTCTGCTTCTCTGTTCCTGCCTTGACTTCTTCCCTCAGCGGTGGACTGTGATCGGAAGTGGAAGCCCAACAAACCCTTTCCCCCCTAAGTTGCTTTTATTTGTGGTGTTTATCCCAGCAACAGAAAAAAAAGGTAGAAAAGTAGAACAGTTACTTTAATAGAATTTAAACTTAATGATCAGTGATGAGGGGCATTTCCCGTGTAATTAACCCTCCCTGTGCCTCCAAAGCACCTTCAAGTATGTAGTTACCTCTTAAAAATTCATTTTATAGGACTCATTTATTAAGCCCCTTGCCTTATTTATAGGATATGAATATCTTATAAATATTCATATTTCTACATATTATAAAATATATAATATATAAATATATGTATATATTATATAATAATATATTATATAACATAACAATCTATTGATATATTATTACATACTATAATAAATATTATATAATAATATAATATAGAAATATATAATATAATATATTTATAATTATATAAATGCGTGTGTATAATTATATACATGTGTGTATATGTGTGTGCATGTGTGTGCCTGCTTGTATGAGCACGTGTGTGAACATGTGTGTGCCTGCTTGTATGAGCATGTGTGTGCACATGTGTGTGCCTGCTTGTATGAGCATGTGTGTGCACATGTGTGTGCCTGCTTGTGTATATGCATGTGTGTGCCCATATGTGTGTGTGTGTGTGTGTGTGTGTGTGTGTGTACAGCTTACTTCATCCATTTAGCATTGCTCACATGTATATATCTTTAGGGTCGACCACTGGTAATGGACAGCAAGCAATTAAGAAGCTCATCCCTGGGAAGACTAACTCTGCCTCTCTTGACAGTCATTAATTGCATGTAGCTCCTCATGTAGGGCTGGGGTTCTATGGGACTCCCCCATCCACACTGGGCTGTCGCCTGGAGGTGTCATTGCTCAACTCCAGTTTAGGCAGCCATATTGTTGAGATTTCATGGTGCAGCTTCCTGTCCTTCCTAGGAGACACAGTCTCACAACAGATTTGTTGACTCTCTGGCTCTTCAGTCTGTCTTCTCCCTCTGTTCCATGACGTTCCCCCAGGCTCAGGTTTGGGTTGTAGTATAGATACGTCAACTGGAGCTAGGCATCTGCTGGTCAGTCCCTCCCTGCCTTTTGACCATCATAGCTTCCTGCAATAGTTTCCACCTGCTGAAAAGGAAAAGCTTCCTGGATGGAGGGTGAGAGTTGTACTTACCTGTGGGTGCAAAGATAAGTATTTTGAATGTAGTTTGAGATCACACTGGCTTAGGAAAGCGACTGTATAAACTTCTCCTCCAGAATCCAGGACCTTACTAGCACCAGGTAGTCATCTGCGTTTATAGTGCCAAGTATGATCTTCCTCTTACTGAATGGGCCTTAAGTCCAACTAGACAGCTGTCGGTCACCACCGAGATCTAAGTGCCACCACTGCACCTTTAGGGATATCTTGTCATGCTGGTCACTGTTGTGGCTCTCAGGGTCGCAGCTTGCAGGACTATCTGTGGCTTTCCTCCTTGGCAGCTTGTGTTGTAACACACCTTGTGGTACTACGAAGGCACAGGGAGGAGACTCTCAGGTCAGATCCAGTTCAATTCATCTGAGTCCTGGGTCTGAAGGG
Organism: Apodemus agrarius; assembly: GCA_964023405.1. Classification (NCBI taxonomy): domain Eukaryota; kingdom Metazoa; phylum Chordata; class Mammalia; order Rodentia; family Muridae; genus Apodemus; species Apodemus agrarius. The sequence goes on from OZ030011.1 coordinate 13,411,677, forward strand.
CATGGTGTTTTCAGCAGTAGGAACTTAACCTTCAACTTCTCTGTATTCTTCTTCTTCTTCTTTTAATTAATACACTGTCCGTGGACAAGAAGATTCTCTACCACTTCTAATTGGAGAGTAAGTGTTGACACATTGAGTAAGTTAAATTTATCAACTTTGCTTTTACACATTGAGGTTCAGGTAACATATTTAAGAAAGAGAGATTTCCTACCTTCATATAAACAACATAGTTCTCTTATTATACCACCTTGGGACATTTGTTAAACCAATTCACCGTTAGCATATATGCAACTTTGTGGCTAATTCTTCTTTGATGTGCATATCTGTGATTGGCAATATCTAGCTGCTTGCTGTGGTTTACTGTGTGGTCTTTGTAGTAAAATGGTGTGCCCTTGGATGAGATCTGCAAGTGTTTTGTTAAGAACTTTTGCCCCAAAGTTCATCAGGGAAACTGGTCTATAATCTCCACTCCCATGATTGGCTGTCTTTCTCTGCTTTTCATCAAGGCAGGTCTAACTTCATGCAAAGAGTTCAGTGGTGTTTGTTTCCCTCTTTTTCTATTTTACAGAATAGTTTGTGAAGTACTGATGTTAGTTCTTATAAGTTCGGGCAAAATTCGCCAGTGAACAAACCCCTCTGGGCCTGGTGGGAGGGGTTTTAGTTGGGAGATTTTTTTTTTACTTGTTTTTTATTCTTTGTGAGTTTCCCATCATGCACCCCAATCCCACTCGTCTCCCCACCCTCTTGTATCCACCCTCTGCCCTTGCAACCTCCTGCCCCCAAGCAAAATAAAAAACACACAGACAACAAATAAACAAAAACAAACCAAAGCATAAAAAGCATGTCATCGTGGAAACTATCGATGCCACAGTGTGCCCCACTGTATACCCCACTGTCCGCACACCTTCCCTTCACTGCAGTGAGTCATTGGCTGGTTGGAGCTATCTGGCTTCTGTGACGTCATCAGTATAGGGTCCTCGCTGAGATGGGCCAATTCGCAGCCCTGGATCTGGGCTTGAGCAGCATTTAGCTCTCCCTTACCTGCACCACCAGGGTGAGCGCTCCAGCACTGATGGGGCCTAGGCCACCCAGTGCTGCCATCCGCAGGAGGTGGGGTCCACTCTTCCACTCTCGCCCTGGAGGCCAGCTCACTGGTAACCACGCCTCCAGAGGCAGCTCCCCTGTGTTGCCCCGTCAAGGCAGGAGGCCCACGATGGATGGAGTTGGGAGATTTTTCAAGTGCTGCTTTGACCTCACTGCTTGGTAAATGTTTACATTGTTTATTTCCTCTTGGTTTAAGTCTGGTGGGTCACGGGTATCTAGACATTGAACGTGAACCCATGTCTCTATTAATCCCATTTATCTTTTCAAAGAATCCACTTTTTATTCCACTGATTCCTTGGTAGGTTTTGTTTTGTTTCTGGTCTCCACTTCATTAATTTTTGCCCTGATATTAATTATCATTCCAACTATTGATTTGGGACTTGGTTTATTCTTTATTTCCCCCCAGAGTTTTAAGATATGTTGTTATTTATTTGAGAGCTCTCTGACTTTTTTTTCTTTTTAGTTGATAAATGTTTTAATTAAAATCTGGGACTATTTCTTTTTTTAATTTTTATTTACTTTTTTACTCATTCACTTACACACACACCCCCCACTGCCGCGTTCCCCTCACCATCACCCCTCCCACACTCCTTCCCCCAGTCCCTCTCCCCTTCTCCTCTGGAGTGCTCTGATTTTTTTTTAATATGACATTTAAGGTACAAACGTCCCTCTTAGGACAGCTATCCTTGTATTTTGGTATGTTGTATTTTTATTTTCATTTGATTTAATAATTTTTTATTTCCATTTTGATTTCTTCAAGGGCCCATTCTTCATTCAGTGGGTGTTGCCTGCTCTCCAAGACTCTGCGTGTGCTCTGGGGTCTCTCTTACTATCTATCTGTTCCATTATGATCAGATGGGATGCAAGGGATTATTGCAGCTTTCTCGTATTTATTGAGTCTTGTTTTGAGCCTTAATAAATTATCTGTTTCATAGAGTTTCATGGACTGTTGAGACAAATGTATGTTCTGCAGACCTCGAATGGAATGTTCTGTAAATGTCTGCTAAACACATTTAATCTATGGTGTCATTTGGCTCGCTTATTTCCTTTTTTTTTTTTTTTTTTTTTATTGTTGAGAAGGCCTGCCAGTTTCTGAGAATAGGGTATTGAAATCACTCATCATTGTGCCATTGTTCATCTGTGACTATACATACAGTAGCATTTGTCTTATGAAGCGGGGCACGTCAGTATTTGGGGCATCTATGTTGACAAGCACAGTGTCCTCTTCCTAATTTTTCCCCCTTAGCATAAAGTGGGCTTCTCGGGTCCTACTTCTTAAGCGCTGCTCTGGCTGTGAAGTCTGTTGTGTCAGGTATGAGACACTGACTCCCATTGGCATCCTAGGTCCACTGGCTTTGAGTGCCTCTCTCCGTCCTTGAACCCTGAGACAGCGTCTGTCTTATGCATTGAGGTGCATTTCTTGGAGACAGAAAAGAGATACCCCTGGTTCATGATCCAACCTGTGAGCTGGCACTTTCCTACAGTGGAGCTGATGTCATCGATACTAACTTATTATTAAAACGCTCCTATCGATTGCTGCCTTTTTCTCCATTCTGTTCTATGTCCTCTTCCTCCTGTTTAACTATCACTCAAGCATGGCCTATCCTAGCCTGTGGCCTCATGAACTTGTTTTTCTCTTTAGTCTGAATGATTCCTTCAAGTGTTTTCTGGAGAGCTGGCTCACGCTCATAAATTCTTTTACCTTCTTTATTGTGGAAAGTTTTCAATTTTCCTTTGATTCCCCGCCTCCCCTTGATGATTACGGTGCTCTGGGTTAGCAAGTGTTGTCATTCAGAACTGGAAATACAGCTGTCCCGGCCCTGCTGGCTTTTAAGGTTTCTGTTGAATTATCTGACTCAGTATCTCTCTCACCGATTTCCCTGTGTCTCCCTTGTCCTGTATGTCAGTGCTGAATTCAGTAGCGACAGGAAAAGTCCTTTTCTGGGCGTGTCTGTGCGGCGTCCTAAATGCTTGCTAAGATTGGCGTCTCTCTTCCTAACTTTGCAAAGTCTTATATTTTGTAGTCAGAACTTAGCTGGGTTTTGCCTCTTATATTTACCATCCCAACAGTTATGCTTGTGTTTGAGCAGTCGGCCAATCCTGTGCTACAGCGTCAGTGATAACACTGGTCTACTAAGCGGTGACAGGGCTGTGACTGATGTTCGGATGACTCAAAATACTTACTGTCCTCCCTTCCCTCCCTCCCTCCCTCCCTCCCTCCCTCCCTCCCTCCCTCCCTCCCTTCTGCCATAAGCGATTTTCAATGGTGTCCCTTTTATCCCTCTTATTTTTCAGCCAAATCATTTCATGCTCAACCATCAACATTATTCACCAAATTCCTCTTTAACTTACTGCCGTTTCCTTCCCAACAACTCGATCCCTGTGAAAACCTAACAGCTTGGGCAGGAGAAGCGTCTGTGTGGTTAAGGGCACAGGATGCTCTTCCAGAGGACCCGAGTTCAGTTCCCACAACTACACAGCGGTTCACAATCCTTTTCAACCGAAGCTCCAGAGGACCAAATACCCTCTCCTGACCTCTGCAGGCACCAGGCAAGCCCAAGGTGTACAGATATGCATGCAGGTCAAATACTCATACACGAACAATAAAAATAAATAATCTCCTTTTTAAAAAAAATAACAGCCCTACTGAATATAGCTCCATTTTTCTCATTTGTGCTATTATTGTCAAATAATACTATCTGACTGTCTGTATATATATACGTGTGTGTGTGTGTGTGTGTGTGTGTGTGTGTACTAACAGAAAGTGGAATCTCTGCCTAAGAGAGCTTGTACGCAGAAAAACCATCCCCAGAGAAAGGTCACACATGATGCAAGGAATAGGATGTTGAGATGGAGCCGTTCTGTCTCACTTTAGCTCACAGGAGGCCACCCTGTGCCCCACAGGTAATATCCCTTCTGTGTTTTTGTCTTGCTTTGGTCCAGACTTTCCTTAATCTCTGGTTCCTCCCCGTGAAATGTAAATGCCTACTCCATGCCTTTGTATATGGGAAGCATGTAACTTAAATTTTGACTTTAGAGGGGCTCACAGTTACAAGACATCCCCATCCTCGGCACAAGGAAGAGACTGGACCCCAACCCTAATCCTATCTGAACAGAATTGGGAACTGTTGAGACTGTGGGGGCTTTCGAAGTTGCACTAAGTTCATGTTGAATTATGAAATGGTCATGAGCCTTGGTGGGCCAGATGTGGCTTGAAGCTGAAATGTCCTCCCCAGGCTCCTGTTTAGCACGCCTAGTCTCGCTGTTGGGCTGTTCTTTTGAAGGCCGGGGAGCATTTTGGAAGAGGAGTGTGGTTGGCAGAAGTAGAAACACTGGCAGTGAGCCTTTGGGGGCTCTACTTGTGCCTAGTTCTGGCTTTCGGCTTCTATTCTCTGTTCCCAGATCTGCTGTTCTGCGGAGAACCACGGGCTGCCACCGCAACACCTGTGAGCTGTGCTCAACACCAAGAGACGGAAATCTTCTAACACCTTAAAGAAACCTTTGAGTTGCTCAATTAAGTACCTGATTACAAAGTAATCCTTCTGACACTGTGAGGAAACCTTTGAGTTGCTAAGTTAAGTACTTGATTACGAAGTAACAAGAAGTAACAAAAGTAACCACTCTGCCTCCCGTGGATAGACATCTACTCTCTCCCTAGGGTCTGGAGGCCATGGTAGAGCTGGGTTACAGTCTCTTTTCCTACTCCTTTGGTTAGGGAAAGTGAGTTCTCATTGGGGTATTTTTACTTAAACACGTTAGTATTTCCAGTGTATCACTTTCTAGGGGGGCTAAATATGAGCTCTAGATAGCTAAAGGGAAACCCAGAGAACTCAACTCTATGCCATTCTTGGAGCCCCTGGCCATCTTCCTTCCTTTCCCTGCTTTTTGTAAGTTTTCTTATCTTTCAAGTATAACATCCGGGGTTTCTAATAGTGTTGATCAAAAGAGCAGGAGAAACACTGATCAATTCTATCTTCCTGACTGTGGAAGTCCTCCAGGTCTTTAACAAAGCAAACAATGTAGGGTTCTAACTATTGTTTTAAATAACACTGAAGTTTGAAGGTATTTAAGCATGCATGCATGCACTGGGGCTGGAGAGATGGCTCAGTGGTCAACAGCACCAGCTGCAGTTTGATTTAATTTGTGTATGAACTAAGTCACTGACATTGACTAGATTTTACCATTTCTATATGTCTAACCAATCCTGTCACTACTTCCTTGGTATCACATATCAGATATTTTGCATCTGAAATATTTACATTAGAATGCATGACAGTAGCAAAATTACAGTTACAAAATAACAATGGAAATAACTTTTTGGTTGGGCCACAACATGAGGGACTGTATTACAGAGTCGCAGCATGAGGAAAGCTGAGAGCCACTGAGCTCCAGAGTCTTGGTTGGTCGTTTAGTTTGTGCACAGGAAGCATGCCGTGTCTCTGCCTGCCTTATACAGGGGAAATGGTTGGTGAGTGACTTCTCACCAGACATAACAAGAAGCAAAGAAGTGACATGATATAAATAGTAATCTAAATATCTAATATGCAGTATATCTGATATGTGACCCCCTCAAGAGGTCACAATCACAGGTCCAGAACCATTGTTGTAGCTAGTAAAGTTGATATTTAAAATCCCATTAGAAACAAAACACTCCTAATTTTCAAAAAAGTGAATGAGTCTCTCGCAGACCTACTGTGTGAGAATTGATAAGATATATAAACATAATACATGTATATATGTGCATATACATGCATATACATGCATAATCACACACATACACACATGTAATTTAAAATATATATACATATATATATGTATATATATATAGTATATATATACATATATATATATGTATATATATATTTGGGACTGGAGAGATGGCTCAGTGGTTAAGAGCACTGACTGTTCTTCTGAAGGTCCTGAGTTCAAATCCCAACAACCACGTGGTGGTTCACAACCATCTGTAATGAGATCTGACTCCCTCTTCTGGAGTAGACACTCCAGGAGACAGCTGGAGTGTACTTACATATAATAAATAAATAAATAAATCTTTCAAAAAAGAATATATTACTTTTATATACATAATATATACATATATATGTATATACATACATATATATATATATATTTGAAGAAGTTCCTGAAATCTCCTAGGATTTTGAGAATGATATCGTGTGTGTATGTGAGTGTACACACATGTTCGTGTGTGCATACATGTGTGTGCATGTGAATGTATGCACGTGTGCATATATATGTATATGTGTGTTTGTGTGTTGTGGCAGTGGTAGGGGTGGGGGTGGGGGTGTGACAGAAGCTCAGGTACCTATGGAGGTCAGAAGCAGGCACCATATTCCCCAGAAGCAGGCTCCATATTCCTTGGGGCTGGAGTTACACGTTGCCGGAGAGTGTCTGACATGGGCAGGGTATGGGAACTGAACTTGCGTCCTCTGGGAGAGCAGTGCATGCTCTTCACTGCTGAGCCACCTTGTCTGCTCCTCTTCGAATGGCTTTACCTCTCTCTTTCTGTTTCTCCTCTTATTCTAGATGTCAGTAAGATGGTTTCTCTCCTTTCTCCCAGGGGTCACTGGCTCACATGTTCATCATTCAGGACCAGAAAGCAATATCATAAATTTCTACCATTTTCTAGTTGAGGCAACAGAGGAAAGTCCCAAGAGCTCCTTTTTCGCTGCGGCCAGAGGCAGGGGTGTTTCAAGAGTCTTGAAAGTGAAGAAGGAAAACTGGAAGCATTAGGAAACCCCAGATAGCGCCACTCCACACTCTGACTTCAGATTGCCTTCAAGAGGTTTCCTGGGGGAAGATGCTGGAATAGAAAGCTGTCTGTTGGAGACATGAAGGGGAGAGGAGTCAGATTTGTTAATCTACACGAGTCACAGATAGAAAGAGAAGGGTAGCAGGAATCACGGCAGTGGTGTCGGCAGAGGCGGCAGTAAGGACAAACAGAGGGCAGCAAACAGAAAGGCTGCACCATGTAAGCAGGTGACAGCTCACAGCTCCATAGCAGCAGCATCTCCTGGGATGAGGGGAGGACGAAGCCACACCCACAGAGTAAGACAGGCAAACTTGGTGAGAGCTTGTCAGTCCTAGTTCTTAGGAGTTTCAAATACAACAGAGGGACTCCCCTATTGTGGTAGAGCAGGGTGAGGGGGAAAAAATCCACAACACCATTTCCCATACCTCAGAGTGATATAGCAAGGTGTTATTTTAATAAGTGGTCTGCTGGGAAGGGACAGATGGTTCAGTGGGTAAGAGCACTGGCCGCTCCTTCAGGGCACCTGAGTTTGATTCCCAGCACCTACGTGGTAGCTTACAACAGTCTGCAACTTTATTTCTAGGGGATCTGACACCTTCTTCTGGTATCTGAGGGTGCTAGGCATGTGATACGCAGACATACGTGCAGACCTAATGTTGATACACATGAAATCAATAATTTAAAAGAAACATAAGGAGGAGCCTATTATTTGACACTAAGATACCCTGAGGACCTGAGAATAAGTCAGGGGGACCAGAGAAATGGCTTAGTAGGTTAAGAACACAGGGTGATCTTCCAGAGGACCCATGTTTAGTTCTCAGGACCCACACGGCTCACACCCATCAGTAACTCTAACTCCAGAGGATCCGATGCCCTCTTCTGGTCCCTGCGGGCACTAGGGTCATACATAACATACAGACATACCTACAAGCAAAACACGTATCACATAAGAGAAAATAATACATTAAAAAAATCGTATCTTAAAAAATAGAAGTCAGGTATCCTGAAGACACCCTGGCCTGCTGTGGGGGATGGGGGGGGAGCTATGAGAGGCTATGGTGAAGACAGCGAGGGTCCTCTATCAATAAAAAACCTAAGCAGTCAGAAGCTTATGCTGGGAGGGTGTGGTGGGCAGCAGCCACACCCTGTGTGGGGAGCAGTAGGCATGCCCTATTGTAAACAAGTGAGCTCTGTCACTGGAGGTTTACCTCAGAGACTAAATCCTGAGCCTGTGGCCAGTGGATGGCTAAGCCTCCACAGGTGCCTCATTCCCTGTATTGTTCATATATACTGGGACTGAGAGCTGTGATCCCAGGAGTAGTAAATTCCGGATCCCTCTATTTCCATAACCTTCTCCTTCTTTCCCTCCAAGTAAGTGGGAGAGTCTGAAGGCACCCATACCTGCTGGCATGGTGATGGGTCACCTGGGTTGGCCCAGTGCTGAGCTCAGTGCTGTCTTTGCTTCCTCAATACTCCAGAGCACCTGGGCTTAGAAATCTGCACCCCTGATTGCAAACGTTGTGGGGAGTCTAGGGTCAGGGATACACTACCCAGTTTCTAGGCTGCAAAGCATATTGGCCAACAGCAGCTCCTAGTCTGCAAAGATGGGGAAGCTTCTAAACAGAACTCAGACCTACGGCTAATAACTGACCTTCGACCTTGAGGTCGAGATTGATTTGTTCCTCTCTTATTGTTGCTGGAAACTGAGCCCCTAAGAAACAGCTGCTCACTAAGAAGACCCCAGAAGAAATGGAAAAGACAACCATCCCAATAAGCTGCAGAATTCTTAGCTTAGAAAAACGAGAAATTTAAAAAGCAGACAACATAGGACTCGCCTAAGGTGCCACATGAATGAACGAATCCAAAGACACTGGGCTGGCTGAAATGCTGGAAGAAAATTACAGGGGTCTAGTCATCAGAATAACCGGTGACCTCAAAGAAGATTAATTACTTAGAGGAAGGGAGTAAAGAAGTCAATTCAGGATATAAAGAAATCCAGCAACTTGGAGAAGACATTCAATGCTCTTCTGAGAACAATAACAGCAAGATGATGGAGAGCAAACAGCTTCCTCCAGAAATCCGGAAAATCCAAAGTTCAATAAATCAAATTAAAAACTCAATAAAAATGATTACCAATAGACTAAATCAGGCAGAAGAAAGAATAATGGGGATTGGAGACAAGACTGAGGCATTATTACATGAATATGATATTAAAGGTAAGCTACAACCCTAAGTCTGCCATCCAAGGCCTTTGGGTTATGGTCAAGAAACGGAACTGAGGCCGGAGAGAAGGCTCAGTAGTTAAGACTGTGTCTTAGGCAGGGTTTCTATTCCTGTACAAACATCATAACCAAGAAGCAAGTCGGGGAGGAAAGGGTTTATTCAGCTTACATGTCCACACTGCTGTTCAGCACCAAAGGAAGTCAGGACTGGAACTCAAGCAGGCCAGGGAGCAGGAGCTGATGCAGAGGCTATGGAGGGGTGTTACTTACTTACTGGCTTGCTTCCCCTGGCTTGCTCAGCCTGCTCTCTTATAGAACCCGAGAATACCAGCCCAGGGATGGCACTACACACAAGGAGACCTCCCCCCTTGATCACTAATTGAAAAAATGCCCCACAGCTAGATCTCATGGGGGAACTTCCCCAACTGAAGCTCCTTTCTCTGTGATCTCTAGCCTGTGTCAAGTTGACACACAAAACCAGCCAGTACAGACCACTTGCTGCTCCTGCAGCGAACCTGTGTTCAGTTCCCATGCCAGGTGGTCCATAACTGCCTGTAACTCTAGTTCCAGGAGCTTTGGCGATTACTTCCAGCCTCCTCAGGTTAATACCCCACGCCACCTCCATGCATATAATTTAAAATGAAATGAGTGTCCTGGGTCTGGGTCTAAAAGCCTAGAAACATCATCAGCAAAGCTGGAACCAAAAACTGCAAAGCTTAGGAAGCACTTGGGCACCTGACGGCGTGAGGCACTTGAGAGTTTGAATAGGTGTGGCCAGAAATAAATGTGCACATCAGCATTATAGTCAGGAGGTCGCGAACACAGAACAAAGACAGAGGCTCGACAACTCTCAGAGACAAGTGCCAAGTTCCTCACAAAGACAAACCTATCAGAGAAACAGCAGGTCTTCTCAGCAGAAACCCTTCAGGACGGGAAAGCGCGGTCCGATGTGTTTCAAGCACCGAAACAAAAGCAAAAAAGATTGCTGGGCGAGATTGCTGCACCCAGCAGAGTTATCTTCCAAGATGGAAGGGCAAATCAAGACCTTCCCTGAGAAGCACAAACCAAAGCTATTTGTGACCATGAAGCCAGCGGTACAGAAGGTACTCCAGGGACAGCTACACAGGGAGGAGGAAGAAAGATCTCCACAGGCTTGGCAGCTCAGAACACAATGAATCTCACTGGAGGGGCAGATAAACAAATGAGAAGTAGAAAAGAAAGAGTATTAACTCATCAGTCCAGCGAGTCTCTAAAGGGAACAAGGTGGGCAGTTAGTGCAGATGCTTCCTAAGAGCTAGAAACAGGACTGTCTGGACTTTTCAAGACACAAACAGGCTGATTGGATTAAAAGAAAGATCTGGTTCTTTTTCTGTCCACAGGAAATTTACTCCTCTGGCGAAGACCTACGCAGACTGAAAGCAGAAATGTGAGCAGTGATATTCTAATCAAACAGAATAAAAGAGCAGGAGGAGTCCTGCTTATACACCATAAACCATTTAAGTCAAAACTTGCCAAAAGGGGTAAATGTCTCTACACATTAATAAAGAGAATTAAGAATATATAACAACTTTACACACACACACACACACACACACACACACACACACACAGGCATACATTCACACACATGAATTGGACATTGGTATACCTAATTTTATAAACAAATATTATGTAAGTAAGTATATTAATAAGCCCATATAAAGTAAACTTGGGATAGCTCTTATCAACAGATTATCCAGGGAAATGTTCGAAGCTAAATTGCACCAGAAGTCAAGAATCAACAGACATCTACAGTAGATTCTAAAACACTTCTCAGCAGCCCGCGAATTTTCTCCAAAATAGATCACATTTTAAGCCACAGAGCAAGCCTTATTAAATATAAGCAACTGAAATTAGCTTTGATATATTTTCCATATGAAATGGAATAAGGTAGACATGGCAAAGGAAACTACCAAGAAGTTTAAAATGCACAAGGCTTGGCTGGCACACACTGAGTGAATAGTGGGGACCACTGAGGAAACAGGCACATTTTAAAAATTTCTAGAATCAAAGGAAAATTTTAAAAAATTCCAAGAGGTTTTGAGATTAAGCAAAGGAAGCTCTAAGAGGTAAGTCCAAAGTCACAGGGGACTGCATTAGCAAGCCATTATACAGAACACAATAAATAACCTAATGATGCACTGAGGTCTGAGAAAACCACGAGTAAGTCAGACCTCAGGTCAGCAGAAAGAAAGAAACTAAAGATCTGGGCAAAAAGTGATGGCGGGAGACTAAAGAGTAATATATAAGACTCAATGACACCAGGAGTTTGCCCTTAAAATATAAGCCAGCTTGACAGAGTCCTAGTCACCCCCATCATGTTTAGAGAAAGGTGGCCCATATTAATAGAAAGAAGGGTGAAAGGGGGGACATTACAGCAGGTGCTACTGAAGCTTCTCATTCGAGAGTATTTTGAAAACTTAAATTCCAATAAATTAGAAAATCTAAAAGAAACAGACAAGTCTCTGGATACACAAGACTTCCCAAAATGGAGCCCAAGGACAATCACTAAATACACCAAATACATCTGTCTGGAGATTAACATTGTAACAAAGAAAGGCCCGGCAGAGTGAAGCCCAGTGCCAGGTGCAGGCACTGCTCGCTCACCCGGACCCTTAAAGAAGCATCCCAGTGTTCCTCAAGCTACCGACAGAAATGGGAATGCTTCTAAACTGACTCAGTCCCATCCTGAGGCCCAAAGCCTTGAGTGCCTGGCTGCCTCCACCGGGGGTGGGGGTGGGGGGCAGCTGTGGAATCTGATGGAAGAGACACATGGGAGGCTTAAACTGATGAACAACAGCTCGAGCCGCCTGGCCGTGTCAGGATACAGGACTGAGGATCCTGGAGTTGCAAGAAACATGTGCTTTGGAACTGCCCTTGAGAACCAGAACGTGTCCTCTGCAGGAGCGGAGTGAGGCCAATGCTGTAAGTCTCACAAAGCTTAATAATGGGGCTCTTGCAAGCCACCAACCATTGAACTCAGCATTCTTCAGAGTGATATGAAATCAATAGTGTGTCTAGTGTTTCATCCAGGATGTCCGGCATAAACTAAAAAATCAAAAGCCATTTAAAATTCAAACTTTTGACTTAAACTCAAGACAAAAAAAAAAAAAATGGTTTGGGCTTTGCAGAGCAGAAAGCATTCTCCCACCTAGACCTCCAAGTTAGCAGGGGAGGATTTTAATGTGTTGATTATAATATGCTTCCAAATCTATGGTTAAAACAAAAAGCTCTAACGGAGGAAAAGATAAAATCTGAATAAATATAGAAATTATAAAAAAAGACTAATTGTAAACTACCTGGTATCAAATATTCATTAGATAGGATTAACTTTATATTGGATGCATTATAGAGAGAAAATAATGGAATGAAGATATGTCAGGGGAAATTTTCAAACTGAAACAGAGGGGGGAGAAAGAAAGAGAGAGGGAGAGGGGGGGAGAGAGGGGAGAGAGAGGGGGGGAGGGAGGGAGGGAGGGAGGGAGGGAGAGAGAGAGAGAGAGAGAGAGACAGAGACAGAGACAGAGACAGACACAGAGAGACACAGAGAGAGAGAGTGCAGTGAACAGAGCCTGGATGAGTAAGAGAATTCTAGTAAACACCCTAGTCGGACCTGTGCAGACCTGACATCCCAGCTACTTGAAAGGCTGAAATAAAAGGGTTACAAGTTCAAGGCCAGCCTGAGCTACATAAGAAGTTTAAGCCCAGCATTGGCAACTTAGACCCAGTTTCAAAATAAAAAATAAAAATAGACTGAGGACATGGTTCAGTGGGGGCGGGGGACACTCCAGTACATGCCAAGGCCCAGGGATTCAGTTTCTACTACGCCCAGTCCCAACCGAGCAGTTTTAGGTACGTGGGCCCGAGGTTTCCAAAAGAAAGAGAGCAGACATGAAGAGAGAACCCTGAAGAAATCCTGGCCAGGCATCTTCCATGTTCCTTTTTCAACACACTTCAACAGAGAAACATGTTTAAAGTGCTAAACGAAAACTAAATTGTCACATGGAGTGAAAATACTTCCATGAAAGGAAGCCAGGCAGGAGCTGTTAGTAGATGATCACTACAAGAAATACTAATGAAGGCTGTCCTAGGAGAGGGTGGGGGAGGGTACGTATGCTGGTCCGTGTGAATAAAGGCTTTGGGGAGAAAAGATGGCAGTGAAGATAGTTTTAATTAATTTCTTTATATGTTAACATAAGTTGGAGTTCTTCAAATATAAAAAAATATATACATATACACATATACATGCATACATATACACTATATACACAAACACACACACATACTCACAAACACACACACACATACTCACATACACACACATACACACACACACATGCATGCATGCATGCACAGGAAAGTGATGAGAGAATGTTAAACAAAAAACACTCCTGCAGAGTAGAGCTTCCATGTTCAGTGTCAGTGCATGCCTGGTGACTGGCATGAATCAAAAGGATACTATTGTAAGACTCACAGAAGTGGGAGTTTGGGGGAAACCTGATACATCAAAGATGCTTTTGTAACTCTTAAAGTAACTGCTGATAGACCAGTGCAAAGCCAAGTGCCTTAACATCCTCAGGAAGAAAGCAGGAAGGGAAAAACGTGCTGTGTCTGTCAAGTATGGCTTAGGTGTTTTTAATGAAGGGGGGCGGAGAGAAATGGGGATTAATGAAACAAATTAACAGGACGGTCCCTCTAAAGTGTCAGCAGAAATACGGTTGTCAATCAATGTATGCTGCCTGGGAAAAAATAGACATTTTATACAGGAAGTTTCAGCTGATGGAAGATGTAACAGGCTAGAGAGTAATCAGTGAGAAAGACCACTCCTGCTCCTGCCGTGGACCCAGGCTCGGTTCTCGTCACCCATGAGGCAGCTCAGCTCTTCTGTAACTCCAGCCCCAGGGAATCTGGTGCCCTCTTCTGGCCTACATAGGCACCTGCACATGTGCTGTGTGCTGCCATACACTCGAGGCACACACATAGAAGTTAAAGTTTTTTAAAAAGATAGAACTCATTTGTACTTTATAGTAGAATGCTAATGTGTGAAGTAAAAGGAAGAATATATGTATCTAAAGCTGTAGGTGAAGACTGTCATCTTTGTTCTACAGAACTTTCTAGAATGAGTAGACACCAACTCAGGCAGGCACAGAGCAGAGCATTGGCACACTCTTCGCCATACTGACAATGTTAGCGTTTCCAGACTGCTTCATGTAACAACGCATAGGACACGTTCTTCCTAAATGACTATAAAATGCCTTCAAAATAGAGGTCACCCAGCTATCCGTCAAATGTGACAATGCTTCACAGAGGTGGAATGGGGCTCAGGTGGGCAAAAAAGGCACCTGGAAGTCTTGAACATTGAGGACATAAAGTGGCTTCCACATAACCAAAGGGTAGAGGAAGAAAGTCAGTAAATTTCAAAATTGATGGAGATTAAGACACAATGTGTTCAAATAGATGATGTAGTGCTGGAGAAAGCTCATTGGCTGATCACCGGTCGCTCCTCCGGAAGACCCAAGACCAAGTCCCAGCAGAATGCCGGCCAGCTCACAACTGCCTGTGACTTCAGTTTCAGGGGACCTGACTCCCCCTCCTAGCTTCCATGGGTACCAGCATACATGTGCACATGCACATGTGTGTGTGCGCGCACACACATACACACATGCACACACACACACACACACAAACAGGCATGCACACACACACAACTTTAAAAAAAACTTACAAAAAAATAGGTGACACACACATATTCACAAACTAGCCAAGCGGTATTGACGAAACTGTCTAGAGTTTGGAGGAAAGAATGAAGAGGCAGAGCAGAGTCACGGAAGCAGGGTGGGTCTGTGCAACTTGTCCTGCACGGGATCCCAGCACAGGAAAATGGAAAGGCTTAAAAACTGTAAATCTAGATAACATATGGGCTTCACTCGATCATAGTGTGCCAATATTGGCCCATTGCTTGTAACAAATATGCCACATACATATATGGATAGTGAAGTTATACGCCCAAGACATCGACCATGGAGAAAACTGGGTGTGGCTTGCCTGAGAGCCCTGTGCTGTCTTTGTATCAGATTTGTCTGTGAGACTAAAGTTATTGTTAAAATGATATATATTTGTTTTATACAAGAGACATGAGATTGTGCACCAGCAATTTTGGAGGAAAATGATAGCTTCGAATTGGAAATGAAAATCCAGTGTTGATGACCTTTTCTTCTACTTCAAGACAATAAGGAGCAGGTGACACGGAGGGATCCAAAGGTGATCTTCGGAACCAGATCACCAGGCCAGAAGGTGGTTAGCGACATGGGAAAGCAATCAGCTGAAAGGTTGGTTCTTTCAGAGCAGTAATGAAACTGACAAAAAGTTAGAGCGATTTGGAAAACAGGAAAAGCAAGTTCCCAATGTGAGGGATGAAGGAGGTAGCCTCACGCCTGCTTCAAAGACCATACAAGGATAAGAAGGGAAGATTAGGAGCAAATTAATGCAAATACATTCAACTTACATGGAATAGAAAACTCTCTTGAAAAACTCAACTTACAAAACTGAGACAAGAAGAAACAGAAAATATGAAGATCCCTATATTTATCAATTATGGCACTTGAATTATAGTTTAAAGCCCACAGAGCGAACTACAGGCCCAGATGGCTTCTTCTTCTTCTTCTTTCTTTTTTTTAAAAAAATTTTGATCAAACATTTAAGAGAGAAATAATACCAATGTTATACAAACCTTTTCAGGATATAGGAATTAAAATTTCCCAACTCATTTTATGAGGTTGGTAGAAAGCTGATACCAGCTCTTAAAAAGGCATTATAAGGGGAAGGAAAATTTTAGGCCAATATTGCTGGGAAACGTAGATGAAAGTTTTCTCAACTAACTTTGAGCAAATGAATTCTAATTGTATACCAAAAATCACAAAATACAATGGCCTACTCAAGTTTCCCTCAGGAATAGGAGACTTAAAAGCCATTTGTGGGGCTGAAGAGATGGCTCAGTGGCTAAGAGCATTGGCTACCCTTTCAGAGGGCCTGAGGCTGCTGGGTCCTGGAGCTCACATCCGGAGAACAGATGGGTCACAATTGTCTGTAACTACTTCCAGAGGATCCAGTGCCTTCTCCTGGCTTTCAAGTGCACCAGTATGCACATGCATGTGTGTGTGTGTATGTGTGTGTGTGTGTGTGTGTGTGTGCCTAAAGTTAAAAAAAATAAATCAATGACATTCATTGTTAATCATCATATTAGTAAAAGAAGTGATTGTGATCATCTTGAGAGATATAATCAAAGCATTAGCAGCATCTGATGATCAGCTGTGATTAAAGAGAAATGTCTCTGAAAATTAGAAATGTAGACAGAAAGCCTTTAGGTAACAAACAGGTCACCCCGATCTACAGCCAACTAACATTGAGAAATTCACCTTCCTCATCCTGAAACTGTAAACAAGGCGTTGACTGTCACCCTCTCCATATTTTGTCTGCATTGTTCCAGGACCTAAAAGGGCCAAGGATGGGAAGAGAAGATGGTCTCTTTGAGTGAGGGTTTCATTATGACAAACCCCCAAAGACTCCATTTAAAAAGAATTAAAACTGCTGGGAGGTGCTTTTTCCAGCACCCAAAAGAGTCAGAGGTAGGAGGATTTCTGTGAGTTCGAGGTCAGCCTGGTATCCAGCATGAGTTCCAGGATGACTAAGACAGAGAAACCCTGTCTTAAAAAACAAAACAAAAAATAATAATGAGAGCTAACTACAAATAATAATTGAGGTTTCAGGAGACGTGGCCATTTAACCTCAACAGAAATCAGTTTGCTTTTCACATTATAGCAAGAAATGATTGAAAATGAAATTTATTCACAATACTACTTAAGAGAGCACAAGGTATCAATTCCTAAGTAATCCATTGAGACTAAAATTCAAAATGTTGTGGTCTAAATGAAACTAAATCTATTTAAATGGAAGTTATACAATGCTTATGGATTATGATCACAATTTCTCTGCCATTGACCCACATATTCAACACAAGATCAGGAAGTGTTATAGAAGTTGATAAAAAAAAACCCCAAAATACATGTGCAAAGTAGGCTTCTAACTTCACTTAAGAGAAACAGAGTTCAGATCTGATCTTTGATCTTGAATGATATTTTCCTGAAAGACAAAATTCACGAAACACAATGTCTATCAAGACACCCAACAAAGGACAACAGATGGGAAGCGAGGTATGTGCATCTAACTTACGTCCTAGTGTGGGACAGATCGATTTCCTGGACAGAGGGTCTCAAGAAAAGGGTGGAAGGCTATCCGGGCAGCCAGACACCATGGGACAATGTGCCCAGGAGAAGGAACTAGAGGATGAAATCCTGATGTCATCAGGCCTCTTGAACATTCAACAAGTGCTGCTTAGCACATCCACACAAGCAAAGCACCAAGAGCAGAGAGAGAACTTTAACAATGGCGTGGGGCCAACAGCGCATGCGCGGCCCATCCCTGCGCCCTGCCTGGAAAGCCTCAGAACGCACTGAGCTTCGCGGCTAAAGCTCCTGGACAAATTTTGTCTCTTCGAAGGAAAAACGATTCGTCCTAATTAGGACAAGGACAGAGTGAGGCAGGAGGGACCTCTCCTGCACAAGAAGTAAGATGTCGCTTCTACTCAAGTGACTCTGAGAACGTTTTCTTCTTAAGTCTTGTGCATCAGGCATGCGACTCTTCCCACTTTAGTAGCAGTCCCAGTCCCAGATCAAACACTTCTCCAGACTGGCCAAAGATTTGAATCCTGTATCTCAAAGCATAGGTTGGGGGTGCAAAGATCAACACGGAACAGAGTAAAATCATGATTTCTACTTTCTGGAAGTAGAAAGATGGAAGATGACCAGACAAGAAGCAGGCAGAAAAGCCAGACCCCCAAAGAGGACCTGGATCTGAGTCATGCACCAGAATTCAACCGCACGATGAAGCTCCCATTATGACGGTTAGAAAGTAAAGACAAGCTCCAGAGAACACAGAAAACTAACACAGCATCTAGAGACGAGCGCCAGCCACAGTGCCATAAGGAAAATGCAGCCTTGCTAGACGTTAGAGGAGGAGGGGGACCTTCAAGACCCGGGGATGGGAGACGCCCAAAGGAAACATGGAGGAAACCTGAGGTACAGCAGAGCATCTGACCAAGTGTTGGCAAGAACACAGGACAACCGAAACCCTGCCACGTGCGAACCGGACGAAAACACGTTGACAACTTCCCCAAGAAGTTAAATATATGCCTACCATACATCTTAGACACTTCACCCTGAGGCACTTGCACAAAAGAAATGTTTAGTTTGTTCAGGCTGGTACCTTACAGACAAAAACAATGTCTTCCTCACAGTTCTATATGGAGGAGAGACCAGCACCAAAGCACCATCGTGTCCACTGGCTGGGGCAAACCCGTTCCTCAAGTGGCACCTTCTCCGCTCCCGTGGTAGAAGGATGAGTGGAACCTTAGAATTATTTTTAAATAACTCCATTCATAAAGCATCGTTCTCGTCACCTATTGAGGTCCCATATCTTTATGCAAACATCTCCGGGGGATTATGGATCAAGCATACAAATTTTGGAGAGTTGCCGTTCAGAACACAGCAGAAGATATACATTCTCTCTCAAATACCCACACAAGAAAGTCCATAGCGGTGTAATTTGTGATATCCCCAAATGGGAGGCAAACCCCAGTGTTCATCGACAGGTGAGTAGATACACACATCTCAGACTAATCAGATGGTGGGACACAGTTCAGCAGTTGGAGGAGTGAATTATTGATAACCTCACCAACATATGTGGATCTCAAAATAAGTGAGCAAGAGATGTCAGATTAAAAAAAGGACAGGCAGTATGTTTCCATTTATATAAACTCTAGAAAATGTGAGCTCATATGGAGTGCAGATCAGTGGCTGCCCAGAGACAGGGAAACAGGAGGGAGACAGGGACTGCAAAGAGCAGTGGAAACTGGGAGTGACGGCCATCTCCGTGAGCTGAGTGAGGGGGATGGGCTCTCAGTTGTTTCTGCAGTGAGAGCTCAGCAAGCTGGGCACTCAAGAAAGGTGTGGGCCAGTTGCTACGTCTCGATGAATCTTCCCAGAAGTTAGATGGGAATACAAGGTCCTGGAATCACTATCACAGGCTGGGGAGATGCTCCGTGGGTAAGGTGCCTACCATACACATGGGAGAAGCCCTTAGGAGCCCTAGAACCCACACAAAAGCCAGGCAGACTTGGTGGCCACCAGGTAATGATGGTGGCACCTCTACATACATGTGCACACACACAGCCACACACACACACACACACACACACACACACACACATGCATGCACACACATGTTCAGGTAGCCCCAATGCTGGCAAGGTGGCTCAGTGACAGGAGCTTCAGTGGCATTGGGACTTAACTCCCAGATTAAAGAATTACTGAAAAGGAGCAGTAATTGCTCACTGCAGTATTGACACGGGGTTAGACAACTCAATCAATGGAACAAAATAGGGAGTCCAGAAGCAGATTTATATGAGGCTGTGCAAGGGATCGATGTGCAGTCGATGTGCAAGGGAATGGCCGTGAAGCTCTACTTGGATGGTGACATCAGGGAATGAAGCGACCACACCTGGATGCCCATAGGAAAGAATTCTGGGCCCCCAAATTATAGTCTACAAAACAATCCTATACATTATTTGTGTGTGCATATATAGTAAACGCTTGTATACATCTCGGGTGCAGCTGTGTAAGCCTGGGTGCATGTATGGAGGTCTGTGGAGCATGTTGGGTGGCCTCTTGTAGAGCTTGCTGCCTGTTTTTACTGAGACAGGGTCTCTAACTGAACCTGGAGCTTGTCACCTTTCTCCAAGACCAGTAGCCAGTGAGCCCAATGCCACTGAGCTGTCTTGCCAGCGTTGGGGCTAGCTGCACGTGTGTGGTCACGCCTGACTTTTCACATTGAAGCTGGGAATCCAAACACAGGTCCTCCTGTCTTTGTATAGCATGGGTCAGCTTACCCATGGGGCAACCTCCCAGCCCATGAAGATTATCTTGATGTGTATTTATAGGCCTATGATTACATTTTAAATCTCTAGAAAAATATTTTTGAGAACTTGGTGGAAATATAAATTCTTAGAAAAAAATCTATTTTTTTTTAAAAAAGACATCCATTAAAAAAAAAAGAATAAACGGGGTTTAGAGAGAAGGTTCACTGCTTAAGAATGCTTACCGCTCTTCCAGAGGACCCAAGTCTGGTTCTCAGCATCCACATCTGGTCTAGCAGCTGGCAGTTGCCTGTAAACCTAGTTCCAAGGGATCTGATGCCCTCTTCTGGCCTCCACAGGCACGTGCTCACTTGAGTGTGCTCACAAACTTGTGTATCACACACACACACACACACACACACACACACACATACACACACACACACAGAGAGAGAGAGAGAGAGAATTAAAAATAAAATATTCAATGGACTTTATAAAAAGATATAGATTTCTATTTTTTAAAAAGATTCCTCCAGTGAGCGATGGTGAAAGTAATAGCTGGGCGCTCCCAGCATGCACGATTAAATGCTAGCAGCATGTGTGGAAGGTGCAGAGGATGAAAACAGAACTTAAACTGATCCCCAACACACTGAGCACGATATTTGCATATAACTGTTTGTAAAAAGAGATATTGAAGCGGACAGCAAGCACTTGAAAAGGTACCCAGCAGCGTTAATCGCCAGAAAAATGTGATCTT
Source organism: Apodemus agrarius (assembly GCA_964023405.1). Lineage (NCBI taxonomy): Eukaryota > Metazoa > Chordata > Mammalia > Rodentia > Muridae > Apodemus > Apodemus agrarius. The sequence continues at coordinate 13,432,538 of OZ030011.1, forward strand.
ACAGCACAATGTTTCATAGCTATCTAATGTTAAAACCTGTTAATGCAGTGTTAGGCAGAGTATGGACCAGCTGGGAGTTTTGCCAATTTCTGTCAAAGTGTCAAATGGTACAACTTTGTGGAGAAAGTCTTTAACAACCGTTTTTACAGACTAACTACACTTTATGTATGTCTGTGAAACAGCATGTTGCATTTTAGACGAGTTAACAGAGGTAAATATATACCTACCTAATCGTTAAGCAAGTCCTCCTTTAAGTACCTGACCAAGAGCTCCAAAAATCCATAAACTGCTTGTAGAGTGATCAGAGTGGGCTCTTTAGTCACAACAGACAAAGTGTCTTGTACAGTGGGAAGCATGCCATGCTAAAGGGGAATGTCTGACTAAAGACACAGCCACGTGTCCAGCGCTCTAAAGGCACCGAGGCAAGTTGACTTAACCTAGGTTCCATTTGCCTGGAGCTCTGCAGCACTAGACAGGACTCTGATGTCAAAGTTGGAGTGAGATCAACGATGGGACATCCGGTTAGGTTGACAAGCATAGTCCTTGTCCTGATTTAAGGGGCTGGCTGCTCTGAGCGTGTATATTTGTCAAAATCTCCATACTTCACACTTCTGATCTATATATTCTATCTATATAAGCTTTACCGCCATTAAGATATGGAAAATAACAACCATAGACATGTGCTCCCTGTGAATGTGACATTGAAATCCAGGCAGCTGCTACCAACAAAACTAGCACATAGAGAGAGAGAGGAAGAGAGAGAGGGGGGGGAGGGAGGGAGAGGAATTAAAATGTCTGTCTGTAGACTGGAAAGAGGGCTAGGAACCCTGGCTGCTTGTCTAGAGGACCCTGATTTGATTCCCAGCACCCACGTGGTAGCCCATGGCTGTCTGTAACTCCAGCTCCAGGGATCTGACACTTTCTCTGATTTCCTTGAGCAACGGGCATGCATGTGGTGTACAAGGCAAAACACTCATACACATAAAGATAATCAAATAACAAATTTAAAAATTCTCTCTTAAGGCTGAGCATTTCAGCTGGTAGAGCACTTGCTAAGCATGCAAAAGCCCTGGGCTCCCGCCCTGGCACACTGTGAGCCAGGCATGGTGGTGTGTGCCTACAATCCTAAGCAACTGGGAACCCAGACAGGAGGGTCAAAGTGTATGGTAATCCTTGGCTACCTGGGGAATTTGAGGCCTGTCTCAAAAGAAAAATCTCTTTTAGGAACTGATAGGTTGACATTATCTAGACTAAAGAAAGCAAATAGAGAGAAAATTGTATAACGTAATGACTTCATACTCTTCAAAGTCAGAAATGGCTATTGGGGCTGGGCTTAGCTTAGCAGGCACACAGTGCTATCCACTGTGTTGCAAAAAAATAAAAGGGGTTTTAAAAAAGGACAAAAAGAAGGTTTGGCCAATACACACACACACACACACACACACACACACACACACACCTATTTAGTGTATAAAATGGGTGCAAAATTCCATATAAACTTCTAGCTAGTTAACTATAAGGTGTATTTTGGAAAAGAGCTAGTTGAGTTTGTTCTAGGAGTGCAAGAACAGCTTAGCAGCAGAAATGGCATCAATGTCACCTGCCCTGTGATTGGAGTAGAGAATTGAAGTGCAGCACTGGAGAGCAACTTCAAACAAACAAACAAACAAACAAACAAACTTTCAAGAAACTCCCAATTGATATAAAGATGCTAAATGTGGCAATGGCTTTGCTTGTTATAGTTTTCAAAAAAAGGAAAACCAATTCTACCCCTCTGAGGACAGACCCATGGCTTGTGCCCTTGGATGCTGGGAGCGGGGCGAGTGGAGCTTCCATGGATGCCAGTCTCCCAGAGAGGCTCTGGCTGGTGCCCCATTGGGAAAGGAAAGAACAGGAAGTGAAGGGGGGAGACACAGCTGTCACCGTGCACAGTATATGTCATCTACATAGAAACCCAACAGAATGAACTGAGAATTGATTGGGACTAATAATAGAGTCTAGCAAGAGCCCTGAATACAAGATCAACTAAGTAAAATTAGTGGCTTTCCCCGACACCAGCATTAACCAATTAGAAATATAATAGAAGATACAACACTCATACGATGAACCCAAACGATGAAGGATCTAGAAATTAAGCCAGAAATAACTGCTGAAAACCTTTAGATGAGGGGGAGGAGGGTAACGTTTGAAAATATATAAAGGACACAGAGAAGGCATGAGAAGAGAAGAGATAAAATTGACAACGGGAACAAATGGAGCGGGCGACCATTTTATGGATGCTTAAAGCCGCACAAATGTCAAATCTTCCCACATTAATCTATAAATTTCATGTAATTTTGTTCAAAATACCAGCTGGACTTTTTGAAGGACTTGACAAATCCGTTCTAAAATACATAGAAGCCATAATGTCCACAATTGCTGAGTTTATTTTGGAAGAGAGAGCCCAGGGTGGAGGCAGGAGGAGGCCGACTCCGCCCACTTGGTCTGGAGGCTTCCAGGGAAGACAATGAATCCGCGCTGAGACACTTTGTAACAAATTAAGTGCGGCTTTTAGGGAATGAGCGAAGTTTAGTATTTTACCCCACTTCCATCTCTGGTGGTTCTGAGGTCAGTGGCCGGCGCAGCCTGGCTCACTGATTCTCTGCTGAGGATACACAATTGGCTCGGTTGAGTCCCCTGTGGTGGGGAGATGAAGACATCCCTCCTAGCTGACTGCCGGCAAGAGGCTGCTTCTGTGATCTCTGCTCTCATCTTCAAAGCCCAGATGGGGTTTCTCCCTGGTATCACATCCAGTCTCAGACTTGATTCTCCATTCAGGAAGGACCCGGGGCTGATGAGTTCTGCAGAGCTGCTCTTGTTTTGTTGTTGTTTGTTTGTTTATGAACCCAGTTGGCTGGTTAGTAACCAAGTACCAGCAGTGACATCCCACCGAGGGTGTAGGTAAGGCTTCAAAAGAGGAGATCCTACTCTCTGTACTATGGAGGGATTCTCAGGGCATCTTAGAGCTCCACATACCACATACTGTGATACAGTGATGCACTAGGCTGCAAACTCTGCCCTCTGCAGAATGGAGAGTGGTATAGCCCCAAGGCCTGGATCCCACAGACACTAAAACTCATAGGTGCTCAAGTCTCGTGTGTGACACGGTGTGGTGAGTGTACAGTGTCAACACCTGCTTTCCCCCGCCTTTTAAACCACCTCCAGGTAACATTTATAATTTTACTAACACCATAAAAAATTTGAGTAGGTATTTTTACCTCATCATTTTGACCTTAATGGCCAGAAATGCAAAGTCCTCCGATCTTCAGTACAGATATGATTCCTTCCTTTTCCTTAAGACAGGGTAGCTCGCAGCGTAGCCCAGGGTGGCTGCAGGTTTGCACTAAGGCTCCCTGCTCGGCTTCCCGAAAGCTGAGATTATAAAGGCGAATCACTGCGCTCCACTAAAAATTGCTTTTGGTCCAAGTTTGGTTGGATCTGCGGATATATAACCCATGGATTCGTTTGCCAAATGCAGCGGTTAGAGGTAGACTCTGGAGCCAGAGGGGAAAGCATGAGTTAGGCATGCAGAGGGAAGCACGTCACTGGGCATAGGAAGAACGGATCGATGGCTTTCCTGCCATTCTTACCACATGCATGGTGAGTGTGGGCAGGCCGCATATAAATGGATTAAAAATATTACATATAAAGGCTATATAACTATCTATCACATGAGGCTGTGCAAAACGGGGGTTGGGAAGATGGCTCTGATTGCTAAGATGTTCTACCATGTGAGCGTGGCAACCTAGGCTCAGAGTCCCAGCACCCCTGTACAAAGCTGGGCATGGTGCTGCATTCTCGTAACCCTAATGCTGGGTGTGGGAAGAGAGGCGAGTCCCCAGACCTTGAGAGCCACCAGCCAGTCTAACCTGAGTCTGAGTGAGCCCCGGTTCAGCGAGAAGACACCTGTCTCAAAAACTCCAAGGTGGAGAGTGACTGAGGAAAGACCCTGGTGGTCATTTTCTGGCTTCCATGTGCTCAGGGACACCCCCCCCCCAAACACATATAAGTGTCATAATCTGTCTATGCCCTTTAGGTGGAGGTGGAACATCTATAAGGTCTTTTATAAGCCACAAGCCATAGAATGTATTACCTTTGGGCTTCATTACCTCAGAGTTAAGGATACTGGCCAATGGAGAAGAGACTCCAACTTAACAGCAGAGGACAGGCCTGTAACATGGTAATTACCATGTCGACACCCTAAGGGATCACTTTCTAGGACAAGTTAGAGACTGGTAAATTCCCAGAGATGTGGGCGTCTGCAGGGAACAATGGGCGATTAAAAATAGGAAGACCTGGACGGTTCCCAAGTGTGTGAGGGGTGCTGTGTTGTAACAGTCACGGTTGGAAAGGGCAAAAGGAGTAAAATAGTTGGGGGGAGCAATTGGCGGTGCCGATGCCAGCAGAGACACAAGGCAGGTGACCCTGACATACCACTGTTAGGAGCTCACAGGGTAGCCAGTACTGTGACTTTTAATCATTACTGTTGGTGCTGGGGATGGAGCCCAGAGTCTCCAGAATGCTGGGCCAAGTGTTTCCCCCCACTGAGCTGCAGCCCAGCCCCTGCAGCTGGTTAGAAGGCTTCTCTTGGTTTTCTGTCCAGGGCTTATCATTCTCACCCTTTCCTTCCATTGGGTCTCTATCCAGGCAGTAATTAAGGACTTCCATTCTATAAATGAAACTATTGATGCCCTTTTGGGGTTCTCTAGATAGCCCCATTGGAGGGGTACCCCAAGTGATATGGCCATTAACCTCCCGCAAGGCTTGAAGACACCAGACAGGCTCCCCCATTCTTTTCCACTGTGGTTGGGGTCACCTCGAAATGAGGGATAATGAGAAGCTGTCTAGGCAGTCTTAAGGAAGCAATCTCGGAAGCAGCCATTCCGGAATGACGGTTCTCTAGCCAGGAAGGAGCCTCTGGTTTCTCTCTCCCCAACGAGCAGCTACACGAGAGGCTGCATGAGCCTGGGACCCCGAGCTCTAGGGCAGACACTGATCCCTCCTGGCAGATGGCTTTGGAGCCTGACTTGTAAATTTTCACAACCTACCCCCAGGGAAGGCCAGCTCGTGCCCAGAACCCAGGGAGTGCATCAAAAAATCACCTTGTAGCGGTTAGTGGAAAGGATCGCCTAAGTGTCCATGCAGGGTGACAGGATGGTAGGTGAGATGTGTCCATGCAGGGTGACGGGACCGTAAGTGAGATGCAGAGCAGAAGGTAGGACTACAGGAGACTGTCACATGATGGAATGGGAAGTCTTCTCAGCATCATGTGACATGGACAGATTTCTAAGGCATACTGTTGAATGAAAAAACCATAAAAAACAGGAGCTGCTGAGCACAAGACATTCTTAGGCTAGAAGACACACACGCGCATGCGCGTGCACACACACATACACACACATGCACATATACACATACATGCACACATACATGGGTGTGCACACAGACACACACATGTATACACACCTGCACACACACATACACATGCACGCACACCTGACAGTTCTGTCTGTAAAGTAAAACACACACACACACACACACACACACACACGAACATATGTGAAAGCTGTGGGTGTGCACAGTGGGTCAGTGAGTGTTAGGAAGAAGGGTCCAAATGGCTAACACAGCCAAAAACAAGCACTTACTTGTCTTATACCATAAAGTAAGAGGCACGGCAACTTGACTGTCACAAGCCAAAGTGCGTGGCTCAAAAATATGCAAATAAGGGAACTATGACATTGCTCCAACGATGATGCGCCATCCAAAGTGGGAGTGGCAACGCCTACAAAACCGTCTTCACCTCTACCTGTGACTGTCATCCAACTTAGTTGCATAGAGACAACTAGAGACATGCCACCTCTGTGGGGACATTTTCTTGAAGGATTTACTGAGAGGAAAGGCCCTCCTGCAGGGTGGGTGGAATGTTCTGGCTGTAGTGACCCAGATACAAGGAAGTCCAAAAGAATAGGTTATTTGTGCCTGCCTACCTTTGCCCTCTTGCTGGCGAGTGCATCTGCATTGCCTTTGCTGCCATCAGAACTCGGCTCCTTCAGCCTTGTGACATGGACTGAAGACTCGTGGCTCTCTAAGAATCCTCTAGGCCTTCAGAGACATGAGACAATCAGTCTTATGGACTGAGCAGCTGTTGTCTCTCCAGTGTGTAGACGGCCATTCCTGGACCAATTGTGTAAGCCCCCCTAGTAAGTCCTACTTGTAATATGTATGTATTCCATATGTTCTGTCCTGTGGAGACCCTGACATAAATACACCACCCTCTCTGTACCCTAGGCTAGGGCATGACAGGCTGCACAGGAGAGCTGGAGAAGACAGGATGGAGGGTAAGCATGCTCAGAGCAAGGCTGACCTGCCTCCCTATGCACATCTCCGATGGAGGACCAGCTCCACACATTGTTGGTACCAAGATAACAAAAAGCACTTTCATAGGGCAACTGTCTGTGCCCCTGGTGTTTTACCCCCAGGGGCTCAAGGCCGTCAGTGCTAGCATGAGGTCTGTGCCAATGGTCAGGATCTGGGATGCAGGCTATGAAGTCACAAAGCATGAATGTGCAGGGTGAATAAGAGACCAGAAGTGTGCTAGGACGCCACTGCAGCCGAGGCCACTGTCCTCAGCACAGAATATCGCCTGAGCAGAGACAGGGCGTCAGTGAAGGGACCGAGCCCTTCTTATCTGTCACCCTGTCCTCTTGTTATTTAGAACTTCTAAGACTTGGTGATGAACTTTTCCAGACCCTCACTGTCTGCCGGGATGGGCCATTGTCACGACACACAGAAGGCTCACGTCCGGAGTATGCAGGATATGACAGCCGCCCACAGGCTCTCAGGGTGATGGGGCTGTCGAATCCCGAAGCTTCCAGGCATGACAAAGAGCCTCCCGGAGTGTCCACGGGGGTGGGACCCGTCACAGTGAAGGGCTAAGGAGCTGCTGAGGGCCCTCGAGGCTCCCATGGAGGGCGGCAGATAATGAGGGCAGCCTCGGGGCCGCCCACCTGGGCTGCAATTATTCAATTTTCCTGGAAAATCGGCTTCATCATGATGAATACTTCACTGATTTCAGAGCAGATTAATGCACTTGATATGAAGTGCGATCCCATCCATCAGCTCCTGAAACTTGCTAGAAGCTCGCGCTGATTAACCCATCTTCTTTGGCTATCTTGTCTGGTTGCTTCACCCACAGCTTCCAGCCCTGGCTGACCCAAGGAAGTGGGAAGAAGATTTTTCATAAATGTTGTGTTCCATAGCCTTTCTCATGCTCAAATTCTTTGTGTGTGTTCCCCTGTGCGCGTACGTGTGTATGTGTGTTTGTGTGTGTGGGGGGGTGCTCATGTGTGTGTGTGGGGTGTGTGTGTGTGTGTATGTTGTGTGTCTAGGCATGCAGGTGGTGGCCAGAGAGGTGAGTGTCCTTTCTTGGGAACTATCTGTCTTGTGTTTTTAAGATATGGTCTCCCTCTCAAACGTGGGAAGCCATTATTTTGTTTAGATTGGATAGACAGCAAGGTTGTCTCTAACTTTCCAACCCTGCCTGGAATACCAAACATGAATAACCAAGCATAGTTTGTTTTACACAGGTCATGGAGGTCCAACACGGACGGGTTCTTGTGCTTGCACGGCACATACTTTAATGAGTGAGCCATCTCCTCAGCCCCTTTCACGTTCTGTAGACAAACATTTCAGTCCCTGTTTCTGGCTGACTTGTTGAAGCTCAAACTACTGATTTCTTAGACCACGACTGTGTGTGGAGAGCAGGTAAGACAAGATGAGCCTGCTCTGAGGGGCTGTGACCTGGCATGGCTGTGGTCCTTACAAGAGGTCAGCATAAACATGTGAGGACACTGCAAGGTGACCACTACGGGCTAGAGAAGAGACCTCAGAAGGGCCAGCCTGTGACGCCTACCACTCAGGCTTCCAGCTTGAGGACAATAAGAAAACCACGCTGTCTTAAAGTCCTGTCTGTGGTGCTTAGTTAGGGCAGCATTAGAAAATAAACACCTCGCTTACATGACATCACCCCCTGTCCTACCACTGATGACCTGTGCGTGTGTGTGTGTGTGTGTGTGTGCATGTGTGTGTGCACAGTGTGTCTGTGTGTGGCTGGGTATACACATCAGGCATCTTTCCCCACCACTGCCCACTTTAATGCTTTGAGACTGGGTCTCTCACTGAACTCTCTGGATCTGCACATACCTCCACCCCAGGCCAGCATTACACAGCCATGCCTAGTTTTTTAATGTGAGTGATGGAGATTCTAACTCTGGTCTTTACCCAGACCCACACTGCTAGCCCTTGGGAGACAATTTTATCCATTGACGTTCACCATTCATTCCTCCAGGAACTTGTCTGTTTTCTAGGTTTGGTACAAAAGGTCAGGCAACTCCTTCTACAGCAGCTTGACCCTCCGGGCACCCTGACGACCTCTGACGGCCTGTGTTTGCTTCCTGCTGTTCTCTACTGCAGCGCATCTGAGCCTGAAAGAGAGCGGTACTTGTAAGGACCAAGACTTACCCAAAATAAGTACAGAATATGAAAGTACAAGAGATAGCGGGCTGGCCTGAGGTCATCATGCTAGGTACATGCTTCCCTAGGTCTGGAGGCTTTGGGGCGGTCTCCCAGAGCCTCAGAAATCTCCCGAGCCTGAGGCTGCCTCGTGCCCAGATCCAGAAGCTTGGGGATGGACTCCTTAGCATCAGAGACATGAAGCTGGGGTCGGGAGTGGATGGTCATGGAACGGGCAGCCTACCGCGGGGCATAGAAATGTGGGTGGACATGATGCTGGACATCCAGAGGAAGGCGGCTCAGGCCTGAGTGCCCAGCTGGCATGGACTCAGCACAGATGGCAAGCCACATGGGACAATTGTTTCCTGGCACCCAGAAGAGAGAACTCAGTGGGCCGTTGCACAATACGCTGCCATGCGGCATGGACAATGGGAGCTGCCTGGAGGCGGTTTCCTGCTGGTCACACATCCCAGAAAACCTGGCTCATAGTCTCCCCAAAGGGAGACAGCATGGATGCCACTAGCTGACCTCTCCCACCTCGCCACCTTGGGACTTTCCCAGATAGATAACAAGGCTCTGGGATAATAGGGCCTTTCTCCAGTCTGGATTGAGTCAAGGTTTGACCTCCAGGAACCCAAGGGCATCCGCTCTTCAGTAGCAGCCTATTTCCATGCTTGGGGCTTTTACTTAGGTCTGAGCTCCCAGATTTGGAGTGAGATCCACCAGAGGCTCTGAAGATGGGCTCTCGGCTACCCGGGCAGCCAGCAGCCACTGGAAAGCCTGTTTTCCCCTCTGTGGAGCCTGGTCGCAGGAGGGCCTTGAACAGAGAGCAGCTCCTGAGAGGTTCTGGTCCTGTAGGGCAAATACTTGGGAAACAGTGTGGGGAGGCCTCCGTGCACATCCAGCTTCCTGCTCTGCCCATACGCCTCCTGGCGGTGTTCTGTGGCATAGAAGACTCTCCTCCAGGTGGAGGTCATGTTCTCAGCTCCCTCTGTGACTCTTCAAAGGGTCCCCTGGAGGCTCACAGAGGCCAGTAAGATAGAAGGGGCTGGGCCGAGGTTGTGGAAAGCGGCTGGGTAGTGACATCAGGGACAGGAGCGAGACACGGATGCTTCTTCATGCTCCGTCCTCATGATTTCTGGAAACCAGGGCGATTAATGTGCGGATGCAGGGGGTCCCAGAGAGATTGTATCCCCAGCTTGGTTCAGAAGGAGAAACTAAGGGAAAGAGACTCTGCCATACACGACGTTATAAAAGAAGAGTCGGGGAGAGTGCAGGTTCTGCGGCTTCCAGGCCACCTCCCCTCTGCCTGCCCGAGAGAGCTGTCTGTTAACACAGCAAGGGGGACTCTCCACAGGGAGACCAGTGAGACCACAGAGGGACTGGTCTCCTTTGGTCTGCTCTGGAGGCTCCCATCTCCCTTGTGGCACCTAGGGGATGTTTCTGATGAAGCCTTCCCCACATTCCTGGACGTAGAGCAGACATCTGCACCTCCTGGTGGACTAAGCTGATTCCGGCTGGGCCTGTGTGTCCAGGAGAACAGGGCGTGGTGGGAACTGGAGGCTGCTTTGTAGTCACTGTTTGCAAGTGACCACGTGGGTGGCATTTGGAGCCGAGCTGGCATGCCAGGGCATCTGCACACAGGACAGGATGCAGCCTCCCTAGGTTCTGAAACCAACCCCTTGCCCCGCCTCCCGCCCCCCACCACCAATGAGCCTGCTCAGCTTTGCCACCTCCCCTCCCCCTCGCGTCCCCCCTCCCCTCCCCATCCCCTCCCCCCCCCCCGTCACTGCCTGGGTGTGAAGCAGGGGAGATGCCACATATAACCCTAGGCTACCCACGGCCGCAGATCTCAAACTGGGTTGCCTCAAAGTGGCATGTGGTCCTTGCCAGGGCTTAGACTATTAGAACTCAAAGTGTGGGTCTTGCTTCAGGTATCTTCCTGGGGCATCTGAGTGTTCCAAATGGCATGGTCAGGCCGGTTATTCTGCTTCTGGCCCTGACACAGGCCGCAGATGAGGTCTGAGTGGACAGTTGGAAGGGACAAATGTGGAGTCAGAAACAGCCAACAGCTCCTTCCAAAGGCCTCTCCGGTCCCCTCCAGGGGGGCTTCTCCACAGCACCCAGGACTCGGTAGGTTGAGTCCTCATCAGCACCTCGCTGTGAAGACCTGGCTCTACACCCTTCCTCCTTCTCCTCCTGCATTGTAAAGCGCCCGGGCCTCTCCTGAGGGGCTGGCCACAGCCTCCTGGCTGCCTACACTCAGCCGTGTGACTAGGCTGTGTCACCGGACTTTGCCCTGCCTCTTCTGCGTCTCTCTAGTGGTAGTGCCTGCAAGCAGATGTCAGTACCATTTGTGTACTGGGGCTTTCTTGCTTAAACCCAGTTGGGCCTCTGACTTCCTTACGTCTACCTTCCCCCTGAGAAACTCAGTGCAGAGCTCCAGAACCTTCCGGCTGGTTCTAGTGCCAGTGTGAGGCCTGGGTACCCAAGGTGGTTCTGTTCCCTGATGCCACACCCTTGCTTTGCAAGGCTTGTCTTTCTGGATACCCGGGAGCCATTGGCTGAGCAAGGTTTGCACAGGAGTCATCTGCTTCCTGGAGCATCTGCCTCCCCATGGAACCACAGCCTGGGGCAAGTCGGGTGGTGTCGCCCCTGAAGCCTACCTTTTACTGCGATACACCAGAAATTCCTGGGAGCCATTTCTCTGACATACCCTTCCTGGTTCCCAGGATTATACTTTGAGACATTCTGTAAATTTGGCCCTCTACAGTTTTCTCAAGCCCTAGGCTGGATGTTGAACCCCTTCCCCAAGTACCCCCATGGTATCCTAGGTAAGCCACGCTGCCCACCTGGGCACACTTAGGAGGACTGCATGCATCACAGGGTTCTTCCAGCACCTAGTCTAGAGTACCCATGCACACTGTAGGTACTCAGCAAATTTTGACGGGCCATAACCCTTGTCTGGCACACAGCTGTGTTCTGCAGAGAGAAGGCGTGGCAAGATTGTAACCACTGAATGTCAAGGGCCCTAGAAATCCATCCCCAGCATCCACCCTCCATCCAGCTGCCACTGGTCTCTGAAACCACGTGTAAGCAACCACCTCCATGGAGTGGCTGGGGGCTGGGCAGCGCTGATCCAGCCTTGCCACCTTGTTCTGTGGTTGAGCAAAGCCTTTGCTTTAAAGGGAATTCATTTTTCCAAATTGCAGAACAAAGAACACAATGTTTAGGAGGAAAGCACATTGCTTACATTTGAAAAAAAAATTAGCAGTATTATGTAATGAAAGACACTTGAAAGAGCTGAGTCACCCCAGGCCGACTTACATCTCCCACTGGTTTGTGAGGTACTTGTAAAAACGACATCCTGTTCATTTAAGGCTCCGTATGATAATTTTCAGTTAGTTTATTTGCCTGGGAAACTTGTTTGTGGCCTCCAGGGTGACAGTCAGGTTTAGTCTAAGGAAGTGGTATCCTTATTCAAAAACTCAGACAAGGAGAGTAAGACAGAGACCCAGGTTAGGGTTGGGAGGAAAATGTCAGGTCAGTGCCCAGCAGGACAGGCTCCTGTTACTGTGCCCATCCTGTCTTCAGATCTGAACCAGTGCCCAGCTGGCTCAGGCCCACCCATTCCCAACAGAAGGGCATGACTTCTGGTCTGTTTTGCAGGTCAGACTGAGAGGTACTGAAGAAGAGACAATAACCAGTGCATGGCGGTCCTAGAAGGTTCCAGATGGTTCTACCGCTAATGCACCCTAAAGTTTAAAGTGACTAAGAAGTGATTGTTTCAGCTAAGCATTACACATCCCAGGTCACAGTCCATTGAGAGAAGCCAAGGTGGGAACTCAAGGCAGAAACCTGGAGGGCAGGAACTGGAGCAGAGGCAGAGGAGGAACATTGCACCCCCTCTGGCTTGCTCAGCCTGCTTCTTAATACACCCAAGCCCATTGGCCCAAGGCTGGTACTAGGTGGGCTAACGTTCCTTCATCAGTCAGCTATTAAGGAAATAGCTCACAGAGATTCCCACGGGCCAGTCTGATGGAGGCAATTCCTCATTCCTCCCAAACGACTCCAGGTTTGTATCAAGTTGACAGCTGACACTGACTGTGACACCCCCATCTTGTTGTTTATCCTTGATTATGCATGTTCCTACCCATCCTTCTTTCAAGTAGCACAAAGTCCCTTAGACCTTCTTCTGCACCAGGCCGAGGACCACGAGGCTCCAAGGACTGAAAGGATTCAGACCCAGCCCTCGTGGGTGGAGAAACCCAGGCCTGGGGCAGGAAGACACCTGTCTACATGGAAAAAAAATGCTCAGAGATAGTGATTCTGAAATGCCTGCCATGGACGCAGTTGGATGGAGGTCAGAGGACTCATCTCTCTCAGCAGGTTCCCAGTCATCCCTCTGATAAGCATCAGTTTCAAGGAGGAGGTGGAGAACAGAAGCCACCGCAGGAAGCAAAGAGGCTTCTGAGGACCCGCTGAGGAGCAGGGCAGGCTGGTGGTTGAGAGTTTGGGATGCAGATGTGTGAGAGCTGGGGATGGGGGTGGGGTGGATGGGAAGATGTGGTAAGAGATAGGGGAATGAGGGTGTGAGTTCAGAGAGGGCTATGTGGGGGAACCGGGTGTTGGACAGAGCTGGGTGACAAATAACGTTTCTGGAGACAGACTAGGCATCGAGAGACCAGAACAATGAAGCAAAGACTCAAAAAAACATAGAGCTGATCCCGGGGATGGAGAGGAGCAGAACCCATTAATGGTTAATGGAAACCTGTTTCTATGGAAGGGGGTGGGGGGGTGGGGAGGTGGGGGGTGGGGGGGTTGCAAGAAGCAGCTTTTGGTTAAGAGCACTGGCTGCTCTTCCAGAGGACCTGCGTTCAGTTTCCGACCCACATGGTGGCTCACAACCATCATCAGTAACTTTAATTCCAGAGGATTTGATGCCCTCTTCTGGCTTCCATGGACATGGGGCAAACACACAGGATCGATGAAGACAAAGCACTCATACACAAATAAAATAAAGATAAAAAAATTAGGCTCATAGATTAATGGGGAAAATGCTGAAGTTTTAGGAAAGGAATGTAGGAGAAAAATTGGAGAAGGCTGGGCAGGGAGTTGTTAGGCAAGATCCCAAAAGCATAGGTTACTAAAATCAAAACAAATAAACAAAGAACTGGGCTCCTCAGAAGTGCTGACCCTTGCACCCTGTGGTGCCATGTCAGAGAGTAAAGCAACAAGCCACGGGCTTCAGAAATGTCTGTGGAGCGCTGGTCTGACTGGGAACTCATGCCTGGGATGCTGATCACCCCTGGGACAGGACAAAATCACAGAAAAGGCCAAGAAAGATGATCATGTTTTTGGCCTGACCCCGAGAGCACACTCATCGCAAGCAGACACGGGAAATAAAACCCCAAAGCTGTGTGCAGTGTCCTTAGTTCCTGGGGACACATACGCTCACACTAACAGGAACAGAATGGACCACGGACCAGACGACTCAAGAAATACGGTAACCCGGAGAAAAACATCCAATGTTCCCAAATTGAGAGACAGTCACAAGACACCTGACCAGCACTTTTTAAAGCAAAGAGGTGGTTGGAGTGAATGTTTGTCAGGTTGCAGAGAAACTGGACCTCTGCGTGCAGCTGATGGACAATGGGCAGAGCATTCGTTCCTAAACCGTTGGCCAGGTTCTTCAAAACCGAAACATGGGTGGGCAGGGTGGGCCATGCCTTTAACCCAAGCACTCGGGAGGCAGAAGCAGACAGATCTCTGTGAGTTTGGGGCCAGCTTGGTCTACAGAGTGAGTTCTAGGCCAGCCCATCTTGAAGACTGCCACACGGTCTCAAGGAGACAACATGACAGATATGAGAACTAGACAATGGGTCTCCAGGGGTTACAGTTGGAGGGAGGAGTGAAACTCCATAATGGGGGGCTAGCAAGGGAGATCCTTGTGTACTAGAGCTGATCTATGTATTAATTATGCTGCCTTCCCTAATCCATTGTCTGATTAAACTGCATTTGAGTAAGTGAGCACACACAAACACACACACATGCGCACACAAACACACATGCATAGACACAAACACACATGCACAGACACAAATACACATGTACACACACAAACACACATGCACACACACAAACACACATGCACACACACAAACACACATGTACACACATGCACACACACAAACACACATGCACACACACATTCACACATGAATGCATGGATTGTACACTGACAATTGCATCCCTCCAGAGCCTATGTTGAAGCCCTGACCCCAACGGTGAGGGTATTTTGGAGTAAGTCATTTGGAAGAGTTAGGCTGTGGGATGGAGTTTCTATAAAAGAACTGTCCATGGCGTGGCAGGACAGAGCGTCCCTTTGTCATGTGAGGGACACAGCAAGAAGAGCTGAGACCGAGTCAGGTCAGACAGCAGCTGGACCCTGGACTTCCCAGCTCCCAGAGCCACTGGTAACAAAGTCTTCTCAAAGACCCGTGGGCATGACACTTTGTTCAGAAGCCCCTATGATAACTTGTGTAACCGGGGAGACCAGAAGCAGGGAGGTGGCTGCTACTGAGGCCACTTCTTAATTTGATACTGTGCTGTTATCACGTAGGACTCTACACGGGGGTGGGGGGGTGGGACGTGGGGCGTGTCTGGATGAAGGTGCTTTGAGACCTCTGTGTTATTTTAGCGACTGCCTATGAATTTAGGATTATCACCCCCAAAAGGATACAAAGGAGGTGGAGGAAGAAGAAGTGGGAGAAGGCAAGGAAGAGGAGGGGGAGGAGGGGGATGGAGGAGGGAGGAGGGAGAGGAGCAGGAGAAGGGGAGGAGAGGGAGGAGGATGGACGGGGAGGAGATGAGAAATAGTCTGCACAGAGACCAGGCGGAGCTGCAGAAACCTGTGAGGGTGTGCTCCTTCCAACTGTGCTATGCAGACCACCAGGCCAGATGTCTGGTGGGAAACATGAACTCATGACAGCTCATCCCCCCCCCAAGAATGATGCCTGCTGAGAACAGGATGTGACGCCCAAGTCCTGAGCAGAGACTTACATGTGAGTGTGCTCTGCTCTGCCCTGCCCTGTTCTCTGGGCAGCTGTGGCCCGGAGAAGAGGGAAGCAGGCTCCTGTCCTACCCCCCCTGACTCTCAAACCCCAGTCTGTCTCCCCCTCCATAATCTCCAGTGTGGGAATTAGGGCATCACCCCGTGTGACAGCGCTTCCGTCAGGGAGGAGGGAGGGTCTTCTGGGACTCCTTGCAACCCCGGTCCCCAGCAGAAAGAAGAAACTAAACAATCTTGCTTTGCACAGTAGGAGCTGTGTGCATCCCACTCTTCCAAAGTTACATGAGGACACAATTTATCTTTAGCCCAAAGCCACCTGCTTGGTAATCTGCTTCTGTGTACCCGATTGATCCCACCCTCCTTACGCTGGCTGGAAACACGGCTGTTTTTATTTAAAGCAGCCAGCAGGCACAGGATACTGGACAGGGCGGGCCAGCATGTGCCCATCTGGGTGGGGGGCTGCCCAGCTCCCAAAGATGAGTCGGTCTTTTCAGGTCCAAGTTGGTGAGGAGCCTGGTACCACCTGGATGTGATGTCTGGACCCCAGGAAGAGGCGTGCCAAATAGACTGTTGCTTAGCACATGTATTCAGTGCTGGCCACCGAAGCGAGGGTTTGTTCTAGGACTTCGGTCTCCCTTCCAGACCTGTGTTAAAAATCCTGAAAGGGTTTATGGTCAGCACCACCCAAGGTTGGGGAAATGGTTGAGCTAAGTAGTGTCTTCATATAGGGCTGTGTGGAGAGAGAAGAGTGCTGCTCCGTGTCCCTCTCAGTCACCCTGATCACTTCCATCTCCCCCAGAGTTGACACGTTGCGCCTACTCAGATCTGTGAATCTCTCTTCTCTCCTCTCTCTTCTCTCAGGTCTGCCATGTACATAGGTGGAAAGCCTGCTGACTCTCTGTAGAGGTCGGAGTAGGCTGTGATACCCAGGGCCCTACAGGCCACGTTCAGATGAGGAAGAGGCCGGCTACCGCCGTGACCACGGCAGCTTCAGAAGGACGAGGACCCCCGTGTCGGCGGCTGGCCCTGAGCAGGTGCCTCCTAGACTTGGCGTATCTGTAGTCTGAGATGCAGATACCTGAGGTCCAGAACTACACAGCATCCCCGTGTCTCCGCTGCACAGCTAACTGGACACCTGCACCCAGGGGAGTACATGAATGAGACTGCCTGACTTATATAGTGGTAAGAGCGAACAGTTGCCGTTTAAACTCTGAAGTACTAGGGAGCGAGCCTAGGGGCTCATGGATGCTGGACAAAGCAGGTGGTCTTTTGCTGAGCCAGAAAGATGACTATGTATTCAGAGGACGGAACAGGATGTCAAGGGTCTCCCTCTATCAGTACCTATCTTATTACCCTGAGACACGTCTCTCTCTGAGTCTCAAGCTCTTCACTTTGGTTAGTAGTGAGCTGGACCCCTGGACCCCTCTCCCAGCTCCTTGGTGCTGGAGTTGAGCATGTGTGGCCGCGACAAGCTTTTCACATTCCTGTGGGTTCGGGGCATTCAGCCTCTGATCCTCAGGCTCGTACAGCAAGGGCCGTACCCACTAAGACAGCTTCCCCATGTTCCTACATCTTTTTGCTCTTTTAATTTCGAGATAGGCTCTCACTAAGTCCCCCAGACTGGACTTGAACTCATTCTATTACACGGACTAGCCTGAATGTTAGGATCCTCCTGTTTCAACCTCTCAAAGTCGCTGAGATTACAGCAGAGAATGCATGTGATTCTCTTCGGGCACAGCCCCATTTAAGTCACTTTAAAGTGCAGAACTAGGCAGCGTGAAAATTTTCATGGCGTTGTGCAACCCTCCAGCTCCAATTTTTTCCATCACCACAACAGAAAGCCTTTGAGTGGTCACTGTCCACTCATCCCTGCCATCTGGCAACTACCGAGCTTTACTCTGGCTCCAGGGACTCGCCTATTCTGGAAGCTCCCAGCGGATGAAATGGTGCATTTGGTAGTTGGGGTCTGGTTTCTCTGGGCATCACGCCATTGAGCTTTATCATTGTAACCAGTGCCAACGCTTAATTATTCTTTATTGACTGAGTATTAATTACTCCGAAGTATGGCTGGGAAGAACTTTTTCCCTCCTCTTGCTGGGGACTTCCTGGAACTTGGAGATGCCTTGAGCAGGTCTGCTTCTTCTTCAAGGGTCTTGAAAACGTCACTCACGTGCAGGAGGGAGGGACTTGGGGTGTCATTCATGGTCCTGCTTCTCAAGCCCAGGACAGCTCGGCAGACATCGCTGCTCAGTATCTATTTGCTGAACGAGTGAGTGAGTGTGACCACCAGACCAAGTGAGAGCGTTTGCGCTCGGCCCCCAGAGAGACGAGGGGCCACAGCTGCTGGGCTCACAGTCACCTTTTGGGAGAGAACCCCACAAGCAGCACACAGGAGGCAGAGCGTGGCCACAGCATTGGTTGCAACAACACATGGGTATGATTACACAGGAGCCTAATTCGGCTCCCATCACTGCTGTGACAAATTGCCAGACACCCAGTGGCTTAAAACAACACAAGTGCATTACTTCATAGTCTGGATGCCAGAAGCCTGACAGAGTGCCACTGGGCTGATGGGAAGCTGTGACAGCAGCTGCCTCCTCCTCCTGGAAGCTCCAGAAAGAAGGGTTACTTCTTTATTTTTACAGATTCTAGATGCAACCTGGCATGCTTGACTCGGGGCCTCCTCCTGCATCTCCACGGTCAGTTGCGAGGTAGCATCTCTCTGACACCCCCTTCAGTCCTTCTCACTTTCTGACCATGGCTGGGGATGCTGGGGATGGTGGGGGTGTTGGTGATCAGTTTTGGAACTTTGGGATCATTCAGGTTCATCTTCCAGCACTAGGCACACATGAGATGCATAGATATAGGGGAAAATCATATGTACAAAATCAATAAGCCAATCTTGGGGTGGGGGGGAAGGTTCTAAAAAACAAGACATACTTTGGACTCCAGACACTCAGCTTTGACCTCTGTCTTCTACATACATAACTTAACCACGAGTTATAAAGTCCCTGACTCCAAGGAAAGGGGCTGTGGCTGGTTCTTAGGATGGGGGCATGTACATCTTTAGTGGGGCAGTCATTCTGAAACCACAGAGGTCCTTTGACTTCCCACAGATGAGATGATCCTATAAGTTCTTCCTAACTCTTGGAGTGAGAAGACTAAAGCAGAAAGCACTGAGCCCTGACTTCACATCCCCTCCCCTCCTGATGCACTTGGAGCGTAAGGCCCCACTGGAGACTGTTCCTTTAGACCACTCCAATGCTTTCTCTTCCACCTCTTCCCACAACTGAGCAGCTGAGGGACAATCTCCAGAAGATGGAGCTTGGAAGTGGGACTCTGGAGTCCCCATGGTTGTATACCTCTGGTGCTCATAGAGCCTCTGGTATGCCCAGGGGACCTAGAAGATGCATTTTAGGTATAATAATCTATCTATCTATCTATCTATCTATCTATCTATCTATCTATCTACCTACCTATCAGTAAGTGTGTCTTTGTGTGTGTGTGTGTGTGTGTGTGTGTGTGTGTTGAGAGAGAGAGCATGGCACATTTGGGTATTCTTGGCTTTCCACCTCGTTGAAGAGGGTCTCTGTCTTAGAGTTTCTATTCCTGCACGAACATTATGAACAAGAAGCAAGTTGGGGAGGAAAGGGCTTATTCAGCTTACACTTCCACATTGCTTTTCATCACCAAAGGAAGTCAGGACTGGAACTCAAGCAGGCCAGGGAGCAGGAGCTGATGCAGAGGCCATGGAGGGGTGTTACTTACTGGCTTGCTTCCCTTGCCTTGCCTAGCCTGCTCGCCCATAGAACCCAAGACTACTGCCCACAAGGGCCCTACAGCTGGATCTCATGGAGGTATTTCCTCAAGGGCGGCTCCTTTCTCTGTGATAACACCAGCCTGTGTCAAGTTGACACACAAAACCGGCCAGTATCATCTCTCTTGTTGAGAGGGGCTCTCTTATTGAGGGGATCTCTGTTGAGATAGGGTCTTTCTTGCGGCTGTTGTGCTGTGTACTTTAGGCTTCTCAGCCTCTGAGCTTCCAGGCAATGCTCCTGTCTCCATCTCCCATCTTGCTGTAGGACTTCTGGAACTACAGCTGTGTACCACCACATCTGGCTTTTCACTTGGGCTCAAGAGATTGATCAAATTCAAGTCATGAGGCTTGTGCAGTTTGCCCTTTTACCCAATGAACCATCTTACTGCCCCTAGGACACACTTAAAATTCCAATTGAGCCCTGAAGCTGGGACTTATAATTAACTTAGTGATTAATTTGAAAGTTTTTGAGATTCCTTCTGCCCCTTCTGCCACCTGTCCTTTCTGCTGGGGCAGACTCTTCCCAGGTCTGCCACAGTGAAGAGACACCATCTCCTGATATGTCCTAGAGAACCCGCTACACTCAGGACATTTGGTCCCTCCGCAGAAGTACAGAGAGTCCTGGGAGCACAGTGTGCCATATCCATGTGGATCAGGGAGATATATAACCTCCCAGGTCTGTGGAGCGGCCTGAGAGCACAGAGCTGATCCTGGACCACAGAACTACATACACAAACACCACCACAGGAGAGCTGGTCTCCCAGGAGTGCCTACAGACCTGTGTGCACAGAGAGAACAGGAATCCCAGGAGTACAGATACACAGACTTGCAGGACAGATAGGCCACAGTCACAGACAGCAAGACCAGCTAACACCAGAGATAACCAGAGCAAAAGGCAAACACAAGAACATTACCAACAGAAACCAAGTCAACATCGCACCATCCGAACCCAGTTCTCCCACAATGGCAAATCCTGAATACCCTAACACACCAGAAAGGCGAGAGCTGGATTTAAAATCACATCTCATGATACTGATAGAGGACTTCAAGAAGGACATAAATAACTTCCTTAAAGAAATACAGGAGAACACAGGTCAACAGGTAAAAGCCCTTAAAGAGAAAACACAAAAATCCCTTAAAGAATTTCAGGAAAACACAAACAAATGAGTGAAAGAACTGAACAAAACCATCCAGGATCTAAAAATGGAAGTAGAAACAATATAGAGATATAAAACCTTGGAAAGAAATCAGGAGTCATAGATGCAAGCATCAACAACAGAATACAAGAGATAGAAGAAATAATTTCAGGTGCTGAAGATAGCATAGAAAACATTGACTCAAGACAAAGAAAATGCAAAATGCAAAAAGCTTATAACCCCAAACATCCAGTAAATCCAGGACACAATGTGAAGACCCAACCTAAGAATTATGGGTATAGAAGAAACCAACAACTTACAACTTAAAGGACCAGTAAATATCTTCAGCAAAATTATAGAAGAAAACTTCCCTAACCTAAAGAAAGAGATGCCCATGAACATATAAGAAGCCTACAGAACTCCAAACAGACTGGACCAGGACAAAAATTCCTCCTGTCACATAATAATCAAAACACCAAATGCACTAAACAAAGGAAGAATATTAAAAGCAGTAAGGGGAAAAGGTCAAGTAACATATAAAGGCAGACCTATCAGAATTATACCAGACTTATCACCAGAAACTATGAAAGCTAGAAGATCCTGGGTAGATGTCATACAGACCCTAAGAGACCAAAAATGCCAGCCCAGGCTACTATGTCCAGCAAAACTCTCAATTACCATAGATGGAAAAAACAAAACATTCTGTGACAAAACCAAATTTACACATTATCTTTCCACAAACCCAGCTCTACAAAGGATAATGGGAGGAAAATACCAATACAAGGAGGGAAGTTACACCCTAGAAAAAGCAATTAAGTAATATTCTTTCAACGAACCCAAAAGAAGATAGCCACATAAACAGAATTCCACCTTTAACAACAAAAATAACAAAAAGTAACGATCACTTTGACTTAATATCTCTTAGCATACATGGTCTCAATTCCCCAATAAAAAGACATAGAATAACAGGCTGGATATGTAAACAGGACCCAACATTTTGGTGCATACAAGAAACCCACCTCAGTGACAAAGACAGTCACTACCTCAGAGTCAAATGTTGGAAAACAATTTTCCAAGCAAATGGTCCCAAGAAACAAGCAGGAGTAGCCATTCTTATATTGGATAAAATTGACTTTCAACCAAAAGTTGTCAAAAAGATAAGGAAGGACACTTCATACTGGTCAAAGGAAAAATCTACCAAGATGAACTCTCAATTTTGAACATCTATGCTCCAAATGCAAGGGCACCCACATTCATAAAAGGAACTTTACTAAAACTGAAAGCACACATTGCACCACACACAATAATAGTAGGAGACTTAAACACCCTACTCTCAGAAAGGGACAAATCATGGAAACAGAAACTAAACAGAGACACAGTGAAACTAACTGAAGTTATGGACCAAATGGATCTAACAGATATTTATAGAACATTCCATCCTAAAGCAATAGAATATACCTTCTTAGCACCTCATGGTACCTTCTCCAAAATTGACCATATAATTAGTGACAAAAAAAGACCTCAACAGATACAGGAATATTGAAATAATTCCATGCACCCTATCAGATCACCACAGTCTAAGGCTGGTTTTGATTTCAAACAAAAACAACAGAAACACACACACACATGGACATTGAACAATGCTTTACTAAATGATAGCTTGATCAAGGAAGAAATAAAGAAATTAAAGACTTTTTAGAATTTAATGAAAATGAGAGCACATTATACCAAAACTTATGGGACACAATGAAAGCAGTGCCAAGAGGAAAATTCATAGCTCCAAGTGCTTCCCAAAAGAGGCAGAGAGCTTACACTAGCATCTTGACAACACACTTGAAAGCTCTAGAACAAAAAGAATCAAATGCACCAAAGAGGAGTAGATGGCAGGAAATAATCAAACTCAGGACTGAAATTAACCAAGTAGAAACAAAAAGAACTATACAAAGAATCAACAAAACCAGGAGCTGGTTCTTTGAGAAAATCAACAAGATAGATAAACCCTTAGCCAGACTAACCAGAGGGCACACAGGCACTGCCCAAATTAATAAAATCAGAAATAAAAAGGGAGACATGGGACTGGAGAGATGGCTCAGCAGTTAAGAGCATTGACTGCTGTTCTGAAGGTCTTGAGTTCAAATCCCACAACCACATAATGGTGTAGCTTACAACCATCTGTAATGAGATCTGACACCTTCTTCTGGAGTGTCTGAAGACAGCTACAGTGCACTTAACATAATAAATTAATCTTTAAAAAGAAAACAAAAGGGAGACATAACAACAGAAACTGTGGAAATTCAAAAAAATCATCAGCTCCTAATACAAGAGCTTATTATACTCAACAAAATTGGAAAATCTGGATGAAATGGACAGTTTTCTAAATACATACCAGGTGCCAACAGGATCAGATAAACCATCTAAATAGTCCCATAAGTCCTAGGGAAATAGAAGTTGTTAATAGTCTCCCAAACAACAACAACAACAACAACAAAAGCCCAGGAACCAGATGGGTTTAGTGGGGAATTCTATCAGATCGTCAAAGACCTAATACCGATACTCTTCAAACTATTCTACAAAATAGAAACACAAGGAACACTACCCAATTCGTTCTATGAAGCCACAATAGCGCTTATACCTAAACCAAACAAAGACCAAACAAGGAAAGAGAACTTCAGACCAATTTCCCTTATGAACATTGTTGCAAAACTACTCAACAAAATTCTGGCCAGCTGAATCCAAGAATGCATCAAAACTATTATTCGCCATGATCAAGTAGGCTTCATCCCAGGAATGCAGGGATGGTTTTATATATGGAAATCCAACAATGTAATCCACTACATAAACAAAATCAAAGAAAAAAGCCACATGGTCATTTCATTAGATGCTGAAAAAGCTTTTGACAAAACTCAGCACCCCTTCATGATAAAAATCTTGGAGAGATCAGGAATTCAAGGCCCATACCTAAGCCTAGTAAAAGCAATATACAGCAGACTAGTAACCAACATAAAACTAAATGGAGGGAAACTTGAAGCAATCCCACTAAAATCAGGGACCAGACAAGGATGCCCACTCTCTCCTTATCTATTCAATATAGTACTTGAAGTCCTAGCCAGAGTAATTAGACAACAAAAGGAGGTCAAAGGTATACAAATTGGATAGGAAGAAGTCAAAATATCACTATTTGCAGATGATATGGTCGTATACTTAAGTGACCCTAAAAATTCCACCAGAGAACTCCTAAAGCTGATAAACAACTTCAGCAAAGTGGCTGGATATAAAATTAACTCAAACAAATCAGTAGCCTTCCTCTACTCAAAGAATAAACAAGCTGAGAAAGAAATTAGGGAAATGACACCCTTCACAATAGTCACAAATAATACCTTGGTGTGACTCTAACCAAGCAAGTAAAACATCTGTATGACAAGAACTTCAAGCCTCTGATGAAAGAAATTGAAGAAGATCTCAGAAGATGGAAAGATCTCCCATGCTCATGGATTGGCAGGATTAATATAGTAAAAATGGCCATCTTGCCAAAAGCAATCTACAGATTCAATGCAGTCTCCATCGAAATTCCAAATCAATTCTTCATAGAGCTAGAAAGAGCAATCTGCAAATTCATTTGGAATAACAAAAAACCCAGGATATGGAAAACTATTCTCTACACAAAAGATCTCCTGGGGGAATCACCATCCCTGACCACAAACTACTACAGAGCAATAGTGATAAAAAAAAAAAAACCCAAAACACTGTATGGTATTGATACACAGACAGGCAGGAAGATCAATGGAATAGAATTGATGACCCAAAAATGAACCCACACACCTACAGTCACTTGATATTTGACAAAGGAGCTAAAAATATCCTGTGGAAAAAAGACAGCATTTTTAACAAGTGGTGCTGGATCAACTGGAGCTCAACATGTAGAAAAATGCAAATTGACTCATTCTTATCTCCTTGTACAAAGCTCAAGTCCAAGTGGATTAAGGACTTTCACATAAAACCAGATACACTGAAGCTTATAGAGGAAAAAGAGGGGAATAGCCTTGAACACATGGGCACAGGGGAAATTTTCCTGAATAGAACACCAATGGCTTATGCTCTAAGAACAAGAATCGACAAATGGGACCTTATAAAACTGCAAATCTTCTTTCTGTAAGGCAAAGGACACTGTCAATAAGACAAAATGGCAATCAACAGATTGGGAAAAGATTTTTACCAATCCTATATCTGATAGAGGGCTAATATCCAATGTATACAAAGAACTCAAAAAGATAGACTCCAGAGAATCAAATAACTCTATTAAAAAGTGAAGTACAGAGCTAAACAGAATTCTCAACTGAGGAAACTCGAATGGCTCTGAAGCACCTAAAAAATGTTCAGCATCCTTAGTTATCAGGGAAATGCAAATCAAAACAACCTTGAGATTCCACCTCACACCAGTCAGAATGGCTAAGATGAAAAACTCAGGGGACAGCAGATGCTGGAGAGGATGTGAAGAAAGACGAACACTTCTCCATTGCTGGTGAGACTGCAAGCTGGTAAAACCACTCTGGAAATTAGTTTGGCAGTTCCTCAGAAAATGGGACATAGTATTACCTGAGGACCCAGTTATAACACTCCTGGGCATATGCTCCAACATGTAATAAGGACAAATGCTCCATTATGTTCATAATATTTATATTATTTATAATAGTCAGCCTTAGTTATAATAGCCAGAAGCTGCAAAGAATCCAGATGTCCTTCAACAGAGGAATGGATACAGAAAATGTGGTCTATATACACAATGGAGTACTATTCAGCTATTAAAAACAATGAATTCATGAAATTCTTAGGCAAATGGATGGAACTAGAAAGTGTCATCCTGAGTGAGGTAACCCAGTCACAAAAGAACACACATGGTATACACTCACTGATAAGTGGATGGATATTAGCCCAAAAGGTCAAAATAAACAAGTTACAATTCACAGACCACAGGAAGCTCAAGAAGAAGGAAGACCAAAGTGGGGTTGCTTCGGTTTTTCTGAGAAAGGGAACAAAATACTCACAGGAGCAGTTATGGAGACAAAGTGTGGGACAGAGACTGAAGGAAAAGCCACCCAGAGGCTCTGCTACCTGAGGATTCATCCTATAAACAGTCACCAAACCCCGACACTATTTTGGATGACAAGAAGTGCGTGCCAAAAGAAACTTTTTATCATTGTCTCCTGAGGGGCCCTGCAAAGCCTTGCAGATACAGAGGCAGATGCTGAGAGTTAGGTCCCCAATGGAGGAGTTGGAGGGAGGACTGGAGGAGCTGAAGGGGTTTGCAGCCCCATGGGAAGAACGATGATGTTGGCCAACCAGACGCCCCAGGACTCTCAGGGACTAAGCCATCAGCCAAAGGGTACACATGGTTCTAGTCAAAAGTGTGGCAGAGGAATGCCTTGTCGGGCATCAGCGGGAGGAGAGGTTCTTGGTCCTATGAAGACTCGATAGATGCCCCAGCGTGGGGAAATCGAGGGGGTTAGGTGGGAGTGGGTTGAGTGGAGGGGCATATTCTTGGAGGCAGGGGGTGGGAGGATGGGTTGGGGGTTTTCTGGGAGCGGGGAACCCTGGAAATGTATAACATTTGAAATGTAAATGAAGAATATATTCAGTAGTAAAAAAGAAAGTTTTTGAAATAGACTTTCTTATTAGAAATAAACAGACATAGGCGATGTGGGGGTTTCACAGGTGTGATTGTACATGATGGCGGTGATGGGTGCATTGAGGATGTGACTAGGTATAGGGTCTCTGTCACCCATGTCTGCATGATCCGGTACTGCCTTCCTGATGCTCTTTCTCAAATGAGCTGAGCCTAGGAAAGAGAAACTGGGATGGTGAGTTGTAACACTCGATTGCTGGGATGGTACATTGTAACACTCAAGTGCCACCCAAGTGCGATATGTATCTATTATCCATGTGCTGCAGGTGCATGTGCAACAGGTATCCTAGAGGTACAGTGTTGCTTCATGTAGCTCAGGACAGGGATGGATACTCTCCCAGATCAGTGAGCCTTGGCTACCTATATCAAGATGCAACGTTTCCATCTTTGCTGAGGCCTTCTCTCCTTGGGGCAATATAAGGGAATCAATGGTCAGCCCAAAAGACTTAAGGCCTCCTGAAGGCAAGATGGGAGTAGGAAAAATGCCACTTGGTAATCTGCCTTTCGGGGTTCCAATGGCACAGCCCAGGAACTGTGTTCTCAGAGCACAAGGCATGCCATATGCCAATAGCTGTAGCCTTGGCTGCCTGTGTACAGTCACAGTGGGAGCTCAACACACTGACACCTGGGACACAAAATGCTAGCTCCAAGCCTGGATGAGAGGCCCAGGTAGAAGAGTCTGAGCCTTAGGTATACTTTTGCCTGTTAAACTCTTAGGAAACATGGAGAGAGGATGTGCATCAGATCTAGGCAGGCTCCTTTGGGAAGTTCTCAGCAGACTGGACTGGTAAAGATCCTTCCAGCTCCTGGTGGACTGCATTGTAGAAAGGATAGAACACATCTGTCATTATAAGAAAGTACTCGCTCTGCTCCTCCCTGCTCCAGAGACAGCCGCATCTTGTGCATTGCCAGTCTCTTCCTGTAGACAAAATGGTGAAGGTCGGTGTGAATGGATTTGGCCGTATTGGGCGCCTGGTTACCAGGGCTGCCTTCTGCAATCCGTCTGGCAAAGTGGAGATTGTCGCCATCAACGACCCCTTCATTGACCTCAACTACATGGTCTACATGTTCCAGTATGACTCCACCCACGGCAAGTTCAACGGCACAGTCAAGGCTGAGAACAGGAAGCTTGTCATCAATGGGAAGGCCATCACCATCTTCCAGGAGCGAGATCCGGCTAACATCAAATGGGGCGATGCTGGTGCCGAGTATGTCGTGGAGTCTACTGGGGTCTTCACCACCATGGAGAAGGCCAGGGCCCACTTGAAGGGTGGGGCCAAAAGGGTCATCATCTCCGCCCCTTCTGCCGATGCCCCCATGTTTGTGATGGGTGTGAACCACGAGAAATATGACAACTCTCTCAAGATTGTCAGCAATGCATCCTGCACCACCAACTGCTTGACCCCCCTGGCCAAGGTCATCCATGACAACTTCGGCATCGTGGAAGTGCTCACCACCATCCATGCCATCACTGTCACTCAGAAGACTGTGGATGGCCCCTCTGGGAAACTGTGGCGTGATGGGTGTGGGGCTGCCCAGAACATCATCCACGCATCCACTGGTGCTGCCAAGGCTGTGGGCAAGTTCATCCCAGAGCTGAACGGGAAGCTCACTGGCATGGCCTTCTGTGTTTCCACCCCCAATGTATCCGTTGTGGATCTGACGTGCCGCCTGGAGAAACCCGCCAAGTATGATGACATCAAGAAGGTGGTGAAGCTGGCATCCGAGGGCCCACTGAAGGGCATCCTAGGCTACACTGAGGACCAGGTTGTCTCCTGCGACTTCAACAGCAACTCCCACTCCTCCACCTTTGACGCTGGGGCTGGCATTGCTCTCAATGACAACTTTGTAAAGCTCATTTCCTGGTATGACAATGAATACGGCTACAGCAACAGGGTGGTGGACCTCATGGCCTACATGGCCTCCAAGGAGTAAGAAACCCCAGACCACCCACCTCAGCAAGCGAGCAAGAGAGGCCCTCGATGCTGAGGAGGCCTTGTCCCCCAATACTAAGCAGCTCCCTCCGTTTCCATCCCACACCCCGTAATAACTGGAGGCCCACTCTCTTGAATACCATCAATAAAGTTCGCTGCACCCCCCCAAAAAAAGAAAGTACTCATTCATTCATTCACTCATTCATTCACCCAAGAAATGTGTATTGTACCAGGGAAGAATCTTCAGCATGTGGAGGGTCCTGGGTCTGGTCCCAGATATCAAAAGGAAAAGAAGAGACAAGAGAAAGAAGAACATATTGAACATTAAGCATCGTGCCAGCCTTAAGGGATGAAAAATAAACCCTGCCGTCCTACAGCATGTGGTCTTAGGGAAGGAGGCAGGTGGGCACAGTGTAGCCCAAGATAAGCTTTTTCCCTCTGTTGATTTCTTCGTTTGTTCATCAAGTGTCTCTTGTGAGCTACTTATGCCTCAGAAACCAACTAGGATGATACCTGAAGCCCCTGACGTACAAGCCACAGTCTGTGGAGTGGTTAGTAGACACAAATCTCTGAATAGCTGGGGAAACTGTTAGTTTGTTGAAAAGAGATGATGCATCCCCTTTGACCCAAGCGGTTTATTGGAAACTTTGTATTTAGCAGACAGTGTTGGATACAGTCAGCTTCTAGCAGATACAATGTATTTGTCTTGTATCTTCTTCTCAACTGTGAGTGGATGGGGCATCAGAGGCTGGCCTCCCTGGAAGCCATGGCGTGACCTCTAGATGCAGAAAACTCGCAGCTAGTTTGGAGAAAGAAGGTAACATTTCATAGCTCACCCCCCACCCCCCCACCACCAAAGGAAGTGTTCTGAGCTCCTGTGCAGGATGCTGGCATTCTCTAGGCTTTTCTCCACCAATTACCTGCTAATTGAATGACTCCTTGTGACCTTCCCTTTCCTTTGTCTGACAGTGACAGAGTTGGAGAGGTCTTTGCTTTCTAGACAAGTAAAGAATAACCCAGAGAGGATTAGCAGGCAGAACTGGGTTACAGGGGACATCCTGGAGGAGCCTGCTTACTGGTTGGCACTGTCCGCAAGAAGGTGGCCTGCTCTTACACTGGTCACCATCATAATCTTTTCAGCGCACTCTCTGTCACGTTGGGCTCCTGAAGTGAAAGAGTAGCCTTCTCCATTAAATAGCTTGGTCCTTTTAGGATGCGGGACCACCAGGGCAATGAATTCATTCTTTACCTTTCAATACAGATTTTCTCCATTTATAGGGTAGAGGTGGGAAGGCTTGGAGGCGTACATCTTTAATCTCAGATACTTGGGAGGCTGATCAAGGAGGATCATGAGTTCAAGGTTAGCCTGGGATATATATAGGGGGAGCCTGTCTCAAGCTAAAATCGAAGGCTGAGGATTTTGCCTGCCGGTAGAACATCTGTCTAGAATGTGCAAAAAACATGGACTTGAGCCCTGGCACTACAAAGTAAAGTGGAAGTGGAGGAAGGGGAGGAAGAAGATGGGATGTTAGAGATGGGGATGGAAGAGTTCCATTTTCCCTCCATGGTAAGTAAGACCAGGGACTGTGGTGTGTGCTCTAGAGGCACCAAGGGACATGTTTGCCTGAAAACTGGACTTCATTTTTGTGGTTCATTCAGGAGTGGGACTTGCTGAAGTCTCTGCATCCCTGAGTCTCCACCCAGCTTCTCAGTGCTCACTGGCTAACCTGAGCTCCTCAACTGCCTTTGGGCTTCCTAGGCCCACAGGGAAGCGCAGTTGACCTCTAAGCCTAACTCTTCGTGAGTTTCCTTCCTTCTTTCCTGAACCCTCCTGGGTGATCACAGTGGTAACTTCTTAGCAAGGTATGGTCAGCCTTAGCCACAGCCCAAAGTGTAAACCCGGGGGCCAACTTTTCCCTCTTTCTAATGGGGTCAAGATGTCACCCACTTCTTCCTAGAAATGTCCCTCATCTCTCTTTCTGTTTAGACTGCAGCTAGATTTCATGGCCGACTGTCCAGGCAATCAGTGCTAAGGGTTGTAGCGGAGTGAGTGGTGGGGTGCACGGGAGCTCCCAGCTTGGCTGTATGCTTCCCAGAGTTGTATGTGTGCACTTCCATTGGTCCCAGAATATGCCACAAAGTCTCCTGTATCCTGGGTGCTGGCCTAGGAGGAAAAGGCCATCCACATGGCAGTGTGTGTCATAGTTAATGCTTGCCCACTGTGACATGATGGTGATTTTAACGGAGACACGGAGAGTTCATGTTCACATTTACCTACTTGTCCCCAAGACGTTCTCTAGCATTTAATTTATTTACATATCTATCTCTCCCTCACCCCCTCTCTATCTGTGTGTCTGTCTCTGTCTGTCTCTGTGTGTGTGTGCATCTGTGCACACACATGTGGAAGGTATGTGTGTTCATGTGCATGTACAAGTGTATGCATGCCCATTTGTGAACACAACAGTGGAGGCCAGACATCAACCTTGGACACTGTTCTCAGGAGTCATTCATGTTGCTTTTGAGCATGGAGCCCACTGATTTAGTCAGGCTGGTGGTTGGCAAGCCCTAGGGAATTGCCCACTTCTGCAGGGCAGGCATTACAAGGGGGGTTTTGCCACCCAAGCTGTATTTTTCACATGGATTTGGGGATAGAATGCAGGTTCTTATTCATGGATGGGTGGAGTAATAATCTCTTCTCCAATGTGACTGAGATTTGCAGTGAGCTCTGATGAAGATCACAAGGCCCTCTGCTCCTACACATCTGAGCTTTCTGGCCTGCTCCACGGGCCTCATGGTGACCCTGGGGTGCTTTGGGGTGGTTTGCCATCCCCCTCTATTCCTTCTTCTTCTGATCCCTGAGTCTGATGAAGTCAGAGCCACAGAGCTTACTCGTTCTGCCTTTCCCTGGGTCTAGAAGCTGCTGTTTGTGGGGATAAATCCCACTGTCCGAGGCCTGCCTCAGGGGAGCGTGGGACACTCTCTCCTGTTCTACATGAGCAACCCTGACCTGGCAATGCCCTGCTAGCCTGGGAACTCTTTGTGGAGGCCAAGGTGGAGTTAGGAGACAGAGAGGATATCAGGGTGTGCCTCAGGGCCTACAAGGTTTTCTGAGTGGATCAGTAGACAAGGGAGATGGGCAGCTCCTCCAGCCCACCTGCTCCATATCTCTGTGCCCACGAGAGGCTGTCCATCAGACTCTCAGCAGGACAGGCTCCTCCCATCAATCTGAGTGGCTGGGCGCATGCAAGCATAGGCTTGCCACGAGAGGTCCAGGGTCTCTGGCTCAGGCAGCTGCCCTAGAATTTAACCACCAAATGGGCTTCTTTCCTGTTGTCATGGGGTGGGGCATGGACCATAGATATGGGGTTACCTGGAGGACCTGAAGCAACACCCAGGAGGTAAGATCTAAGATTCACTAAGGAGGCAGGGACCCTGGGATGCTCTCTAAGCTTCCCCTCTTTGGTCCTTATAGAAGGGAGTACCCACACCAAACACTTGAGGGCCCAGCTCCTTACACACCACGGGTGGCCAGGGTCTGAGCTGACACTCCCTGTCACTTAGTCCTTGCGGGCTAAGGTCATCTGCAGGATCCAGGCAATGGGCTCTGAAAACCTTTTAACCCAAACAACCTGAGAAGGGAGCTTTGCCCAGGATGGCCTTAGGTTGCCTTGGGCAGAGCCAAGCCCTACAACAAGGGAAGATAAGCTTAGCATCGCCGTCAGGTTCAACAGATGACAATGCAGATCGCCAGTTGGTGTGGGTTCTAGCGTTTAGTGCTAGCATGTTCCAAACGTGACTGCTTATCAGAAACTTGCATATAACTGGGCACCTCACGTGCCACTCAGGAATCCAGCAAGGGAGGCTGGGTTCTGACCCACCACTGAAGAACTGCTGACCCCATCCACTGTGGCATCTCTGGCTGTGAGGATCTCTCCACTCCTCACTGTGGCATCTCTGGCTGTGAGGATCTCTCCACTCCTCACTACCAAGCTCTTTGCTCCCAAGGCTCTCTCCTTCCCAAACAATGATCCTGGCAATGGGCCCCACGGAGTGGGAACTGGCCTTTAGCCCCCACTGCTACATGGTGGGTTCCTGCCTCTCTGCCATGTCCCTCCACCGAGTAGGAAATCCTGGAGGCTTCAGCTTAGGGTCCCCTCTGGTTCACCTCACTACTAGAGGAGGCCTAAGGGTGTCCCCTCCACAGGAGAATTCTCGCCTGAGACAACTCCTAGGTCCTTACCATCAGACCCTAAAGTCCTAAACTCACAAGATGCTGATTATCAAGGATCCTTAGCTCTGACACCCCTTAGGAAATGACTGGGACATATTTATTTCCAGGGCCTGACCTAGCAGAGGCCACCAAGAGCTGGTGGCACAGCAGAGGTGTCTTCAGGTGGGGACTTTGGGGTGCTGGCCATTCTCTTTGAGCTCCTGGTGGTATGGAACCGGAGGTGACTCCTCTTTCCCCTAGGCAGCGTGGAGTATCTGCTTGCACGCTGACCAGCACCTGGTCGATGGGTCCTTTCAGAGGGCTCAGGCCAGAAATGCTTTCATTTTCCCAGAGAGTTAGCCCTGTGATTCCTTTACTATCCTCTCTAGCCCCAGGCCCTTGGGCACGGAAGGTGGCCACTGGGGGGCAGTGCTAGCCAGGAGACCTGGCAGGGATCCACCCTCCTCCCGCCAGAGGCCCTGCGGCGGCAGGGAGCTGTGCAGACCAGACCCCTCCTCACAGCATGGACCAAGGCAGTGCTGAACACTGGGCTTTCTCCTAATGTTCAGAACCACACCCACACCCATCTGGACTCCCCCTTCCATCTCTTTCTCTCTCTCAACACACACACACACACACACACACACACACACACACACACACACACACACACAGCACAGCACCACAGCACAGCCTCCACACAGGCTCAGACTCATTTACGCCTATCGCCCTTCTGAGGCTGTAAAGTGGGAGACTGAGAACCTGCTTTTTGCCTTCACGCCTGGTAGGGAGCCTGGCGAGGATCCAGGCACAGTCGCAGGGTAGATGGAGGAAGGTTGCAGGGTGAGGGCCCCAGTCTATGGTCTTTCTTGGAACCCCTTCTCCAACTTGGCTCCTGTGAACCCCCAAATCCCAGCCTGACAGTATATCTGTCTCCATCGCCAAAGCTGAGGCCAGCGTCCACCATCGCCTCGAGGGTGCACCACATCCCAGCTGGCTGCTCAGCCTCAGCTTTGGCCCTGGAATGGGTTACACTGCACGGACGGTCCCCTTGCTAGACTGCAGTGCCAGGAAGTGTCTGTCCATTCTAGCTGCTAGGCCACCCCCAGAACCTATTTTACAGATGGCAAAACTGAACCCCTGAGACAGATGGTTCACACAGGGTCACACAGCAAATAAGGAAAGATCTCCCTGTTCTGTCTCTACGCCCCTCCTGTATATATACACTGGGTGGCACTCTTATCTCAGGGGCCTTAGGCAGGCCACCCCTACATTGATGTCCCCCATGTCCTTCCTCTGCAGACCTCCTAGGGACAATGCCTGACACTCCCCTGTGTCTTGTCCTTAGCTCTGACTCAATGCAGAATCCATACACAGAAGAGGGCCACAGTGGGCCTCACTGCCGGCAGGGGTTCGGGGAGCTGTTGCTTCCTGCAATCTCCTCTTCTGTGGAATGAGGCGTGTCTGAGCCCTGGAGGGTCTGTGGGGATAGAATGCATACAAATTCCTGGAGAGCTCCTGTGTTTAGGCATGCAGACCCAGTGGCCATCTATCTCCATTCAGAGTCCCCCACTCTGTCCCAAGGTCCCCGGTGCTAGCCCACTGGTGTTCCTGTTGTAAATGCTCAGCTCCCCAGCCCGGTACGGTGGCTCCACCTGGCAGGAGGCGCCTCTGGGTTCTGGGACACTGTCTCCAGTCTTCTTCATCAGTATCCAGTCCCAGGCGGGGTGGGCTCAGAAAGCAGAGATGCCCTGTGGCTTGGCACACACAGAAGGGACAGGGTGGAACATGTGGGTGGCCTGTGGCTTTCCTTAGGAAGTGCCCACCTGTTTGCTGTTGCAAAATCTCCCCACCACCACCACCACACACAGGAACAAGCCATGCGAGGGGAGGCAGCAGCAAAAAGGGGTCTTGGGGGAGACATTCCTGGGGAGGGTGGGTCTTCAGAGGCTCTGCAGTCATTACCTGTCAGTAGCTGGGGTTTTTGTTGTTGTTGTTATTGTTGTTGTTGTTGTTCTGTGTTTTTTGTTTGTTTGTTTGTTTGTTTGTTTGTTTTGCCTTAGCTCCTCAGAGAGCACTTCTGTGTTTCTCCTGGGCTTTGCCAGCTACTCTGAAGCTGCCAAGCTTTTCTGACATCGAGGCACAACTTTTCCTCAACTTCTAGGCTGAGCAAGCTCTTTCCCATGAGTCTCAGAGCAAGCCAGGAGCAACAGCAAGAACAGCATGAACCTACCAAGGCCACAGTCCCTGTCCCCTTATGCCACCTGTACAGCTGCCCTACCCCGTGTGTGTGTGTGTGTGTGTGTGTGTGTTTATGTGTGTTCATGTGCATGTGTGTATGTGTGTATATGTGTGTTCATGTGCATGTGTGTATGTGTGTTTGTGTATGTTCATGTGTGTTCATGTGTTTGTGTGTGTTTTGTGTGTATTCATGTGCATGTGTGTATGTGTTTGTGCATGTTTGTGTATGTTTATGTGTGTGTATGTGTTCGTGTGTGTGTGTGTGTGTGTGTGTGTGTGTCTGTATTCATGTTTATGTGTTCATGTGTTTGTGTGGGTGTTTGTGTGTGTGTTCATGTGCGTGTAGTGTGTTCATGTTTGTGTGTGTGTTCTTGTTTGTGTGTTTGTGTGTGTGCGAGTATGCATGTGTGTGTGTTCATGTATGTGTAGTGTTTTTTGTGTTCGTGAATGTGCATGTTCACGTGTGTGCGTGCCTGTGTATGTGTGCGTGCATGCATGTATTTGTGTGTGTGCATATGTGTGTGTGTAGGCCAGAGGTCAATGTCGAATGTCTTCTCAGTCACTTTCCCACCTTAATTTTTGAGACAGCCCCAGGATCCTCTCGTTTCCTTTGCGGAGTACTAGGGATGACAGGTACACACTGCCTGGCTTTTTACAGCTCTCGGTCCTCAGAGCTTGTGTGGCCTGCACTTTACCAACTCAGCCCCCCCAGGCCCCAAGCCTTGTTTTGAACAGTTCTTTTTCAAAGCCTCTTCTCAAGCCAGCTCCTCTGTGTGCTTGATGGCTTCCACCCAGAAGTCTGGCCACAGTGTTTACTGCCCTGTGGGGTGGCCTGGAGGGCTGGCGTGGGGCGGGGTTTCCCACATGGCTGAGAAGTTTGGTGGGCAAAACACCCAGCTGCCCACAGTTTCCATCTTAGTTCTTCGGCCTCAGCCAGGACAGCAGACACACAGTCAATGGTGATAACTCAGCCCGTGTTTACCTGGAATCTTCCACGTGGGAGGCGATGACCTCGCTTGGAACCTGAGGATGGATTCTGTGTGGATGTTTTGGGCTGGAGGAACAAAGAGCGCCACCTTTGAGCAGGCCAGACCACCATCGTGCTGTGTGACCAACGAGCGGTCTACTCTGCCTTCGCTAGGCTTCCAAGTTGCCCCAGGAAAATGCCAGGGCCAGGTGCCACTCAGGACCTGAAATCCCACCATCTGAGTCAGAAGTTCCATCCTGGAAGGGAGGTCCTTGTGTGTCCCTAGTCTTGTCCTAAGACCTTCAGGGTGAGGAGGGTCATGGGTGTGAACCTGTATGGGAATGGAGATCAAGGAAGCTGTAGGCTTTGCTTCTTGAAGTGTCCGTCTGTCCGCGTGGGGCTGGGGGCCTGTAGCTACATCTGTTTCATGATTGGTATATGTCAGTCTTTACTCAAGGCCAGCATAACTTTGAGAAGGTCTGCCTTGGTCTCCGGAGAGGATGCAGCAGAAATGAGTGAACTACGGACAATGTCCCAACATTCCCAGAGAGCAAATGGGCGGGGGGGGGGGGGGGAAGACGTGCTGAGCGGCGGGAGGAAGCACGAAGATTCAGGCCAGTGGCTTTGATTGGCATTTTTAATTTGTCTCTGAGACTCCTGATCACCAAAGCAAAAGTGGAAAAGCCATCAGTTCCCAAGGTTGCTTTTCCTGTTCCTTGCATACAGTTCCTGTCAGGGAACCTAGGGAACGTGTGGGACAACTGTCCCACGTCTGAGTGGGTCAGTATCTCTGCACAGCTTCATTAGGGGATGGCTCCAGCAGAGGAAGTGGTCATCCGGTGCTCTAGGGAGCACAAAACCTTCCCAGCCTGGGCGCTGGGAGATGAGTTTCCCATCAGCTCCCTCGAGAGGGAAAGCTAAAATGGACGAGATCTTCAATAGCAGCTGGAGAGCAAGAAAAGTCTCATGAAATGGCTTCTCAGAAGAGCCCTCAGTGGGAGCCAGGGGCACCCTTCCAATCCACAGGCCTGCCCCTTGGGAAGACAGGGTTTCCCACTGCCCGTTTGGGGAGCATGGTGGGGAGGGTGGCCATATTGCCTATAAGGAATGGTAGGCGCTAGAGCCAGGCCCTGGGTCCAGCTTACCTTCCTATGCCGTCTCTCTGAGCCCCGTGCGTAGACCAGACTCTGAGTCCCACAAATGATAAAAACAGAACACAGAGCACAGTACCCTCCTCTATGGCTACCCAGCAGTCTCAAGGGATGAACCAGCCTGCCTCCATCTTGTTCTTAAAAGCCATCCTAAAAGTAAAGACAAGTCAGACTCATTCCTGTTCGTGACTAAACCATTGTTTCTCAAGACTTGGGCTATGCCGCACCTGGAACCTTAGCTACAAATGGTTCTGTACTGCCTGTCTCAGGAAATGACAGCCTTGTCTTTGTTTCTAAAGGCTGTTATGAACCACCTGTTGTTATGACTACCGTGTTCCCATCGCCCTGCTATGTTCTGCTCCTGTAATCCTGCTGATTTTGCCCGCCGAATCCTCCCTTTGGAAACCCCCCTACCCCTAAGCTATAAAATCCCTATCTTCCCTTTGTCCAGTGCTGATCTCTTGAACCCTGTCTTTAGGGGGAAACAGCCCGTGTACATGAACTTAAAAGCTTGCTTTAATTAATTTGGCCATGATGATTTAGGTTGGTAATCTTTCTCCTCAAAGCTTTGGGATTAACACAGGTCTTGCGCCCCTGACCTTGGAGATCAGGCTGTGGCTCTCAGTCCCCCGGAAAGCAGATGACAACAGCGCCGTGTGCCAGCTGCCCAGAGGTAGGTGCCTAAATGGCTTAACTGGGCTGGGGTTCAATGAGAAGGACCTCAAGCCACTGGCCTTCAGCCAGGCCTAGTGGCAGCCCTCCCTGCCCTCTGGGAGAGACGTTCAGGGGTGGATCTAAAGTAACAGAGTCCGCTGTCACTCAGGGGAGAGGCTCATGCATACAAATTCACACACAGGGGGAATTCTCCTATCCCGGCCAGGCCCTTCCTGTGTATGTGTATTCCCTCATCTCTGCACCCTCACCTCTGCCCAGCCAGGATTAACCACCCGTGATGCCGGGAAGGTAGAGGCGGGTAGCCCAGGCCAGGCAGCAGTAGACCTTAGACGTCTAGCCTGGGGCTCATTGTCTAGAGCAGGGACATACCAAATATGATGGGAGAGTCACCCGACTATGGTCCTTTCTTGTTACCTGTCAAGGATCAGTTCTAGGGGACTCCTCTGAGAGCACCATCCCGACAGGAGCCGGTCAGCCTTTGTGATGGACTTTTGTAGACACCCACCCTTACTTTGGTTCTCCAGGCAACTGAGATTTAAACTCCTGGGGCCTGGTGTGCGTGCAAATGGCGTCAGAATGGTCAGTAAACTCCATCACATAGAACAGGAAGATAAGAAAAAAAAAGTCTTCACATATGAAATTTCTAAAAATGGCAACTGACATGGAGAGATGGTTCAGCAGTTAAGAGCACCGGCTGCTCTTCCAGAGGTCCTGAGTTCAATTCCCAGCAACCACATGGAGGCTCACAGCCATCTGTAATGGGATCCGATGCCCTCTTTTGGTGTGTCTGAAGACAGGGATGGTGTACTCATATACATAAAATAAACAAATCTTTAAAAACAATGGCAGCTGACATATAAAGTTTTTAAAAATGGCAGCTGGGTGGTGGTGGCAGCAGTGCCCACCTTTAATCTCAGTCCTAGGGAGGCAGAGGCAGGTGGATCTCTGAGTTTGAGACTCACCTGGTCTACAGAGTGAGTTCCAGGACAGCCAGGGCTATACAGATAAACTCTGTCTGGAAGAACAAAAACAAACAAATGTTCTACCTGTAGTTGGTCCAAAGTTTTGTTTTTGTTTTTTTATTTTTTGTTTTTTTAATGTAGGCAGTAGGGAGATGGCTTAGCATTTGAAAACAATTGTTCTTGTAGAAGACCCAGGTTCAGTTCTTAACACCATATGGTGGCTCACAACTGCCTGTAACTCCAGTTCCAGGGAATCTAGTGCCCTCGATAGGCACCTGCAATGTGTGGTAAAAAAAAAAAAAAAAAAAAAAAAAAAAAAAAAAAAAAGCCATGAAGGCACACACATAAATAAATACCTTTTAAAGTTAAGGACTATGTAGACTTTCAGGGTCAGTCGCATACTTGAAGAAAGTAAGCAGCTATATAGACAAGATCCCCTCACTGCCAGGGGGGCGTAGGAGAGGATCACACAGGTGGGCCATCTAGGAAGGGGAAGGTTTTTTTTTTTTTTTTTTTTTTTTTTGGTTTTTCGAGACAGGGTTTCTCTGTGTAGTCCTGACTGTCCTGGAGCTCACTCTGTAGACCAGGCTGGCCTCGAACTCAGAAATCCGCCTGCCTCTGCCTCCCAAGTGCTGGGATTAAAGGCATGCGCCACCACGCCCGGCTCTGGGGAAGGTTATTTTAACAGAGGAGAGACTGAGTCCAAAGACCAGGGGCTGAGCTGTGGTACATCTCGGGAGTCCAGAGTGCAAAGGGCTGGGGCAGGAAGGGTGAGGGACAGAAGGCGAGGCTGAAGGGACCCTGGGCCTCAGGAGTCTGCATCTGGGGTCTGCAGCCATGTCCTCAGAGACCTAGGCATCTTCGAGAGAGCCTACAGTCCTCACGGCAAACCAGCCGCCGATGACTCAAGGCAGCTGGAACCTGAGTGGGATTTAATTTTGTTTACGAGAAGCTCCCTGTGGGTTTGTCTTTCTTTTCTTTCATTTAAATTATTTTTTTGATAGAACAAACAAAACAGGCAGAATGGATCGTCGGGCTGGGCCCACTGGGTCTGTCTGCAGCAGCCTGGGAAGCTGACGGAGGATAGACCCCTGGGGTGGGGAGGACTCCACAGGGACAAGCCACCTCTGTGGAGGTGAGGGGCTGTGCCCGGGACCCCTGCTGAGAAGGTGGAAGGTGACTGGGCAAAAGGATGAAACAGTGGGGACTGCCACCTCAGGGAAGGCCCAGTGGGGAAGACCAGCGAGTAGGAGGCAGAAGACCGCGTGTGACTATCCAGGCCTGGCACACAGATGCTTACCTACCACCCACACTCTCATGGAGGATGTCCAAGGCTCTGGCCTCCCCACACCGTGGTCTCTGGTGACCGTCTTCCTGAAGCCGGCGTCCTTAGCACCCTTCTCAGAGCTAACCCTGAAGAGACACTCAGGGCTCTCAGACTCCGTGCTTCGGCTGTGCTCTGGAGAGGCCCTCTGGGCTGTGAGGTCCCCCACAGGCCTCATCCCTATCTGGGTCCAGCAAGGCAGGCAGGCCGTCAAGTGGGTCCCAGCTGACTGATTCTGCTCCCCAATTCCTCTTCCTCTAGGCCCAGCCTCCCCACCTCCAGAGGGTTGTCGCTGGTGGCAGGCTGCATGGCGGACGGTGCTTGCCCCTCAGACCCATTTCTCAGCCTCGTTCTGAAGCAGGTCTCAGCGCCCTCGACTGTCCTTATTTCTCCTTGCCCTTCCCTTCGTGGGAAGAGAAAGCTCAGGGTGGCGGCTGTGGAGGGTGAGGATTCCTCCTGTCCTCCACACCTAGGCCCTGGGATGTCAGGGCCAGGGAAAGTCTCCTAGCAGCTAGGGTCATGAGGCTGAGTGCTACTCACTTGACTTACCGCTGCATGCACGGTGTGCTGGCGACTGTGCCTTGTCTGCATCTATCACGTACCAGGATCACCCCAAGTTCTTACATACCCACAGCCTGTTTGTGTGCACGTGCGTCTCCCAGTGGTGTTTCCTAGCATGTGTGTCCCTGGGTGTGCTTGTCTGTGCGTCTGCCTAGAATGGCCTCACTGGGCTCGGACCCTATTGTAATTTCTCATTCCACAGAGATTACTAGAAAGTCACGCCCCGTGCCGACAGGTCCCCTTCCCTGCGCTCCAAGCTGTGAGTTCCGAGCATAGGTTCTGGGCCGAGGCCATCTCTCCACCCTTGCTGTGTACGCTGAGCTTTGCAGCTGCTCCCTAGAGCAGGGAGGAGGTTGGAATCCAGCCTAAGACCCTGCTGGTCAGCAGGGCATGAAACAGCTGTATGTACTCCAAGACCCCGGTCCTCAGATCCCACGCCCTCTCGGGGACTCTCGGGCCTCTAATGGTCCCCGTTCGAGCTGCAGTGTGCCTGCAACCACCTCTCTGGGTCAGGCTAAGCTTGGCCTTCCTGCTACAACCTTCCTCAGGCACAATGCCCAAGCCCAGCCATTCCCTACTGTGCATCGAATATCTTCCTTCACGGTCTCCGTCTCTCCGATTCCCACTTTGACCTTCACAGTGACTTTTCCAGGACCCCTGATGACCTCCAACCTCTGGTCTCCAGAGGCCCCAGGCTTTCTTGTTGTCCCAGCTGTGTGCCTTCCTGCCCCGAGGCCCTCACAAAGCCATCAGAGCACATCAGCTCTCTCCTGCGGGCACCGGGCAGCCTTTTGTGGGGGCTCACCACCCCCTTTAACACCAAGGCAGGAGCTGGCACACCCGGTACCTTGCATGTGCCTGGCACACACAGGTGACTCATGACGTGCGTGACATCTTCCCTCTAAACTGAGATGAAATCCGGTACCAGGATCAGCCCCAGTGCCTTCTTGACCAGCAGGAGGCGCTTAGGAAGTAGCCCCGGGGGCAGGCGACAGCTGAGCTCAGTACCAGAAGCCCTACCCCACGGTCACACCCCCAACCCCAGGAACTCAGGCTGGAGGTGTGCTGAGAAGAGCCCGTGGCAGAGCTTGGAGGGTCTCCGCTGCAGCCCAACAGCAGGGGCCACTCTCTGCACATACCTGCACAGTACCTGGAGGAAGCAGAGAGCCCCTCCGCAGCTGCCCACCCCAAGTTCACCCCCTCCAGTTCTTAGAAGGCCAGTTCCAGGAAGCAGCAGGAACTGTTCTGGCCTGCATATGCTGTTTCCTGGAAAACAAGCTCATGGTCCCCGAGGGGGCCTCACAGGGGAGGCTCCTATCCAGAGACTGCCGACAGCCTGGAGCCACAGGGTGGGCTGGGGCTGCCTGGGGACGTAGATACACAGCCTATGGGAGTGAGGTTAGCAGGGGCAGAACGCCATGGTGAGTGGCCAGAGGAAGAACTGTCTTGACAGGGGGCTCCAGTGCCACCTGGAAGCCCCTGTCCTTCATGCGTTCCCGTTGGACATTCCACAACAAGGAGGCAGGAATCTCCAGTTTTCAGACTCTAATAAGGCTGGCATGTGGGCGTCCCACAGAGGAAAGTCTCCTCCCCTGCCCCCAAACCCAACTGCCTGAGGGTGTCTTATTTAACCCTAAAATCCTGGCAGAGCTTCCTCAACATGTTTGACGCATGTGTCCGTCCCTGCGCCCCTCTGTCTAAGGCCCGTGGGGCACAAAGAGAGACACAAAATCCTGTGCGTCTTGCACCTCTTCTGCCCAGTATGGGTGGAGGTGGTGGCCTGGATGGATGCTCAGAGAACGGAGGCCAGTCCTGGTGTTGGGGGTTTGAGGTGGGTGCTCTTTGGACCACCACTTCTGCATAGCCCTGATGCACCTCTGAAATCACCCAGACCCTGGGCATTGGGTCCAGAAGGTCAGAGGTCAACTGCAGTGCCAGGGGAGCAGAGAGGAGGGAACAGGCTTGGCCCGGTTCCAGCAGGTTCCAGCAGCACCCTTCTCTTTGCAGGCCGGTGGGAGGTGGGAGGTAGGAGCAGGGAGTAACAGGCCTGGGCTTGCTCACTTTCCCTGAGCACAGAGGCCCCACGAGGCTGCTCTAATTGGTTCATGTCTGACTGTAGCAAAGAACAAATTGATTTCCCTCCAGCTGTTTCTGCAACCACAGGTCCTCACACCCGGCACAGGCAGCCCGCTGTGCCACCCGGGCATTTTTTGGGCAGCACCAGGACAAAGTTGGGTGTGAAGGGAAAAGGTGAGGCAAAGGGGTCTCGTGCCAAAGAAGGGATCCTACCTCAGTGTCGCACGCACGCACCCACCCACGCACGCATGCACCATGACAGAAAAAGAACCCGGGAGGCCTCCCGGCCTTCAGTACTCCCTGCAGTAGCTGTCAAGGCCAAGTTTCTAACAAGATCCTATGGTAAAAGCCAGTCTTCCCTCTACCTGGGGCTTCAGACTCAATGCCTCAACCATATTGGAGTTTTTACCTACAGGATACACGTTTTCTTGTCCCAGGGCCTTTGCATGTGCTAAAAAAAGAAAAAAAAAAAAAAGAATGTTTGCACCATTTCCCTTCCCACGCACTCCTTTGCCAGTCGACAATGTATTCTTGCCCCGTGGACCCTGCTGGCACGCCCTCACTCGGGCAGCCTCTCCTGCGGAGGGGCCTTGGCACCTTGCTTGGCTCACTTAGTGTGGCACCTTCCCAC
Source organism: Apodemus agrarius (assembly GCA_964023405.1). Lineage (NCBI taxonomy): Eukaryota > Metazoa > Chordata > Mammalia > Rodentia > Muridae > Apodemus > Apodemus agrarius. The sequence continues at coordinate 13,475,525 of OZ030011.1, forward strand.
GGCAGGTCTAGCTTTTCTTCCCAAGGAGCAAATACAGTCCTGTCCTCACATGGTCATCATTCTGCGCGCACAAGCAGCCTCGGTGCCCGAGGAACCACGGGCAATCCCCTGGAGCAGGTATGAAACTGGGTGTGGGACAGGGAACCCCACGGGCCTGAAAGGACGGACTGGCAGAGCAACCAGGAACCAAGGAAAGAGCTGGAACCCCGCCCTGCTGGCAGGCTGAGAAATGCCCGTGGCTGAGCCCAGCAAGGACACACACACACACACACACACACACACACACACACACACCCTGGCCCCTGCTTCGAGCCTGCAGCGATCCCCTAGCACAGGCAGGGAGCCTTCCTCAGTCCCCGCCTCCCAACCCCACCCCTCCCACTCAGAATTCTTTGTGACCGAGGTAGGTGCAGACCCCAGATTTCGTTCTCAGTTCCTGTCTGTGCTCCCCGCCCTCTCTCCATATTTCTTTCTCCACACCAGCGCAGAGCCCTGGAGTTCACCCAGCCATATGAGCAGTGTTATCCATTCCCCACCCCAATTCTCCCCTCGCCTCCCACCCTCGCTAACCCCCTCCAGCCCGGTCCCCCCCACACCCCCTCCCCCTGAATCGGCCACCCCTGCCTCGGCCCTAAGACCCTCTCTTTGTGTTCTCCCTCCCAAATCTGCATCATAAAGAGCTAGGCCCAGACGGTTAAGGAAGGCTTTCCTTGGGGTGGGGAGAAGGGGCCCGGCTGTACTGGCAAGGTCAAAACTCTTTTTATTTCCCAGCGCCAGGGGCCATTCACATGTTAATAAATCACACTCCCATCAGGCGTCTAGGCAGCCTTTCTGAAAAGTGCATTTTAACCCAGCACAATTGCGCTGTGAACGAGTCTACAAATAAAGATCCTGAGGTGTGGGGTGACAGGGGCAGATGGAAAGCCACCCAGTGTGCAGGGGCTAAGGAAAGGGACTGCCCACCGCCTGTCTGGCTAAAAACCAGGAAGCCTTTCCATCCCCGAGTGGAGAGTGGAGGGTGGACCGAAGGTGTGGCTCACGATTGAGACTTGCTGACAGACAGATGAACGTTGGAGGGGCAGGAGGGGACTTTCTGGGTTCTCAGCTTGGTCATTTAGCACAGAGTATGCAGTCCCCGGCATCCCATACCGTAGGTTTCCCCATTGTGTCTCAGCAGGCTGCTTCTCCTCTGACTCCCAGATCCCTGGAGCCCCAGGATGCTCCTGGGCTGTAGAGAGCCATACTAGCTGGTTCTGGGGCACAGTCCGGTCTTTGCCATAACTAAGCACTTCCGCCCAAGGCCTGACTTTCAATCCGGAAGTCTGTTGCTGTTGTTGCAGGGTTTTGGTGTAGTTGCTTGTTTTGGTGTTTGTTTTTGTTTTGTTTTGGGCTTGCTTTTGTGCATCCTTCAGGGTTTGTGCCTGAAGGACAGGAGAAGGCCAGAGGTTTTTTGTTGTTGTTGTTTCAGTCTTTCTTTTAAAGTTTTAGAAAAGTTGTACAAAAGTTTTAAGACATTGTTCTTGTGCAACTGAAAAGCTGCAAGATTTGGCAGAGATCCTTGAGCTAGGGTCAAATGCCCACATGGAAACCAGGTTTGGGGGCGGAGAGGTGGCTCCGGGGCTCCTGCAGGGGCTCAGTGCCTTGTTCCTGTCACACACAGTGGCTCACAACCGCTGTAACTCCAGTTCCAGGCGCTCTGATGCCTTCTTCCTGCCTTCTCCGGCACACGTGCGATACGCACACAAGCACGACGTGAGCATGCAGAAGATAAAAATAAAGATCTTAGATAAAAATAAAGATCTTTTTAATAAAGTTTGCTTGCTGCCCACCTTTTTTTTTTTTTTTTTTTTGTCAAGGACCCAAACCTCACATACACCCAGATTTTAGGGGACATCCTGATTTCTGGTGGCCAAGATAGACCCAGAGCCCTTTGATTCCTGGGCCCTGTGGTGAATCTCTGACTACAAGAAACAGAGCAGATAGTAGGCGGTGCCTGTAAGAGTCCCCCTAGGTGTCTGTGCCCCAGGGCACTCAGTGGATAGAAGGTTTCCTAGCCTATCTTTTACAGGACCCAAGAGTACTTTCCAGGAAGGCGCATTAGCTGGAGGTGGAGGTTCTAACTCAATGACTGCTGCCCCAGCAGGGCCTGAAGGGAGGACTGCTGTAGGGTAGTGAAGAGCGTGGGCGGGGCTAAAGAGGAACAAGTGGGGCTGAGAAGAGGAGGCACTGAGGCATGAGGGGCGGGGCTAAGGGAAAGTGGGTGGGGCTGAGAAGTGGAGCCACTGAGGCATGAGGGGCGGGGCTAGGGGAAAGTAGGTTGGGCTGAGGAAAGGGGGCACTGAGGGATGAGGGGCGGGGCTAAGGGAAAGTGGGTGGGGCTGAGGAGAGGGCGCACTCCAGGATGAGGGCGGAGCTAAGGGGAAATGGGTGGGCCTGAGGAAAAGCTGAAGCGAGGATGGCCAGGGCTGAGGGAGATGGAAGATCGATACCAGTGGCCATAGCCAATATCCATAGCCAGGAGGCCCCGTAAGCCCCAGGCGTTTGCTCTTCCCATTTCTGGCAAGTGGGGTTCTGGTTGGGGTCTTCTTTGTTGTAGCCCTGTCTCTCTGAGTCCTCACTGGAGGGAAAGAGGTAAGAGTCTCCAGCCCTTTTTATAGGACACTAATCCCAATATAAGGGCTGTACTTTTGGACCTTGTCACTGCATAGAGTCTACTTGGGTGACACCGTCCCTGAGGGGCTGGGTCGTTCTTCTGTGAATGTGGATGGGGGTGGAATTCAAGCCCTCAGGTCAGGGAAACAAGTGAGCATTGGGAATGGGATGGAGTATCTCTGAGACTAGGAGGAGCTGAAGACTGCTGTGTAGCCCAGGAGGATAGAGATTCCACAAGTCACAAGAGCAGGACTGTGGCCAGGGCCTCCCATCAATGACAGCAGTGGATTTGTGACAGGCCCTGGAGGACAGAAGCACCTTGCCTAGGGGAGGCCAGCTGCACTGGGTCTGGATGTGGGTGGGGACTCCCCCAGGATCCACTGTGGAAACTCTGAGCTTTTAGGAAGTCGTGCCGCAACCAGGGTGTGCTGTCCAGCAAGCCGCCCTGTCACAAGAGGCCTCATCAGACCAGACGCTCACCAGGAAAAATGCACTTTCTTGTTGGATCCAAGATCCAGATTTTGTAGAATAAACACTTGTCAACTCGGAGAGCATGTATACCAATTAATTACCGCTGGGCTAGGCTGTACTGGGCTGCGGGCTGTGAGAACTAGCCTTCTCCAGGCTATGCTTTCCTTTCTGTTTCCCCAAGGACACAGGCATCACATGAAATGTCTTGAAGACTCTTTCAAAAGTCCATGGTTTGGAGGCCTCTTCAGAGAAGTGGGTCTTGAGATAGTTCTAATAGCACAGAGTTAGAGGCTGTAACGGCAGGGGGACAAGGAAAAGGTGTCTCATGTACCAGGTGAGACACCGTCACTCTGCTCTAAGAATGTAGCGGGACATCTTTTTCTTGTGGTAGTCACTACCTCCAGACATATTATACAAGACTTACAGATGTCTTAAAATTTCTATTTCGTTTTTCCAGTGCAGACCAATCCCTCGTCCCTTCCATTCTTGACCCAGGGAGAAGAGATAGAGCTTTGTCCTGAGTATCCTGAGACCTAGGTGGAGTCTACATAGTGTTCAGTAACTATTGGCACTCGGTCATTGTTTGACATGCAATAAACATGTGATGAACTTTTACCTCGGGCCAAAATAACGTCAGAGGGACCAGATTTAGCCTCTCTTCTGCAACGGCTAAGAATCTGGACAGAACACATGGAATAACAATCGTCAGACATGGGCTGTCAGACAGTTCAAGTCAGTTCAAGACAGTAATCCTGAGGTGGGGGGCTGGGGCGGGGGTAAGCCATGTGAGCCCTGTCATGGCTTTGGGATACAGCCAGGAGAGTATCCAGGCCTGCCACAGGGAGGGGGACCCAGACAGAGCCTGGGGTCTTTCTCATAGAACTGGGGGTTTGTGGAGGCTGATGCAACTGTAGGCTTCGGACGGGATGGGAAAGTGAGGATGGGAAAGGATGGCAAGTGTTTGAGGGATGTACTTGTAGATGGTCCCTCTTGGGAGTTCGGAGTTAGCTCAGCAGAGCTGGGTGAGCTCACACGGGGCTAGAGTGACAATGCTGGCTCCCACCAGCTGTGGAGACAATGGCGGGTACCTCTCAGTACACTCCCAGGGCCTGGGAAGGGTATCGAGCAGATGCTGCCCCAGTGGTGGATAAGTGACACTTGGATCCTCCCTGTGAGAGCTCCTCTCCTTGCATCCAGCCCACAGCCTGTGGGTCACATGCACCTGAGAACTCTGCTGCCAATGGGGCACAACACAAGATTTTAAACTCACTTAAGAGATTATGAATGAAGACTTGTTCATGATTTAAAAAAAAAAAAACTAGCTTAAAGAGCTCTCAGGCATGAGCTTCATAGATGACAGCTTGTATCTAAACGTCAAAAGGTCGGGGTTTTGGGGTGGGGGTGGGGGCGTCTGGAAGCTATGCATGCAAAGGACCAGGGCACATACCTTAGAGGAGGAAGCAGAGTTGGAGATGCGGCTCAGCTGGTGGAGCTCTTGGCTGGAGTTCATGAGTCCCTGTGTTCCTCAAGCACTGCATGAACTGACATCGGTGGGACATACCTATAATCTCAGTACTCAGGAGAATCAGAAGTTTAAGGTCATCCCAGCTACGTAGAGAATTTGAGGCCAGCCTGGGTTACTGGAGACCTAGTAAGATAAGATAATATGAGATAAGATAGATAAGATAGAATTGCATAAGAACTCAATGAGTCCAGATTAACTCTGAAATACCATAGGCAATGGAATGTGTGGGTGGGATCCAAAAACAGTTTTATAACAATGTCCTCTGTGTTCAGGAAGCAAAAACACACACAGGGGACACTAAACAGACAAAGGCAACAAAAGGAGGAGAGGTAGGTTATATGTAAAGAGGTGAGAAACAGCATTTGAGAGTAAAAACAAAACAAAACAAAACAAAAACCAAAAAAACCAAAACAAACAAACAAACAAAAAAACCCTAAATACATCTCATGAAATTAGCAGAGGGTTAAGTGCCCAGAGGGGAAGAGGGATCCACCTGAAGATGCATGCAGTGATAGAAATGATTTTAAATGAAACATTACAGAGGTCAGAAGAATACAGAACTCCAGGGAGCCATAGATAACATCCAAAGGCCCAGTGTCTATGTGAAGAAGTATGGGAGATGAGGAGATAGGAAATATATCAGGAAAAAAAATGGCTGTAAAAACTCTTACAAATGTGGTGAAGACTATGACCAGTGAGGTCTAAGAAAGGCAGTTAATGGCAGGCACGTGAAACACGAAGAGGAGCATATGGGGGAAATACCCTAGCTGGACTGAATAAAATCAGTAATGGTGAAAAAAGATTTAGAAGTAGACAGAGAAAACCCAGCCACTACATGAGAGGAGTGGCGTACATAGATCTTATCAACAGTGCTGAGTGAGAAGGACGCTGGGTAATCACTTTAAGTACAGACAGGAAAGTAATGACTGACTTTATACCCAGCAAAACTATCTTTCAAACTGATTTTCTCTACACTCAGCAAAATACATCTGGGTGGCTCACACTTGCAGTTGGACCATTGGGAGTTGGAGACAGAAGATGATCAGGGCTCATGGACATCTTCATCTACATAGCAAACTTGAACTCAGAGACCAGACCAGGTTTGGGGGAAGGAGAGGAATTCTAGACATATAAATGCTGAAAGATGTTGTGACCAGCAAACATTGGTAATAGAAACACTTACAGCAGAAGATACTGAAGCCACACCACTGCACAAATCATTGTCATGGGAATAAAGGCACTGGAACCGTGCAAGGTGGAAATATACAGTTTCTTCTCTGTATCTAAACAGATCTCATTAAGAGATAATTCTGAGCTACTTGGTGTTAGGAGGCTGGTAGATGGACATTAAGAGAAGTGGTGTAGCCAAGCATGGGCAGAATACACAAGGGGAGATGGCAGATGGTATATGTTTGAGAGGTGCTGTTGGGCTTGTGGGACTCTTGTGCCTCTCCTAGACCTTCTGAGAACAAGGTAGTACGTGAACGATTTTATGGCAATCATCTCTGGGGAGGAAGAGCACTGGGTTGAATCTGTATATCCTCCCACTCATGACTCTGAAGGCCCTGGGTTTGGCTGCAGCTTCGTGAGCAGACAAGACTAGCACCAAATTTCATCTGGCAGTCACGGCTGTCCACAGAAGTCCCTTCTTCACTAGAAGAGAAGGGGAGGGGACTTATGCCCGAGTAAAGATCATAAGGTAATGTGGTCATCTCTGGGTGAATGTAACCAGCTACATTATAGCAGTGCAGAGAAAGACCTTTCCTGCTTAGAGAGGACCCAGCTACACAACTACCGCATTCTCGGGCTGTCTCCAAGGTGTAATGCAGATGTTTGTGGGTCAAGAGGTCTATAACCTTTCCTTATAAAACTTCAAGCTACATCTATGAAATCTTTAAGGAAGAGCTCCTGGAGAGGGCAAGCCAGGTGTGAGGCTGCCCTTCTGCCCTCTTTTTTAAACTTCCTACTAATGCTAACAAAATTAAGTCTCCATCTTGTCAACTCAAGTGGAGTCAAATGACCTTGATGCTGTTGAAGGGCTGACCTCAGGCCGTGGAAGTACTGACCTCTGCCACCTAGCAGAGACCTAGAACTAAAGCAATAGGGACTCCCCAGTCAACTTGACCCTGGAGAGAGTGTAGAGTCACCCGTGCCTGCATTCATGCCCTTCATAGACAGGATCCTCCCATGTCCTGCCTCATCTGTGTCTGGTCAGTGTCTCACATGCAGCAACTAGCAACCCCCCCACCTCTAATTAGAAGGACCACATGTTAGGTAAACGTGACGTCTTCCAGATGTCCCCGGGTGAGTGTGGTCTGCCAGTACGTAGGATGGAGCCAGCTGTGATTGCCACTGGTGGAGTTTCATAGATTTCATTTCGTCTTGGAAAGCTAGACTCCCATTGAGATCATGGAGTCTTCGACTGAGGTCTGCTGTTGTCAATTAAAAAGAAATTAAAAGGAAGGAAAAAAAAAGAGGAGAATGCTGTGATTTCCAAGTGTCAAGAATCTGAAGCAATTACTGGGATGTTTTTTTAATAACCTAGATTTTACTTGGATTGTGGTTGTGGTCCAAGAGATGTTGATCTGAAAGCAGGGAGACACTGATTATCCCTGAGTGACAACCAGGATAGTTCAGCCACCATGATAGGCCCCCTTGTCTGTGCTAGGGGGAAGGGCAAGGATGGACTCTCCACAATAACCTCCGTTCTGCCTGCTAGATGTGCTGACATGTGCAGGCGTGTGGCAGAGGGAGAAAGAGTTTCATTAATAAAGAGGAGTGTTTCCCACAGGTGACATCTGGGGACCAGAAGAATTCTTTACCCCGTGTCTTCTCCTGTAGCCCTCACATAGTGGTGGCTTGGATGAATGGTTCAAGGGACACTTCAGTGTGTATTCCAGGAAGGTGGGTGTTTCTGGAGACTGAAGGCTGGGCAGGTGTACTGGGCAGCTTGAGCTGCTGTAACAAAATGTAGAAAGGTTGTCCCAGACAACAGAAATTCCCATGGGTCTGGTGGCTGGAAAGTTAAACATCAAGGTGTCAGTGGTATGATTCTTGGCTTGTGGGTGACCATACTAGAAAGACATAAGCTACTGAAACTGATGGGAGAAGAAATAGAAAATCTGAATAGACCTATAAACAATAATTAAAGTTGGCAAGATGGCCCAGAAGGTGAAGATGCTTTCTGCACAAGCCTAACAGCTTGGGTCAGTTCCCCCAGACCCCACACAAAGGTGCAAGGAGAGACCCAACTCCACAGTGTCATCCGCCAACCTTCGCATGTGTACAGCAGCAGTGCTTAAGGACACCGGCAGTGATAACTGTCAAAGGTAATACGACATTGGCAATGATAACAATACACTTCTCCCAAGGAAAAGCCCAGGAAGCCATGATAGTGACTTCACTTGTGAATTCTATGAAGCATGTGCCAGAAGAGGGTAGGTAAAGAGATGGAGAGAACTACAGGTTTCCTTATCGGGGCATCGCTCCCCACCAACAAGAGGGCTCCACCCTTGTGGTCCAATCCCTCCCTAATACTCCGGTCTTCTAACACCTTCATACTACCGTTAGGATCTTAATGATCAAACTCAAGGGGTAGGCACAGTTCTGTTCATATCAAGAAAGACTTGCCTGTCAGAAAACACCCATACAGAAGTCTTTTTATTTGCTCTGATAGGGACCCCTGCTTAGAGGCCCCGGAGACAACAGTAAGCCATGTTCCCAACGTTCCAGTATCTGTTCTTTCTAGGCCCCCGGACCAGCATTGCCCCTGATAATGACCAGACATTCTGAGCCCCAGCGTGAGTTCCGGCTATGGCGTCACGAGCCGCTTCAGTGGCCTAGGAGCAGCAAGCAACTTATCAACTTTTTGTTTTATTTTAAATTATTTTTATTACGTCTGTGGGTGTTCTGCCTGTATTTATATCTGTGTACCTCACTCATGCAGTGCCTGCAGAGGCCAAAAGAGGGTGTTAGCTCTCCTGGAGCTGGAGTTACAGACAGCTGTAAGTTCAACCCAGGTCCTCTCTGAGAACAGCTCCTATTGTGCTCTTAAGTGCCAAGCCCCCTACTTACTTACAGGGGTGCAGAGTAAGGTGTGGAACAGGCTTGGAGGACCAGAGTGTGTCTCTGCTGCAGCTGCGGCTTCCTGGAATCCCCAGCCTGTATGTAGTACATTTGAATACATGTGTCAACCTCCGTTCCTTGGCGCGTTTTCTCCTTTCTACCTGAACTGTGGGAAAGAAGTTCGAAAGTTGTTGCTTTAGGGGATGCTGAGAACACAAAGATTTGCTGTTTTCCAGATGCCTCTAGGCAAGGCACAGAGCCAGGGTATTTGAGGCCAGAAAGCCCTTGGAGACCATCTCTGTGGAACATCTCTTTTTACTGTTGTAGAAAAAGAAACTGACAGGAATCTATGAAGTTGCCTCAGGTCGTCCAGTGGGCTGTGCCTCGGGCCTGCCCAGGGTCTCCTCCTGAGACTAGGAAGGGACTTGTCAGAGGCAGCACGGTAATGTCAGCAGAGCTGGCGAAGCAAGGACCTGTCAGACTTCTCTCCAAGAACACTGACAACAATTACCAGGACAGGCTCCACTCTTCCCTAAACTACTTGTCTTGTAATACAAGAATCCAAGTTCAGATCTCCGCACCCACACAAAAGCTAGTCTTGGTGGTGTGGCCTGTAGTCCTGGGGACTGTGCTGTAGAGACAAGAGAATCCTCGGAGTCTGCTGGCCAGTCAGTGTAGCTGAGCCAGTGAGCTCCAGCTTCCGCGAGAGACTCTGTCTCAAAGGATACAATGGAGAGTGACTGGGGCACACATCTGTTGTCCACCTCTGGCCTCCACGTACATGTGCGTGTAGTGTGTGTATACCTATACATACACATACCCACAATATGACCATATATACCACACCCTTCAAAAATTAGTAGTGTCAGCAGCTTTAGGTTTCTAGAAATTGACTAAAAGTTTGTTATCTGCTCTAGATGATTTTATTCAAGAAAATGACTGATTCTTGATAACAAACTAAAAAAAATAAACATTTCTCATTCATGTATATAATTTTTAATCAAACCCATACTCTTTCCCTTTCAATTTCTTCCCATCTGTCTGCCACTTTCTCCTAATTCTCTCTCTCTCTCTGTCTCTCTATCTCTGTCTCTCATCCACTAAATCTGTTTAGTGTTGCTGTGTGTGCATGGATATAAGCCTGGGCCTGGGTGGCCTCTCCAGGACCACATCCCCGAGGAAAAGGACTCTCTCTCTTCCCTGGCTGCTAACAGTTGCTGAGAGTGCCTCCAGTAGAGGTGAGGGTGAGAATCTGCAGTATTTTAACGTATTTTATTCCCCTGTCCCTCTCTCCCACTCTGCGGTATCCTTGGAAACCAACCCCCATGTCCATGGCGAATGGCAGCTGGCTGGGGGTGGCTGGAAGGTAACGGACAGTGTCTCCTCAAGCCCTCCTTATGGGAGAGCCCGCCCACCATGTTGGCTTTTACAGATGACCACATTTGCATAGCAGCCCTTGTGTGGCCCAACCTAAGGCTCTCTCAGTTCAAAACAGCACTTTTCCTGGGACATTTCTTGAAAATATTTGTAGCCACATTTAGCTTCATAGCATGCCTAAAAAGTTGATACCAAACAAAAAGATAGCCAAAGGCTTAAAGGAAACACACACCCATAGGAACTTTGAAAAGTTCTGACATACTTCTGAAGACATTTTTTTTTTTTTTGGTTTGGCGTGTGTGTGTGTGTGTGTGTGTGTGTGTGTGTGTGTGTTTACGGACATGCATGTTTACATGTGTTTGGAAGTGCATATGTGTGCATGCACATGCATGTGAAGAGGCTCTAGTCTGGCTTTGCACACATGTGTGCACATGTACACACACATAAAATAGATCTTTGGAGAAAACCCTATAAAAACATGGGAGAATACAATGAACACCTGCATACCCAAAGCTTAGTCATCCAAAAGAAATGTGCGAAATGCTAGAAAGACATAAACTGCTGACTGAAACTGAGTAGAGAAGAAATAGAAAATCTGAAGAGACCTATATAAAAACAAAGGACCATATTATTAGTATTAACAATTGTAACAATATAATCCTCCTAAAAATATTCTTAGTAACTAGAGAGCTTTTCTGGTGACTTCTACAAAATTACTTAGAGAAGGTTTAATGCCCCCAGCCACAATATTTCCTGAGGGAGAGGTGGAGGAGTTAGGGAAGACAAGGAGGTGGGAACAGCTTCCAACTTATTTTCTGTGTTACCATGATACCAAAACCAAAGACATCCTGACAAAATAAAATTGTAGCTAAAAGTCCTTTGCAAACACCAGTAAATCAATCCAACAGTGTACAAAAGGCTCATCTGCTGAGACAAAGGGAGATTTATCCACAGAACGCAATTTGTTTTGAAATCCAAAAGTTGATCACTGTAATACATCCTGTTAATAGAATAAAGGCTTAAGCACACAGTCCCCACCAGAGACACAAAAGATGGAGCGGGGTGCAGTCAAGCACTCACTCTGAAGCTCTTCTGATAACATTTCAGTCAGCAGACTTCAGATGGAAGACTATTTCTCAAGCTGATAAATCGCCATGAAAAAAACCATGGCTTATATCATGAAGAAAAAGCCTTCCTGCTGTGGCCACAAAGGTGGCTAGAAGGCTTACTCTTCCCAGACCCTACAGTAGCCGCAGAGATTAAGCAAGAAATCGGGGTAGGGGGGTAGGGGGTGTGGGGGGAGCACTCCACCACATTCCTACTCACATATCATTTGGTCCTATATGTTAAAGATCCCAATTACATGCATGCATGGACGTGCTGTGTGTGTATGTATGAATTGTCACATACAGACCTAATAAATGAGTTCAGCAAGATGGCAAGGCAAAAGATCAATATAAAAATTAATTACCTTAAAAACTGCATGGTATTGGTACAGCAACAGGCAAGTAGATCAGTGGAATAGAATTGAAGACCCAGAAATGAACCCATAGACTTATGGTCACTTGATCTTTGATAAAGGAGCTACAACCATCCAGTGGAAAAAAGATAGCCTTTTCAACAAATGGTGCTGGTTCAACTGGAGGTCAACATGCAGAAGAATTCGAATTGACCCACTCTTAACTTCTTGTACTAAGATCAACTCCAAGTGGATCAAGGACCTCCACATAAAACCTGACACACTGAAACTAATAGAAAAGAAACTGGGGAAGACCCTGGAGGACATTGGCACAGGGGGAAAGTTTCTGAACAGAACACCAATAGCTTATTCTCTAAGATCAAGAATTGACAAATGGAACCTCATAAAATTACAAAGTTTCTGTAAGGCAAAGGATACAGTCAGAAGGACAAAACAGCCATCAACAAATTGGGAAAAGATCTTCACCAACCCTACATCCGACAGGGGGCTAATATCCAATATATACAAAGAACTCAAGAAGTTAGACCCCAAAGAACCAAATAACCCAATCAAAAAGTGGGGTACAGAGCTAAACAAAGAATTTTCACCAGAAGAAATTCGGATGGCTGAGAAACACCTTAAGAGATGTTCAACATCATTAGTCATCAGGGAAATGCAAATCTAAACAACCCTGAGATTCCACCTCACACCAGTCAGAATGGCTAAGATTAAAAACTCAAGAGACAACAGGTGCTGGCAAGGATGTGGAGAAAGAGGAACACTCCTACACTGTTGGTGGGACTGCAAGATGGTACAACCGCTCTGGAAATCAGTCTGGCAGTTCCTCAGAAAATTGGGCATGGCACTTCCAGAGGACCCTGTCATACCACTCCTGGGCATATACCCAGAGGATTCCCCTGCATACAATAAAGACACATGCTCCACTATGTTCATAGCGGCCTTAATTATAATAGCCAGAAGTTGGAAGGAGCACAGATGTCCCTCAAAAGAAGAATGGATACAGAAAATGTGGTACACACACACACACACACACACACACACACACACACACACACAATGGAATACTACTCAGCAATTAAAAATAATGAATTCATGCAATTTGTAGGCAAATGGTTGGATCTGGAAAATATCATCCTAAGTGAGTTAACCCAATCACAAAAGAATACACATGAAATGCAATCACTGATAAGTGGATATTAATAACCCCAGAAGCTCTGAATATTCAAGGCACAATTAGCAAGTCAAAAGATTCCCAAGAAGAAGGAAGGAGAGGACCCTGGTCCTGAAAGGACTGTATCCAGTTTTGTAGGAGAGTACCAGAATAGAGCAGAGAAATGGTGGGGTGGTGATTGGGGAATAGGCGGGGGTTGGGGGTGTGGGGGGTGGAAGAGGATATATGGGACATATGGTGAGGGGGGAATGGGGAAAGGGGAAAGCCTTCGGAATGTAAACAAAGAATATAGAAAATAAAAAATTGTAAAAAAAAAAAAAAACAAATGCAATAGACTGAGCCTTAAAACAAAAATTAATTACCGTTGCATATAGGAATGCCGGACACACTGAAAATTCAGCATACATTCCCATTTGCGATAGAACCCAAAAGGATACACTCTATATGAACAAATATAAGCAGAGAAGTTTAAGATTTGTTCTCTGGAAGCTACAAAATGCAGTTGAAACAAACCAGGGAAGTCTTCAAACACAGGTAGAATTAGGAGTTCCAGTTAAGACGACAAAAGTCCCTGCCTGTCACAGGTGGAGGCAACACCTGTCATGGTCTCAGATAGCCAGGGTGTTTTATCACAGAATCAGACATGAAAGGAGAACAGATGAGTCAGGTCATCTGGATGTATCCAGTAGACAGCGGCGACGCAAAGGGACAAGGGACACTGCCTGATAACCATGGAAGGCTTTATCCCTCCCTTTCCCCAATGGGTCCAGACAGAAAACCAACAGAAGAACAGCAGACGCCACCAACAGTATGGACCGGATGGACCTAACAAAGAGGCCCAGAGCCTCCATCAGGATGAGGTCCCATTCTTCTCAGCCATGTGGGACATGCTCCACATTACATCACATTCTGGGTCACCAAAGAAGTCTGAACAAACCCAATACGGCGGAAAGTGGTCCAAGGTTTTTTTTTTTTTTTTTTTTTCTTTTCTTTTTACTAACCACAATGGAATGAAGTCAGAATCCGCGACAACGGGAACATGAAAACAATCACAAATACATTGAAGCTAAACAGCACACTCTTGAATAACAATGAGGCCAAAAAAATTGAAATGGAAATTAGAAAACTGTCTGAAAACACAATATCACAGGAGCTACAAGCTGCAGCAGAAAGTCGTGATGAGCTGGGGGGTGGGGGGTAGAGGGGGTGTTACAGTGATGGATGCACGCATTTCAAGGGGAAAAAGGGCTCGAATAACCTAACTTCATACCTGGAGGGATGAGGGAAAAAAACTGAACACAGTGCTAACGGGAAATGACAGATTACCGCAGAAAGAAAGGGAGAGGGGGCGAAGATGCTAAAAGCTGGATTTTTGAAATCAGAAAGCTGCCACGCCATTAGCTAGATTGAGAGAAAAAAAGGGGGGGGGTTGAGAAGAGGTAGACGAAGGAAATCAGAAATTGGAATGGGAGGAAGACACGGTATCGGGCACTGAGGCCACTGACAAAGAGCATACGGGATTCTTAGGGGTGATTATATGCTAATAAACCCTGTAATCTGGACATGAGTGGACTCCCAGGTTCATACAATCTGCTAAAATGGAGTCAAGACGAAACATAAAGCCGAAGGGACTGATGACAGATAAGGAACTTAAATTAGTAAATAACAACACCCCTACACACACACACACACACACACACACACACACACACACACACACCCCAGAACCTAGGTGTCTCAAGTGAATTTCTTATAAGCAACATTGAAAGTAGAATTTAGACTCTTTTCAAAAGCAGACAAAGGGACACTTCCAAAGTCATTGTAAGAGACCAGTGCCACCCTGACCCCAAAGCCTGACTAAGACACAAGAAGAGAAGATTATAGGCCAGTATGCCTGACGAACACACAAGCAGAAGTCCCCGATAAAGTCTTAGCAAGCGGAATGCATAGGACATTAAGGGGATTGCATACCAGGACTTGGTGGGATTACCGTGGGTGGCTCCCATGGCTACATCTGCCAATCAGTCAACAGGACAAGCATGCAAACTGAATGGAGACCGAGTCACATAATCATCTCAACGGGACACAGCACAGCAGCCTTTATAACAAGAATTCTCAGTACGTTAGGTGTGGGAAGGGATTATCTCAAAACCATAAATGCCATGTGTGAAAATCTTTCAGCTAGTGCTGCATTCAACAGTGAGAAACTGTTTTTCCTCTAAGATCTGGAAGCAGGCAAGGGCGCCCACTCGCAGGCCTTCTATCCATCAAAGTACTAGAAGTTCAGGCAAGAAAGGCGAAGGCAGGGCTGAAGGCCTGTGATCCCAGGGGCCAGCGGAGTGGTGTGCCTAAACCAAAGCCTGGAGAATCTGATGTTCCGACTGTGAGCAGAAGGCTGGCCTAGCTTCAGAAGAGACAGACTCAGCCTCTGTAACTGGGGAACTGTTTTCTCAAATGCGTCTCCTCTCACGGAGCAGCTCCCGTCTGACCCTTTAATTCTATTGGTTGCATCATCTTTATTGTTCAGCATCTGCCTTTTTTCACTCCACCCTGCCCGCTAGGCTTACCTGGTTGACCTCCTAGTTCTATTGCAGCTCGCAGCCAATTAGATGCCACTGCCCAGTTGGAGAGAAGTGGTCGTTTAGCCTACTGACCCACTGCCGATATCTATACACGCACCCTTCCCAGTCATCCTCCCTGCAGGCCAAGCCACCAGAAGTTCCCTTCTAGCAAAAAAGTGGCATGCTTGGACGCCTGATGAGGCACTGAGAATAATGAACGCAATCTGTGGCCATCTGGGCTTCCCTAATGCAGTCTAAGCTGTGCCCCTAAGTCACCTGCAACACTGTCCATAAAATGAGTCTAATGTGGGAAGTGCAGGGAAGTGCAGAAAGCATTAGTCAGATGGCACAGCAAGATGAGTCTGTCCTAGAAAACGGTGCCTGCCATTCACAATAAGGCAGTAGTTTACGCTGTATTTGTATCACACATGTCCACACAAATGGTAACAAGGCCAGAAAGAAACTTCCAGGGGCGAAGAACATCCTTACTATGTAGACAGTGGTGAGACTTTCTTGGGTGCATAATTCTCCAAGCTCATCAAGTTGTGGACCCTACATACTACTTGGTGCACAGCTTTTGAATGCCAATCCCATCCTAAGGAACTGATTAAAAAGAAGTAGGGGTAGAGAAGAGAAGGAGGAGGAGAAGGAGGAGGAGGAGAAGGAGGAAGAAGAAGGAAGAAGGGGAAGAAAGGGAAGAAGAAGAAGAAGAAGAAGAAGAAGAAGAAGAAGAAGAAGAAGAAGAAGAAGAAGAAGAAGAAGAAGAAGAAGAAGTCAGTGACTATGATGACAATAATAACTGGGACTATAACAAGATGTCTCTGTTGTTGAAGGGCCTGCCATACAAGCATGAGGACTTGGATTCAGATGCCCAGCACCCACATGAAAGGTGATGTGGACACACTACCCACCACACACATAACCCCCCCACACACACGCAACTTTGGTGCTAGTAGGGAGGCTGAGACAAGATTTCTTAAGTCAGTCTTGTCAATGGTTGAGCCTCAGGCTCAGAATGAGATCATTTCTCCAAATGTACTGTGGACCACACATATTCTCATGTGCACACTCATGCTACATATACACACACACACACACACACACACACTCACACACATACACTCACACACATACACTCACATACACTCACACTCACATACACATACACACACATACACACACACTCACACACATACACACGTCACACACACATATACACATATGCACATACACACATATTCACACACATACACGCACACTCACAAGCATATACACACATGCACACACACATACACACACATGTTCATACACACACACTCACATACATAAACACACACTCACACACACACACACACGCATACACACATATGCACATACACACATACTCACACACATACACACATACACTCACACACACATACACACACATGCACATACACACACATACACTCACACATGCACATACACACATACACTCACACACATACACACACTCACACATGCACATACACATACACACATACACTCACACACATATACACACACACATACACACACTCACACACATATACATACTCACACATGCACACACATACATACACTCACACATGCACACACATACACACACACACACACACACACACACACACACAGATAACTCAGTTAAAAAGAGTGCAACTAGTAGTCTGCATAGGCTTTTCTCCAAAGCAGCTATTTCACATAGCTGGGCAGTGTACACGGAAAGGCCTTCTGTCACATGCATGCTTAAGGAAGTGCAAATCACAGCTCAATGGGGGAACATTTCTCACCCTCCAGGGCTACTGTAAATGCAAGGCAGAAAAATAACTGCATGAAACAGCTAGCTTTGGTGAGCATGTAGAAACATTAGAATCCCAATGGAAGACTGCTAAGAAAATTAAAAGGTCCAGCTCTGGGTCAGCAAGATGGCTCAACATGTTTAAATGCTTGCAGCCAAACTTGAGGACCTGGGTTCAATTCCAAGCATGAACATGGTGGAAGGAAAGAAGCAACTCTTGTATGTTGTCCTCTGACCTCCACACGTGCTCTGTGGCATGCACACCCTACCTCATATAAATACATAGATAAGCATAATAAACTTTTAAAGGCACAGGGTGTTTGCTTTTTTTGAAAGCAGCCTAGCCAATCTGCAAAGATTTAGACATAGAGGTGGCATAGCAATCAATAATTTTATAGAACTATACTCAAAGCTATGAGCACCTTCACCCTAAACTCGAGCAGAGCTACTGTGAATGCACAATAGCCAAAAGGTAGAACAGCCCGAATGACCCTTAATGAAGAAAATGGAGTGACCACACAATGGAGTCTTTTTAAAAATCATTCAATATTCATTTTACCTATGTGGATATATTGATTACATGTATTCTTGTCTTTTCATATTAATTTTTTAAATTAATTTATTTCTTACACACCATATTTTGTTCTCCCCATCCCCATCTACCCTCCAACTGTTCCACATCCCATACCTCCTCCCCACCCCCTGTCTTCACGTGGATGTCTCCACTCCCAACCCACCTGACCTCTAAACTCCCTGGGGCCTCCAGTCCCTTGAGGGTTAGGCAGTCCTCTACTGTATGTGTGTTGGGGGCCTCATATCAGCTGGTGTATGCTGCCTGTTTGGTGGTCCAGTGTTTGAGAGATCTCGGGGAGGTCCCAAGGCCTGACACTCTTACTGAGGCTATGGAGCGCTCACAAAAAGGGACCTAGCATGGCCTCACTCTGGAAGACCCATCAGGCAGCTGAAAGAGTCAGAGGCAGATGTTTGCGCCCATCCAATGGACAGAAGCAGCTGACCCCTGTTGTTGAATTAGAGAAAGCTGGAAGAGGCTGCAGAGAAGGGTGAAGCTGTAGGAGGACCAGTGGTCTCAATGTAACGGGACCCACAATGACATCTTACTCAACCGTTACAAGGGACAACTCTGGTTCTCTGACTTAGGCAGAGGCACAGACTGCTCTTGGGGATGCTGAGGGAGGACAAAGACGCCGAACAGAGCCACTCACGTGAAATGTGCAGGGAAGGAAGTTTCACAAAGATAAAGCGTGAGGAGTGGGGGCTGACAGGGGGTGGTGACGAGTTGGCTGACAGCAAGGAGGGACATCGGGAGGCAAAGAAAGGCTGGGGAGCAAACCACAATGAGAGTTACACACCGCCATGAATGCGGGAAGGCGCCGACATACATGCCTCTAAAAGATAAATTTATACAATGAGAATTGTTTATCAGTAAAAAACAGGTGGAACGAGAAATCTTAATGGAGACTGTGAAAACGGCTTCATGAGGACAAGCACGCCGTGTGTGTGTGTGTGTGTGTGTGTGTGTGTGTGTGTGCTGAAACCACCCATGCACTGTAGCGGTTTCAGGTTCCACAAATAAGGACCCTATTTTGGGAGACTGGGAGCCCAAGGAAGTGGGGCTTAGTTGGTGGGTGTTTGTCATTAGGGGCTGGTTCTTGAAGGCTGTAGCCAGCCTATGTTTGTTCCCTTCTATCCCATCTTTCTCTCTCCTATGACCCACATTTTCGCTGCCCTGGCTAAGCCACTGTGCCAAGCACTCTGAAGTTTCAAACCCAAATCTCTTTCCTCCTTCAGTTCTTTCCGGCAGTCTTTGGGGCACATTGGTACCAAGGTGAATGTTCCTGGGTGTATGCCGATGACCAGCTTTCGGCAGGTGGCAGCTGTCGCATGTCACATCCCACTATATGGCAACCCTCTTCTGTCTGCCTCGTCCAGTCAGTCCCTGTAAAGGCTCTGGTGGGCAGATGTATCTGACCCCATTATACAGATGAGGAAGTTGAGGCTTAGGAGGCAGGGGCTGAGAAACTTGCTCATAGTCTAAAAGAGGAGGAGCTCTGCAGATGATTGAAGGCAGGTCTCATCGTCACTTGAGCCTACATACTTGGTACGTGTTGCATTAACTTTTCTTGGGGAGACGTGAACAAACATCTCTTCAGTCCAGATAGGACACCAATGACAAACCACTCCACTGAGGTTCAGTTTGGGAAATGGCGGGTTTGTTGGGGTTACTTAAACCGCAAGGGTAACCCCCAGAATCACCCCAAAGTCCCGCCCTATCATGGATGACAAAAAACCTGGGAGAAGTAAAGGCTGGAACCCTTGGGAAGGATCCATCTGGTGAACTTCCCTTCCCCTTTTCTTCTAGCTGTGTTGATAGCTTCAACATTATTAACATCGACCTAACTACTTCTGTATCATTCTGGTTAGTTGGTTGCCATGGCTACTGGGCCAAAGTAATCTCTCCAAAATTATAGTTAGGTAAGCATGTTGAGGGGGAACAGGCAGCAGCGCCATGGCCCCAACCATCTGGGTAGACGTGGATAGTGGGAAAAGCATGCGTCCTTCTGGGGAAGCATGAGGCAGGGAGAGGTGGGGCCAGGTGCCTCCCGGCAGCTCACTCAACACCGAAGGACAAGGGCTTAGACATGAGCTCAGACATTAGCAGGAAATAGACTATTTGGGGAGAGGTGTCATTTTGATCCAGGTTGTGATCAAATATAGGCCAGAAACAGCTAAAGGGATCAAAGGCTCATTTCCGCTCCTGGTTTTTGTTAGAGCACGGCCTATCCCTTAAAGACGCTGGTCGCAGTGGCTGCAGAGATGGCACATTGGTTGAGAGTGCTTGCTGCTCTTGCAGGGGAGCTGAGTTCATCTCCCAACACCCATCATCAGGAGGCTCACAAACACCTGGAACTCTGTTCCTTTGGAGGCCCCAATGTCCTTTTCTGACCTAGATGGGTACCTGCACACACATGGTACACACACACACACACACACACACACACACACACACAAACAAGAATACAAATGAATAAAATATATCTGACAAAAGACACTGGTTGCTATAAGAAGACAAATCCTACAGGCTGAAGAAATGGAGCCACGCGAGTCCCTATAGCGTCTCTCCTTGAGGCAGAGCTTTAAGGAGCCCTGTCCTGTGGTCTAACAGCAGCCTGTAGTTTATAGTCCTAATCGGTGCTTGGTTCCTCTGTGTTCCTTGTCATGCACGCCATGATGAACTAACTGGTATGGTGTGAAACTTCCCACTAGCTCCCCCAAAACTTATTGTGGTGTTCTCACTGAGAAGAGCCCTCTCAGGATCAGTCCTGTTGGTGAACTGTGTAGGTCAGGTTGGGAGATTGGGAGGTATGTCCTTGTTGGAGAAAGTGTGTCCCTGGGGGTGAGCTTTAAGCTTGCAAAGGCCCATGTCAGGTCAGGTGCCATTTTCTCTTTGTTCCTGCCTGAGGATCCGGACATAAAGCTCTCGGCTATGGCTCTAATGCCATGCCTGATGGCTCCAGGCCATGATGATCACACTCAGAAGCTGTAAGCAAGCCTCAGACACTCAGGGATAGCTACACATCCCCTTCCTTCCTGGGATTTCTTTGAAGGATCTTCTGGTCTTTCCTCCACCTGCCCCGTTATCCTGCCCTCGATGCCTGACTCTCTTGCCTTTTCTTTACTCCATCTCTTAATAAAAAGAGATTTCTTTGCATTTTAAAAACAGTTATGTGTGCATGGAGGGTTGTGTGCACATGCGGATAGGAACCGCTAGGGTTCAGGAGGGGCGGGGCCGGTTCCCTGGAGCTGGACTTACAGGTGGTCGTGAGCCAGCCGTACTAGTGCGCAAGAAACAGTAAGTTCTTTTAAGTAAGTAAGTAAGTAAGTAAGTAAGTAAGTGTCTTTTCTCTAAGACACTGGGAAAAAAAAAACTTGCGCTCGTGACAAAGAATTTTAAATCTTTATATTTTCCATCTTGTAAAACTTACATAAATGTTTTAATCTCTTCATACAACCTGGTAAAACTTTTGTTTGTTTGCACAAAAGCACTGCTGTATTCTAAGTACTTAAGTGACTGAAGTGGCTGACCTCTACTTCCTCCCTCCTCCTCTCCCTCCTCCCTCCTCTTCTGTCCTCCTCTCTTTTCCTCCCTCCTCCTCCCTATTCTTCCTCCCTCTTCCTTCTTCCTCTTCCTCTCTCCCCTTCCTCTTCCTCTTCCTCCCTCCTCCTCCCCCTCCTCCCTATTCTTCCTCCCTCTTCCTCTTCCTCCTCCTCCCTCCTCCTTCCCCCCAATTCTTTTAAAATGAACCAATCATGAAAGACTGTGAAGTCGGACCCAGGCCAATGCGGAAAAGACATCATCATCACCTGCGTTAGAATTGAGATAAAGTTCACTTCCTGTCAGCGTGTTCCCTCTTGTGAGCACACTGCCCTTACCAAGAGTAAGGTTTACCTCCCCAGACACTGCAGTTGGAGTGCTTGGTGGTCTCTTCTGTGCAATCCTGAACATATTTCTGACAGTGCTGGGAACTGAACTCTGGTCCTTCGCAAGATCCGTGCTGTGGGCATGACGTGGCAGACACATACACAAGCTTGTTAGCTTTCCAGTGTCAGACCGTGTAGAATGACAATAAACCCATAAGGCGTAGTGGTTCCAGCAACAGCAATTTTCCCTAAAACTCACCTACCTTGGTAAGCTGGCTGAGGTGAATGAGGCTTCTTTATTCGTGTCTTAATTCCCAATAGTAACTCTCACCACACAGCACACAGTACATGCATTCACATACCTACACATGTATATATCGGTCAGAGAATGTCTACAAGGTCAAGAGGCTACGGCAGGGTTCCAGGAGCTTCAGAAGCAGCTGAGAAAGTGTCTCTACAGATAAGCTAACAAAATAGAGCCGTGTGGGAGGGAGCCGCCACTGGAGCCGGGAATCTGGGTGCTGCGGGAGTCCGCCGTGAAGGTCTGGAGCAGGAAACGGAGACCAGGTCCAGGTCCAGTTGGAGGGAACAGGTGGCTGGGCGGGCATCCACGGAGGACCAAGACAAGTGGGGGCGTCCCCAGCCCTCCATCCACACACCAGACAGTGGGTTGGCGTGGGACCAGGCCGTCTCGGTGTTAGTTGGCCACTGCCTTATGGGCTTTAGGTGAGGGGGTGACACCTGTTCCTTAGTCTGGTGTGGATGGTAAATTCTTCATCCTGGCTTGCCAAATGTGATTTTAATCTTCTATTTGCTTCTACACTTTCAAGTCTTCCCAATAATCAGATAAGCTGGCTCCCTTTCTACTCCCACGGTGTGTCTGTCGTTTATTAGTCTGGGTTTTCTGGGCAGTACCTGATGGTTGGCACAGTTTCTGGGTCCATCCAGTGGCCGGTCGTCCTTCTCCCTCAAAATGGAGTCGCGCTGCCTGTAAAATGATCCGCCTTGGGGCGATGGGCAGCCTAGAAAACCTCCATTCATGCAACATGGAGTAACTTGGCAGCAAGTAGTGCGAGCTGAGTTCTGTAGGTTACCTACGTCTTCTAAGGAAGTTCCCATCCAGATGTTAAAAGGAAGCATCTCTTTCCCTGTGAGGTTCGAGGTACCATGTCTTTCTAATACTCTCCCACCTCAAAGCCCCATCATGAACTTGAGGCTGTTTCTCCTATTAAACCTCATTTTTAAAAGGGTAAATGTGTGTCAGCCCCTGTCACAAATAGCCATTGCTGCTTAGACCTAAGCTGCAGGCAGTGTGTCAGTCTATTGCTTGACCCCAGGTATCTGGGCAGAGCAACACGGTGAGGGGGTGCATGGGTGAGCATGTGGGTGTGTGTGAGTGTGCACGTACATGTGTGTGCATGTGTGTGTGACTGTGTGTGGTGTGTGTGTGGTGTGCCTGTGTATGGTGTGCCTGTGAATATGTGGTGTGTGCTGTATATGTGTGTATATGTGCCTGTGTGTGGTTTCCATGTGTGTGGTGTGTGCTCTGTGTGTGTGTGTGTGTGTGTGTGTGTGTGTGTGGTGTGCATATGTGTGTGTTGATGTGTGCTGCGTGTGGTACATGCACGTGTGGTGTACATGTGTGTAATAGGGAGAGTGTGTGTGCTGTGTGTGTGCTGTGTGTGGCAGGATATGTGTGTATGTGTGCATGTGCGTGTGTGTGTGTGTGTGTGTGTGTGTGTGTGGTGTGGTGTTTGTGTGTGAGCATGCGTGGATGTGTGTGTGGTGTGTGCTGTGTGTGTGGTGTTTGTGTGTGAGCATGCGTGGATGTGTGTGCTGTGTGGTGTGTGTGGTGTGTGTGGTGTGTGTGTGCATGTGTGTGTTTGTGTGTGTGTGTGAGCATGCGTGGATGTGTGTGGGCTGTGTGGTGTGTGTGGTGTGTGTGTGCATGTGTGTGTTTGTGTGTGTGTGTGAGAGAGTGTGTGTGTGTGCTGTGTGTGGTGTGGTATGTATGTGTGGGTGTGTGTATGTGTGTTTGTGTGTGGGATGTGTGTGTATGAGAGAGAGACAGAGAGAAGGAGAGGGAGAGGGAGAGGGAGAGGGAGAGGGAGAGGGAGAGAGAGAGAGAGAGAGAGAGAGAGAGAGAGCAGGGAAAGGATACCTAGAAGGACCCATTTCCTCTGACATTCTTTCCCTGAGATAGGCTCTTTCTGTCCAAAGTTTTCAGAATCTCCCAGAAGCTCCAGCTATGGACAAAGCCCTGAACACATTAGTCATCTTGAGAGATATTTCACGCTCACACCATTCCATTCCATACCATTAGCCTGTGGTATTTAGACGCTGAAGAGAATGACCCGGGTGACTGCCCTCCCGCTTAAGGGCTAGAACATAAAGGCGGCTCCCTTGGCCTGGACCCATCTGAATCCGCAAGGTGCGCCTGGAACGTGGAGTGTGCATGCCCTGCCTTGGTCCTCGGTGGTTGCCATCAAGGCAGGGACTGGAGACTCTTGCTCCCTTTGCTCCAGGACACACAGTTCCTGCTCTTCTCTGGACAGGGCTGCCCCTGCTTGGTCTTATATTTAATCACAAACAAAAATGGTGGAGGGAGAGAGGAGGCTCACAGACCCTAAGAACCTCCAAGAGTATGTCTTAGTACACGGTATCAGCTGGGAGCCCCGGGGAAGAGACAGTGGCCCCACGGTGTCCGTGTCGGGAGCACCGAGCACGGCCTTCTCACGGCACAGCTCTGTGACTGTGATCCAGGCCTATGGATGCAGTTGGCCCAGCCATCTCATGCCAGACCCGCGCATGATCTAAGGAGCATGACAGGCCAACCTGGGGTTCGACCAGTTTCAGGGTCACACTACATCAGCAGAATGTGCCAGGACATCAAGGAACAAGGCCTTGAAGGTTCCTGGGAATAGGAAGTGAGGGACAAGTCATCTATAAAGCACACTGCCTCAGGGGGTGGGCAGAGCGAGGACAACAGGTACCAATGGTTGACATAAACCCAGGGGACACTTGTAGGAGGCAAAAGGGAACTCCACTAGAGACAAGCCAATGGTCTACATGAGAAGACATGGGCGTTCTCATAAGTTTACAATAGGTGCGTGGATACTGAATAGCTAGGGTTGGGGAGTCTGGTCCAGTCCATAGCCAGCTGACGTGCTGCATATGAGTTGTCAGGTCAGAGATGAGCTGAGGGTGTCAGGACTGGACACTGAAGATCTGGTTTATTTGAAATCATAACGGGAGTCAGAGAAAACATGAGATCACCACAGGACTGCAGTCCATGTGCCCAGGCAGATGGTGCTGCTGAGGGTGCCAGGCCCTGGAGTTCCCGGCAAGTGCCCACCTCCACTGCTGGGATCAGCTGGGCTGTCTCAAGTCAGAGACAGGGCACTGACCAGTACACACACCAGATCGGGACCCTGGCTTGTCTCTACCTCTGGGCTCCCCCTTTCCTGGCTTCTAAGACTTGAGAAAGACCCACAGCCTAGCAAAGGCTTCCTTGCATGCACCTAGGATATCTCTCCAAATTCCTCAAAGCCGCCAGGGACAGTGCCCAGGGAGTCTAGGTTGTGGTCCTGTGTTTAGGGCTCAACTCTCAGAACCTGGAGCACACTGCTCCACAGGCGTAGGGCTTTCCATGGCAGGGGTCTGGTTCAGAGTCCTTTAGATGAAGCCTGGATTGGGTGGTGGCTCAATGTAACTCTGTGGATCCTCAGAATATGAAGGAGAGTGGTCAGGATCAGAGTCAGAGTCATGCCAGAAGAGACCTTGACAGGTCACAGCTGGCTTTGAGAATGGGGGGGGGACCGGAAGCCAAGGAATAAGTGGCCTCAGGAGGCCAAGATAGACCAGAAAGATTCTCCTCTGAGTGTTCAGAATAAACAAAGTCCTTGATTTCTCAATATGAGCCAGTGAAAGGTGGTTTAGTCACTGTCCCCCCGCACCGTGAGGTGACACATCTGTAGAGTCATAGGCATTGTAAGCGACAACTTGTGACAGCAGGAGAGAACTAGTCACACACCAAAACAGGAAGCAATGACTCCGACCTATCCAAGCTCCCAGGAGGATCCCAGTGGTGGGTCGAGGGATCCGTCATCATAGCTACTGAGGCAGGGGCCGAGACGTGCACAGCTTTTGGATAGCTCACAGAGGGCTTCTCCAGGCCCACGTGTGTTGAGGGGCTGGGGGCAGCAGGGCGCTGGGGCTCGGCACTCACACCTCCTCTCCACCTGGACCCCCTTCTCCTGGGAAGCAGGGAATCCCTCCTGCTGAAGTTTGGAGAACTTAGAGACTATGGCAATCCTTTAGGAGAGGGCTGCTCTGGGCAGGAGCCATAGAGCAAACTGCAGGGAGACGGCACAGAAAAGGCGCTGCCAGTGCAGAGCGGTGTGCTCTTACAGTGCGCCTACTGTGTACAAGGCCTAGGCTGGGTTTTGTTAGGCATCTGAAGAGATGATCTGTGTACATGGGCTGAGAGGTCAGTGTAGCCAATGTAGCACCGTGAGGAAAGGTCTGGTGGGTGACACGCAGTGGGTGGCCGGTTGGAATGGAGAGCTGGGGCGGTGGCTCTAGTGTCTCCTTTGCCATGGTGCTAAGAAAACTGCAGGCACAGGGACATCTGAGCAAAGGGACAGGAACATCACAGGTGGAAGGGAGTGGGAGAGAAGTCATGTGACCAGAGGCTGAACTGCAGAGCTAGGAGCCAAGGCTAGACCTGGGGTTGGGAGAAAGTGCAGCTTAGGACTGGGGGCTTACCTCAGCGTGTTAGGAAGCCATATTTGTTCTACAAGACTCTGCACAGATGGAGAGCAAGGCAAGGGCAAAAACTGGAAACTGAGGCCCGGGAGGAAAGCTAGTTCTGCCCATCCTGGAAACAATGGCAGGACCAGTGGGTGGGGACGACATGACACAGATTTCTGGACAGAGGGGCCGGAAGCAGGAAGGAGTATCGGGCTATTTCCCATCCAGGAGACATGAGAGGGATCCCAGAATGAGGCATCTGGAGCCAAGCCTCAAACTGTACCGTGCATCCCCAGAGTGTGAACCGGGCCTGCCTTTTCCTGTGGCCCCGAATGGGCAGAGACCCTGGTCCCCAGCCCCACACGGCTCTCCCCAGCCCTGGCTTCCCGGGACACTTTCCTCGGCAGGAGGAACGCCTGCCTGTACATTGGTCCCCTGAGGGACCCGCGATTCTCGTGCCCTGGACTCGTTGATTTCATTACCTCTAATGAGCTCATCCGAGGCTGGGCAAAGGCAATTACCAGCGCCAGGCCTTCTGGTAACCACTCTCCGAGCCAGACAGGCATGCAGCCCCATGCGCACCACCCACTGCCTCACCGCCTCATAATGAGAGGGTGAGATTCGGGAACTAATGAGGACGGGAAAATTAATCACAGGTTTGCCGGGCTCTCGGCTTCTGCAGGTTTGGAGCCTCGGGCCCGCTCCAGAGCTAGGGCTGGAGAGGGGCAGAACGGGTGGTATGAGCTTGCCATGAACACAGCTTTCCTTCCCCATCCTGTCCTGGGGAAAGAGGCCTCAGGAGCACAGCCAGGAGGAGCCGGAACTCCAGGAAGGATGGGAGACTGAGTTCTGGGCCCTACCTGCTGTGTCACTTGAGGTGGGCCAGGCGGGCGGGGTGGAAGCTCTCTGAGCTCCAGAGTCCTCCGCCCTGAGGGGAAGCGAGTAACCTAGTTGGGTTACCTTAGTGATGGAATGCCTGGGTTTCACTCAACCCGCAGCAGACAGACAGAAAAATGTCCACCCACGACAGCAAAAGTCCACGCTCATTTCCCGTTTCAGTAGCCTGCACTGCCTCTCTCAGCCGTCTCCTGAGGAAGGAGGGTGTTGGAGGGCTTAGGAATGGGGAAGGAACCATGGAGGCACACTCCTGTAACCCAGAACTCAGGGGAAAAGGCAGGAAGGTCTGTCACTCAGGGCCATACCTCAGCTACTACCCAGTTCCTGGCCAGCCCGGGCAACATGAGAGACCCAACTTCAAAATAAAACAAAACCAAAGACGTTTCATTCTGACAGCTCTAGAGGTCAAGGGACCTCTACTGAGAAGGACACAAAAGGGCCACAGATAAGCTTTTTCTTTCCTTTCCTTTTCTTTTCTTTTTTTCCTTTTCCTTTTTTTTTCCTTTTTGTTCTTCTAGACAGGGTTTCTCTGTATAGCCCTGGTTGTCCTAGAACTCACTCTGTAGACCAAGCTGGCCTCAAACTCAGGAATCCACCTGCCTCTGCCTCCCAAGTGCTGGGATTACAGGCCACTGGTAACTAACCTCCTCCTGAGGTAAAGACCAGCATCCACTTCTGAGTGTAGAGCTCTTGGCATCTCTTCTTGGGTCTATCCCCCCCCCCCCCCGTGACTGTCACAGGGGCGGGGCTATGAAGCTTGTGGTCTGTGAACAGTGCCTGTTCAGCTTGTCACACTGCTTAACTGTGGTGGGTGGTGGGAGAGGTGGGAGGGTGGGGGAGACAGACACGGGACACACACTTGAGGGGTCTGGCTGGGGCCCAAGAGGGTGAACCTGTGTATCCTCACACATCTGGGAGCCATCGGGCCTGCTCTCCTGATCCCCTGGCTTGCCTTTGCCAGCCCATGGTCAACCCTGGGTTTCGTAGTGGGAAGAATAGAATGTCTATGTGGGGATACCACACAAACAACCTGGGCCTTCCAGTTGCTGGTGTGTGTGTGTGTGTGTGTGTGTGTGTGTGTGTGTGTGTATGAGAGAGAGAGAGAGAGAGAGAGAGAGAGAGAGAGAGAGAGAGAGAGTGTGTCCCAGGGGCTGAGAAGGTCATGACTTTCCCTGAGCACAAGTGTGCAAGTGTGTGCAAATGCCCACAGAGGCACAGGTACATTCAGGGAGCTTGGCTTGCAGGGGACCTGAGGGAGGTACCGTGGGAATGGGCTTAAGGAAATAGAGTGCTGAATCGAAGGTCCCGGGAGGATCCCCAGGACTGAGCCATGGTGTGGAGACAATCTAGGATCCTCCCTGGGGAGGATGACACTGGGGTAGGCACTGGGAGGAAAAAACCCTTCCTGGGCCCAGCTGAGGCTCCAGTATGTGGCTCTACCACCATGGCCCAGGTTTCCCTGTCAACCTGTGCCTGAGATGCAGAGGACTCGCTGTCACTCCACACACGCAAGCTGGACATGTGGAAAAGCTTCCATGACCAGCGGATAGTCTGCTCATCTCAGGCATCTTCTCTGGAGACATCCTTCAAGGCCTTTGGGACAAGGACTCCATCCTTAGGAAGCCACATGGGCCTCAGCACAGCCCTGCCTGTAGCTGCCTTTTCCCGTTCACTGCTCTGCTCATCTCTCGTCTGCCTTGGGACAGCTGGACTCTGCCACGCCCGGAGGTCAGACTCCCTTTGCCTTGCAGCCTTGCAAAGGAAGATCAGGGGACTCACCTGAAGGAAAAGGGTGATGGGAAACTGGGTGGAGGTGAAGAGAAGTGGGTAAGGAGGTTTGGGGGCAACTCTGGGGGGGGCAACTATGGATGGGAGAAAGCTCCAACACACATGACCTGGGAAAGGGGGTTTGACCCTGCAACTGCTAGGTTTCTCTCTATTGTTGTGATACACACCATGACCAAGCTATGAGCTTGGGAAGGAGAGAGTTTATTTCAGCTTGCACCTTTTAGTCCAAGACAGGAACTCAAGCTGAACAGGAACCTACAGACAGGAACGGAAGCAGAGAACCTGGAGGAACACTGCTTCTGCTTGCTCTCCATCTTTTGCTCTACTTTCCTGTACTACCAAGGAACCCCTGGCCAAGGGTGGTACCGCCCACAGTGGACTAGACCATCTCACATCGTTCGTTAAGGAAATGTCCCAAAGGCATGCCTGCGGGTCAGTCTAATGGAGACATTTTCTTAACTGAAGTTCTGTCTTCCCAGACGACTGTAGCTTGTGTCACGTTGACAAGGCAAACCATCCAATACAGTTAACACCTGGGCAACATGACATGCCAATACACCACTGTTAAACCTATTTTTTTTTTCATGTGATTCCCCAAGGTTTCATGATCGGGGGTGTGCCAAGGGCTCTAAGCACGGATAAAGAGGCAGAACACTGATTCCAAGCTGGTGCCTTAGTATCCAGAAGGTTCTGGGAAAAGCTCATCTCCGCTCCACCCTGAAGAACTACTTCCATCATACCCCATGCTCTTTCCTGATGGCATCCCCTGAGACTCCACCATAGTCACCGTTATGCCCCCCAACTCTCCAGATCCACAGAATGACGTATAACCTATTGCTGCCTCCAGAGCCCCCCAGCACCCACCACAAAAGCAGAACAGGATGCAAGGGTGGTAAGGACACGTGAACCTCAGCGTCTTTCCCTCAAGCCTGGATTATCCTGGCCCAGAAGCTGCCCCTCTAGCAGTGAGCAGCCGGCGCTGTCTGGGTCTGCGTGCGTGCTAATTGTAAGCCTGTCGTCTGTGCCTCTGAATAGATTTTCCTGGTCGCTTTAATAATGAAATGTTTTACGATATCAAATATTTCTCCTTATTAGCTGAGAAAGGTCAGGAACCGCGCTGTGTCTTTTTTTGTTGCCTGGGCAATTGGGTCTGACCTTTAATTATGACAGAAGCCTGCTGCTGTCTCCAGCAGCTGGCCAGTGGGGCCCGTTGCTGCCTGGGCCCTTCCGCCACAGCCCGAGGCTCCTTGATTGCCTTTAGGATTGTCTAGCCTCAGTTTCCCTGTCTTGGTTAAGTGTTAAATGAGACTCTGGCTGGATTCAGGGCACTCTGGCTCACATCCTGGGGATTAGGCTCAGTGTGCGGGGTGAGAGGGACATGTCTCTCGACAAAGGGTGGACGTGGCGTTGTTCCTTTCCCCTCTGATGCTCATCTGGCCTGGAAGTGCAGGTTCTGGTTGAGGCTCTGGCGTTGGGTAGCAGAAGACCCTTGACTCATCCTGAGAGTGTCTGTTGCTTGTCCCTGACTATGCTGGGTCTCAGTTGTTGGTCCCTAAGGAGTTGATAACATGCCCTTGCCCCCCAGATCAGCTCCCTCAGTGTTCCTGGTCCGTGAGGTAGAGAGACACAGCGGCCTTGGTGCATGGAAATGTCTCCTTCAGTAGAGCAGGGAGCAGCAGATCCAGGCCCAGAAGAAACTCAGCTTCATTCCAAGCACATCCGGTGCTCCTGCGTCTGGAGCTTCCTGAGGGTATTGTAGGGATGGCACAACTGAGGCTCTGTGGGGCCAAGCAGCTTGAGATGCCCAGGCTGCATAAAGACCCGGAAACTACAGACCACAGCCCAGAAACTTCATCAGTGTCACAGCCTGTGCCCCTCCTCTTGGACAAGTGTGGCTTGGTGGCATCACTGCCAGTCAGGAGGACTCTCCCCCTGAGCCTTGCTGGCCTCATAGGCTCTAAGCTGAGTAGGACCCTCGAATTCTCTCCCCGTTTTGCTTGGAGGGGGGAGGGAATTTGACTTAACTCCTAAAG
The DNA here is from genome assembly GCA_964023405.1 of Apodemus agrarius. Lineage (NCBI taxonomy): Eukaryota > Metazoa > Chordata > Mammalia > Rodentia > Muridae > Apodemus > Apodemus agrarius. The sequence continues at coordinate 13,506,553 of OZ030011.1, forward strand.
GTCTATCCTCATTGGATGCTGGGGGAAGGTCTGGGATTAAGGTAGCCAGGGAAGGCAGTGACAACAACATGCCAAGGTAGCAGCCACAGGAAGAAGCAGGCCTCTCCTGCAGAGGGATGCCAGGCCCAGTAAACATGGTAGAGAGCTGGGTGTGGCCCCCGCCTTTCCCATGATAAATGGGGTGACTCGTGGGCACCATCAACACACTACCGAAACTCAAGGAGCCCGAGATTACCCTTTGCACAACAAACCCTGTGGCAAAACCGACTGGAAACGGAGGGCTGCCAGTGCCTTGGCTGTCTGGCGCTGCCCAGAGCTCTGTGGCCAGTAATAGCCACCCAGGAGTAGCTCTGGAGCCATCCTGCCCTGCAAAGGGGATACTTGGGAGGGACAGAAGGAGGAGAAAAACATAGAACTTTCTCTGAAGGGATCCATGTGCCTCTTGCCAGGTTTATACTTTGAAATGAAAAGCAAATGTGGAGAAAACATGTCAGACATCCCAGGCTCTAAACCCAGCTAGCAGTCTGAAGGAAGAGGGGGTGGCGGCAGTCTGTGTGGGGCCTGAGAGGCTCCATCAGGGGGAGAGCCCTCCTGACTGTCAGGGATACCCCCAAGCCACACCTGGATCTTGGGATCTTGTCCAGAGGAGGGGCACAGCCTGGGACATGAATGGAGTCTCCAGGCTGGAGTCTGTAGCCTGGAGGCAGAGAGCCTGGGGGTGCTGCTGGACTTGGAGATGTGGATGGCAAAGTCATCCCATGTCTGCCCAGTTTCCATAGGTAGAAGGGGGCAGGGCTGCTCTGGGAATCGGAAGATGCCCCTCTTTATCCACGGCTGCATTCCAGGAGCCAAATGGTCCTTCCCTACATCTGAAAACTCTGGAGACAAGTCCAGGCCTGACTCTCCGGGGCCATCTGCAACCCTGGGGGCTCTCAGAGTTGGGGGATGGAGAGTGAGGGCGGACTCCTGGATATCTGAGGCTTGCCCACTCTTACGGGGCTGCTCTGTGGGTTTTGTGGTTCCTCCTGCCCTTATATAACCAAGCACTACTAAGCTGACTGTCCCCGAGAGGACCCTGCTCTGGGGCCACACAGGGGTCTTAGGGACCTTAGGTCTGTTTGACCAGCTGACATGGGAGTGTGCCCCTGTCCCTGGTAGACCCTCATCTTCAAGGAAGTGGGAGGAAAGCTTTGGGCAGAGGGAGGTCAAGCAGAATCCAGAAGCTCAGGCTGGGAAACAGCAAATCTGCCTGGATCGCATGGCTCTCAGAGGCGTTTAACCTGACTCCAGGAGGAGCCCCAGAATCCCAGTGACTTGAAAGGTCATAGGGGTTCCACTTTTCTTTTCTTTTTTCTTTCTTTCTTTCTTTCTTTCTTTCTTTCTTTCTTTCTTTCTTTTTGTTGTTTTGTTTTGTTTTGTTTTGTTTTGTTTTGTTTTGTTTTGTTTCGAGACAGGGTTTCTCTGTGTAGTTCGGGCTGTCCTGGAACTCACTTTGTAGACCAGGCTGGCCTCGAACTCAGAAATCCGCCTGCCTCTGCCTCCCAAGTGCTGGGATTAAAGGCGTGTGCCACCACCGCCCAGCTGGGGTTCCACTTTTCACTGAGAGTTTGTGAGGAAGGGGTGACCACCATCTATAAGCACACACCACCTGGCTCTGGGTGGCTGTGTGCAAGGTGAGGGTGGCAGGGCTCTTAGCTAGGGGACCCCTCTTGGCAGTAGAGTCTGGTCCCTAGCCCCTCCTGTGTCACTGCTATCTGCTGGCCAGCTGATGGGCGATCTGCACACTTCTGCTGGCGTGGAAATCAGATGGCCACTGCGCACAGTGGAGGCACAGCACTTGGTAGAGAGGAGAAATCATTTGTGGAACTGATTCCCAGACCATCCCTGAGAAGCCATTGCCATCCTACTGAGGAAGCGCCTCTGGGCTTCCACAGAGATGGACAAAAAACACCTTCCTAAGATACTCCAGATATGCCCAATTAAACGTTCCCTGAACCATAATCTCAAGAGATGGCGTCTTCCTGGGAGGACCTAAGCCTGGGCAGCCAGTTCAGGGTAGTTCTGTGGGCCTCTCTGAACTTCTGCTTTCTTCTCCACAGGACAGTTGAGGAGCCTGGCTTACTGATGCTGTGAGGATTGAGAAACCGAGGTATGGGTGCTCCGTAGACTTGGACATGATCCTGGAGCATTCTGGATGAGGTAATTCCCACTACAGAGGGTCTATATGTGTCCAGCTACCCTGGATGTTGGCAGTGGGGTGCAGCCCAAGAGCATGGTGGGAACAAGTCCCTCCAGAAGCTCCACTCGGTCCCCTGGGAGGGTAATGGGCAGGATCTCCTATCCTCAGTCCCTGGAGGGGCTTTGGTACCACATGGAGTCTACCTGTGGGGTCCAGGCTTGTTCCAAAAACCAGTAAAGGACAGACAGTAGATCTCTGGATGGAAACGCTGGACTCATGTCCTCAGGCTGCAGGACGCTGGGTGTCAGTGGGATCCTGCTTGTGAGGTTCACTGTTGGGAGTTCGAGGCTCCTCCTATTCCTCCCTAGGCATTCTGTTTGGGGGGAGACGCATACTGCAGGGCAAGTGAAGGGACCTCCTAACTCTACCGCAAGTATGGGGGTCTCCAGGTTGGGCCGGGTGTATCAAGGCAATAAGAAACAAGGTTGTACTATACAATGGGACTCCTTCAGGTCCCAGGAGGTCCACAGGGTGAGCCTAGAGCAAATTCCAGAAGTGTAATAACCACATGTCTGACAGCTCTGGTCTGGGAACTCATGGTCCAGAGACCCACTCTGGCTCCACAGGAATCATACTTAACTTCTTCAGGAATGAGACTCCTCCGTTGGTACCAGAAGGTAAGAAAACAGATTGTCTCTAGCTTTAGGTGCCACTGGATTGACTTGGGCTTTGGAGAAGCCATGGGAGGAAGATGGAGACAGAAGATCTTTCATCTAAATTACAGAGAAATTGTGCCCAAGAACTTGACTCTGGATGAAACCACTCCCCTTCCTCAGTTAGCTAGGGAAGATTACACCGAGAGCCAGGAGGGAGATAACTCATTTGGCCCCAGCCTGCAGGGGGAGAGTGCAGGTATGGTGTGGGACACTCAGCTGGTGCTCAGTCTACATCTTGGTTGGCTGAGGTAAAAGCAGTTCACAGAGGGTGAGCCAATCATGGAGCCAGAAGAAGTACAGTGAAGGTTGGGACCAAATAAAATGAATGAATGAATGAATGAATAAATAAATAAATAAATAAATAAATAATAAACCTAATTCTTTCTGCAAGCGAACTTTAGCCATGTGTCATGCTATGACCTAAGTCTAGGGGTGACATTTCTAGATGCTGCCCACCCAGAGTCTACACTAATCTCAAGACATGAGTCACATCATATTTAGTAGCTTGAGATGGCTTCACTTTGCATTGAGTAATCTTTATCAAGAGTAAGGAACTGATGGTAATGACTATGGGTTACCAGAGACTAAAGCATCTCGACGGGCTTTTCAAGGTACCAGCAGAGGCATTAAAAATTCCTGGGTTTCTGATTGACTCCATTCCCTAACCCTAACCCTAACCCTAACCCTAACCCTAACCCTAACCCTAACCCTAACCCTAACCCTAACCCTAACCTAGCCCTAATCTAACCCTTACCCTAACCCCTAACCCCTAACCCTAACCCTAACCCTAATCTAACCCCTAACCCTAACCTAACCTTAACCCCTAAACTAACTCCTAACCCTAACCTAACCCTAATCTAACCCTAACCCTAACCTAACCCTAACCCCTAACCCTAACCCTAACCCTAACCCTAAGACTGATGACTTTGCCAATTTTCCGAAGTTAGGGTCCCTCCATTTCCTGTCTCAGGTGCTGCCAGGGTCCAGAGGGTCCATTTGGGGGAGTCTGAGCCTGGCTATGCTGAGCGCTCTGGACCCTGGAAGATGAGGTCGGGGAAGAAAGGCCAGCAGAGAGCACTGAGAGCATCCTGGGCTGTACTATTCTGATCCTTCCTTGTGACGAGTCGAACTCAGGATTGCCTGATTCTCACAGTGGCAATGTCAATGGTGCTGTAGGGATGAGGACAAAAGATGTCTTCCCAGTGCAGACTGGGAAAGAAATGTGGACGGCTCAAGCCTTTTAGCCTTTACCCAGTGCTTTCTGTTGCATGCTGGGCCTTTCTGGGTCTCCTGCTAGTTGTGCTCAGAAGGAAACCCAAGACAAAGATTGCCACGTTTGGGAGCAAATTTTACCTTTCTTCTCCATGCCTTCAGGTCTTAGAATTGGGTCTGGGATCCCACCCAGCACCCAGGACTATTCCCAGAGCCCCCAGACGATCTCATCCATCCTACCTGGGACACAGTGTAGTGTCCTAGAACTTTCTTCCCAGTGACTTCTACTGATTCTCCTTAAAGCATGTCCTCCCCATGTCCCTTGACATGGGAACATAAACCTGGGGGTGGGGTGGGTAAATGATAAGGGCCAAGAAAACCTGGTAGTTACAGGACATCTACTAACCCATAAGAGGTAGAGCCATCCGTTTCCCCATCTTTGAATCCCATCTTATCCCCATTCTTCCTTTCGTCTGTTCCTTGGTCCTACATGGTGCCGCCATAGCCTGACTCCGGTGCTCTTCCAACCTCCTCCAGCAGCCTCCCTAAAGCCAACTTACCCTCATGAGGAACCCTTGAAGGTCCTCTCCACGGCCCCCTTTCTAGAGCAAGCTGCACCATGGAGCTGAGGGATGCTGACATAGGTAGGGAATATCTCGTGACACAGAAGTACCCTGCAAGGGAAAACTAGATTAGAAAATCTAATACCATTCAGCCTCCCTATATGCTTGGGAAGTCTTGGGTGCTGGGTCTCAGGTGTCAATCACTTGACATCAACTGTCAACACAAAATAACATGCAATCCAGGAAACAATATTTCCTTTAAAATTCTTTTGTGTTTAAATGGTGTCCGGGCCTGAAGTTCTTTTCAATATGTCAGGCTTTTTTTTTTTTTTAAGGAAAAAAAGATTAAAATGTATCATATTATTAAATAGAGCTGCTTCGGACTTAATTTAGCAAACTGTAACATTTTTATCATTTTTATAAAGCCCCTTTTAATGAAAAACGTCTGCATGGAGACCAAATATCCAGACCAAAATCATGCTTTCACTGTATATTTGTTATCCCTGAAGATGTTATTTCCAGATTTTACAGAAATAATAAATTTCGTTTAGAAGCCCGGGCCTCTGAGGTGGTGCCACACAGCTCCGAATTTTCCAATTTGCAGTTCCAGAAGCTAATCCCGCCGTAATTCTTCAGACTTGGCAATCCCCCGGCCGCAATTTCATACCTCCAGCCTTGCCTCTTTGTAAATGCAGGGCTTGTAGCAACATTCGACCCAATGTGTTTATTTTACACGAGCCTAAAAATGCTGTTCCAATAAGCATAAGCATATTTTCTCAGTGACAAGATGTTTTCTTCCTGCGGTTCCCGATTTCACAGGTCACCGCCTGTGGCTGTTTCCCACGAGCACTCTCCTGGGCCTACTGGTGCCAAATGGGAGGCGTCGGAACCAGACAGTGGAGAATCTGTCTTAGAGTTCTATCAGCGGTCCAGGTCTGTCCTGTATACCCCTCCACAACACCTCATTACCGAAGGTGCGACTTCCCCCTGGGAATTACGGTCACTATAACAACTGCCTCGAAAGTGACTTCTTAGGTCCCAGGCTCGTGGCCTGTCCTGGTAGATGCCCTGTGGCCTTGTGCCAGGCGGGAAGCAAAGAAAGAAAGAGTTTAGGATCCCTGGGAGGTAGGTGAGGTCCTGCGGCCCCTACCCGAGAGGTCATGACTAGCATATGTCCAGTGGGCATGGAGCTGAGCAGCAGAGCCAGGAGCAGGGGTATTCACCTGGCTTGGCCTCTGTGGCCTGCAGAAGTCAGGTGGGGTCATGTGGTCAGGTAGTCTCTCTTTGGCTCTTAGTGGAGTACATAATATTACCTCAGGGACCTCTGGTGACCAGAAGGGAATTTGGTGTGGATGAGGGTACCCACAATCCAGAAAGGGCGGTGGCCCAGTTGGGTCACCAAAACAAACCTCCCCAGCCAGGGGCAATCAGAGGCCACGGGAGTTTCACATGCATGGATCTGAGTTCAGAGGGCACCTCAGAGATTTTTAAGGTACTTATGTGCAGAGACAAGAAATGGGACTAGGGACACATGGATAGGGACTGAACCAGAAGCTGCTCATTCAGAAAGAAAATGTACTTCAAGGATGGAAACGTACTTCCTAGGATGGAACGGGCTGGAGATCAGGTAAGATCTCACACCTCATGACCCTTCACGGACCTGTCTCTGCCTCGGTACACATTTGAATAGCACATGCTTTTTTTTTTTTTTCAGGCATTCTCTGTGTCCCACGTGTCCCCCATGTGACTGGTTTCCCGTCTTTCCACTAACTGGCTTCTCTCATGGTTTCTTTGATGGTTTTTCTGCATTGTACTCTCCTGTCATGGTTCCTCTCTGCCTGTCTACCACTCTGCCCTCAGTAGATTCTGAAAAACAAACAAACAAACAAACAAACAAACAAACCTTCCAGAGCATCCTCTCAGGCTATCTAAGAAGGAATGCAGTGGAGAGCCCCGTGTGGGATGCTCCAGCCTCTGAGTGCTGCTGTCCAATCTTGTACCCAGTTTCGACTTCACTTTGAGCACCGTTTATTGCACCCTAGGAATAATGGGCCTGACCTGTCTAGGATTGAAGGCTTTTCTGGGATGTGGGGACTCTCCCAGCTAAAGCCAGGGAAGTTTCTGGCAAACAAGGAAGCAGGCTCAGCTGATGTCTCTGATACTGGAGGCCGTTTTCTGTTGGGGGGTTGGCCCATGTTGGGGGGTGGCCCATGTTGGGGGGTGGCCCATGTTGTGGCTCACGTGATGCTGGCGCAGTTCCTCTGTAAAGTTGTCAATGTTCCCCTGTATCAGTCGATGCTCTTCTTACCTCCTTTCCCAGACCACTGTGTCGCACACCCACTCACAGTGATCTTCACAGCTGGGGAAATTGTACCCAGGGGCTTGATTGCTTAAGTAATTCGCCTTACACAGCAGACCTGGGAAAGTTCAGGGTGGAATGAGGGTAAAACTTGCCTGGAAGCCCCCTGTGAGAGAGGTGCCATCACAGTTGCTAGCTGGACCTCGGAGCCTCTTGTCTCCCATCCCAGAGCTTTTACCACAGGGCACTGTGCCCAGGTGCAGCCAGGGCAAACCCCACAACCTTCTCCCAAGAAGTTGTACCAATGTTCAGTTCAGCTGAGGTCACTGAGAACTCCATGGGACTTTATGTCACATCCAGACTCAGTCCTCATCAGAGCACAGGCCCCAACTAGCATTGCTTGCCAAACTGGGAATGTTCTGAACCCCGTGCTGTGAAGAACAAAGGTCCAATTCAGCCTCCCGGGGGGCAAGGGATCTCATTAAGGCCCTGGCAGCAGGCGTGGGGTCGGGTATTGTTTTTAATGGAAAAAACAAGAATTTGCTGTTGTGTTAGATTAAAGGCTTTGTCCAAGGGAATTAATCAGATTGCTACTGGCCTTCAGTCTCATAACCTTTGACTTCCCATCCTTAGAGAAGTCATGGACCAGGGCTGCAAAAGTGTTTCATTTCTCTCTTTGTTGGTTAATGAAGGCCCCAGAGCAGGGTTTCCAAGAAGAGTTGAATCACTGCCTTCCCCACCTCCTTAGCATGAGCTCTGAGCAGTCAGTAGCCACCATCTCCATCCATCCATCCATCCATCCATCCATCCATCCATCCATGCATCCATCCATGCATCCATCCATCAATCCATCCTTCCATGCATCTATTCATCCATGCATCCATCCATGCACCCATCCATCCATCCATGCATCTCTCCATCCATGTATCCATCCATCCAACTATCCATCCATTCATCCATGCATCTATCTGTTCATCCATGCATGCATACATCCAACCATCCATTCATTCATCCATGCATCCATGCATCCATGCATCCATGCATCCATGCATCCATCCATCCATCCATCCATGCATCCATCCATGCATCCATCAATCAATCAATCCATCCTTCCATGCATCTATTCATCCATGCATCCATCCATGCACCCATCCATCCATGCATCTCTCCATCCATGTATCCATCCATCCAACTATCCATCCATTCATCTATGCATCTATCTGTTCATCCATGCATGCATACATCCAACCATCCATTCATTCATCCATGCATCCATGCATCCATCCATCATCCATCCTTGCATCTATCCATCCATGCATCTAACCATCCATCCATCCATCCATCCATGCATCTCTCCATCCATGTATCCATCCATCCAACTATCCATCCATTCATCCATGCATCTGTTCATCCATGCATGCATACATCCAACCATCCATCCATCCATGCATCCATCCATCCATCCATCCTTGCATCTATCCATCCATGCATCTAACCATCCATCCATGCATCCATGCATCCATGCATCCATCCATCCATCCATCCATCCATCCATCCATCCATCCATCCATCTATTCATCCATGCATGCATATATCCATCCATCCATACATACATACATCTATTTATCCATGCATGCATATATCCATCCATCCATACATACATACATCTATTCATCCATGCATCCATCCATACATCTATTCATCCCTGCATCCATCCATCCGTTCATACATCCATGCATGCATGCATCTATCCACCCATCTGTCCATCACATCTTTCATATTTTCACCCAGCTCTGTTTACCAGTTACTGTAGCTGATAGACCCCCTCAGCTGGGAGATCACGATACCTCTAGCATCGTGTCTAATACTCCTGTCCCCTGTCCCACAGCTGCCCAGACTTCAATTCCCCATTGGCCGAGAGCACCTACAGGGTGGGGGGGAAGACATGGGTAACAGCGTATGCTGAATCACCATCACATGTACTGCCTCCAGATCCTAGAATAAGGAACAGCACCTGGCCAGTGTCCCAGTCCTCCCACCCCTTGCTTAGGACAGCAGCCCCACCTCAGGGCTGCCCATTGCTCTTTCACAATGGGCAGGATCTTACACAGAACCTAGGCTTGCCTCTCCCTTTAAGTCCTCGTGCTTGGAGCCTCTTGAGTGTTGGATTACAGGAGTCTACTTCCGTGCCTCAATTTATACTTTTTAAAATGAGATTTTGCACTTATTTATTTATTTTTTTTACTGTGCAGGCAGGTTGTGTGCACGGGTGAGCATTTGTATGGTGTGTGTGTGTGTGTGTGTGTGTGTGTGTGTGTGTGCATGAGTAATATGGAGGCTGGTATCAACCATGGGTACAAGCTTCCTCAGGAGTTAGTCTGTAAGACAGACAAGGTTTCTCCAGGCTTGGCTGGTTGCTCAGAGAGCTCCATGGCCCTCCTGTCTCCATACTCCAGTGATGAGCTTACAAATGTGTACCACCGTGCAGTCTTTCATGTAGGTTCTGGGGAACGAACTCAGGCTGTCACACCTGTGTGTCAAGTGCTTTACCAACTGAGCCATCTTTGCAGCTCACTTCAAAAGTGTTTGATTCTCACTTCAAAAGAAGAAAACATCAGTAAAGTTCTTCAGACCCTCAGAAGCTCCCAACTAGCCAGTTTCCTGTGGGTCTCACACTGTCCCTGGATTCCTAGAGAGAGCCACAGATTCTCTTCCTACTCTCATAGATATGTGGTCCCCTGGATACCCTGGGAGCTCCTAGCACTGTCTAAGTAATGTTCATCTTCTTCTAACTTTATACCAAAAGATGTCCTGCCCAGTAGAAGACAGAGCCATGGTGCCTCCTCCCCAGTGTTCCCAGGACCTCTGCCCTAGAGGTCTGTGTAGTGTCATGAGTTGGGGACACATTTGAATTGCTCAGAAGTTGCCAAGAGTTCTTTTGTTGTTGTTGTTGTTGTTGTTTGTTTTGTTTTTTGTTTTTTATTATTATTATTTTCTATATTCTTTGTTTACATTCCAAATGATTTTCTCTTTCTCGGTTCCCCCCTCCCCCTAAGTCCTATAAGCCCTTTTCCCTCCGCCCATTCTCCAATCAACCCCCTCCCACTCCTCTGTCCTGGCAATCCCCTACAATGCTTCATCAAGCCTTTCCAGGACCAGGGCCCTCTCCTTCCTTCTTCTTGGGAATGATTTGATATGTGAGTTGTGTCTTGGGTATTCAGAGCTTCTGGACTACTATCCACTTATGAGTGACTGCATTCCATGTGTGTTCTTTTGTGAATGAGTTACCTCACTTAGTATGATATTTTCCAGTTCCAACCATTTGCCTAAGAATTTCATGAATTCATTGTTTTTAATTGCTGAGTAGTATTCCTTTGTGTAAATATACCACATTTTCTGTATCCATTCTTCCATTGAGGGACATCTGGGTTCTTTCCAGCTTCTGGCTATTATAAATAAGGCTGCTATGAACATAGTGAAGCATGTGTCCTTATTGTAAGCCGGGGAATCTTCTGGGTATATATGCCCAGGAGTGGTACAGCAGAGTCCTCCGGAAGTGTCATGCCCAGTTTTCTGAGAAACCGCCAGACTGATTTCCAGAGTGGTTGTACCATCTTGCAATCCCGCCAGCAGTGGAGGAGTGTTCCTCTTTCATCACATCCTTGCCAACACCTGCTGTCTCCTGAGTTTTTAATCTTAGCCATTCTGACTATGGAGTAAGAGTGGCCAAGAGTTCTAAAACCTATCTTTGTACACACCCATTGGTCTGGCTGCCAATCAGACACAGTGGGAGCTGGCAAGATGGCCTTTTGCAGGCCATTGTCATTGAAGGATCAGTCACTATGATGTCGCAAGTTCCCTTGCCCACGTTGGCAGGACACATCGTAAGTTTGGTCCTTCAAACTATTGTCATCCTAGCTGGATTAAAGATGTGGGGGACACGCAGCTTGGGAATTAGCAGACAGAGACATATTCTGAGTGTGGGGAGACAGGAGGTCACCCAGAGACTAGAATACAAAGGCGACTGGGAAGCAGGAGGAGACACTCCAAGTGCTTCTGATTGGCAAAGGAATGAGACCCTCACCAAACAGACCTGTTAAAACAGTGGAAATAGTGCTCTGTGGAAAAATGATGGTTCCAGATAGGCAATTCCTGGAGGCACAGAAAGAGTAGCGACATCTGAAGAGATTCTGGGTCAGGCAATTTGTAACAGAATGAAACCATGAGACACAGAGTTCCTTGGGCCAGTGACACGGCCCGAAAGGTCTCCTTTGACGGCACACAGGGCTATCAAGTGTGTGAGCCATAGGGACCTGTGTGCACAGCCAGAATGATAGATTGGTCATGTGTGTCCCAGTGGGCCTGGCATGACAAGGGATGTCTTGGTCCCACCACCACATATCTTAAACTCTCAGACCACCTCATGGGTCTCACCCAAGATCCTACAAAGTGACACCCCCTTCATAATGGGAAGAGTTCAGGCTCATAAGGTGAGCACAGGTGGGACTCCTAGCCACCATGTCCTCTCTGAAGAACCCCCATCCTGGGGTCCCTCTCTTCACCCTCAGGGCTCAAGTCTTCTTTCTGAGTATGCTGTCCCTGACACAAGGGCATGCACTTATATTCTCTCTGTGTCTCTCTGTGCCTCTGTATCTCTCTGTGCCTCTGTCTCTCGGTGTGTCTCTCAGCAGCCCTGTGGGGAGACCCCACTAAGTCCTGATCATAGTCTGCCAAGGGTACAGGAATGGACTTGTCTCTAGGGATCCTTCGAGTGATACTGTGGCTCTGGTAAAGGTGGCCCTGGAGGTGATATTCTGGCCACTCCACACTCCTTACCCAGAACCTGTGAGGCTAATCCTGTGTGTTAGGTCCAGATGCTAAATCTAGAGTGGTTTGCTATGCAGTGGTGGGTAGCTAATCTAAGGAAGGGGTGGGCCCTGCCTCTATGGGAGGGTGGATCCTGTCTGGCCACTGTCAGACCTTGTTTTAACCTGAGAATTACTGGCAGAGAAACCAAGTTCAAGGCAAGATGGGCCTGCCTTGGGCTCCTACCATTTTGTTTGGTTTGGGTTGGGTTGGGGGGCAATGGAGGGCCGGTCTACAGTCCTTTTTTTATTTTTTATTTTGTAAGCCTGAGGGAGTTCAGCCAGCTTTGTTGGGTTGGCAGGTAGAGCCTTGTGGGAGGTGGCCCTTTGAATTGTGCGAGGGGTAGGCCAAAGTGTATGAGGATCAATGGGATGGTCTCCGTCTAGGTCGCCTGCCCACTCCCTCCTCCCCCAGTCACTGACTTCATTGCCACTTTTAAAGGAAGCAGGCTGGGCAGAATGGGTGGGGCCCAGAGGGGAAGATGGTGGTTCCAGGCCAAGGCTGATGTCTGCACAGTGACCATCAAGACCTGTCTCCAGAGCAGCCCGGCTACCAACCCTTCCACAGCCTCTCCTTAGACTCCGAGGCCAGGGCTGCCCCGGGGATCCCTGCCCTCCCCATGGAAGAAGAATGAGGGAATGAGGGAAGGTCTGTCCCTATGAGCTGGGCTCATTCAGTCTTTGTGCTCCAATTCTGATCCTGTGAGGTTAGACCAGAAACCTGACTAAGTCTGGACAGCTTTTTTGTTTTTTTTTTTAATCTCATGTAAACATGCCACAACAGTATTAGGAGCACCCCTGAGCTAAAGGTTGATCTGAAATTCCAGCTAGGCAGGGGATCCCTTCTTATTTGGTCACCTTTCAATACTGTGGCAAGGGCGAGTGACTGTGCACAGACACGGTGGCAACCTTTGGCTTTTGCTTGACGTGTCTTTCTTGGGTCTGAGACTTAGGACCTTGTCTGAGAACTGGAGTCTACGCACTAAACAACTCTTCTTGGGCAGTGGTCACCTGAACCTGCACTTCTGCAGGGGTACTGCCACACAGTCTTCTAATGTGGAAGTGGCCTAGGGTGTCTGGATAGGTAATGAACTCTATGTCATAGGAGATCTGCCAGCCCCTGCATTCAGCAAGAGCATTGGGTGTCACAAAGAGCCTGACCATGGGAGAAGAGAAGTGGATAAGTCCTCAGGTCACCAATGGAACCAATAGAAGTCTCTGGGGACAGCTGGAGCAAACCCTGAGGGCTGAGCAGTTGGACATAAGATAGAGAGGTACAGACAGAGAGGGAGCCCGGGCTGGAAGGTGTCCAGGTCAGTGGTGACAGAGAGCCCAAATGAAGCTCCTGTTCCTGCTCTGACAGCTTCAAGCCACCATGGGACATCTTGGTTCTCAACGTCTGATGCCTGCGATGGGCTGGTGGAGCTGGAGCCCAGATATGCACAGTGCTGGGATCTCCCTGGGGGAGGCCAGGGAGGTCTGTGTACCTGCTCTTCTAGCTTCTAGGGACATTCTGCTCCTTGGCTTGTGGCTGCTTCTCTGATGTCAGGATCAATGAGAAAAGGATCAATGGGGGGGGGGAGGTGGGAGGGAAGAGGGAGGAGCTACGGCGGATCAACTGAGATGATGGGGAGAAGCTCGTGGCCTGGAGAAAATGCAAGTTCTATGGGATAACATAGATGGGAATAGAGTAGTGTAGTGGGAGATCCGCCCAGTCTAGGCATATAGCTTGTATTGTTATTGATTGAATTGAGATTTGTTTTACCAGCTAATTGGGTTGGAAAAATATAGCAACACATCTGTGAATCCCTGTGCACGGTTACTCCATATTCAGGACTCATTGTTTCCCAACATCCTCAAAGGCTTCAAGAGACCCATTGGAGATGGCCCTGAAACCCAGCTACAGGAGCCCAGAACTGTCTATGAACACAGCAGTCTAGACGGAGGTGAAGACTGGTGCCTTCTCAGGTCCCCAAGTCCAATGGGCTGTGTAGGGCATATCTCAGGTCCTGGCTGAAGGGGGCAACCTGGGCCCTGCAGTCCTGGTGCTAGCCAGTGTCTTTGAGCTGGAACAGAGTCTATGAACTATAGCTGGGGCCCAGCCAGGGGCTTTCTGGCCTCTCTGCAGTTGCTGCTCGGCTGGCTGGTCACACATGCTTTACATTAAGGCCAAAGAGTATGTTTTCCGTGCAGTCTGGCACGGGTGGAGGTGGGGGTGGGAACATTGGCTGTGCAGGGTCCTTGCGGGATGCCAAGGCCAGAGAGAGGCCCCAAAACTGAAGAGAAAAAAGGAGGTGCAGGGTGGTAGTGAGATCAGAGGCCAGATTTACTCTCCGTTGGTCCACAAGGAGGGGTACAGGGATAGTGCCTTCAGGGTTCTAGCAATGCCCCTCGAAGCCAAGGTCACCAGCATGGTGGGTGGAGGGAGATCTCGGGCTTCCATCTGCTTGGCCTGGTCCTGTGACTTAAGAACTCTCTGGCCCTTTCCTGTCTTCAGGGTTGACTGCCCCTAATGGACCCCTACACACTGAGACTTCACTGGTGCTGGAAGGTGCCCTGGTTCTTTATATCTGTGGAAAATTCACTGAAGTACCAACAGCATCCCCAGGATGCTGGCCTCGAGGGTGAGGTTCCCAGCCCATCCCCGCATCCCGCATCTTGACATTCAGGCCTGTTTTCCCAGCCAGTACATCCTCAATCCAGTCCTCCTTGTAAGCTGAACACTGCTTTCTAGCCTGGAGACTTCGCTTTCTACTCCACGAAGCTCTCGCCTGCAGATCCAACCTCAGTGTCCTGTCTAGAGCCCATACCCCAGAGGAGGCAGTAAGCTGTCAGGGTGGGGGCTCCCCCTCCCCTACTCTACACCCCACTCCGTGGGCTGAGTCCACGGGAGCTGTTGTGTCTATTGCTATATACCAGGTCAAGTGGGATGTGACCTCCTAGTTGAACAACGTTACTGCTGTTCCTGCCCTCCTGGCCCTGGCGTCTGGTGGATTTCCATGCGCTTACTAGGAGAACGAATAAGTCAAAGCTGTGATAGCAAGACTCTGCTGTGCTGGAGGGCATCTCTAGGGTTGTAAGTGTTTAGTGGAGGGAAGCTCACGCAGACGGGCACATTTGGAGCCGGGTTATGAAGGAGTCCGTGTCTGGAGAGTTTGGTGCTTGGAAGAACACATTTATCTCTGTGGAGCTGAAGTAAGTAAATCACAGCCTAGTGCCAAAATTCTACCTGAGGCCTATTTTGTATATCCTGGGAACTAAAGATAATTTGACATGTTTTTTTTTTTTTGAAGGCTTATACTTTAAAAAGTAAAGATGAATCTACAGCCAGAGCCTTTGCCGAGGGAGTCTAGCAGGGCCATTTCTGCCAGGAACAGCTTGTACATAGAGGAGATGCTATATCAGGCTTTGGTCACACTTGGCCCGGGGGAGGGAGGGTTAGGGGGGCCTGCAGCTGCCCTGAGGATGGGAGAGAGCCTCAGCACTCCAGTTTGTGAACACTATGGTGTGACCCCAACCCCTCTCCCAAGAAGGTAGGATGAGCTCATTGCTGTCCCTTCCTCTTCCAGCCAGATCCGTGACCCCTGGGCCTGGGAGGGAGAGGACTCTCACACTCATTTGTGAATTAGGCGTATTTTCCACCGGCTGGCTGGGTCTGCAGGGACCCAGAAAGAAGTCGTTCCAAGCTTTGTAATGTTTCAGTTCTAATGAGCTGGAATTCTGGTGGTTACTTCTAATCCCACTGTGTTTACCCCAATCAGCGATCGAAGGTTGGCCGCCCGGATAGCTGTCATTCCTTCTGCGATTAGTACTCTGGCAGGCCAGCCTGTTTTCCAGGAAAGGCCCCTCATCCTCATCTCTGCATGGGCTCCAGGCATCAAGGCATCTTCTGAGGCTGGGTGAGGCCCGAGGCACCAGGCAGAAATGCAGGGCACAGCGGTAGGTACCATGACGGTCACTGGGCTGCTCTGGAAGTTCACGTTCCAAAGCTTCGGCTTTTTCTTTGCTTTGTTCTAAGAGGCACAGATAAAGACCAAGTCTGAAGAAGCAGGTTCTTTTTGGAAGATGGCCCCAGTAGACACAAGGGGCAGTGTGAATTTCCAAAGAAGTCACCTGGGGGAACCTAGGGCACAGTCTCTGGGGGAACTGTAGAAGTCGCTATGATGTGTGAGAACTCAGGGCTACCTAACACAGAATGTGGGAATGGAGGGCCAACCACGGGCATACTCTCATGGTTATGGAGAGTAACCGCTCTCAGAGTCAATGAAAGTTCCCTTTGCCTTTAAATCAAGAGGTATAGCCACCTGAATGTGGAGGTTGTTGTCTTGGTCTAATGGGCTATGGCCAGAGCCTGTGCCATTCAGGGTCTCTGCCTGGTCCTGTTAACCTCTTCTTCCTCCCAGAGTTTTGACTGCTGCCACCACAGAGTTGTTCTTCTGAGGGTCTAGCTGAATTGTCCTGTTTAAGAGGCCAGAATGATCCAGGTTCATGAACAGATGTAACTCCAGTGCTATATCACCCATGTAGACTTCCTGAGTGCTTGTTCTGTGGTAGACCCAGGAAAGGTGACGAGATTCCTGCTGACCTGTTGACACCTATCGGCATGGCTTATCCTCTGGGCTCAGTACTGAATTGCACGTGTGAAGTTTGGTTTGGTTCTTCTGTCCTGGACTGGCCGTGTCCAATCATCCACTGTCTTTGAGCCAGTGTCAAGGCTCTGCTGACTCCCCTGACACTCACCAGCCTCGGAGCGCCCGGTGACAGCAGCCAGACTCTTGATGAATGAGCTCCACTTTCTGAATAGCAGGGCCAGGGGCATGATGCGTACTTTCAATTTGCTTTTCAAAGTCTGCTGTCCCATGGCTCTGGATGGTAGTGGCTGTCTGCTTAGGGATGGCTATCTGGACCAGTGGAAATAAAGAGGTGTGTGTATGTGTTGTATGTGTGTGTGTGTGTGGGGGGAGTGGCTTCTGCCACTCTGTGAGAGGCCAGGGTGTGGCAGGGTTCAGGACCTGGGTGGAGGTATAGTTGGTCTGCAGAAAAGGAGGTCAGGAAAGCCCTGGGCTACCCTTTGCACCACGGCATGGTTCCATGCGAAGTTCCTGGAACCCCTGGGAGCTGCTTCCATGTGGGATGAGGGCCTGGGAGCTACTCAACCCTGGCCACAGGCTCACAGTTCAGAGCTTACACATCTGCTTGGGAAGCGTTTCCTTTTTATGAGCGAGTTCCAACTTGTTAAATTTTACAGCAGCAGGAAACTTGTAGGCTCACTTAGGAGTTACAAGGGCCTGGGGTGAACACACACCGTAAAGCCCAGTGGCCCGTGGGAATCTGCTTTAGAGACGAGCCCAGGCGCAGGGCGAAGATGCCTCGGGCGCCCAGAGATCCCATCAGAATGGCCAGTGTGGTGCCAGGACCCCACATGGAGCCTGTATTGGGCCTCTCCTGGTTTTTGAACCATTCCTGGCTTTCCTGGAACCAGAAAAAGGTTAAGCCCTCCAAACTGAGCCAGAGATAGGTGTGGTCAGTAGGATAATGACTCTTAAAAGTGTCAACATCCCAAACATCCAGACTCTGCACTCACCAAACTTCCAAGGAAAGTTTACTTTAATGGTAGGGGAATAGGAGAGGATGGCGACTGGATTATATGTTGGTTCTGTGAAGACAAGGGTCCTTATAAGGTAGTGGTTCTCAACTTGTGGGTCGTGATCCCTTTGGGGGGGGTCAAACGACCCTTCCACAGGAGTGCCTAAGATCATCCTGCATATCAGATATTACATTGTGATTCATACCAGTATCAAAATTACAGTTATGACGTAGGAGGGACATGGCTATGACCCAAGAAAGCTGGGCAGCCTAGCTGCAGGAGAGGTGCCTTCCGTCTACGGAGCTTTTGGGGAGAATACCCACAGGCCTCTTTGCTCTCGCCTCAGGTGACCGTTTTAGGATAAAGTGGTACAGACCTTGTCACAACACGCCGACAGTAAGTTCACAGTCATCCATCCCAATGGTCAGAGCCATGAGAGCCTGAGGACTAGGTGTCCATGTTCCACTGACAGTCAGAACTGAGAATCATCTAGAAGGACAGGGGGAGCCAACGGGACTAGGTCACAGGGTGGAGCGTCCAAGATTGTCCCTGTTCTTGTGAAAGAGACTCCAGAGAGTTTGTTCGCTTCTTCTGTCACACGAGAAGGTGGCCGCGAGCCAGGAAATAAACCCTCACCAGACATGGAATGGCCCATTGCCTTGATCTTGATCTCGCCTACACTGTAACTGTAATGACTAATTACTGTTGTTTACAAACCATGGTCTGTGGCATTTCGGTAATAGCAGACTGAATCAGCTGGTCTAGGAGTTGACCCAGACAAAGGCTGCAGGTTGCTGCCCTAAGACACGTTCAGAAGCAATGAGCAGATGGGGGTGGGGGTTGGGGGGGCAGTCGGGTTGGTGGGAGGGATCTAGGAACTAGACAATGCTTTGTTTGTCACCTTGAGTGTACCTGGCGGAGACTCAGGGATGGAGGGGTGCTGTCTGCTGAGGGTTTGGGCTGTCTGAGAGAGGATGCTTATGAGGACGACGATGATGACAAAGACTGTTCTGATCTCTCATTGTTACACAACGGGGAAGGCCTTAGCTTAGCTGGGATTGTGTTCCGTGCACTATAGAAGAGTGACCCGTCGGGTCACTTAGCTCATTCTCAAAGTATTGAAGGTGAAACTTGGTTCCTCCTGACAGCAAGGTGGCAGAGGTGAGAAAGGACTCAAAACAGAATTGCTAAGCAACAAGGAACTAGAAGCTAAGAGCTGAAATATTTTTTAACTAACTTAAGGTGCATGTGTTCATGGGTGGGGGTCAAAGGTCAACTCCGGGTATCTTTTCTCCCTGGGTACCATCTGCCTTGCTATTTTGAGACTCCTCAGCTATACACCATATTTAACTAAACCACTGAACTTCCCTGAGTTAGTGTGAGTGCTCCCTCCTTATTACCAAATAACCCAGAGAGGCCAGGACACTGCCCCAGGGGAGCTCAGAGGGTAAGCAGCAAAGCCTGTATTTGAACCCAGGTCTTTGCTGCCCATTTGTCACACTGGGAAGAGCTAGGGACCGGGAACAAGAAGCAGAAGGAGTGTTGGCTCTGGGATGACAGGCAGCTGGCTGGAGCTGGTGAGGGGCGGGGCCAGTGCCGACATCTCAGCCTTAACCTGAGCTGAGGTCCTTGGAGCTGAGCTTGGAGCTGAGGATGTCTGGGAATTCTGAGGGTATTTTTAATGCGATTTCCTTTTAATAACTGCCTAAAAATATTTCGCCAGCTATAAAGGCAAGGCTCCTCTGCTGTGTCTCCTCAAGCCCCTTCCACACGGGGATTACGGGCCCAACGAGGACATGGATCTATTTTGGGGAGTCTCAAGAAGCTTGCTTTTCACAAAAGTGTTGTGGGGATAAAAACAGCTAGAGACTTCTGATTACAGCCAGAAAGAAATGTTCTCCCTCTGGCCAGCCTGTTTTACAACAGAAAAGCCCTTACCTGGGAACAACCTGAAAGGCAAGCCATCCAGGACCCTTGAGGCCAGAGCCCCAAGCAAAAGGAGTCACGGAGCTTCCTCTTTGCCTTCTGAACAGGCTGTCCTGGGGGCCGAGACTCTGCCTTCCTACATCCCAACAGGCACACGCGGACACTAAACCTTGCCCCAGCACCAGGCACAGAAAGGCACGGAACTCCATTGCTGCACTGGTCCCCTGCAATGGTGCCGCCCCAGTGGGACCCAGCTGCTGTCTGAAGATCTCAGACCCTGGACCAGAGGAGTAGAGAGAAGTACTGGAGGCCCTGCTGGCTGGAGGTCTGCCTCACCCTGCTGGGGACTTTTGGGGCCTGACATGGAATCACTTATCCTTCCCCCAGCCGGAAAACAGGTTGTGCAAGTTAGAACTCTGCTTTCAACAGGGCCGGGAGTCGGGGGGAGTGCTGCCCCTCCACTTTATCCCTTGACTGAGTCGGGGAGTGGTTTTAGCTGGAGTGATACTAAAAGAGGAAGTGGGGGATCGGCAAGCCCACCCCAACCCCAGCCTGCACACGGCACCTCAGGCAGAAGGGCTGCTGTTAAACAGCAAGATTAAATAGGATACAGATCCCCATTACCAAATCCCTCAAATATCCCAGATACAATAAAGACTCACTCATCAGCCCAAGAGCCAGGCAATCACAGGCTGCTGAGAAACAGCCTGTGATTGCCTGGCGGATGCCAGCACTGGGATGAATCAGATGCTGGAATAATCTAACAGGGATTAGAAAACAGCCATCAAAGAAGCTTCCACAGCAGTTATGAACATGCTCGAAACGAGAAGAAGAAGAAGAAGAAAAAAATACACCAACCAGAAGGCCTCAGCAAAGAAATAGTGGGCATTTAGGAAAATGCCAAGGGGACATTTTAGAGCTAAAATAATACAATAACTGAAATTTGAAAACCTTGCTCTGCGGGTTCAGTGGGAGAGTGGAGACAGCCGCGGAGAGAACGATAAACTCAGAAACGGGTCAATGGAGTTCAGAGTCAGAGCGATCTGCAGAGGCAGCGCCGATGGAAGACGTGCGGAGACTCGGAAATCAGGGAGATGATGACGCGGGGTCAGACTTGGATGCTCTCAGAGTCACTGAAGAGGAGAATGAACCCACTTAAGGAGATTCTGAAGGAATAATGACTGGAAATCTCCTGAATTCACGAAAAACATAATCCATAAACCTACGGCTCCAAGAAGCTGACAGAAACCCAACAGGATAAAGTCAAAGAAACATATGGCAGAAACATAAAGAAACTGATGGCAGGGGAGTCATCGAACACCTGAGATCCAGACTCCTGGGCTCTTTTTCCTTAGGGGATGAGTGACCTTGGGAAGAGGGGTCAGGCTGGCCTCGAATTCATGACACTACAGCTTGAATTTATGATGTTCTGCCTGTTTTAGGCTGGCAGATGCTGTGATCATGGGTGAGAGCCACTACATCTGGCTTCAAGGGATATTCCTGAAAGCAGTCCATGGTGGAGGGGAAAGGCATTGCATTTGGGGGTACAACAATCAGAAGAATAGCAGGTTCTCTTTCTGAAGCCAGGTCCCATTCTGAAATAAGGATGGGAGCGGGGAGAGAAAGAAAGACCTGTTAACTCTTAAGTTTGAATCTGAAAAAAAAAAAAAAACTTATTCTTTCTTACAAAATAGTCTAAGGGCCCAGGGAGAATCTGCAGTAAGGACAAGTACTCACAGCACAAGCTTGACATCCTGGGACCTACACAGAAAGCTGCAAGCATAGAGGGCATCTATGATCCCAGCACGCCTACCGAGAGAGGGGAGGTGGAGGCAGGAGAATGGCCTGGAAGCTCACTAGTCACTCGTCAGATAACCAGGAGTATATAAAGCATGGTAGAAACAAGAGAGACCCTGCTTCTTCCCACAAGGTGGAGAGAGAAGTGAGTTCCCACAACTGTCTTCACACACACTCAAAACTAATGAATCACTTAGAAACTTAAAGACCTCACTAAAGGGAATTGTACTTTGTGTTCATGGGGAGGAGGAGGGTTTGTATCGCTCGTCCCCACAGGGAGTGCCATCTCAACCACGTTACCACAGAAGAATTTTGTTGATCTCCACAGACTTTTGAGTTTAAAAGGAAAAGCCAACGATGTAGAACGGGAAACCCAACACTGAGGAAGGTAACCAGGGGATGAACTCACCCTTTGGTGGTATCCAATTTCAAGATGTGCAGAGACTGTCACACAGTGTGGTCTTGGCAGAGAACAGACACACAGGTCCAAGGAGCGGAGGTAGGAGAAGGGCTGGGTCCCTCAGGTGGGCTGAGAGGCCTCTTACAGCACAGCAAGGCAACCAAACGGCGAACAAGTCATTCTTTGGAGCGTGTGCAGAAAGGGCCAAACATCCACGCGCAAGCACAAACAGACGTGCGCCTTGTTCCTTTCACAAAGATTAACTCAAAATGGACCAAAACCCTAAAGGGAAGTGTGAGGTCCCCTGAAACTCCCTGAAAAAGAAAAACAGGAAAAAATTTTGTTTGACTTTAGATTTGCTATTGAGTTTTCCTAAGCAACCCAACCCAGAACGATCCAGTTAAAGGGGATAACGGCAAGACATCGATATGAAAGCCTTCTGGGGCTGGGGGAGATGGCTCCATGGGCAAAACACCTGTGGTACAATCCTGAGAGCCTGAGTTCGAGCCTCAGCAACTACAGAACGAAGCTAAGGGTGTTCACTTGTAACCCTAGTGACGGGGAGCTGGGGACAGAAAGGTCTCAGAGACCCACTGCTACCCAGCTGGCCTGACCAATGACTTCTGGGTTTCTTGAGAGACCCTGTGGATAGGTCTCAAGGAACAACACCCAGGGCTAACCTCTGTCTCCTATAAGCACGTGCACACACACACACACACACACACACACACACACACAAAAAAAAAAAACTACTATAAATTTAATTCTGTTCTTTCAAAGACTTTCTTAGAAGGAAAACAGCACTAATATCCATGTGACACGTGTGAGCTAATCTGCTTGTATCCATGCGACCCTGGTGTACTAATCAGCTTGTATCCAAAATAAACAAAGAATTCTCACAACTCAACAAAAGGAACATAAGCCACCTGTAAAAAAAAAAAAAAAAAAAAAAACCAAAAAAAAACAAAAACCAAAAAACTTAGGCAAAGATCTAAACAAATCTTTCAACAAAGAAGACATCAGCAAAAAGTGTTCAGAAGGTGAACCGAGGCATTTGGGTCTCCGGGGACTTACAAACCAAAACACCACTGGGACAGAGATGTGCACCAGTGAGGCTGGCTAGGGGCCAGTGCCAGGTGCTGGCAGGGACGGGCTGACAGGAACTCTCGTTCTGGCTGGTCATAATGCAAACTGGCACAGCCTCTGTGGAAGACAGTCTGGCGGGTTCTTACAAAGCTAAATATAATCTTAGCATATGATCCATCAGTCATACTCCTCAGTGTTTGCCCAACTGAGTTGAAAACTTATGGCCACCCAGAAAACCTGCATATGAATGTTTATAGCAGCTTTGCTCATAATTGTACAAAATTGGGGGCAAGCAAGATGCCCTCGCAGGAAATGGGGAGGAAATGAGCGGCGGTCCGTCCATCCGCTTGGAATAGTATTCAGCAATCTAAAGAAGTGGTTCGCCGGATTGCAGAAAAGACGCGGGTGAACGGCAGACACCCGCGGCTAGAATGGAAGAAGAGATCCTGCAAGCACGGCGCTAAGAGAAAGGAGCCACGTGCCGTACGGTTCTAACTCGATGGACTTCTGGGACAGTTTAAGCGGCCTGATGCCATTAGGGAGCTGGGTAGACACTTGACGAAGCACAGAGGAGGTTTAGGCCTAGAAGGTATTTTATATCACATCCTAATGATAGGTCTGCGGCCCAAACCCATACATACGTGTGGTGGGTGAAACCACAGGACTTCACGGCCTCAATTTAGCATTCATGCTCAGGAAGCATGAGTGTCTCACAGATGTAGGCAGCATCCTCTCCGGCAGGGAAGAGGGTGGACCGGGTGAATTCTGAGAGAAGTGGAAACCGCAGGCCAGAGCTGCGGGTGAGCACTGGCTTGTAGCTGCTAGTGTTGTTTGCCAGGGTGGGGCAGGTTGGCAGTTATGAAGCCCCTCCATGGGCTGCGAACATTAGTACATGTGTGTAATTCCAGTGTTCTTATGGCAAGACATGAAATGGAAGCAAGGGTCCCAGGAAGGTCACAAGTCAGCTAGCCTGATGTACAGAGTAGTGAACAGTAACAGACCATTTCTCAAACAAAGTAGCAGGTGAGGACTGACGGCCCAGGCTGTCCTTTGATCTCTATGTATTCTGTGGAATGTGTGAGTCCACACTCACACATCTGAATATCCCCCCCCTTCCTCTCTACAAGGAGATGGAAGTAAGCAGGCAAATAACTGGCCAATGACAGGAACCAAGTTCTTCTTTATCATTGTAAGAAGAGCATCTAAAACAATTCAGGAGGGCTAGAGAGATGGCGCAGGGGTTAAGAACACTGCCTGCTCTGACAGAGGAACTCTGTTCAATTCCCAGCAACCACATGTAGCTCAGAACCATGTGCCACTCCAGTTCCAGGGTTCCAACATCCTCTTCTGATATCCATGAACACAAGAAACACAAGTGGTATATAGACATGCATGCAGGCAAATCACACATACACACACACACACACACACACACACACACACACACACACGAAGACCAACCCACATCATACTGACCTATAGGCAAATCTGTGGGACATTTTCTTAATCAGTGATTGACTTGGAAGGGCCTAGACCACTGTGATTGGTCCATCACTGGGCAAGCAGTCCCTCCCGGGTGCTATAAAAAAGCAGGCTGAGCAAGCCATGGGGAGCAGGCCAGCAGGTAGCACTCTCTTCCATGGACCTTACGTCATTTCCTGCCTGTTTTCCTTCGGGTCCTGACTTCCTTAGGTGATAGACTGTGGTGTAGAAATGTAAGCAAAATCAACCCTTTGCTATGCATCTTGCTTTTGGTGATACTGCCTCACCACTGCAATCACGACCCTGATTGATACAGCCCCTGAATGGGCGAGGCAAGGTGTAATGATGTGTATTGGGGGTGAGTGGTTAGCCAAGTTGCAAAGAAGCAAAGAGCCTGGGGAGACACCAGGGGGGAGGTACCTTTAAAGACACTACCCTGGTGACCCCCTTCCTCCAACAAGGCCCCATTTCCTATCTGCAGTTTGACCATGAACACCTCCTGCTTTTGCCTCTTGATGCAGTGAAAGTCCCCATGATCCAGTTGCCTGTCGATCACACTTTCATTTGGGGACCAAGCTTTCAATATGTGAGCCTTTTGGGAGGGGACATTGTATGTCTGCACAGTAACCCAAGGGTTGACATAAGCAGAAGGGGTCCCAGGAGGATGGACATCCTAGAAGCAATGGGCATGTCTTAGACCTAGGTTTTGACTTCCGACATTGAGTGCAAGAGGTGGAAAGGTATTAGGTTCTTTTCTATTGTCATGACAAAACATTATGACCCAAAGCAACTTATAAAAGAAAGCACTAGATTTGGTTCTAGTGGGTTAGTTAGCTCATGATCGGATGGGGGCCGGGGAGGCAGCAGGCTGGCATGGTTCTGGAGCAGTAGCTGAGAGCTACATCCCGTCCCAGGCGTGAGGCAGATAGAGCAGTCCAGCTTCAAGTCCTCCTAGTCTTTCACAGTCTCAGCACTATTTAAAAGTCCAAAGTCTCTTCTGAGACTCAAGGCAATCGCTTAACTGCAACCCCCGAGACATCAAAAGCAAAAAACTATGTATTTCCAAGACACGCTGGAACAAAATAGACACTGCCATTCCAAAAGGGAAGAGAGGGCGTATATTGAGGCAGTGCTGGACCAAAGCAAGACTGGAAATCCAAGCCAGGCAAACACCAAATCCTGAAACTCCATTTTTAGTGTCAAATAGCTTAGTTGGTTTCACCATTCCAACTTTGTTGACAGCACACACTTCTCTCTCTTGGGCTGGTACTACTCCGTGTTTACAACTTTCCTTGGCAGGCATCCCATGGCTCCAGCATCTCCAACATCTTGGGGTCTCCAACCCAATCTAGACTTTACCTTCGTAGCTTCACACTAAGGCCTTTCTGGACCTCCATGCAGGGCCTCCTCTGCCCCAAGCCTGGCCTTAGGAGCATTCCTTAACCACAGGAAGATTCCACAGTCCATTTATTCCCGAATCTTTGATCCCTCTAAGGCCAGAACCGCACTTTTTTTGGTTGCCAAGTGCTGTTGCCTGTGTGGTATGAAACCTGGCTCTCCCCTAGAATTACATCTGCATAATTGCCTAAGCATTGATTTGTTCTTGCTCTTTAAGAATAGGTAATTCCTTACGCTGCCCTTTTTCTTTACAAGTTGCAGGATTAGCTACCTGGGGACTTGCCCTGGGGGCACTATTTCCTTTATTCCATTTCATCTCAAACCAAGGTTCCAACCTTAACTTTCTAATGTTCTTTTTCTCCAACGAAGTACAGGCTGTACACCCTGCGACCATTGCCCCTTTTCATTGTAGATCTTGAAAAGAGAGATCACTAATAGCTGCTTGACACAGTCAATACTAGGTTGTCTTGAGATCTCTTCTGCTGACAACATCAGTCTGAGGAATCTGCAGATTCTTAAAACAAGGGCACAGAGCAGCCTCCGGTGCTTGCTAAATGAGCACAACAATGGCCTCTAGCAAGCACAGTTGTTCGTATTGTTCCCCCCTGAAACCTTTCGAATGGGCCTCCATAGTCCACATGGCTCTCAGCACGACTTTCTTCCGAGTTCCTATTAGGATGGTCCATTAAGGTCCACTTACATGATTCAACTGCTTTTCTAGTCCAAAGTTCCAAATCTTCTACATTTCTATACAAGGAAAAAGAAAAGAAAAGAAAAGAAAAACCCACAGCACGGTCAGGGCCATTATGACAATAGCCTGCTACTTCCTGGCACCAATTTCTGTCTTTGTTACTTCTCTATTGTCCTGGAAAAAAAAAAACACCCTTGCCAGTTAGTGTTTTCTGCTTTGGGCTTGTGGATGAGGTGTAGGCTTTAAGTGGCTGTTCCAGTTCCATGCCAGCAGCCCACTGTCAAGCTCCTGGCTATGGTGGTTGTGGACTTTCACTCTCTGGAGCCATGAGCCTCATATTAATTAGGTGCTTTTTTTTATCAGTTGCTTTGGTCATAGTGTTTGGTCATGTCAATAGAAAAATAATGGAGACGGGCTCTTTAGAAAGATGATGCCAAGAACGCCTGGGATGAGCCTGGAGCACAAAATGGTGGGATGCAAGAAGGTGCCTAAAAGTTCACAATAAAGGGAAGTGTGAGAATGAGAAGAACCCAAAGGAGACTGCAGCGGTCCTGGCTGAAGCAGCAGCCAAGAATGTCACATGGGATGTTACCCACCGTCTCCACGCTAGGTGTCTGTGTATCCTATGGGCACTATCATTAGATAATGAAGAACAAGGAAGTGAGCTTTCCTACAGAAAATTCTCAGATAGTGATAAGCACTTTCTGTCTTCAAGAGGTTGAGTCTGACTCCATCATCTCCTTAGGTAAGGGGCTGTGGTGTAGAGAGGAGATATCAGGCACCCTCCCCAGAGAAAGTTCAACATCAGGGCACCATCAACTCCAGCTGTGGTAAGCCATGGAGACACCATATGCCTAGGCACACAGCGTGCGCACGTGTGTGTGTGTGTGTGTGTGTGTGTGTGTGTGTGTGAGCTCTTTGCTCCTGGATTCTCTTCCCACATCATAAGGTCCTGTTCCTAACAAGACACAAATACCATGTAGATCCCAAATGAGGCATAGTCTGAAAAATCCTGTGTGAGCTCTCAAGATTACCCCAAAACATTAAAAAAAAAAAGACCTAAAAATATAAGTGTAGCTCTCACACCTCCTCAAAGAAAGTGTGGTTGTTGTTCAACAAATGGAGATTGCTGCAGAGAACCGTAGCCAGTCAGAACAGAGAACACAGCTGGTGTTGGAGCACCCAGCCTCAGTGGGTCATTTCTACAACACCACCTCTGTTCCTAAAGCTCGGGGAACATCTCAGAGGAGGGGTGAAAAGACTATAAGCACCAGAGGACCAGGGAATCTGCTGAGAGATTTTTGTTGTAAGACTCTGAAGAGCCTAGCTTACCAGAGACCCCTGAGTGAACCACGTGGAGATGGGAATCAATGCAAAACCCAAGAGGAATTTTATCTAATATCCAGCATGCTGGGGTCGCCCTGCATATGGAGAGAGAACAACCATGTGCACCGACCATGCACGCCAGGCTGCGCAGGCCTTGATAGGGTTCTCAGGGCAGCCGCCATTAGGCACAGTGTGATTGGAAGAACAGTGCTACCTTTAAACTAATTGGTTGTTAGGGATTGAGGTAGGTGACTAGTGGACTCTGGGCCTTCCCTAGCTGCAGGGACTACCCTGTGGTCTGAGGAATGGTAATTTAGCCTCTCTCTTCTGGGAGGGGGAACACTTGCCCTTCTGGGAGGGGCAAGTGTTCCATGACGTTTTTAAAGTTCCTGAGTTAACCCTTTTAATGTCTCCTTGAAATGTCATGTTTCACCAATGATATCTCAAAAATATGGCTGCCTAAGACCAGAGTAAAGGCGTCATCCATAGACATGCTAACAGGGAAGGGGGGACTCTCATGGGGCCCCACCCCTAAATAAAGAACTGCAGGCAACAAAGAGATGCTGGGAGCGGAAATAGCTCATGTACATACACAGGACACTCCGCAGATACTGCAGGTTGTATCTGTATGTGTGTGACCACAAAAGTTAAGGGGAAAGAGGCTAGGAATTTGAGGGTGGGAAAGGAGGGGTGTACATCGGAGGGGTTGGGGGGAGGAAAGGGAGGGACGAAATGAAGCTGTATTTCTATTTAAAAATAAAAGTGACCCTAAAAGCAAGAGGAGAACCTGACTATCCCGCTTTCTTTATATTCTATGACTAAATATCCTGACTAGAAAAAGCAGCTTACAGGAGAGAGAAGAGTTGTTATCAGTGTTAGCCTTCTGTCTAAGCTCCACCCCACAGTTACCTGGCAACAGCCAGGTAGGCCTGACAGACTATAAAAGGGGCTGCTTGTCCCTCCTCCCTCTTTTGCTCTCTTGCTTCTCTCTTGCTCTCCCCTTCCCCATTCCCTTTCCTTTCCCCTCTCTCCATGTGTTCATAGCCGGCCTCTACTTCTCTACTCTCTCCCTCTCTCTGCCTTTCTCTGCCTCTACTACCCTCTCAACTCCCTTCCCCATGTCCTGAATAAACTCAATTCTATACTTTACCATCATGTGACTGGTCCCTCAGGGGGAAGAGACGCCTTGGCATGGGCCCGCTGAGGCACCCCTTTCCCCCATACCTCACCACACCCCTATAGAACATATCCTATGTCTTCATCTTTTTATAAACACATCAGTCAGGGTCAGAGGAACATTGTATGCAGCTGGTCACATCTGTGGTCAAGAACAGAAGAGACTGAATGTTGGTACTCTGTTCAAGCTCCACCCCACAGCTACCTGGCAATAGCCAGGTATGCCCCGCCCCACATGCCTGCTCCACTATAAGAGGGGCTGCCTGCCCCCTCCTCTCTCTTTTTCCCCCGCTCCTTCCTCTCTCTTCTCATCCTCTCACCTCTCTGCCCCTCTTGGGCTCCCCTCCCCCCCCCACATGGTCATGGCCGGCCTCCACTCTCTATTCCCTCTATTCTCTCTCTATTCTCTCTCTACTCTCTCTCTCTCTCTCTCTCCCTCTCTCTCTACTACTACTCTCATCTTATTCTCTAAATAAACTCTATTCTATGCCATGTTGGTGTGTATGTGTGGTCCTTCAGGGGGAGGCGATGCCTGAGCATGGGCCCGCTCAGGCACTCCCTTCCCCCACATCGCCATGCCATATTCACTAACACCCTTCCTCTCTTTTAAGTCCCATTAATGGTGCCGAAACCCGGGAACATCAACAACCCAATTAATAAAGAAATCATCACTGAACACACACATCCAGGAGCTCAGCTCCTTTCTCTACTCTTGAATGGTCTGGCCCCTGTTGTGGGGTTCAGATCCATTGGGAAAGACCAAAGATTTAAACCCAATTCAGACTTAGATTAGATGACATAGTCCTTACCGCTAGCGGAAAGGCAGAGCCTGAGAGCCAGTAGAGCATGGTTTGGGGACATGGAGATTAAGGGGGCAGACATCAGAAATGTGTGCATTACAAGTATCCATGGAATCCACAGCTGGGCAAAAGTCCTGATTTACCTCCTTCAGCTGTCTTTTCTTTCCGGCTGTATAGTAATACTAAGCAGGCCATCCCAGCCTTTCCCATAGCGATAAGGAGGTTTTACAGAGGTGAAGGCAGCTGCTAATACCCACAGACCACTATTCCGGTCTTACCCCAACTGCAGGCCACTGGGATCTATCTCCATGCATTCCAGAGAACAGATTAAGGGCCCTTGTGGGGCGCCTGGCTCCACAGTTAGTTCCTTTCTGTCTCTGCAGGGGACCTGGGTAAATTGCCACTCGGGGTCTGAGCGCTCTAATGACTGGAACAGAGCAGTTCATTTCTGGGAAGAAAAATGACACAGAGCCATCAGGTCTTTAGGGCTGGCTGTCACATCCTCACAACCCAAAGCCACACACTGTGGGCTGCGTCTTCCCACATCAATAAACGGAATGCTGACAACCCGCTCAGGCATGCCCACAGGCCGACCATGTAGATAAGTCCTCGTGCAGACTCTCCTAGAGGACTCTAGATTGAGTCAAAATCAGCCGTCACTCAAAAACCATAGGCGGAGAAAAGAGCTTTACGGGAAGTGCGGGAAAGTCGGGGGACGGGGGTGGGGCTGAGCTGACATCGCACAGCAACAGGGGCTTGCTGGTTTGAACAAACGTACCACCCTATTGTGGAATATCAAGACTGATGTTCCATGGAATGCTGTAGAGATTTATCATCGTTAGAACAGTATGGAGAAAAATAGGCCTTCTAAAACTAAAAATTGATATTTAAAGCACCCGCTTGGGCCAGCGAGATGGCTGAGTGGGTACAGGCAGGTCATGCAAGTCTGATAAACTGACTTCCAAGCCTGAGGAAGGAAGAAAGAAAGAGAGGAATGGTCTCAGAAAGCTGCCCTCTGACAGCCCCGTGTACTTCAGTGGACACCCAATAATGATTAGATTAAGATTTAATTGAAAAATAAAATATCTGCTTTAATTTTTTTTCTTAAAATATTTAAAAAACATACATTAAGATATGCTTGGGAAGCAGTTGTTGACAAAGGTGCCAGTCTGGGTGGGTGTCAAGAGCACTGTGCTCTCTGTGAAAAGTCACCCTCAGAGTGTCACACATATAATTCTCATTAGATGACATTTCCCATTGCTAGGGGTGGAATCTGGGACTGCCAGCACGTGCCGCTGAGCCAAGCCCCCAGGCTTTAGATACCATTTAAAAATGAAAAAAACTGTAGAAATGGAGACAGATTAGTGTTTCCCAGGAACCAGAGGTGAAATACTCTCTGTGTCTGCTTGTAATTCCAATTAAAGGAATGCCTGGGGCTGTATTAGTAATAAAGATGGAGATTCACACTGGGCATGGGGGCAGATGTTTTCAATGACAGCACTTGGGAGGCAGAGGCAGGTGGATCTCTGTGAGTTTGAGGCCCGCCTTGTTTACAGAGTGAGTTCCGGACAGGCAGGCCTACACAGAGAGACCCTGTCTCAAAACAAACAGACGGACAGACAGACAGACAAACAAAACAAAAGGAAAACAAACAAACAAACAAAAACCCAACAACAAGAAACCAAGCCTTCCACAGGTAAGAACTGTCTGGAGACAGGCGGCAGCCAGTAGGCAGGTGGTAAGACTACTTGCTGAATGGGGCCTATAGGTGTGTGAACCCACTGGAAGGTGGTTACACCCATCTGTGCATGAACGAATGTCAATAGGGCTAAGTAACTAACCCCAGACCCGCCCACCTTCATGTTCTCCCCTGCACCAGAGGTCCCTGTTAGGGGTGTGTTGGATTCTAGGTTCTATTTTTGCAGCTTCCTATGACTCTATTTTTTTTTTTTAAGTTAAAATACATTAAAAGTCTGCTTCCTGGGCTATGGATGGAGCCGTGGTAAAGAGCTTGCCTAGTGTGCAAAACTGTGGGTTCAATCCTCATCCCGGGGTTGGGGGTGGGGGGAAGTCTCAATGTTCTAATAAAGCAGAGAGGCTTATCATAGACTGCTTCCCATGATGTGATTATACTGATGAACGAAATGTGAAAACTATTGTTTGGATTGACATTTAAGAGGAAACAAAAGCAGGCTGAGAGAACGCAGCACGTTAAACCAGGAAGTGGCTGGTTGAGACAAAGGCCTAGATGCTTTCCAGTGGCATTCTCCCCAGGAGGATGGCTGGAAGGAACCAGCTACCTGGAGAGGCTACAGCACCAGGAGGCTGATTCCAGAGTGACAGGGAGAACCATGGGCTGGAAGGGAGTGAGCCCAGATCTCCACAAAACGAATATCATCGGCCTGCATGCAAGCTTCTTGGGGCCTTTAAGGCTCCACGGCCCTCAGCACCAAGAGCCTGGACAGCCAGTCAGGGCAGAACCGGAATGAGTCAGCCGCCCAGCAAGGAGGAAATGGGATTTGAAGTCTACATTCTGCAAATAGAGAATTTGGACTTTAATTTCCACAAAACTACCATTTCCCGGTGCCAAAGAATGGCCTGCCGGGCTGTAGGCGGAAAGGCCTCCTCTGGAGGCTTTGTTAAGGTGGCCTCCTTGGTAAGTAGCTACCTTGTAACTAAGAGAAGGGCCTTGCCTTGGGCATCAAGACCACATTTCAAAACTACAGGAAAAGTGCAGTGAATTTGCCCTTTCAAAACCTCAAACCAAAGCGCCACAGGACCAAAGCGATTGGCACTAATTTAGCGACTTCCTGGGGGAAAATAGGTGTGCAAACCTTCTTCAGAGCGAGACAATGGAATCCAGGGCCTGTGCAGCACAAGACTCGCAAGGCCCTCTGGGTAAGCTGGAGGTACCTCGGATTCAAGAGCAGAAAAACATGAAAGAGAGAGAGAGAGAGGCTGGGGAGATGTCTCCTTTGGGAAAGTGCTCGCCACCTTGTAAGCATGAGGACCTGAGGTCAATCCTCACAGCTTGCACAGAAATAAGGACAAAAAAACATGTTGGCATGTCCCTATTATCCCGGTGCTGGGGTGAGAGAGACAGGCTGCACTCTCTGGCCAGACAGCCTAGACTACCTGGAGAAGTCCAGACTAACGAAAGACCTTGTCTTTAAAAAATAAAGTGGGTAGCATCTGAGAAAGACCCCTGAGGTGGGTCTCTGGCCTCACTAGGCATATAGACATGCACACTTGCACACACGTGCACTCTTGCACACGTGTGCACCTTCACATATGTACACACACGGAGACACAAAACATGACTCAGAGTTAAAATTTAAAAAAATCAAAATTAGCAAAGCAACAGGAGATACTGATTTTAGAAGAACTTGATATGAACTTTAAGTCTTAATACACCCCCCACAGACACCAGACACCCCCCCACACACACACATACACACACACTTGAACAATCAAAGGAAAAGATGGACCATAAGATGGCTGACTTCTAGTGGGTTCATATGAACTGACTGTAAGTTTAAAATACAGGTGAGTAATGCAATGTACATTTAACCTGCTGCCCAGCTTGGCTACCAGCACGCTGTGGATTGTCTGCTCTTTCCTGCCCAGCCTTGAGAGTCACTGCCAAGTGACCGGAAGTCAAAACCCAAAAAGAGGTTGTTAGTGAATGCGGAATGCAGAGTGCAGCAGAGAGCACCCAGCTACAAAGCTGGAGGTCCGAAGCTGAAGTTCTGAATCATGGGCGTCTATGGATAAATTCCTTCTGTAACAAAAGGAGAGAATCAGGAGAGGAAAAAAGAGGAAAGAAAGAAAGAAAAAATGAAATGGGAACCTAGATCTGAAAAATTCAGTGTCTCAAATGATCTGATCTTGTCATAAAAATTAACCCAGAACAACCTATAGTTCCCAGGGCTGCAGCTCAGCAGTGCAGCTCTGTGTAGCGTGCACAAGACCTGGAGTTCAATTCCCAGGGCCAGAGAATATGAGCCAGGGCCACAGGCCCAAGAGCAAACTGAAGAACTTACAGTAGCTCCGAATGCGGCACGGGAGGAAATCTCTACGACCTTGGGTTGGCAATGACTTCTCAGATGTGACACCACAGACATAACCTGTAAAGAAAACCCCAAAAAGCTGGAGTTCATTAAAGCGGTTTTAATCTACCGAGTGACCTTATCAAAGAAGGAAATGACAGGGCACAGACCAAAATAAAATATCTGCAGCAGAGCTGTCTCCTCAGACCAGTGCTAAGCGAAGGGAACAAACTGTCCATGCTCAGCGTTGGGAACATGGAGACTCTGTTCGAAAATGGGCACTTCCTGGGAGAAGACAGGCAGATGAAAACATAAGCACAAGAGGGATATTTGACATCACTGATAGCCAAGAAAAAGGCAAATTAAAAAATGACATGCCAATATATGCCCCCAAAGTCCAGAACACTGATAGCACCAGACTCCGGTGACTACGTGGGACCCTGGGGACCCACACAGGTGGGACTGCAGAATGACCAACTGCTCAGGAAGCAGACTGGCATTTCTTAGCAAGCTACACACATTTTTCACCATAGGATCCGGCAATCTTGTTTTTCAGGTCTTACCTCAAACAGTTAAAAACAAAACAAAAGCAAACAATTCCTCATGCAAACCTGTACATGGATTTCTTTAATTGATACTTTACACATAATCTACCAAAGATTAGAACTAGCCAAGATGTCTGTCAATGGGTTCATGGATAAACAGATTACAGTACAGTCACACAAGGGAATATTAGTCCTAAAAGGAAATGGACCACCAAACCACACACAGACAAGCAGAACCTTGGGTATTTAATACGAGCTGAGAAAAATCCATCTGAAAGGGCAACGAAATTCACGAAGATTCTGGGGAAGCACTCAAAAACCCTAAGCACATAGTGCAGGATGGGACAGTGGTGGCCATGGAGCTGGGGGAGGGGGTGTTGCAAGAGCATATGGGAGCTCTCCGCACTTTTCAAGTTTGCAGCAACACTACAGCATTCTCAGGCAAGCTGTGGAGGCAGTAAAATTATCAGCGATTTCCAGAGACTGGCAGGGAAGGAGGAATGAACAGCAGAATCTTCTTAGGATGGAGAGATGCTTGGAATGCATACATGTTTCAGTCTAGATCTGCTCAGTGCATACAATGTACAACAAGAATGAGGCACACCGTCAACTGTACAGGGTTTGGTTGGCGCAGACCTGGAGATGCAAGTTCATTAATTATGCCAAACACACCACTATGATCAGGGATGCCGGTAACTAGGGAAGAGTATCATCTGTGAGGCCGGAGAGCGTTAGAAATCCCAAACCTTCTGCTCAGTGCTAACTGAGGCTACTCTGGAGAAGTGAAGTATAATAAAAAATAACAACCGAGAAATAATGAAGATCTTGGGGAAATGAAATAGAAAAGAAGTTTTTTTTTCTTTTCTTTCTTTCTTTTTTTAACCACACTACTCACATCACAATAAAATAAGATAAAATAAAATAAAAATAAAAATAAAATAAAAATGAGAAAAGAAACTTTTGGGTATGAAGGGAATGCTGATACCCGATTGCTCTGACGCAGGAGCAGTGCTGAAAATAATTGCTATATGGAAAATGGCCTATTTCCTCTCTCTGAAAGGCAATTAGTCATCAGATGGTAATGAACGGGGCTGTGCTAGTTGCTGTTCTGATGTTCTGATGAAGTGCGGCTGCTCAAGTAACTTCTAGAAGGAAATGTTTACTTGCGCTTAGTGGTCCAGAGGCATAAACGTCCGTCTGTGTCTCTCTGTGTCTCTGTCTCTGTCTCTGTCTCTGTCTCTGTCTCTCTCTCTCTCTCTCTCTCTCTCTTGGTCTCTGTCTTTGCCGCTCTCTCTTTCTCAGGTTTGACTGTAAGTCAGAAAATTAGAAATGATTTATTGAGGAGGAGCCTCTTATAGGAAAGAGAACCATGGAATATAGGTAAGCAAGCTTCTGGAGGCAGAAGGGTCCGAGTGGGTGGTGGGGTGATGGGGTAGGAGATGAGGGGTTGGGGGAGGTGAACCACTGAGTGAGGAAGTTACATGGGAACCTATGATTTCGCAACCCGAGTGAAGGAAATATAGTAAAAGGGGACAGGAGAAGACATGCTCTCTGAATAAACAGAGGCGGGCTACGGGACTAAGTGTGTGAGCAGGGATGCGGGGGAGGGTGGAAGGGAAGGGCTACGGGACAGATTAACCAAACGACAGATGGATGGAGAAACGTTAATGAAAATACACGAGCTTGTAAGAAATGTAAAACATATCATGGGAAATGGAGTTTGAACAGGGGTACCCGCACAGGTGACACACACGGCTCCCAGGAGACATGAGCTATTAAATAAAGGTCTCGGTGCTACTGCAGGGTATCTATCTCCCTGTGACTTGTGGGACAGAGAGACCCCAGAGGTACTCAGAACGGTGTATACTGTTCCCATTGCTCCTGGTTGCACAGCATGACTGGATGGTAAGTCACTGTTGCTAAAAACACCCAGCGCAATAGTTTGGTTGCAGCGTGGGGAATCAGTCTTGAGCTGAGCAGCTAGCTCGCGTGGTGTTAAAAGGTGCTGTGCAAGCCGCTTCATGAGAAAAGACAGCCAGCCATGCTGGCCTTCCTCAGCAGCAGACCCCGCCTGTTAAAGTGCAGATCGGCCAAGTCAGGTGTGCCCACTCGTGCGGTGGTGGTACGATTGTTTATGAGGCAACCGACTGCTTCCTGATTGGATTCGAACTCCTTCACAGAAAGGAGTTCATGCCTGATACCACGT
Source organism: Apodemus agrarius (assembly GCA_964023405.1). NCBI lineage: Eukaryota > Metazoa > Chordata > Mammalia > Rodentia > Muridae > Apodemus > Apodemus agrarius. The sequence goes on from OZ030011.1 coordinate 13,542,856, forward strand.
GGTCAAGACCCGTGGCCAGAGAGGTCAATAGCTATAGATCTGCATGCTGCTCTCCGGCTTGGCCAGGAATTTCTTCTTGCAGTGGGTAGTGGTTAAAGCAGAAATGTGTCTGTATCACTGTTCCAAACGCTGGAGATAAAGTGCCTGCAAGTGGGCAGCCATCAACCCCCTCTACCCGCCAGGCTCAGAGAACATCCCAGAGAGGCCAGAAAGGATGTACGAAGTGGAGGGTGGGGAGGACGGGCTGTGGGATGCTGTCCTCTGGTCGTGACATGCTGTGGTAAGCGCAAATACACATCAGCTCCGATTATCGGCACAAGAAGAAGCCAGTAACAGATTTCAGTGTGGAGGAGGAAGAGGCTCTGGCGGCCCCGTCCCAACTGAGGAGCTATTGGCAGTTGCTGGATGCTGAAGGAGGGAGAGCTGCTTTTCGCTGGGTGGGAGTAACCCCTGGTAGGGTGTCCATCCCCAGTGGATGGCCCAGTAGTCATGCACATATGGACAGCTCTAATTGGGTTCAGTGGGATGTACATTAAAAAGAAGTAGGAATGTGTAGTTGGGAGGCATATGTAAAGGGAGTTTCAGAAGGGCCTTGGAAAGGAGTTTGAGATGATTAAGATCAAGATGCATTGTATACATAAGTGGATTTTTTTAAAAAAAATATAAGAAACAAAACAAACACAAACATGGCCAAGCATCTCATAAAAAAGGGAGTAGGAAAACAGAATGAGCCTATGATGAGGATTACCATGTCCTGAGAAATTAACAAGACCAACCGGACCGTGGTGGAGGTGCATGGGGAGGCAGATTCCTGTGGGAGTGCTGAGAAGTGATAGCACTTGGGAAAGTTATTTATGTAGCCGGACACCGCACATAACCCTCCCGTGACCTAACAGTTCAGTAGCAGGGATTCATCCAAGGGAAATAAAAACAGATACCCACGGAAACATTTTTATACAAATATCATAGCATCTTTCTAACAGCCCTAAGCTGGAAACAGACCAAATAGCCTTTAACAGAACGGTGGACCAACAATCCACAAAATACCATCAAGCGTAAAAGGAAAAATGGCGGTTCCAAACACTGATTTAGAAAGAGACATTAAACGCCAGCCTCTGGTGCCTTTGTTCTATGCAGATCCACACTCACCAGGGGAAACCAGCCAGGGATGATGTATCAGAGCAGCCTGGGCTGCTGATGTGGACTGTGTTTGTGTAGTTTTGAATGAGAAATGTCCCCCATAGTCCCCGACATTTGAAAGCTTGGTTTTGCCCTGCTGGAGGAAGTATATCACTGGCTGGGCTGGGGGTTGGGTAATGTTGACACGAAAAGGCTTCTAGCTCTTTCTTTGGTCTTTCTGCTTTGTGCTTATAATTCAAGATTAGCTTCCAGATCCAGACCTTGACCTCCCACCACAATGGATTCGTATCCCTGTAGAACCATAAGCCCGAATAAACTTTCTTCCCCAAGTTGCTGTTGGTCTTGGTGTTTTATCACAGTGTTAGAGAAGTAACTAGCATAGGATGTGCTCATGGTGCACAGCTGTGGACACCTCAGGGAGACGGCAGGATATGTGTTTGTGTTTGTGTTTTACTTACAGATATACAAGGGGCTGTGGACTGCCACTGTAAAACATTATCTTAGGTAAATTACAGTAAAACAGCAGGCCTTGTAGCTTAGACCCTGCCCGGAAACTTCTCAGGGTCCTGGAAATGGAATTAGTTGGCTGAAGGCCTTGGCTCGAGCCCTCATCTGTCTTCTTGTAGAGTATGAAGAAAAGTCCCTAACTCCAGAACACACCTTAGACTTGGCCCGTTGAGGGTGGTAAGGTCTAGTCACCAGTATGGCAGGGACAGCAAAGGACCTTTTCACCAAAATAGAACAGGGTGCCCCCATTATGATCAGCTGCAGGCATATATCAAGACACTGTCTTGATGGCTTCAGAATAGTATAGGGAGCAGGAAGGAGACTTCAGAAATCTCCTGGCGTTGCAGGAAGCATATGCCAGGCCATGCAGAGCCATGCCAAACAGGAAAAGTCCAACTCTGGGTGTATGGCAACAGAGGGGAAGGCAAGGCCTGGAGGTCTTGTGTGAGGATCTTCATGTGGCTAGAACCTCTAGCCCTGGCCCTGGAAAGAGCATTCATGGAACCAGAATACTCAGAATCAAAGGTCTGACTATGTGCACAGACTTCTAGATTTTCCCCTCCCCTGTGAGTGAGACCTCCAGAGGAGCTGAAAGGATTCAGGGCAGAGTGGACAGGCTCAGTGCAAGGCCATCTGCTTGAGAATGGGGGAAAGAGCTAAGAGCAGGACACAGTATGGGTATAAAGGGCAGAGAGTAGGGCCAGAACTGACACTACTCTTGGCCTTCTCAGTCTAGACCCTGCCCTTCACAGGGCTGTGTTTGATGGTGCAGATGATGAATCAGGCTGTCATGTTCCCCAGCTTACAAGAAATGAACAGCCACACTTGTCCTGCATAACCCACGGGGTGGGGTGGTGGAACACTTAGACTTAGAGAAAAGTCTTCCATGATTCTCCTTTGGCTCCAGACATGGCTAAGAAGGGCCGAGCATCTCTCAAGACTCAGATGAGGTTTAGGGACAGAGGAGAAGGGGCCAAACTGGAACTGTGGGGGACCAGTCATCCCCATAAGGAGCTCCCAAGGTCAATGCTGTCTGTCAAAGAACAGGGCCCTAGATAGATGAGGCTTTCTCTCGAGGGAGATGCAGATACACTTCTGGGCTCCATGACCAGTTGGGGAGCCATCCTTTCTCCCCTGAGGTACTCTGTTCTGCTGACTGAACCTGAGTTTCCAAAGCCACACCTTCAGTGCTGCCCACAAGGTTTCAAGCAGCAGGTCTATCCTCATCCCTTTCCTCTCTTCCCAACCAAGAGGCCTTGCGAGGGAGTCCTGAGAACCAGGGTCACTCAAGGCTGAGAAGATTTGGCCAAGTACTCTCATTGGCACCAAGCTATAGAAAATAGCCAGGCCGGAGTTTTGAAACACACGAGCGTATGCCCAGGAGTTGTGCCGAGATGGCTTGCTAGGGAGGAGCTTGCCATCTTCCAACTGGCCTCTGGAAAAAAAAATAAATTAAAGAAGGCTATTTTCCTCCGCCGCCGAAGCTGGCAAAACTTCCAGCCACACTCGGCTGGCCCGTGGCAACTAAAGTTAGCCGGGCCACTCTTCAGCCAGGATTTATTTACCATTTCTTTGAAAGTCTACCTCTTTTGCAGGCTGGCCAATGCCTTAAACCTACGGTTCTACTTGAGTTGGAAAGTAGTGTGGGCAAACCCACAGTAAGCATGTGGATGTCAACTTTTGCTCCATGTCCGCTGTCCTGGAGGATTCCTCTACAGGTAACAGAACAGTCAAGTATAGAAATGGCCGGTGTGAGGGCCCTCAGCAGCCACAGAGGGGAGCAGTATAAGGAAGGGGAGGGGAGTGCCGACAGGCCTTGGCTTTCACGTTACTCGGTCTGTACGCAGGGCAGCAAGCCCAGGTGTGTGCAGGCCAAGTGTGAGATATCTGAGCTGACCTGGCCATACTCAAGGAGGTGGAGATCTCCCTCTTGTGACTCACCCTGTCTCCTGCCAGTCCCAGCTGGCCTTCCTTCCACTGGATCCTTGCCACGGACTCAGAGGCGGCAGCTTGGCTGACCCAGAGCCCTCCTCGTGGTCTGGGATGGAAAACAGGGAGCACGGAGGATGAAGCCCCTTGTGGTCCCCAAGTGCCCTCTGCATACAGTCAAGCTCTCCATGGCAAGGCAGCACCTACTGTGCCCTTCAGGACACCAGGGAGCTCTCAGGATTCAGACTCAAGAGGGTGGAGCCTGACCCATCCCCTCACTGAGCTGGGTACCCTTCCATATGTACAGCTTTCTATGCCAGGCTGCCCCAGAGCCAACCCATCACAGATGTTATTATTCTCCCCACTGGGGCAGGGTGCAGACAGTAGCCACTGTCTAGGCATTGTAGAGTCTTTATGGCAACCGTAGTATTACAAATGGAGGAGGGGTGGGGGACAGACTAGTAGGTCCCATCTTTGGTACTAGAAACATACCACTGTGCACCTGGGAAGAGCGAGACTCAAAATGACACTGGGAAACTCCCCAATGGCTCCAAATTGTATGGGACCATAGGAACTCAAGCTCTTGAGACTTGTTACTAGTGGGATTGGAGAGATGGCTCAGAGGAGAAGAGCACACACTGCTCCTGTAGAAGACCTGAATTTATTTCCAAGTACCTGTGTTGGGTAGCTCACAATCACCTGTAACGCTCTGAACCCAATGCCCTCTTTTGGCCTCTGTCGATGCCTGTACCTAGGTGCACAAACCCACCCACAGACACTTGTGTGTATATGTATATAAAAATCATTTGTTAAAAAATTATCACCAGAGAATGCAAAACTGTATGGAATTCATCAAAGGAAGAACATGTAGATGCTTGGGAAATAATAGAGACTCAGAAAGGAACTCACGTGCATGGCCAATTTTAATTCAAACACAGAGGTCATTCAAGGGAGCAAGAATTATCCTCAGACAAGCAGAGATAGAACAGTGGGATACGCAGTGCCCTCAAGTGCAAAGGCTGACCAAACCCTGCGGCCTAAACCTGTGAAACAGCTAGAAGAAAATATCGGATGTGTGTGTGTGTGGGGGGAGGGGATCTTGCAGGACACCTTAAGTACAATTCATAAGAGGGTAAATAGATTGGACAGTGTGGCACTTTATTCTGTCAACTTGGTTAAACTAAATAAGGCCTAAGGTGTACCTTCAGTGTGTCAGTGAAGGTGTTTCCGGGGAGAATTAGCGGAGGGCAAAAGATGTGTCTTGGATGTGGATGGTCCACTCCCAGGGCTGGGATTCTGAACTGAATAAAGAGAGAAACAGGTAGGGAAGATGAGTGCCTTTCGCCATTTCATGGTCTGGCCAGAAGTGAGCAAGCAGCCACCCAGTCCTGGTACTATACCCTGCCTGCCATGCTGGAGTGCACGCTCAAACCGCAAGCCAAGTAAGCCCCCCCCCCCCCCGCCCCGTGAAGCAGCTTCTTGCCCACAATAACAAAAGGCAATGAACACTACTAAAATTATTAATTCTTCTCTTGGAAAAAGAGTGTAAAGAATTTAGAAAGGCACATTTTGGGGAGCTGGAGATATGGCTCACGGGTAAGACATTAGCCTGCAAGCATGAGAACCAAGTTCAGGTCCCCAGCTCGTGCAGCAATGCCAGGGAGTCGTGGTGACTTGCTCATGATTCTAGGATATGAATCTCCAGATATGAATCTCTGGCCTCCACACATGCAAGCATGTTTACACACATGCAGGCATGCATGCCTGCATACCAAAGGAAAAGGAATGAAAGTGCTTTGGGAAGAAAATATTTGATAATTATACAGGCAACTTTAGAAAAAAATCCATGTGTCTTAAATGTGTAAAGAAGTCTTAAAACTCACACACTTTGTGAAGCTATGCAAAAAGATTCGAACAGAGGTACTTCATCAGGAGAAGATATGTACAGCCATCAGTGCAGATAAGACAGCCAACAAATGCACATCAAAATCCCAACATGGACTTAGCTCACTCTTTCACATATGCATGTCAGATTTTCCAAGCAAAGATTGTCGACTATAATGGAAAAGGAAGATGATAAAGCGATAACAGGGTAGGACAATGGGGGCTCTTGTTTAATCCTAGTTGGAATGCAATAAATAAATAAATAAATACAATAGAAAATAAAAGGTTTGCTGTTCTTGTTGCTGTGATATACTTTCATGGTATATAGATAGCCCAAGTTGACCCTTAGCCCAAGGTCATTCTTCTGCCTTGGCCTCCTGAATGATGCTGAAATTACAAGCATGGAATGCAAATTTTAGAGTCCCTCTGAAAACAAAACTGGCCATTCAAAAAACTTTAAATAAACAGTGCACAGCATAGCAGTGTGCCTTCCGGAGACTTATCTGAGAGAACTGAAATTTTATATTCATACAAAAACCTATGAATGGAAACTTGCAGGAGCTTTATTTATAATCACCAGTAAACACTACCATTTCACCAGTAGATGCATAAACTTAGGCCTATCTGCTAAATGAACTCCTGGAAACCAGAAACTATCTACTGATATAGAGAGCAATCACTCCCACCTCATGTATGTATGTATGTATGTATGTATGTATGTATATACATATATATGTGTGTGTATGTGTGTGTTTGTGTGTTTCCTATAAGTGGAAGAGACAGGAATTCAGTGAATGAACTATAATTCCACAAAGTACAAAAACACTGCCCATGTGAGAAATGCAAATTAGTAGAGTTTTATCAGAATGTAGGTAATCTATAAGACACCATCAAAACTGAAAGTATGAATCATGGATATATAAGAATTTTTGCTAAAATGTGTTCATTAAAATCATTGCAGAAAACTCCCCAAATCTTGGAAAAAAGATGGCTACCCAGGTACAGAGGACCTTCAGACAGATATAATCAGAAAAAAACCCTCTCTGTATCATAAAACTAATATGGTAAATATACAGAACAGAAAGAATTTTGAAAGCTGCAAGAAAAAGAACCAACTCATGTGTAAAGAAAAACCCAAGAACTCAGGTGACAGCAGATGCTGGCAAGGTTGTGGAGAGAGAGGAACACTCCTCCATTGCTGGTGGGATTCCATGCTGGTGCAACCACTCTGGAAATCAGTCTGAAAGTTACTCAGAAAATTGGAAATAGTTCCATCTGAGGACCCAACTATACCACTCCTGGGCATATACCTAGAAGATGCTCCAACATATAATAAGGACACATGCTCCACTATGTTCTTAGCAGTCTTATTTATAATAGCCAGAAGCTGGAAAGAACCCAGATGTCCTTCAAAAGAGGAATGGATACAGAAGTGTGGTACATTTATACAATGGAGTTCTACTCAGCTATTAAAAACAATGAATTCATAAAATTCCCAGGCAAATGGATGGAACTTGAAAATATCATCCTGAGTGAGTTAACCCAGTCACAAAAGAACACATATGGTATGTACTCACTGATAAGTGGATATTAGTCAAAAAGAAGCTCGGAATACCCACGATACAACTCATAGACCTATGAAACCCAAGAAAAAGATCACACCAAAGTGTGGATGCTACAGTCCTACTCAGAAGAGGGAAGAAAATAATCTCCAGGAAGTAGAGGGAGAGAGGGATCTGGAAGAGAGGAGGGGGAGGGAAAGGGGGCAGATCAGATATAGGAGGAGATGGGGGAGGGAGGGGGGAGAAGTACAGAGGGTCAGGAATTTGAAAGTAGGTGTGTAGCAGTAAGGGAGAACTGGGGTAGCCACTAGAAAGTCCCAGATGCCAGGGACCCAAGAGGTTCCCAGGACCCAACATGGAGGACATTAGCCGAAATACCCAACAAAGGGGAGAGAGAACTGTAGAGACCATATCCAGTGGATAGAAATGGCCCCTGGTTGAGGGATGGGGCCACCCACCCACATGAAAAATATTAATCCAGAATTCCTCTTCTCAAAAGGAAGTGCAGGGACAAAGAGTGGAGCAGAGATGGAAGGAAAGACCATCCAGAGACTGCCCCACCTAGGGCTCCATCTCATCTGTAGACACCAAACCCAGACACTATTGCTCATGCCAAGAAGTGCTTCCTGACAGGAGCCTGGTATAGCTGTCCTCTGAGAGGCTCTGCCAGAGTCTGACCAATACAGATTTGGATGTATGCAGCCAAACATCAGACTGAGCACAGGGACACCAGTGGAGAAGTTAGGGCAAGGATTGTAGGAGCTGAAGGGGTTTGCAACCCCATAGGAAGAACAATATCCTATTGAACAGACCCACCCCCAATGCCTCCAGGGACTAAACCACCAACCAGAGAGTACACATGGCAGGGGGCATGGCTCCAGCTGCTATGTAGCAGAGGATGGCCTTATCTGGCATCAGTGGGAGGGGAACCCCTCGGTCCTGTGGAGGTTCAATGACCCAGGGTAGAGGAATGCTGGGGCACTGAGGCAGGAGGGGGTGGGCAGGTGGGGGAGCACCCTCATAGAAGCAGGGGGAAGGGGAGCAGATAGGGGGCTGTGGAAGGGAAACTGGGAATGGGGGATAACATTTGAAATGTAAATAAATAAAATAACCAATAAAATGCAACAACAACAAAAAAAAAACCCATCGGAATAATCACATATTTCCCAACATAAACTAAAAGCCACAAGGGCATGGCTTTTAGAATAATGTCAACCCAGATTGCCTTACTCAGAAAAGCCGATAAATACAAAGGAACAGAATTCATGACCACTAAGCCATAGCTGCAGAATAGATGTGAAGGGCTTCCACACACAGAAAGGAGAGATAAATACATCCACAGGACCACAAGAAAGAATAAGCCACACTAGAACAGTTAATAAAAACCTGAAGATTATGAAGCACTATGAAGTCAACAAAATATCAGGTATCAATACATACATTTCAATAATGACTATAAATATTAATATTCTTGACTTCCAAATCAAAAGACCTGGACTGAAAGATTGGATTAAGATATTGGATCCATATACTTTTTGACTCTAATAAAAACACCACACCAGTGCAAGAATAGAGTGAGATCTTTCAAGCTAAGTCATATTAAAAAAAAAAAATAGGTGTGGAAATTCCAATTTCGGATGAAATAGGCTTTAAATTCTAAATAGCAGGAAGAAATAAAATCACTATGTATTGAGTAAGGAAATAATCCACCAAGAAGATACCATATCACTAAACATTTATGCACCAAACACTAGCAAACCCAATTTCATAAAACTAATACTCCTGGATATAAAGGCAAAGACTGAGCTCAGCAAAATGCATGGAGAGTGACTGCCAGACTCCACTATGATCAATATACAGTCCACGCAGGCGAAACAGACAGAAAAGAAACATCAGAGGCAAACAACACTGTAGATCAAACAGACTTAATCGGTGTGTACAAAATAGCCACACAAACAGGCAGAGTTGCATTCTTCTCAGAAGCCCCTTGGGCCGTCTCTAAAAACCACTACATTATAGACCAGAAAGCAAATATTTACAAATTGAAATGATTTCCTGTATTCTATTTGATCACAATGGAATAAATCTAGCAATCAACAGCAAGGAAAACTGCAGGATATGCACAAGCACATGGAGATTGAATGGCAGGCCGTTGAATGATGAATGGGTCATTGAAGAAATCAGGAGGGAAACTAAAAAATTTCTGGAATTGAGTGAACATGAAACCACAACATACCAGAGCTGTGGAATACAATGAGTGTGCTCTGAAAAAGGAAGTTTGTGGCTATAAATACCTGCTTTAGAAAAATCAGAGAAATTTGAAATAAGTAATTTAATGACTCACCTCAAGGTCTTAGGAAAATAAGAAAATGTCAAACTCCAAATCGAGGGAATGGAAATAAATAACAAAGATGGGGGTGGGGGTTAGAGGTTACAGAGATAAAGAATACAGAATCAGCGAAAGGAAGAGTTGGTTCTTTGGAAAGATAAACAACATTAATAAATCCTTAGCCAAACTAACTAAAAGGCAGAGCGTGAAGAACATGGTAATAGATTTAGAGATGAAAGAGGAGGGGCTACAGTGGATACCAGTGAATAATTAGGGCAGACTTTGAAAGCCTCTATTCTAATATGTTGAAAAATAGAGATGAAATGGGTGAATTTCTAGGTGTTTATGATCTATCAAAATTAAATTAAGAGGATATGAACAAACAGAACTTGGGAAAAAACCCAAGGTTAAAGCAGTAATAAAATATATAAACAACCCAGACCTAGGTGGATTCACTGCCCAGTCCTAGCAGATCTCTCAAGAACCAAAGACCACTGCAACAGAGCAAGGAGCTCTGCCAAATTCATTTTACAAAGCCAGCGCTTACTCCAAAACCAGACAAGAACACAGCACAGAAATAAAATTATAGGCTGGCGAAAATACAGGCTAAAAATCTAAACAAAGTGTTTGCAGAGTGAATTCAACTGCAAATTAAAAATATTATCCATCAGAATGGAAAAAAAATCATTTGTTGGGGCTTGCCAGGAGAGCTCAATGCATGCAAATCAATAAATGAAAGCAGAATGAGAGAGGGGGGTTGAAGCGGAGTGGCTGAACGCGGCTGTCCTAAGATGGGAGGAAACACACAGCTTGAGCTATCAAACCGAAAATCCCTGTGTTAGGTATGAGCTCCCGTGTCTTGAACGTCAGTTAGTGGGATGACATAGACCATTGCTGCACAACCGTTACAGGCTATTTCTATTGTTCTTAGTTACCCACCCCCACCACCAAGAACTTAATTGTAAGACCCTTTTGCTGAAGACACCATATATACACCCATGTACTTGAGTCCTAAGACATGAAGAAATAAAAGCTGGTACCTACCTGGAAGCCTCCTTCTTGCTGGCTACCTTTTATAGTGTTGGAAGGTTCTGTGCCAGCCAAGGCAGATAAGTCAATAGTCTCACCCTGCTGTGAGCGCTGTGAACTACACTAGCCATAGAGTTGTGGGAGTAACCATCTCTTTCTGATCGGAGATGGAACTCATGCCTGGTACAGTTCACTGGGCCAAAACCATGGTTAGTGAGGTCAGGACCCTCGGCAAGAAGCTAAAATAGTATTCTGGCAAATGGGCATAGTAATAAATAATTCCTGAAGTTCTTATCTTTATGTTTTTAGATTGGTGCTGTTATAACCTTCATCAGAGATGCTTCTTCTTCTTCTTCTTCTTCTTCTTCTTCTTCTTCTTCTTCTTCTTCTTCTTCTTCTTCTTCTTCTCCTCCTCCTCCTCCTCCTCCTCCTCCTCCTCCTCCTCCTCCTCCTCTTCCTCCTCCTCTTTCTCCTCCTCTTCCTCCTCCTCCTCCTTCATGTTCTTCCTCCTCCTCCAATAAGCAGTAATTAATACAGAGACACATGACTTGCCAATGTGTAGAGAATAAGAGACCACGGAGTGCTCAGATCTAAATAGAACATGTATGTCCCACCTCCAGACTCAGGACCATCAAGGACTAGGGGGGCAGAAGATTGTAAGACCCAGTGGTACTGGCCAGTGGCTCTCTACACTGAAACAGTATTTGCCATACATGACAAGACTATTGCAAACATAAACTCATAACAGCTGTGTTTTCCTGCACAAGATCAAGCTAGACAAAGTCCCTAGCTTTGGAGATGGACTCATGAAGTCACAGGTCCACTGAGAGGCTATTAGCAACTGGTGACTAGTGGGAGAAGGAGTCAGCTTTCTTCAGGGATGTGGCCACTTAGAGCATAGCTTTGCACCAGGAAATGGTCCTATAGTCATGTGCACAAAGACAGCACAAGGTGGACTCAGTGCTTTGCTTTGTCTTGTAAAGATCATAAGAAGTTGGGAAGGACAAGAGTGGGGGCATGGGGAAGGGATTATGGGTATGGAATGGGAGTGGTTTTGAGCAAAACACCTCTTATATATGTATGGAATTTTCTAAGAGTAATAGTGGAGAACTAGCACGCTGAACAGAAACAGAAAAGAATCCCCAAGCAATCCGGAGGCATAAGAGACGGAGTAGTGAGAACAATCCTGAACAAATGTGCCAGAGGTCTCACAATATAGATTTCAAATCACACTACAGAGTGGTAGTGTCAAGAAGAGCAAGATACTGGCATAAAAATAGAAACATAGTGCCCTGGACCGTGATAGAGCATCCCTGGGTAAACCCGCACGGCAATAGCCAGCCACCCAACATCTGACACAGACGTCAAAACGTCCATTGGAGAAAAGAGCATCTTCAGCAAGTGGTGCGGAGCCTGGCTGCCCACCAGAGAAAAATGCCGTTAGATCACCATCGCTCAGCCTGTGCAAAGATCAGTTGAAAGCAGATCAAGACCCTAATGTGAGACTTGAGCGGTTAGGGAAGGACTTCCAGATGCAAGGCCAGTGGAGGAATGTCAGGAAAGTCATGCCCAGATGTGACTGCACGAGGTACAAAGCGTCTGAGCAGCAGACAGGAAAGCTGGATGGAGAGGCAGCTGCAGCATGACAGGGCAATCCTCATCTGCTCTAAATCTCTCAGAGGACTCCCACGGAATCAAAACCCTAGCACCCGAATCCCAAGCAATCGAGCCAACAACCAGGAAAACAGAGCTTTCTGAAAATTCGAAGGTCAGAGAACCAACAAGCATAGGAAAAAGTGTACAACATCCTTAGTCACAGTTAAGAGTTATCACAAGATTTCACCCCGAAGAACGTGCGCGTTCTCGAGAAAATAATTAAAACGAAAGCTGGGGAGGGTGTGGGAACTAGGGAACTCTATGCAACATGTATAAATGGCTCTAGCCACTGCGTAAATTAGTACAGAGGTTCTTCAAAACAAAACAGCAGCAACCAACTAAAATGAGAGCTGTCACAGCTGGACCACATCTGGGTATGACACCCACAGGTCTTTAGGACAGCACACCACTAAAGACAACACAGCACAGGTATGTCGATCCCAGGGCTGTCCACAATAGTCGAGTTTTGAACCATCCTGGCTGTCCAGCAGCAGATAAATGAATGAGGAATGGTATAGACATACAGTGGAGTTTTCTTTCAGCCACAAAGAAAATGAAATCATGTCATTTGGTAAAAGACATTTTTCACGCAGACAAATGTCATAGTTTTTCTCCATAGTGGGTCTTACAGTTACAATTCTTTACAGATACAAAAGACAATATATACTCTAGGAGGTGGATGGGAAATCAGTGGGAAGTAGTAAGAGAAGGAGTAATGGCGAGAAATGGAGCAGTGGATACAGTCAACAGTGGAAGGAAATTTTCTCCCTGAAACCCAACAGTGTATGCAATGAATATACTCCGAAATTCCACTCACCGAACAGTGGGATTCCACCATGTTTACAACTCTGGAAATTATTCACAGGCATAGATCAAAATGAGAAACGACCATTCAAGGGAAAAAAATGACTGGAAATTGATGATACCAGGGTGCTCGTGGCGTTCTCATGGGAGGCCCCACGATCGCAAGAAAGCCTCACCAGCAGCAGCAGATGGGCCTCCTTCAGAGCTGGTCGCCCCATGAGCTCGATGTCCATCCAAACATCAGGGACACATGACAATTGCTCAGGTCGTTTTGCCAATTGAGATGGAAAGGCTCGGAAAACATTTGGCAGTTTGAGGTCCCTAGACAGTCCTGGCAGATCCATCCCTCCGGCGTAGCTGCTGTCGGATTTGACTGTGAGCTCAGGTCTGTGAACATCGCTTCCTGCCCTGGGTGTAACTGGGGCCAGCGTCGCTCTGCAGTGGGTTCCACTGTGGAGGGCTGGCGTTTCACTCGTCATTACCAAGAGCCTTGCTGGAAATCGGAAGGCAAGGGAAGAGTCACATGACCTCTGACCTCACAGACAGAGCTGGAGTCACATGAAGCAAGAAGCAGCCAGCGAGATGGCAAGAAGTGAGAGCTTTGAGGAGTTCTGACAAGGCTGGGAGGCTCTAGGGAACTCTGCATAGCTGTGAGCTCTTGGCTCTGAAGGACCTGGGGCAGTGGAGGGCTGTCACTGCTCACCGTCAACTATGGCATGAGCAGGAGGGGAAGTGAAGGTGGGGTTTAAACGTCCTAAAAGTGTGAATATTACACACACGTAATTAAGGACATTTTCTAACTGAACACAAGCTGTGTATGTGTATTAACATAGCAATACACATGTGTATTAACCCTAGGAAGCCAGGCTGAAACCAAAAACAAATTTGTTGTTGTTGTTGTGGTTGTTTGAAGTGAGCAGAACATGCTGGTTGCACACTACAACACCAAAAGCCACTAAATAAGTGGGTCACCAAGAAAAACCTTTCAAAATGAAACAAAATAGGACAAAAGCAAAAGCAGGCAAACAGGAACCCAACAGGCACAGCCTGGAATCGGGGAGGGCTAGTGACCTCGTGCATATATATTTTCTAAGTGACCAGTGTTCATCAAAATATAGAACACACAATGAGACAGGAAAATGTTGTTTCCATGCAGAAAAATAAGCACCCACAGAAGATGATGTCCCCAAGAGCACCCAGATGTTGGATTAGAGAGACAAAGAGTTTAAATCAGTTATTAGACATTAAACAACAAGAAACACTACTAAAGCATCCATTTTTTTAAAAAAATATTTACTTATTTATTATATATAAGTACACAGTAGCTGTCTTCAGACACACTGGAAGAGGGCATCAGATCTCACTACAGATGGTTGTGAGCCACCATGTAGTTGCTGGGATTTGAACTCAGGACCTCTGGAAGAGCAGTCGGTGCTCTTAACCACTGAGCCATCTCTCCAGCCCTAAAGCATTCATTCTTAAAGAGTTGAACAAATGCTGGGAGTGGTCCATCATAAGGAACCTACTTTAGTATAAGAAAAGCTCTTGCCCAACACCCAGCACCATTTAAAAATACAAGAAATAGTAAGACATATCTCTTACCAAATAGAGATGGATGATCATAATGAGATAGGCGAAATGAAGTGTGTGTGTGTGTGTGTGTGTGTGTGTGTGTGTGTGTGGTGTTAGAAATTCTCTGGTTCACAGAATAATATGTACAACTAAAGGCCCACTTGTGAACCCCAATAATGAACCTGAACCTGTGTTTTTAAAGGATTGATACCCTAAGGTCAAAGGCCATGGCACCCCTGCTCCCTGGTATACTCCAGCTATGCATCAAGCATACTCCATCCATGAGGTCAGAGGTTAACCTTCTTCCCCAGATCCCCCTGATGTACCATGTGGGGCTCTGTCTGTGAGGTCAGAGGTCATGTGACTCCAGCACTTGTCTCAGTATGTCCCACTCTGCCACATGGATGTCATCCATGATGTCAGAAGCCACACACCACCACCCAACCAGAGCCCTTAGGACATCATACATTAATACTCCTTCTAGACATCATCACTGAGTATCTCCATGACTGAACCTTCAATGGAATCTAGCTGAACCGAAGCTAGCTAGAGCGGAGGGAGTCTCAGACACAGATGCAGTGCTTGCTGCCTGCCAGGAGGACTCAGCCGATGAACCAACTTCAGAGGCACCGCATCCCAGGGCAAACGCAGAAGTAACGGGAAAAGCCAGAGTGGCGTGCTCCTCTGGTGGATTTCATAGAAATGGCCCCCGGATGGGAGAAAATTAGAAGAAATTATAAAACAAGGAACTCAAGTGAACAATCACTCATGTATTCAAAGGCCTCAAAGAATACCAACACCCCCCCCCCCAGGCAATTCGAAGGGAACACAAGCAGCTGAATGTGACAAGGAAATAAATTCAGGATATGAAAATAGAATTCAGTAATGGAGAAATACTGATGAAAAAAACCAGGCTGGAGTGATGCAGGAAATGAGGGTTTCAGTACTTGGGACAAGAAGCTCAGCTGAAAGCATCAGTAACAGACCCAAGCATATGGTAGATTGAACGTCAGGCTCAAAGACAGGGGCAAGAATCTACCCAGCCAAGGTCAAAGGTAAGTTTTAAATGATATGGGAATGGAAAAATAGAGTCTTTGTGACACCTTAAAAAACAACAAACAAACAAACAAACAAAACAAAATATCTAAGTTATGGGCACAGAAGGATAAGAACCCTAGGCTGAAGACATAGAAAATATTTTCACTAGATTGTAGAAGAAAAATTTCAAAATCTAGAGAGAGAAGCCCGCCAGCTAAAGAGATGTGAAAAACACCGAATAGACAGGGCTAGAAAAGAAACTCCTAACATCATATTATACTTAAAACATCAACTGTGCAGCAGGAGATATATTGAAAGCTGCAAGAGATGTCTCAAGTTACATAGAAGACAGGCACAGCAGAATAGCAGCTGATTTTTCAATGGAAACTTAAAAGCCAGAGGGTCTTGGGATGATATATCTCGAGCTGCCAACCCAGGCTAATGCATCTGAAAAAAATTATCTGTTGTAATAGAAGAAGAAAGAAAAGCTTTTCATGATAAAAGCAGGCTAGAGGAATTTATGACCACCAAGCCAGCACTGTGAGAATACAGGAAGGAAGACTTTGGACTGAATGAAAGGATAAATACTTCTGAGAGGCTACAGGGGGGAGAAATGATGCTAAGATAGTTGGTGAATTAGCACATCACCAAAAGCTACAGAAGTCAACCAAATGCTCATGGTCTCAATTGCATAATCAAAAGACACAAGCCAGCAGCCTGGACCAGAAAATAGCATCTTTCTTCTCACTGCCTCCGAGATGCATAGTTCACCATCAAAGACTCGGTCAGAGCCAAAAGATGGAAAGTGGCATTCCACGCAAATGGAACCAGGAAATGAGCAGGAACCAGTGTTGGCTTGTTTTGTTTTGTACTTTTTACTTTTAATTGATTCGTTGTGTCACATCACACATCCCAGTCTCACTCATC
The DNA here is from genome assembly GCA_964023405.1 of Apodemus agrarius. Classification (NCBI taxonomy): domain Eukaryota; kingdom Metazoa; phylum Chordata; class Mammalia; order Rodentia; family Muridae; genus Apodemus; species Apodemus agrarius. The sequence goes on from OZ030011.1 coordinate 13,559,233, forward strand.
TCCCCATTCTTTTCTATCTGCCCTCCATCCTTGCAACCTCCCCTGTAAAGTAAAAAACATGCTCACTTGTGTGCCTGTGTGCGCGCGTGCGCGCACACACACACACACACACACACACACACACACACACACACACATGTTCATTGTAAAAAGTCATTGATCTAGTTCAAGGTCTCTGGCTTCTGTGACAACCATTAATATTGGATCCTCACCAGAACTCCTCCCGGTTGCCCCGTGTCATGGAGATCCTGCAGCTTTGGATGAGCAGGACTGACCTTTTCACACATGATGCAGATTTTGGAATGGCCCAGCTCAGAGCCCAGGATCTGGTAGCAGAGCTGGTCATTTGGCTGACTCTCCCTTATCCACACTGCCAGGGCAAGCCCTCCAGCACTGATACAGCTAGGCCACACAATGCCATAAGCAGGAGACAGGGGTCAAGGGTCAGCTTTCCTGTTCTCCCGTCCTTGGGGCAGGCTCACCCACACCCACCCGTCAGAGCCAACTCCACTATACTGCCCAGTCAAGGCACAGGGCCAACTCTCCCAAGAGTTGCAGCCAGCGAAGGGCTGGGCCAGCTCTCTGGCTCTGACATCTGCAGGGCTGGCTCACCCCATGCCTGTCTTAAGATAATACAAAATAGACTTTGAATAAAAACTAGGTAGAAGAGATAAACAAGGCTACCTTATGCTTACTAAAGAGCAATCCAGCACGAGGACATTACAATCCCAAACATATGTGCACACAGGTGAAGTAGATTTCATAAAATAAATGTTACTAGATATAGAACCCCAGAGTGAACCTATACAGTAATATTGGTGACTTCGATAACCCAACTCTCACCATAAGACATATCCTAAAGAAAAAAAGCAAACAGAGAAACATTACAGTTAAATGACATCATAGATCATATGGACTTAATAAACATTTATAGAGCAACCCACCCAGCAATATAGACTACACATACTTCTCCACATTCCGTGTACTTTCTCTACCACAGAGTATGCATTAGGATGCAAACAACTCTCACTAAATATAGAAAAGTTGAAACAACTTCTTGTACTCTGTACAAGTCACAGTGCAGTGGAATAAAGACAGCATGAGAGATCACAGAAAAGTTACAAGCATGTGGGGATTAAGCGGCACAATACTGAATTGTTAATGTGTTTGAGTATGTGTATGCATGCTTTAGCATGTGTGTGGAGATCAGAAGACAGCTCGCAGGCTTAGAGGCAAATGCCTTTACCTACTGATCTCTTCCAATGTAGAGGAAACCATTGAATGGTGACTGTATCATTGAAGAAATCAAAAGGAAATAAGATTTCTAGAAATGAATAAAAATAAAAGCACAACAAACTGAAGTTTATGGGATAAAAATAAAGCACTCACTCTGGAGAGGGATGTTGATAACTCTAAGTGCCTATATTTAAAAAAAGCATAAAGCTCAAATAAATAATTTAATGATGTACAGTAGGACCTAGGGAAAAGAAGAATAAATCAAACTCGAGAGCAGCAGACAAGGAAGAATATTGAGATCAAGGCAGAAATTAATGAAATAAACAAAAAATAATAAAGAGAATCAATAAAAAAGAATCAGTTCTTTGAAAAATAAATAGTATTGAAAAACTCTTAGTCAACTTGAGAAAAAAAAAGAGAAGACCAAAAATTAACAAAATAAAGGTGAGAGAGAGAGATTACAACAGATGCCAATGAAATTCTGAAACTCATGAGATATCCTAGAAACATATATTCTACTAAATTGGAAATTTTAAAATGAATACATTTCTAGATGCATGTGATCCATCAAAGTTAATGCATGACAAAATAATATTAAAAGATTTGTGGTACGCAATGATATTGAAACAGCAATAAAAACTAATTAACAATGGCCCAGGCCCGGATGTATCTATTGCAAAATTCTACCAGATCTTCAAAGAGGAGCCAGGGCCAATACTTCTCAAACTATTCCACTTACTAGAAAAGGGAGAACTACTTCCAAATGTTTGTTTCAAAGTGGTATTATCCTAATACTACCACTAGCAAAAAAACACACCAGGAAGAAAGAAAATCACAGACCAATCTAAAAAAGTTTCAATAAAACACTGGAAAACTGAGATTTAAAAAAAAATCACTCAACATGATCAAGCTCTCTTCATTCCAGGCATACAGATATGGTTGAAAACAGTAAATTAGTAAGTGTAAATCATCATGAGATGGACCGAAGCACAGAAATCACACAATCAACCCAACTGAGGCAGAAAAAAAAAAGCCTTTGAGAAAATGCAACAGCTCTTCACAATAGCAGTGCTATACATATCAGGTATGAAAGCAAGAGGTCTCGACATAGGAAAAGCTATATATCACAAACCCTCAGCCAATATCATAATAAATGGAAAACAATAAAGCATTTCTCAAAAGATCAGGAGTAAGACTGTCCACTTTCTCTGGTTCTATTCAGTATAATGGTTAAAGACTTCTCTATAGCAACGAGACAAAGGAAGGAAATAACACAGAAATAAGTAGGAAAGGAAAATTATCAGGGAAACAGTCCCATAGGCAACACTGTCCCCTCCACCCCAGAACCTTTCAATAAACCTAAGGAAGTAACAAACCTGTACAATAAAAATGTCAAAATGCCAAAGACAGAAGTTGAGAAACACACTGGATAGAAATGCCACCCCCATCTCCACCCCCTGAATCAGAAGAATTAATATCATGAAAATGACTCTCCTGCTTAAAGCAATATACAGATCCAATGTAGCCCAGCTCTTCCCCCCCAAAAAAATCCCAGTGCCATTCTTTACAGAAATATAAAAAGCTAAAACTGAAACAAATTTTATACAGAAGCACAAAAGACCAATGGTATTCAATGAAGTCCTGGATAAAAAGATCATTGGAGAAAATACCAGCATATTTGATTTCAAATCATACCACAGAGACCTAGCATTGCAAACAGCATGGCATCAGCACAAAAACAGACACTTAGGTTAGTGGCATATACTAGAGAACATCCAGATATAGCTCCATACAATTACAGCTACCCAACTTTGCCAACAATACCAAAAATATACATTAGGGGGAAAACGGCATCTTCAGCAAACGGTGATGTGAAAACTACTTTCAAAAGAACAAACAAGATCCTTATCTCTCTTAGACTGCACAAAACCAACTTCAACAGCTTCAAGGACCTCAACATAAGACCCAAACTCTCACACAGTCATAGGAAAACTGAGAGCGTCTATTCTGAAATACAGGCATCAAACCTCCTGGAACAGGAGTTACAGACAGTTGTAAGCTACCATGTGGACACTGGTGAATGACGGGTCCTCTTTAAGAGTAGCACATGCTTCTAGTCACCATGAATCCTCTTCAGCCCTAATTGTTTGCTGAATTCCATTTTTCTGTAGAAATATGATTGGTTGCTGTGTATTGATCTTGTATCCTGGGATCTTTCTGAATATATTGGTAAGTTCTAATAGGGGTTTCTTTATGGTTCTTTATTCTCTTTACAGAATCACATTCACATGGGTCCTTAGCCCATTTTTATTAGTCAGAGTTCTCTAGAGCAGCGGTCCTCAATCTGTGGCTTCACATTTCGCAGGGGTCACCTAGGACCATAAAATACAGATATTTATACTATGATTCATAACAGTAGCAAAATTACACTTACAAAGTAGCAATGAAAATAATCCTATGGTTTGGGGATCACCACAACATGAGGAACTGTATGTAAGGGTCACAGAATTAGAAAGGTTGAGAACCACTGTTCTAGAGAAATAGAACTAATAGAGTGAAAGTATGTATTTATGTATGTATGTATACATTACATATATTCATTGGGGGTTTATCAGAGTGGCTTATGGGCTGTGGTCCAGCTGGTCTCCACTAACAAAAAGTCCAAGAATCCAGTAGTTGTTCAGTTCGTGGAGGTGGATGTCCAAACGTGTTCAGTATATGCCAGAATCCTAGAGAAGTAGGCTCCAATGCCAGTGAAAGGAATGAACTTTCCAGGGAGGCTGAGGGCAAGCAGGGAGAGAAAGAACTAAGAGCTTTCTTCCATGTCCATTAACATAGGCTGCCAGCAGAAGTTGTGGCCCAGGTTAGTAGATCTTCCCACCTGTAAAAAACAATTGTATTTAAGGTGTGTCTTCATTCTTCAAATGATTTAAGGGGAAAAATCCCACACAGCCTCTTGGATTTTAGTTCCAAATGTAGTCAAGTTGACAACCAAGAATGGCCACCACACACACAGGGTTAGTGTGCTTAGTGTCTTGAGTTCTTATATTCTAGACAACAATCCTCCAACAGATAGTTGGATTTCGTATCAGGGTAACACAATATTCATATACAGAGTTTTGGGGCATTACTTCTTTTTCTGTTTCATGGAGTAATTTCAGGAATATTGGTGTTCTTTGAAGTTCTAGTAGAGCCCAGGGGTGAATCCATTTGAACCTAGTACTTTTAGTTGGTGGACTCTGTTTTATTGCTTCAGTGTTATTGCTGGTTGTAGATATATTTGAATTGTTTATTTCATCGTGGATAAATCTTACACATACAGAAATCTATCAGTTTGTTCTAAGTTCATCAATTTAGTGATGGATAATTACCCAAGGTATCCATGCTGGATAATGTCCTCATGACATTCTGAATTTCATTGGTCTCTTTTCTAATTTCTCTTTCTCTCTCTACATCCCTAATTTTATTAATTTGTATGTTCTCTCTTTCTTTTGGCTGATTTGCTAATCTATTTAAACAATCACCCAATTCTATGTCGTAGCTATTGTGGGTGGAGCAACTGAAAGCAGAGATGTGCACATATCTCTGGGATGCGATGGGTCCCTTTGAGCAAATGCACAGTGGTGGTGTAGCTGGCTCATATGGCTGTTCAGTTTGTCATGTTGTGAGAACCATACTGGCTTCCATTATGGTTGCATGAGATTACAGCTACTTCAAGAGTGAATGGTTCGTCCTCTTTCCCCACATCCTCACCCCTATCGTTATTTGTTTGTTTGATGGTAGCTACTCTGCTGGGGAGAGATGAACTCTCAAAATAGTTTTAATTTGCATTTTCCCTGATGACTAAGGTAGAACACTAAAAATATTTAGCAATCATTCATATTTCTGCTCTTGAAAGCTCTCTGTCCAATTCCATAGCCCACTTTTAGATTAAGTAGTTTGTTTTTTGTTGAAAGGTTGTTCTTTTTATATTCTAACCCCCCCCATCAGATACATAGCTGGCCAAAAATTCTCCCTTTTCTGTGAGATGCCTCTTGACTTGGGCAGTTACTTTTAAAGTACGGAGGTTTTAGAAATTTATAAGGTCCCATTTGTTGATTTATTTTCGGAAGAACTGGACCCTGTTCAGAAAGTCCTTCTCTTTCTATGGACATGGGTTTATACTTATAATATCCTCTTGCTGGATTAACTGATGGAGGATGAAGAAAACTTCATCTTTCTTGAACATGCTTTAGTTTACAATCTACTCATCAGATATTAGGATAGTGACACCTTATCTCTGAGTTCCATTTACTTTTCCGGATACCTTTTCCATCCTTCCACCCTAAGGTGGTATCAACATTTCATGATAAAGTGTACTCTTTAGAGGGAAGGAGGAGGAGAAGGAAGAGGGGACAAGGAGGGGAGAAGGAGAAGGAAGATGAGAGGAGGAGGAGAGGAAGAGGAAGAGGAAAGGAGGAAGAAGAGAAGAGCAGGAGGGGAGGAGAAGGAGGAGGGAATGAGGAGAAGAAAAGGGGGAGAGAAGGAGGAGGAGAGGAGGAGGGGGGAGGAGAAGGAGGAGGGAAGAAGTGGAGGAGGAAAGGAGAAGGAGCAAGAGGAGGAAGAAGAAGAAGGAGAAGGAGGAGAAGGAGGAGAAGGAGAAGTTGAAGAAGAAGAAAGGATTAAGAAAGAAAGACACTTGCTTCCCAGTCAAATTTGTATGTTAGTGGAAGAATTGAGATCATTAGCATCTAGAGTTTTTATTGAACGATATGGACTAATTTATGTCGTTTAAAATTTTGTCTTTTCTTAGACTTCTTTGATTAGTCGTCTTGGGACCGTGGCCTATTTGGTGTGTTTACCCTTCTCTAAGTGTTCAAGTATCCCTTCCTCTGTAGAGCTGGTTCAGTGCTCATAAATTTGTCTCAGGGAATTTCTTTTTCTGTCCTGTCCTTTTGGGGTTCTGTAGGCTTCTTGTATAGATAAAGAGGTTCTTCTCTGGATTTGAGAATATTTTCAAAGATATTATTGAAAATATTTTCTATGTCTTTGGTGTGGATTTCTGTTTCTTCTTGGCCATGATTAAAAGATTTAGATTTGATGATGTCCCAAAGTTCTTCCAATGTTCTACTCCTAGTTCTTAAAATTCATCATGAACCTTTCCTGAATGGTGCAGTCCCCCATCTTGTCATCAAGTCTCGGCACTCCCTTTGCACACGACATTGTGCTGATGGGGATTTCCGCTGCGCTTTGAGCGTGGCATCCTTAGGTTTTTAACTTCAAGCCTCACTTTGGCTTGTATTTTCCCCTCAGCAAGTTTATCTCTGTATTGAATTCTATTCTCATATTTTGGATTGACTTCTTTATTTCATTCAGATATGTATGTTTGTTCCATTTTGGAGTGCATTCATATTTTCCTCGAGTTGCTCAGAGCATAGTTATAAATATTCTTTGTAACTTCTTTGTCTCATTGGGAGCCATCACGGGTGGAACGAATGCTCTTTGGAGAAGACACGCTATCTTGATTTTTTTAAAGTTGTTTTGTTTCTCTGGGATAGGACTTGCATACATAAAGTTAGTTATTTAGTTGTGTTTTTCTTTCTCTCTTCAAATGTTATTTTTACATTCGTGTGTCCTTTCTTCTCTCAGCAGGGCACTTTTACAGTATACAAAATAGAATTAAAATGAGGGTGGTTTCCTCCCTATATCCATGGCACCTCCCGTGTCTGTGACCCTCACCCCTGGCCACCTTTACCTTCCTCCCTGGGGCCCCTGCACCTATGGGTCTCCCTGTCAGGGCATTTGGTCTTCTCCCCTGGCCTGCCAACTTCGGTCTCCACGAGTTGAGGAACTCTGCAGCCGTGGCCCTCACCTGCATAGTCTTGTATCCATCCTGGGTCTATAGCTTCTCCTGCTGTGACAGTGGGTTTCAGAATGAGCCGAATGTCTCCAGGTCTTAAGCTGGATCAGGTATAGTCCCCATCCTAGAGCTACAGTCTCAGCTCTCTCTCTCCTGATGTTGGAAGTAGTCTTACAACTCCTCTAATTCACACAAACCTCCTGAGCTGTGAGAAAGTAAGTTTGCTTTCCTTTCTGGGCCTTGTTTGCAGGATGCTGCCTGGCCTCTGGCTGGGTTGACCCTCCAGTTCTGTGCTTCTATTGTTCCCATTTTGGTGCCCATATCCCATGTCTGGTGCCTGGCTTGGCATTGTGTTCTAGAACTGAAAAGAAGGAGCTTTGGACCCCGAGTGTTCTTCCCATAGCCTAGCAGACCTTACGGAACACTCTGTCGGGGTTGGAAGCCAGCGTGAGACAACTGGGTCGGAGCAGAGCTAGAGGGGACTGGCCAGGGCTCTCTGTCCATTGGTCTCCTTCTACCAATGCACCTCGTGGGTACTGCGTGCACGGGATCCTTTGAGACCTTGGCCTCAGGCCCTACAAACACCCCTGAAAACAATGGCTGTGATTTTAGTCCTCCCCAGCAAGGAAGCAGCAAGAGTGAGAATAAGAAGAGGCCAGGCTCTAGGACTCCAAAGCCCTTGCAGTGACAGACTTCCCCCATCTCCTGAAGGCCCCCTAACCTCCCTAGGGGACACCACAGACTAGATGCCAAGTGTTCACACACACACACACACACACACACACACACACACACGTATCTGTAGGCCACTTTTCTTCAAACCACAAGAGCATCCTTAATAGTATCCTGGCTCAATTAAGGAATATGCTCAGTTGAAAATGCATTTGTGGGTCAATGAGATGGCTCAGGAGCTAACAGTATCACCTGGTGACCTGAATTTGATCTTTGGGATTCAAATGATAGAAGAGTAAGAATCAACTATTTGATTTTTTTTGGATTTTTTTGGTTTTTTTGAGACAGGGTTTCTCTGTATAGCCCTGGCTGTCCTGGAACTGACTCTGTAGACCAGGCTGGCCTCGAACTCAGAGATCCGCCTGCCTCTGCCTCCCTGAGTGCTGGGATTACAGGCGTGTGCCACCACCGCCCGGCAAGAATCAACTATTAAAGGTTATCTTCTGACCTCTATAAATGTACACACACACACACACACACACACACACACACACACACACAGAGAGAGAGAGAGAGAGAGAGAGAGAGAGAGAGAGAGAGAGAGAGAGAGGTAAATAAATACATTTAGGGCTATCAAGTCACCCTTTCACATGGCCTTTTAATCAGCCTTTAATAGGCTGGCTACAAAGATCTTTGTAAAGTGAATTTGATCACTATAAACAGTCAATAGCTGGGTCCCAAGAGGTATTAGAGTTGGATGCATGGGGGGTTGGGGGGCAACTCTCAGGTGCCAGATCCCAGTTGCTATGGTGTCCTGACTCAACAGCAGCTGCCTGCTTGCTGATCCCAGGAAGCCTACTCACTTCTCACCCCAGTGTGCCTGCTGTGGCTCCTCAGGGACTCTGGCCACAATCAGCCTCTGCCTTAGCTCTCTGGGCACAGCAGTCTGCCTTCACTGCTGATGTCATTAGAGGCACAGGCCCCGCAGGGGAACAAATTGCTTGCAGCGCCTGGTGGGAAGATCCAATTTTCATCCGGGGAAAGGACAGCGTGGAAGGACATATTGTCTCTGACATGCCAAGTGCCACTTCTGGCCTAGCTGTGTCCCTGTCAATCAGAGCAGTGCTGTCAGGGCCTGTGGGCCTAGCCTGGGTCAGCCAACTTTCCCGTTTGCATCGTTGGGGTACACACACTGCCACTTTCTATATGGCTGTTTTCCTCTGGAAATGAAAGGGCCCCATGATTCAGTAGCCCAGCCTCTCACCCTGGACCCTGACTGACATTTGAATATACATCTGTTCTACCAAACTGACATGCTTGCTCTGTGCTGGGCAATTGGCTAGGTCATGGACTCACGCAGGAGGCTGGTCTTGAGGGATCAAATCAGCCAAGGCATCTCCATGGGAAGGGGCTCCCCCAGAGCATGAGGACCTAGCAGAGCTCAAGCAGCCATGGGGCTCTGGGAGAAGGGCCCTGCCACAGGCTGTCACTTGCTCTTTCGAGATCAGTGATGGTCACAGTTGAGGGTCCATGGGAGGTCGGTTCCAGACCCCAGCTCCACACATGCTCACACCCTTTATAAATGTGACATTCTTTTTCAGATAGCTGGAAAATTCCCAAATGACCACTCAAGTCCCAGCCATGAGGCTTGCTGGTGTGGGCAAGGTAGAGCACAGGAATACTTCCTGTTTGCAGTTCTGAGCCAGGTGGAGTGGGTGTGGCTGTTGGCTGTCACTGAAAGAAAGAGCAATGGATATCTGTTCAGGGTCTGGGAAGGGAGACTTCTTTGGTTTTGTCCTGTGAAGACTGGGTCATGGGTCTTGGCAGCTTGGTCTCTCTCTCCTTTGAGAGGAGAGTGCCAACTTCCATTTGAGTGTTTGGGACACCCTACTGTTAAAGAATGGAGCTCCCCCTGCACCCCCCCATGGTGGGTAACAATTTACCTAGCATAGGAATGAAGTCCGCAGACACATGACCAAAGAACCAGAGACTCTTAATCTTAAGAGGGATTGATTTCAGCTCATGGTTTTGGAGTATCCCTAGGTTCTGTTGATTGGCTTAGAAGTCAGAGCATCATGGCAACAGGTGGAAGTGGGGGACAGCTTGCACCTCATGGTGGCCAGGAAGCCGAACAGTAGCAGGACGTGCCCCAAGTAACCTGCTCTTTCAACTCGGACCACACCTTCCACAGACATGACCTTTACCTGTCAATGGCTGATTGAAATTAGACTCCATCGATGGATCCAGTTATTCCTTAGGCCCTAGCGCTCAGAAGCTGATCTACTCTGGGAAAACCCACATGCATCACCGGAGATGGGCTTCACTGACATCTTAGGCGTCTTCGATCCAGTCCAGTTGGTCCATCAAGTCACCGTCTAGACTGCCCTGTCTCTTGAGCAGTAGACAAGTTGGACTCTTGGTTTCTGTGTGTCTTTGTCTCTCCCTCTCTGCCTTTCCCATTCTGTCTCCATGTTTGACTTTGTGTCTAACCAGTTATCTCTTCCTCTCTGTGTCTGTCTGACCCTGAATCGCCCCTCTTCCCCTCCCTATGTATGTATATCTCTGCCTCTTCTGTCTCTCTCTCCCTCCCTCCCTCCCTCCCTTCCTCCCTTCTTCCCTTTCTATGTATGTCTCTCTGCCGTTGTCTCTTTTTCTATCCCTCTCAGTAGAAAGGAAGAAGGAAGAGAGAGCATGCTATCCTTCACAGGCCTGTCCCCATGAGCCTCAGTTTCCCCAGCTGAAAGACATCAGCGCAGACTCAATGTTTCCCATCATGTTGATTTTTTCCGTGAGTTTCAGATTTGGCATTTGAGCTGGAGCAGGCACAAGGTGTCCAGTTCTATTTTGAGACGCCGCCCTCCCCTGGTGAGCACAATCTTCAAGCCCTTCTTCCATCATACGTTTTATTTAATAATACAGCTTTTCCAAGTAGCCTTCTATTTTTATTTTTCCTGTGGCAAGATAATCTCTAACCTTTTTCTCACTACCCAAGTCAATTTCCTTTGTTAATTTCCAAGCTTCTCCCTCCTACAGAGGCCTCACCTCTTGTTACTTAATTGATTTTTCTATCACATAATTCTGTGATTTCATCAATAAGCAATTTTAGAGGCGTTGTCAATTTCTATTTTTTTTATTCCATTTGATGCGCTCAGTGGCCGCTACTCGGATTAGAAACGAGATGAGGTTTCATTATCTCTTGGATACCCATCCTCCCCCTGGAGCCTTTCACCATGTCGAGAACAGTTCTGAACTTTTTATATTCCCTTCCAATTAATTATTCTCCATTTTTATTCACTTGCCTGACTTCAATCTTTTGAGTTAAGGGTGTAAATTAACACCTGCCTCCTGGCCCGAGTGTTATTTGGATGTTAGGAGACGTCTGCAGGTGGACTCGCACTCCCCATGTGGTGCCCCGCCTGTAGAAAGGGCAGCACCCCGGGCCAATCTTATTCACATTGACTGGGGGTTTTCCAGAGCCTGACTCTGCTGTCCCCCTTGTCCTCAGTGGGACTGAAGCCCGTCTCTAATTGCTGATCCCCATGTACTCTGGCTTTGTTTAAGGAGTCATGATGGAGTTGAGAAAATGGCTAAATGAATAAAATTCTTGCGACGCAAGTGCCCACATGAAGCGACAGTGCGTGTCCGGGAGGCCAGAGGGGACAGTGGAGCTGGAAACAATATGATTCAGACTCCCAGAGCTCGTTGGCCAGACACTGGAACTGGAGAAATCTAGACTCAATAAGAGACCCTCTCTCAAAGGGCAAGAGAGGAAATGCCCAGGATGATAGCTCAGTGGTTAGGAAAGCTTACTACGATTTCAGAGGACCTGGGCTCTGGTGCCAGCACCCACACGCTGGCTCACAACCATTTACAGCTCAAGTTCCAGGGGTTCCAGCATCATCTTCTGACCTCCAAAGGTACCAGGCACACATGTGGAACACAGACACACATGTGCGCAAAGTGCTCGTACACATAAAAGAACAAATCTTCAAAAGGTAATAAGATGGGGACCAAGAAAGAAAGATAGCAGATGTTGACCTCTGACCTCCACATGCACGCATAGGCATAGGCCTCAGCACATAGGAACATGTAACACACCATACACACACACACATACACACACACACACACACACACACAGAGACAGACAGACAGACAGTGGCAGATACAGAGGAGATGGATAGATAGATAGATAGATAGATAGACAGACAGACAGACAGACAGACAGACAGACAGACAGACAGACACTAGGATAATATAATTTTAAAACTCCATGAAAAGCTGAGGGGAAGAGACACTAAGGCCTCTGCTAATAGTGGGTGTGGAGACTGTCTCTGTAGGAGCTTGATATCTTGCTCGAGGCAGGTGGGTTTGATTGACGGGGCCAAGACACTGCAGACCCAGCCAGACGCTTTCACCACCTGAAGGAAAAAGCCGTTAAGAAGAATTCCTGATTTCTTGTGACTTGTATCGACCGCCTTTCTCTGCCACTGTCTCTGGGGAAAGGTTATCTGCCATCTCCGCAGACTGACCCCTGCAGCACATTAAGGCTGACACCTGCATAGCTCATCAGTGAACTTGACGGCAGGGGTCTGTGGGTGCATCGAAACCGTTTGCAAAGACACATTAACTTCTGCCTCGGGGACAGCAAGAATGTTCCCCGTCCCTGGGTGGTGTGCCACACCTCAGAGGCAGCAGCTCAGCACAGGCTCAAACAACCTTGGTGCAATGCTCAAACCAGGGTATTTGCTGAAGCTGTGTCTCCCTGTGGATCTGCCCACTTCTATGCTGGCAGGGTCATCCTAAGCAGGCACTTCTAGGTCTTAACATCCTGTGAGCTGAGCCCTCTCTGTTCATTGGAAATCAGCCACCCAACAGTTCTGGTCAAGTAATATACTTATCATGAGGAAGTTTAGGAACACAGAGCTCATGACACAGAACAGTGTATCTTAAAGATAACTTTCAGGAGACCATTAGTCTCAGAAAAAGAAAATCAGCCATGATCCTTGACTGACTATTTTTCTTTCACCTTGGATTCCAGGAAGCTTGGGGGATAGAACTTCAAGGCTGGCCCTTGTGAGCCCAGCTTCAGGTCAGGCCCCAACCACCAATCCCAGCCTCCTTCACTAACTAGCAGGGCAGCACCCAGGGCCAATCTTATTCACATTGACTGGGGGTTACTAGCTTACACTATGCCATCACTAAGCAAGGCACTGGAACTGTGTGTGGCAGTGACATGTTCTGGAAGTTCATCACCTAGGAATGTGTCAAAGTCACATTTCTAGAAAATAAAACAAGCCAGGCCACCGCAGACACCGATGGACACTGGCAGGAGACAAAAAAGCAGCAGCAGCAGCGTGGGGAGTGCTTTAAAGAGTTAACAGCGCATAGGCGGACACATCTTTCTGAGGAATTGCGATGTTTGATCTTTAATGTCAGTTGACGGCGTTTAGAATCACCATGGAAACGAAGTTCTGGGCATGCCTGTACGGAATTAAAGAGTTTTCCAGATTGAATTAATTGAGGGGCATCTTTGCTCCCTAAATGTGGGTCACGCAGTCCCATGAGCAGGGCTCCTGGATTAAAGAAAGAAGAGAACGAGAGCCTAGCACCAGCCTCCACTTCCCGGCCTCCTGACTGTGGGCACTGTGGTGCGGCCTGCTGCCTCCTGCTCCTGTCACTGTACCTGCCTCATCGTGAGGGGCTCAGAGCGTGAACCAAAAGAGATCTTCCCATCTTTAAGCTGCATTTGACAAATGTCTTGTCCAGCCAACAAGAAGAATAATAGACATAGGAGGTGACACTTCAGCTGAGATAATGTGATTGAAAAGAAGAGTAGAGGTGGTAGGGAACAGGGTGAGGACCTGACAGGATCTGGGCTGTTCTAGAAAGGAGCCATGCGTAGCTACTTGCTCTGGTGACCTTGTGTGCGTCTGTCCTGAAGTCCTTCTCTGAAATAAATAATCGGATTAGCAAATCCCTACACAAATTTCTCTGCAATGGCAACCCTGTGCTTTTAGATGATCTATCAGCAACTCATGCCCTGTGATTGTGCACACACACACACACACACACACACACACACACGTACACAAAGGAAGACCGTGGAACAGGGACCCCCAGCAATGGCTCACTTGAGGGGCTATGGGGGTGACATGCGTGAGCACTGGCCTTGGACTGAGGCTGGTGCCTGGGCCAGAGGAAGGGCTCCACAGGCGTCAACTCACATTAACAGAGTGTGTACATTTGCCATGTGGGACTGGTTAGGGAGGGCGTGAGTCTGGCCATGGTTACTGACACGATCCGTTACATAAGCTCTGCCGGCGATTGTTCTGAGAACAGCTGGCAGGATGTATATAATGTAATAAGAGTTCATAACCGCTTTAAAGCCACGATGTGCTTCCCAGCTAATCTCGGATCTGGTTCTAGGATGACCTCATTTTACGAGAACCAGCCTTACTGTCAGCACGTGGGTCAGTGAGTTGCCTGCCTCCTACCGTGGGATCCCTGAGGGTCCACACCCAGCCTTCAAGGGAGATGAGCAAGGCTGTCCAAAGGCTGCCTTCCAGGCCTGGAAGTTGTCAGCTTGTGGGATGCTGGTGCAGTTGGACAGGAGAATTTAGACTGTCTCTCTCTGGGGTCTGTTTGGGGAAGGTGTGGTGAAGAAGGCAGAAGGTGCTTCTCTGGAGAGTTGATCTGGGAGGGGCCTTGGGGAAGGGGTGGAGCTAGCACAGCTGAGGTCCTTCGGTCACCTGGAGAGGACACCCGAGACTCTGATAGGCCTGTCTGTAGAAAGGTGGGTTTCCATCTTTGAGAATGTGGCAGGATGTGGTACCTCGGGGCCTAGACCTCGATTGAGAGTCTTGGGTCTCGGTGCTTAGGGTCAGCTGGGGTCCCCAGGCTCTTCTGGCTTTGACATTACACATCTCCCTCTTCTGGGCCTCAATTTCCCCGACTAAAGGAAAGAAAGGAGAAAGGTCTCTGGGCCCACACAGGCTGTCTTGTTCTCATAGTTCACGGCACATGAATGGTTGAAGGTCATCTGGAACATTCCCCTCCATGTTGGGATGATCAACCCAGGACCCTGGGAATGTGTGGGTTTGCCCCTGTAACATACATGTTGGGAGAAAGTGGGCCCCAGGCCTCATCTGAGAGGGTCTTGATGATTCTACTTCTCGAAGCAAATCTGTCTCTGGGCACAAGGCCAACCTGGACACGGAGGAGCTCTGGCCTCCTGATTTTCCTCACTGTCCTAGTGGCTAATTGAGCACAGGACAGTATCTATGGCACGTATACAATAAACATTACTTCAGCCATCTGGAACCATCTTCCTGCAAGCTGTCCATCACTTTGGGGCCCCCGGCCAAGTTCTTGGTGGGGGGAATGTACTACTCTGGAGAGAAGGAAGACTCCCTCCTCAGGAGAGCCCTGCCCTTCAAGTTTGCCAGCGTGGCACCACATTCCTACTGTGACAGCAAGGCCCTAATCCTAATCCTGATACTGACCCTCACCTCGGGCATGAAGTCATGGTTAGGAGTGGTGTCCAGACATGAGGGACAAGGCTGAAGGCCCAGGTCAGGCAGACATGGCACGGCATGTGTAAACCCTGCTGGGGAGGGCTCCCTGATCTCAAAGGGAGGGCTCCCCATCTCTCTCTCTCTCTCTGTCCTTCTATACAGCTGATACTATGAGGTGGTTTCCTCAACCCACTCCCTCCCCTGTGGTAGCTGATGCAAGCTGTGATGTAAGGCAGACTGTAAAACAGTCTTTGTGCACTCTGAGGAAGACTGTTTTATATTGCTATAATATATTTTGGTCAAGCCCCCCATCCGTTCTCTCCCCTCCAAACTTCCCCTCATCCCCTATCACGCTCCTCTCGGAGCAGCATGCACTGTTTGTAAATCACAGAGTCCACTCTGTGCCGCTCGCATGTACGCGGGTGTGGGACCATCTACTGGAGCATGGGTTGGCTTCCTTAACCAAGACCTACTGATGTAGAAGATTTGAGACACCCTCTGTAGGATGCTGGTTCCAGAAACTGAGGAGAAAGGTCTGTTTTGGTGGAGCTTTGGGGGTGGTGCCAGGGTGGCTACAGAGGACACGGGGAGAGTGACGGGGCCTCAGTGTTCTGTGGGCTTTGTAGGCTGCTTGAGATAAACCTTTTAACATTTTCAGATTGAGGTATATGATATCATTACAGACTGAAGCATGCCGCTCCGTGCATTCCATATACTCAAGCCCCCCAGGTAACCTCTAGGCAGCCACAGGGTTTTATTTTGTTGTTTGTGCTCCCATGTAGCCTAGGCTGGCCTTGAACTCTTAGTCTTCCTGCCTCAGCCTCCAGCACGCTAGGATCACAGGCTAGCACCATAATACCCTTAACGCCAGGGCATTTCCAATATCAAGAAAGGGTCTGTGCCCACCCTCAGGTGACAACCACCCGACGCTAACCACAGAGCTAGCCATCAGCCCCTACAGACAGTGCCTTAGTCTACCCTGGGCTACAAGGGTTTATTTACTCCTCACAGTTCAGGAGTCTCCAGAAACCGAAACACAGACATTCCCCTGACAAAGGCCTTTCCACTCACACAGAGACGACAGCTCCTTGGCTGGCAGGAAGCCATGCCCTGCCAACCACCTGCACCTCCCTTTCAGACAGACACTGTACCAAGGATTCAGTGTCTGGTCCACAAAGATGAGTGGCAGGTAGTTTGGGCACATAGGTTAGCCCCGTGGGCAGTGCATGCTTGTCCCCGGGTTCCTTAGCTCTGCCAGCAGGCTTGAGAGCTCTCTGCCTATCAGTGACTCATCCTTTTCTCCGCTGTGTAGTACTCTCTGCAGCAGCGTGGTTCGTCTGTCCACGGCCTTTTACAGTCCTAACGGAAGGAAGACGGCCTTCTGTCTCTCTCCCCACTTCCCCCTCTCCAGTTGACCTGCAGCTGAGCTCACGGACTTGAAGTATTTCTGGATTTGGAACCCACTGAAGCAGCTCCCCGTCCCATTCAGGGGGTACCACGGCTGGAGGCCTCACTGCAACACCAACACAGGAGTGTGGTGGACAGGGTTGGATGCCGACGGAGGGGAGCCCAGGGGTCAGAGGGCAAGCTCTGGAGTCTGTCCATGCGTATTCCAGGCCGAGCCAGGCAGCACCTGCATTGCAGACGCTGAGCTCACGGCGTGCTTAGAGGGCAGAGGGCCACCTCGCTTCCCCTGCCCTCATATTCCCAACTGAGAGCAAAGCCCTGGGATGACTGACTTGTGGCTGGTGGGCAGTAGGCCTCTGCGGCACTGCATCTCCCCAAGGGAGTATTCGTGACCTTGGGGCTCCCAGGGTCCAGCTCAGGCTCCCTCTGGCTCTTTGGCAAACGCTTCCAGGAGGCTGGATAGTCGGGTATCTGGAATCTTCAGGAAACCTGGGTGCTCTGGGGATGGGGGATGAGTGTTTGGTTTCTGCCAGTGAAAACTTTTAATTAGGGTTTTCATGAGGGTCCGAGGCTCTGTGATGAATAGCTGAAAATAGCCTCAGTGGACACTCGGGCTGGAGAGGCCTAAAAACAGAAACCGTCTTCAAAGAAGGACACTGGGTGCTCAGCCTGAAGCACCTCCTTTGGAGACCCAGGGCCTGGTTCCCAGGGACCTCACCTCGCCCTGAGCAGCAAGGGCAGACACATGGCTCCAGACCCTCGGCCTGACCAAGGCCGGAAGGACCTTTAGGGTAGTAAAAGAAGACACAGGCCTGCACTCTGTCTCCTCACACTTTGAAAGACTTCCTTCACCCCCCACCTCCACCCTCCCAAGTTCCCGGACTTCTGTCCATGGCTCCCACCCTGCCCCCATCTTGATAATCCCTGGGTTTTAGCAAGGAAGACTGGGTCTGGGCAGAATGGTCCAGATGGAGAGAATCGCCTTTGATTCCTAGTGGCGTTCTTGTGTTTGATCTGGGCAGTTTTAAGCAGTGTGGAGGATTTTATTTATGACTGAGGCAGAGGGGGTAGGGGTGGGGGCGGGCGGTGGAATTCCATTCCAGATATGGTGAATATAGCCTGCAGCCAGCAGAGAGGGCGGCTGGGGTAGATGGATGGGACATCATGGCCTTGGTCTTTCTAGTGTGAGCTTTGGGTTCACAGTTGGAAACTGAGTTCCCAGCTCAACTCAACTGTGTGGGGAGGTGTGATGCGCAGAAACAGTTCGGTCCTAGGACTGCTCTTGATAAGGGCTATTTAGTCACCTGGAAGAAAATCCCTCAGAGCAGTTTTTGTAGAAGGGATCCAGGTGCCTCTTGTCACCATGTGGTCCCCTCTGCTGTATGACGGGGTTGAGGCTCTGCTAGCTACTTACAAGGGGAACAGAGTTCTCCCATCTTTGCATATCTTTCCCAGGATTCAAAGCTCCTCTTCTCGCCAGTCTCAGTCACGTGACTTTCAGAGGCAGCAGTTTTCCTGATGGCTGTTGGCAGAGATTTTTTCCAAAAGGAGTAGCAATGGCTTCTTCCTTCTAATCGCCCATCAATGCAACATCCATCGGCTTCGCCGCCTCCCCTCTCATCCAGCCACCAGCTGTCCAATGCTCGGCGTCCCCCAGAGCCAAAGCTCCAGAGAGCCACACCACCTACATCTGAGGCCCCTGCTTAGGGCTATGGAACCGAAAGGGAGTGTGCATGGGAAAGAATCAGAAACCACAGCCCAGTCTGGGGAGGCTTCTGTATACGTCAGGGAACTCTCTGTCTGGCCCAGCACCCGTGAGGGGGTCTGCTTCTGCCCTCTAGTCAGAGATTTTGCTTCTGCTCCCTCCTCCACAGACAGAGGCCTTGCATCTGCCCCAGATGATGCTTACTGGGAGAAAGACCCCTTTAGGGGTTGAGTCTTGGAGACACACACACACCACGGTTCAGCTACAGAGGTGCAGGATCTCCAAGAGAGAGGGGGCCTCAGAGGAGGTGAAGAAGAGTGTTTGGTGCTGGTGCGCCCGTGGGCTGGGGGCTCCCTTCTTCCCTTGGTAGAAGAGAAATAAGCCGAGGATAGACCAGTCAATGGGTAGCTACTGACAAGGGACAATGCCTTGGCCCAGATCGTGGCTAGCCTCCTGGAGACTGCTCTCTGATGTCCCTTTTCTGCCTCCCCGTCTCTGGTCTGAGCAGTCACTTCTACGAATGGTAGCCCTGGATTTATCAGGACTTGACACACTCACATGGTAGAAACCTGTCCTGTCTTCGGGAGGTGTCCTAGGGGCCATTTTTCTTGCCAAACTGGCTTCAACTCGTTTCTGGTCCTGTTCCCCAGACTCTAGCTTGCGCCCCTTGCCCCTTTCTGGGGTGCTGCTGTATCACACTTTGCACAGCACTTTGGGTGGGAAGGGAGATTCCATATAGTCAAGGTCAACGTTACAGGGTTAATTAGAAGGACTCTGGTTGAGGCCCTCCTGTGCTGTTTGGGCTACGGAAACCAGCATCGGCTCTAACTGCGCTCAGGGAAGCCAACACCAGAGCCGAGGGCCCCGCAAGGCTCATTACAGGGACAACAACATGACAAGTTAATATTTTTAGTGATGAATGATGAGTGAAAGCATCCGCGCTGAGTCTTCGGGGAGGCTCTGCCACATTCTCCCCAAGACGCTCGACTTCCTTCCAAAGAACAAAGTTTAAATAGTTTGTAGGCACAAACTTGATGAAAATTTGACATTTGATAAGAAACTAATTTGGGTGTGCTTTTTTAATACTTTAAAACGCTAAAGTAATAAACAACATCTATAAATGTCAGACTTTTCTATTTTGATTATGTTGCTTTGATTTTTATCAACTTTTTTTTATTAAAAATCCACTATAAATGAAATAGAGAAGGGGTGATGGGCGCGAGAAGATAAATCTTACAATTATCCAGACGTAAGCGACAGCGTCCCATTTTTTCTCAGCACTGGGGATTATTATTTTTTGTCTTGCTACTGTTATTATGATATCTTTATCTTTGTCTTTGAGTCTGGGAAAACTGTGGCGTGATAGGAACAGGAATTAAATTGTGACGTGAAGGTGGCTTTCTGGCTCGGACAGATCAGGAAAATGCCAGGGTGGGGGTTGGGGCAGAGGACAGCTCAGATCGCCAGCCTTTGAAAGCTGAATGTTGTCACCTCTCCTCCAGGACGGGGCCCCCTCACTCCGCTAGCTCTGAAGTTCTTCCCTGGGGTCCTGCACGATCCACCCACTCAGCCCCCCGCTCCTTATCCTTGGGTTCTGTATTTAATTGAGGTCTCTCATGGAATATGACACGCTCTTCTTGAGGGGAAGGCTCATACAGTCTCAGCTCCCCGAGCTTCACAGAAGGAAGTGTTAATGAGTGAGTGCTGCTGGGAGGATGGAAAGGGACGGGATGCGTAGACGGATGCACTAACGAGTGGCTGCAGATATGGATACAAGAAAAAGAGGAAGGCAGATAAATGGGGAGATGGATCGAGGGGAAAGGAATGGAGGAAAAGATGAAAGAGGCAGGGGGCAGGGGCATGGGTGGATGGAAGATGGAATGGTCCCTTTTTATCTTGCTCTAATTACTGTGATGGAAGTACTGAAGGATGGGTAGAATGAGACAAGATGATGGATGGGAGGTGACAGGACGGATGGACAGATAGGAGTAGGGAAGATGAGGTAGATGAAGGGAAGGATGGAAAGATAAAAGCAGGGAAGATGGATGGGAGGACAGGACAGTAGGCAGAGGGACGACACATATGGCAAACGAATGTGTGGAAGGATAGAACAGCGCGTGGATCGGTGAGAAGAGGGGTAGATAGGAGAGGGGAGTTGGAGGTTGATGGAGGGACGAGGGGCAGGCAAACACCTCCCTCAGGCTCAGCCCTGCCCACTGTCAGGCAGCCACAGATCCTGCCACAGTGTTAACTTTCAACCTGACGCCAGAGCCACTGTGGAGGACAGTCCCAGCGAGTGCTTATCTGGGTCGGGCTGGCCTCCGGACATGTCTGTGGAGGATTGTCATAACGGAACTGGGACGGCCCGCCCAGGGTCAGCCACACCATTCTCAGGGCTCGGGGTCCTAGAATGGATGCTGAGCTTGAATGGGCATGCACACATCCTTTTCTCTCTGCTCCTGACTGTGAACGTGACTTCGCTGCTTCAAGTTCCCATCTTGGTTTCCCCACAGCGGGGACAGTTGCTAACTGCCACAAAGTCCTGGGAACAGGTGCAGGACACGGTTGCCCTCCTCCAGATTCGTGCTTCTGATGCAGCTAATTGGGACAGGTTTTGTTGTGTGGGTAAGGATGACCTCTAACAAGAAGCTCCCGCCTATCTCTGAGAGACACCACCATGATTGCCTCAGAGAGAAGGAGCTAGATCCTTCTGTAATGAAGGAAGGGGGCGTCTACATCTGGGCAGCTGGGATAGTTAGCTCTCCCACATGCTAAAACGTACAAGCTGATCCTGTAAGAGTGAGAGCTTAGTCTCATTAGCAGCCAGCAAGCCACAGGCAAGGTTGATAACTAGCAGCCTTGTGGGATGAAACGGAGTCAAGGTCAACAGTTAACAAGCACAGGTCAGGGGCCTCAACCCCTGACTGGATGGACAGCATATAAACAGTGTGCTTAGTTTGGCCAGGGGGACCCACACAGAGCACGTGTGCCTTCCACTGTATCAGCCCAGCACAGCCCAGAGCCTAGCGAACCTCAACAGAAATGATTTCTGTCTTTGTCCCGTTTCTGCCATAAATCCTATAACACCCCAAACGAACATGCCTTTCCTTTCTTGAAAGAATCTCTCACTTTCCTCAAATGAGTTTTCCTGATATAAAGCCTGCTTTTACTTTGCTTCTTCCCATGGGTACCACTTCCTGCATCTTCATCAGTCCCATCTAAACCTGAGACCAACGGTGTCAAGTTGACATTTGGAGATCACTGAGTTCCCAGCACCCTAAGTCCCTGGGTCACAGCCACTCGAACTCAGAAAGGTCCTGTTAGTCTCACAACTCAGTATCAGGCTTATGGTACATGCAGAGAGAAGCCAGGACTGGTGTGAACAAGTAAAGGGCTGAGCCGGGGTGGGGTGGGGTCAGAGTGTGGCCACCCTTTAGCGGCAAACCAAGGCCCAGCCTGGGGTTGCAAGTGAATAGGAACAATACAGTGGGGTGGTGATGACAATTGTGTTCAGCCCCCTGGGATCGTTTTCTTTCTATTGCTTCAATCAACATTCTGACCAAAAACAGCTTATGTGTAACAGGCCATCACTGAGGGACGTCAACACAGGAAACCAAGGGAGGTACCCGGAGGTAGGAATGGTAGCAGAGACCATGGAGGACTGCTGCTTACTGGATGATCCACACAGCCCATTCAGCTCTCTTTCTTATACAACCCAGGGCCACCCACCCAGGGTTAGCCCCACACACAGTAGGCTGGGACCTCTCACGGTCATTGTTAACCAACCTAGAAAGTGTTCCACAGACTTGCCTACAGGCCATTCTCGTGAAGCCATTTTTCTCCATTCAAGTTTCCTCTTCCCAGATGAGTCTACCTTGGGACAAACAACAACAGCAGGTTTAACTGGCACACCCCTGGATGTGGGGAGGGGACATCTGACACCAACACCTGTGGCTTTGGACTGTTCTTTGCACCAGAAGGTCATGCCTGGGTACAGAGTGTGAGAAGTGAGTACTCACTCCAGCGACTCTGTCCTGCCCACCCTGCAAACCCCATACCAAGGTCTGGAGCAGTTGTCTATGTGAGCCTCAGAAAAAGGCTCCTGTCCCAGATGGCAGGGGCTTCAGAGCACATACTGGAATTGGTGGCTCCTGACTGGCTCAAGCAGTGGGACCAGGCATGGAGAGCTCAGACAGAGGAGGAAAGATTGAGGCTGGAAACAGGTTTAAATTAGATTTAGGGACGTCTTCTCACTCCTTCCTTCTCCCAGTTCTGGGTCTTATTACTAGGGTCAAAGTCTCAATGCAAGCATTCCTTTGATTCCAAAGTGCCCAGGCATGATGGTAGATGTCCAGTATGGAATGTGGCCCATGGGGCAATGACAGTTGGATAGAAGCCCCTCGCCTTGTGTGAGCTGGTTTTGAAAGGTCAAGAAGGTGTTTGTTAGGTAAAGGGTGAATGGAATGGAAGTCACTACTGGCGTGGGCA
This sequence comes from Apodemus agrarius, assembly GCA_964023405.1. Taxonomy (NCBI): domain Eukaryota; kingdom Metazoa; phylum Chordata; class Mammalia; order Rodentia; family Muridae; genus Apodemus; species Apodemus agrarius. Next base: position 13,582,097 of record OZ030011.1, read on the forward strand.
CTGGAGAGGAAGGGGTACAGTGGGCAAACCGTGCAAGCAGATGCCCATTGCCCACTGCCCGAGCTGTCTTTTCCAGGGCACTCTCAGGTAGACTCCTGAGGGGAAGGCCACAGGGGTTGCAGTGAGGTCATACTTTGAGTAGTGTCCCCAGTCTGGGTAACAGGGCTGGCACATCTTGGAGCAAGAATCTATTTTTAAACCCCAATTGAGCCTCTTTTTTCCCAGGTCCAGGAGTATACCCTCTTTGCTTTGTGAGCGGCTGCAGAGGCCCCGTGTTCCCCCCAGAACTTCAACCCTCAAGGCCTTGACTGGTACTATTTAAAAGCATCTTGATCCAGGCCAGAGAAAGGGGTAATTGGGGGCCTGAGAGATGAAAGGGGCACCCCCCCACACCATGTGCTGCCCTTGCAGAGGGGTCAACAAAACCCTCCTTGTGGTCCTGCCAATTATAGCCACCAAGGAGAGTGACTGGGCCAGACAGGAGACGTGACTACCCCCCTCCCCAGGGTGAGCTGGGGTCACTGCTGCCGCCCACAGAGCCCCAGGGCCTCCGGGTCAGCCTGGGAAAGTGGCCCTGGGCTGCAGCCCAACAGTCCTGGGGCAGAGCTGGCCCTCCTTAGCTGGAGGGCATGTCCACGCACCCTGTAAGCCTGTGGTAATGAAGGGAGGGCAGGCTGGAGCTGCCCACGTCCCAGCAGAACATTGTGCTTTGGTGGCTCCGGGGCTGCTGAGGCCAAGCATACCTCAAAATGCCATAACCGTAATGTTATTCCACCACCACAGACGCCCTCTCAGGACCCCAGCACCTGGCCTCGACACAACAGGTGGTGCAAAACGTCCCTGCCCACTTTCCACTAGTCAGAGCCGGCCTGGATATCTGCACCTGCCCTTCAGTGTGCACTGGGGGCGTGTCTGCTCCAGCATGCCAGTTCTAGACCCTGACATGGCTGCCCCCTGGCGTCCCCAGCCCAGTCTTCCTGCTCAGTGGTCCTCATCCAACCTAAAAGACACTACAGCCAAGTGCCTCGCCTGCTCTCTCTCTCTCTCTCTCTCTCTCTCTCTCTCTCTCTCTCTCTCCCTCCCTCCCTCCCTCCCTCCCTTCCCCCTCTCTCTTTTTCTCCCTCTCCAGACACATATTCTCTCCTCTCTTTATCCCCGCTCTCATTCTCTGTCTGTTTTTCTATCTGTCTGTCAGCAGGTCCCAGTGTCCCTTACCAGAATCCCCAGAACTTGGACCTGGCCCAGCAAGATGGCTATGGCTTTTAATCACCCCTCTAAGCAATAAGCAGTCCTTCAGCAAGGGAGAGAACAAATCACCCAGAGGTGACTTGTCTTGTTTCCAAGAGGACAGGGCTGCCTAGGGTCCTTCCACCAGCCTTGTTAACGTAGATTCATTTACTAATGTTTTGTTTGTATAATTTGAAAGCGTTTTCTTCCATTCTCTGCTTGAGGAAGCCCTGTGATTTCTGTTTGTTTTGTTTATATCTGCTTTGTCTTTTCTGTCTGCTCTTTGAAGATGATACAAAAAAGAAATCATGACCAAGACCCACATCAGAAAAATGTATCCCTCAGGATGATTTAACAGTTCGATGTTAGACCCCTTAATCCACTTGGGGACTGGCTTTTGTATATAATAGAAGGGTCAGCATTATTTTCTACATGTGAGTCTTCCCCCTTCCCATGTCCCTGGCTTCCCTGCCGGCCAGGCACAGATGCACACGTCTGTTTTGGGACTCTAACTGGTTCCATTGATCTGCACTGATCATTGTGTTGGGTTGTGGTTGCGACAGCTAGGTGGGAGATTTTGAATCCACTCTGGTGCTCCCCCCTCCAGCTCAGCGTTCTTTAGTTATCTTTTTAGTTTTTAGTTATCTTTATTCTTTATGGCTCAATTCAAACGTCAGGATTGTCCTTCCTACTTAAATGAATAGTAATACTGGAGATTTGGTAGGCATTGATGAGAGCTGTAGCTGTCTGTTCTGACATTATGGACATTTTAAACAAAACTAGTTTCCCTTCCATGAATATGGGCCACCTCTTGTCTGTGTACCTATCTCCTGGACGGGCCCCATCAGGGTTCCGTGGTGCTTCTTATGCAGGCCTTTTACTTCCTCGGTTAACTTCATTTCATTTTTGTAGCTACTGAGGTGGGATTGCTTTTGTGATTTGTTTTCAAATAGCTGTGTGAAAGGTAGCTTCTGATTCTTATGTATTAATTTTCTGCCACATTTTAAAATTAGTTCATTAGTTATGGACTTTTTTCATAGTCACTACTTAATGTCTTCCTTTCTGATTTTCAAATCTTTTTTTTTCTTATTTAATTGCTTTGACCAGGATCTCCAACACTATGTCGAAGAAAAGTGGCCAGGTGTGTGTGTGTGTGTGTGTGTGTGTGTGTGTGTGTGTGTGTGTGTGTCTGTCTGTCTGATTCCTGAACTCAGAGGAAAAGCTATATACCTGTCACCTTTGCATGTAATGTTCTATATGGCTGTCTTGCATGGACCTTTTGTGGTGATATACATTTCGTCTGTCATGTGTATGGTGTGTCAAGAGCTTTTTGTCATGAAGACACAGTGCACTTTGTGCAAGGCATTAGCTTGACCTTTCAGGAGTGAACAGCAAACGATCATTGTCAGTGTGCCTGTGCTGGTGAATCTGCTTTGCCAGTAGTTCAGGAAGGGCTGTTACTTCTGCTTATCATACTTCAGTGACATTGGCTTATAGCCTTTTCTCCTCCTCCTCCTCTTCCTCCTCCTCCTCCTCCCCCTCCTCCTCTTTCTCCTCCTCCTCCTCCTCCTGCTCCTCCTCCTCCTCCTTTTTAATACCAAAGATTGAACCTAGCATCCTATCCATGCCAATTAATTGACTGCCATTGAGCAACATCCCCCAATGGAAGCTTATGTGTGTGTGTATGAGTGTGTATGTGTATGTGTATGTATGTGTATATGTGTGTATGTGTGTGTGTATGTGTATGTCTATATGTGTCTATATGTGTATATGTGTGTATGTGTGTATATGTGTATGTCTATATGTGTATATATGTGTGTATGTGTGTGTATGTGTGTATGTGTGTATGTGTGTGTATGTGTGTGTATGTGTGTATGTGTGTATATGTGTGTATGTGTGTACATATGTGTGTATGTGTGTGTATATGTGTCTATGTGTGTATATATGTGTGTGTGTTTGTGTGTGTGCATATGTGTATATGTGTGTATGTGTATGTATATGTGTGTATGTGTGTGTGTGTGTGTGTGTGTGTGTGCGTGTGTGTATATCCCTAGCAGATCTGGTACTCCCTATGTAGCTCAAGCTGGCCCTAACTTCACAGTAGTCCTCCTGCCGTCACCTCACAAGGTCCAGGACTGCAGCCCTGCACCTGCTCTGCAGGCATGTGGCCCAGCATTCAGAGCTCCTCCGAAGTGTTCTTTCATCTTCAACTTTCCACAAGAGGTGGAGAAAGGTTGACCGCTGCGCATCACGATCTGCCTTTCTGCTCTTCTGGGGCACCTGCTCTGTGGCCCACGATTGCTCCCAGTGGCCCTTTGTCTTCCTGTGGTATCAGTTAAAATATCCCCTCTTTTATTTCTAAAATTATTTATTCAAAACCTCCACCGTTTCTCTTTGTCTATCTCCCTGCTCCCACTGGAGACATTTTTATGGATGAGACCCCACCAGCTGGGCAAAGTGCTCCTGGTATCAAGCACCTCCTCCTTGGCAATGCCATCTTTCTTGAGTGGTCCCATAAGTGCTGTCTTCTCTTCCATGGCCAAACTTGTAAGTGGTGCCAGTGAGCTTCAGATCAATCTTCTCCAGAGCCCACCATTTGGCCTGGACTAACAAGGACTTACGAAGAGTAAGCACTCGCTTCTTGGTTCCCGCCACACAGCCTTTGAGCATGATGAAGCCATTGCTCACCTCACCATAGTGCACAAAGCCACCCAGTGGGTCGATGCCCTTGTCAGACAGCTCATAGTCAGTAGACGCATTGTTCTCTTTTTTTAATTGGATATATTCTATATTTACATTTCATTTCCCTTTTTTTTGTTTCCCCACCCCCCTAAGGTCCCACATGCCTTTTTCCCTCCCCTTGCTCCCTCATCCACCCCTTCCCACTTCCCTGTTCTGGTATTCCCCTACACTGATGCTTTGATCCTTTCCAGCACTAGTGTCCATTCCTTTCTTCTTGTCAGACATCATTTGGTATGTGAATTGTGTCTTTGGTGTCCCAAGATTCTAGGCTAATATCCACTTATGAATGACTGCATACCATGGGTATTCTTTTGAGACTGGGTTACCTCACTTAGTATGATGTTCTCTAGCTCCATCCATTTCTCCAAGAATTTCATGAATTCATTGTTTCTAATGACTGAATAGTATTCCATTGTGTAAATATACCACATTTTTTGTATCCATTCCTCTGTTGAGGGACATCTGGGTTCTTTCCAGCTTCTAGCTATTATAAATAAGGCTGCTATGAACATAGTGGAGCATGTATCCTTATTGCATGCTGGGGAGTCTTCTGGGTATATTCCCAGGAGTGGTATGGCTGGATCCTCCGGAATGTATACAAAGAACTCAAGAAGTTAGACCCCAGAAAACCAAATAACCCTATCAAAAATGGGGTACAGAGCTAAACAAAGACTTTTCACCTGAAGAAATTCAGATGGCTGAGAAACACCTTAAAAAATGTTCAACATCATTAGTCATTAGAGAAATGCAAATCAAAACAACCCTGAGATTTCACCTCACACCTGTCAGAATGGCTAGGATTAAAAACTCAGAAGACATCAGCTGTTGGCAAGGATGTGGAGAAAGAGGAACACTCCTCCACTGCTGGTGGGACTGCAAGCTGGTACAACCACTCTGGAAATCAGTCTGGCGGTTCCTCAGAAAACTGGACAAGATGCATTGTTCTTGATCAGTTTCCCACCCTTGAGGAGGTAACCTTGACCAATTTTGTAAATCTTCTTGTATCTCTGTTTGGTGATGGTAGCCTTTCTGCCCAGCTAGAGCCGCAGAGAAGGCTTCTCAGGCGGGGTAGCAGGCTCCAACACAAGCAACTTTTGCACAGACCTCAATGGGTCTTTCAGGGCAGTTTCTTTGTATACCAATGACTGGTCACCACTCTGTACCCTTTGCCTTTTGTCATGCCAATGATGTCCATCATCTTGTCCTGCCCAAACACCTGGTTCACAGACACCTGCTGCTCCAGCCTCTTTCAGGCCAGGTGTAGCTTCTCAGCCATAGTGCCCCATTCACCCATCAAGTGTGCCTTCTTCTGGCGCAGAGGAAGCAGACGCATCTGGGTGTGGGCAATTATGCAGATGATCTGGCGGTACTTCTTCATCCTGTTAAAGTCCTTTTCCAGCGGTTTCTTGTCTGTGTCATCCTATCATTTCTTACCATATTTGGCGAAAGCCTTCTTAGATTTTGGCCAGTTCTTATAGAAATGCCTTCTACACTCACCACTGATGTGCTCAGCAAATACAGTCTTGAAGGTCTGAAGGCCTCGTGGGGTTTCTCCATATCCCTCAATGCCCACAACTACTATGGGTAGAGTTTCTACGATGGTCATAGCCTCCACGACTTCTTTCTTGTTCACCTTAGATCCTGGCCTGTCAACTTTCTGGATGATGTGGGTCATGCCAGCCTTGTAGCCTAGAAAGGTGGAGAGGTGAACAGCTTGGAAGGGTCATCCCTGGGGAAGCTCTTCGCCTTCCCACGATGCCGGCTGCTGTGCTTCCGAGGCAAGAAGGCCAAGGACCTATGCCTGAGAGCTGAGAATTTCCTGTGAGACATCTTGCCACCACACACTACCGATAGAGCTTAAGTTCTGGTTTTTATTTTTCAATAAATGAACTCTAAGCCATCTATCTATCTATCTATCTATCTATCTATCTATCTATCTATCTGTTTATTTATTCATTCATTTATTTAATTTTGAGTTTCTATCTTCTGTTTACGGCCACTCTGTTCTGCTTTGTTTCATTTTCCTTTTCTAAGTTTTTGGCCTGTTTTTTTGCTAAGCCCTTGAGGTACAACAATGGATTATCTTTACATATATATATTTGCTAACAGCATTTTTTTTGCTGTATCCTATTCATTTTGACATGCTGTTAATATTTTCATTTGTCTGAGTTTTTAAAATTTATTTTTATACATTGAAGAATCTTGTTTTATTGACACCTTTTATACACATCAGAATCTATTAGTGTGTACTGATTTTACATAGCAATGGGTTTTATAAAGCTGGATTCTTGCAAATGTATTGCTGTCAGTGCTACATCAAAAACACTAGTGTCTTTCTTCAGTGTCAGAACTGGTTGAATTAAATATATTCACAGGATATAACACTTTCCAAAGCAGCTATTTTCCAGGTATTCCCACATTCATTCCTTAGTAACCTGGCTGATATGAACACAGGTTGTTTTATTTATTAGTTACTAGTGTTAACTCTCATAATACATGTCACTGGGTAAATAAATCTATATTAGCAGTTTTATGTATGAACAAAGAATCCCTGGAAAGAAGCTGTGTCTGCAAAGGCTGATTGGCTGATGAGAAGAACTTTGGGGAAGTGGGAATGTTGTAGACACAGAACCTAATTACAATTATCTCAGACCATCTTTAGTCTCCTAAACTTCCATGCCTTATTCACCTCTATGATCTAACATCCTTTCAACAACAGATAACAACTTTTTGGAGTGAACTAACTTAACAAGACCCAAATTTTCACCCTTCAAAGGACAAAGAATGCTACCAAATTGTAGGGAGGTACTTCTGATGCCTTGATGGGGAATCTGCATGTGAACACTGGAAGTCCTGTTCTCCAATTGGTACTTGATCAATCAATAAAGATGCTAGCAGCCAATGAGCTGGGCGGAATAGACAGAGCTTCCAGATTTCACCATAGGCAGGTTAGTAGACTCAGGAGAGGAGAAAGAGATTCACCATGCTTTAGAGAGAGAAAAAGTCACCAGTCATGTGAGATCTAGGGTGGAATGCTCATTGGCTACTTCCTGGACTGGGCTTGGGTAGAGGCAGGAGGTTAGAAAAATAACTAAGCTGAGGGCAGATTTATGGTGCTAAGCTGGTTGTGAAGAGAAGGAAAACCAAATAACCCTATCAAAAATGGGGTACAGAGCTAAACAAAGACTTTTCACCTGAAGAAATTCAGATAGCTGAGAAACACCTTAAAAAATGTTCAACATCATTAGTCATTAGAGAAATGCAAATCAAAACAACCCTGAGATTTCATCTCACACCTGTCAGAATGGCTAGGATTAAAAACTCAGAAGACATCAGGTGTTGGCGAGGATGTGGAGAAAGAGGAACACTCCTCCACTGCTGGTGGGACTGCAAGCTGGTACAACCACTCTGGAAATCAGTCTGGCGGTTCCTCAGAAAACTGGACATGATACTTCCAGAGGATCCAGCCATATCACTCCTGGGAATATACCCAGAAGACTCCCCAGCATGCAATAAGGATACATGCTCCACTATGTTCATAGCAGCCTTATTTATAATAGCCAGAAGCTGGAAAGAACCCAGATGTCCCTCAACAGAGGAATGGATACAAAAAATGTGGTATATATACACAATGGAATACTATTCAGCTATTAGAAACAATGAACTCATGAAATTCTTAGAGAAATGGATGGAGCTAGAGAACATCATACTAAGTGAGGTAACCCAGTCTCAAAAGAATACCCATGGTATGCAGTCACTCATAAGTGGATATTAGCCTAGAATCTTGGGACACCAAAGACACAATTTACATACCAAATGATGTCGGATAAGAAGAAAGGAATGGACACTGGTGCTGGAAAGGATCAAAGCATCAGTGTAGGGGAATACCAGAACAGGGAAGTGGGAAGGGGTGGATGAGGGAGCAGGGGGAGGGAAAAGGGCATGTGGGACCTTAGGGGGGTGGGGAAACAAAAAAAGGGAAATGAAATGTAAATATAGAATATATCCAATAAAAATTTTTTTTGAAAAAAAAAAAAGGTTGCAATAGCAGAGGAAAGCTTAGAAGAATCCGACCAATGAGCTAAAGCAATATAAAAATAAGTTAATGTGTGTGTGCATGCATGCATGTACACGTGTGTGCATGTGTGTGTGTGTGTGTGTGTGTGTGTGTGTGTGTGTGTGTTTCATTTGTGGATCTGAGGGAAGCTGGGTGGGTTGGTAGCATGACCCATCCAGAGCTTAAAGTAGGATAGTAAAAAAACTACATGTTACATCAGATGGTGTCTGGAGCCTATAGAAAAGATTTCTCTGTTTAACAATAACCTAAGTCTCTGATGTTTTTCCACCAATATATTTGAAAAGCATCTTGAATTTTGATATTCTTTGCCTTGTTACTATAAAAATTTCATCAAACCACTTCCATGTCTGCATTCCTGGACCAAGGTCACTCCAAAATAAACTCTCCCTTATCCTTTTTGAGGTTATGCTTTTGCACAGAAATGTGTAAGCTAAAGAATGAATACAAAGTAACAAAGAGTCCACAGCCGACTTTCCTCAAGTTTCAGGACATGTCAGCTGTCAGACGTGTCAATAGAGTCTGTTGATGGGCCCAGGAACCCACACGGGTTACAAGGAGGAAAGTGCTGCTGTGAACTAGGCCACTGAGGTCCCAGATTTGAGAATGGAGCTGCAGAAGCAGAAGACAGGGTCACTGCCCACAAAGGAACAAGGAATGGATGACTGGATGGTCCTGGTCCAAATGGTAGAGGAGGCAGATGGGCAGATAGCAATTGAGTAGGGCATATCAACATCGGGAACCAAACCAAGCTGATGGCCCAGGGGAAGTTGGAATTTTCTGTCTCTGGGCCCTTGAAAATCACAGGTTGGTGAGATGGCAGATTGGTGGCGGGTCATCAGGATTGGAATGCTGGTTGTCCAGCTCCTCACAAGGGCTGTATGAAGGGCTCATGTTCTGGTTATCTAGCTCCTCATGGAGACCATCTGACAGACTCATGTTCTTTCCTTGGTCTGGTGTGCTTGATAAGTTCTTGGGCCTGGATTCCTATAAGATGATTTCTAACACACTTATGTGCCTCTGCAGTACCAATTGACCTTGACAAATTTATCAGGTGGCACCCTTTATACTCCCAAGAATAAGTCATTCACTAGTCTGTATGAATATATGGTGTTCATGTATCCACCCAGAAACACAGTCCCCATCCATCTTCAAGATGAGAGGAAAGCCATTTTACAAATGGCTCTGTATCTTAAAGTTCCATAATCTTACTCCATTCATGCCAACTGACATCTCCTCAGCTACAAGCCTAACTCTAGACCTAGAGCTCATGAACCAGCTTTGCCTGGCAAAAATAAATTAAAAGAGCTGTGTATCAGCTTTACCTAGCTCATTTCTGGTTATGCAACACCTGAATTGTCTCAATCTAAAGCTAGCTAGAATCTCACATCCCACAGACCATCAAAGAAAGAAGCCATTTTACAAATGGCTTAGAGTCAAGGCGTAACCTGAAAAGCCACTGTTTAACTAATATGGAGAAAGTCAGAGTATGGTGCATGTCATGTACTTTGAGCATATTAACCACCTCTAGCTTCTCATTTTTATCTTCCCTCTTCCACTGGTCTTCCTTTTCCCAGACAGTCTTTCTTCTATTTCATGTCATATATGCATCTCTCTCTCTCTCTCTCTCTCTCTCTCTCTCTCTCTCTCTCTCTCTGTGTGTGTGTGTGTGTGTGTGTGTGTGTGTATGATTTAAAATATACCCACAATCTATGGTTCACATATTAGAGAAAATGTATATTAATATTATTTCTGAGTCTGACTTTTCCACATAACATGATGATCTCCAGTTCCATTGGTTGCCCTGTTGATGACATGTTCAGTTACCTTTCTACTGCTATGATCAAACACCATGACCAAAATCAACTGGACCATAATGATGGAGATCATATGGCAACAAGCTTGGTGGCAGAAGCAGGAAGCTATGATCCAACACCCCAACCACATACTGGAAGAAAAGAGCACAAAATATGCACAGGTACAAAGACTATAGATACTCAAAGCCTAATTCCAGGGACCTACTTCCTCCAGCAAGGCTCTGTATCTTAAAGTTCCATAATCTCACTCCATTCATGCCCACTGACATCTCCATACCTACAAACCTAACTCTAGACCTAGAACTCATGAACCAGCTTTGCCTGGCAAAAGTAAAATAAAAGAGTTGTTTACCAGCTTTACCTAGCCCATTTCAGGTTATGCAACACATGAATTGACTCAGTCTAAAGCTAGCTAGAATCTCACATCCCACAGACCACCAAAAAAGAAGCCCACATGCCTAGGTCACATCACAAAAACAAAAGTGACATGAATCTCAAAGACAGCACGTCTCCCATCCAACCCACTCTACTTCAGAAAAGCTCTCAAATGAGAACTACCTTGATGATCCCAGGACACAAAATTTGAGAGAATAATCATGAACATTAAACTTTATCTAAGAAGTCTAAGGATTTAAAGAAAACACCAACAGATTCCCCCATTGAACTATCAGAGGATAAGGATAAGTGCAGGGTGATGTCCAAAACAAATACAAAAATGATGATGACAAATTAGAATTTTAAAACCAAGTTCAGAAAGAGGATAGAAATACTGAAAGGAACTCAAGCTGACATTAAGATGGACCTGAAACTCTCCAAAACTCAAATACAGAATTCAGGGAAGCCTTAGTAGTAGAATGGATCAAGTAAAGTGTGGAATAATGGAACCTTGAGCCAAAGCACGGTATATGGACCACTCAAAGACTATGGAAATTTATAATACATTTAAAAAAAAAACAAGAACGGTGGACAGCACAGAAGGATCCATTTTTTCCTCCATATTACAGGTATAAAAGAGAAGGAAACACCCAGGGTCAATGGCATAGACTAGTTCTTCAAACAGGATCATAGAAGAAATCTTCCCCCAAATTAAGGAAGGACACACAAGATACAGATACAAGATGCAAAAAGTTCACCAAACACCAAATAGAACCAAAAAAGAAATTTATCAGGGTGTGCTCTAGTAAAACACTCAATACACAGACCAATGAACTCTGAAAGCATAATAAGAAGGAACACAAGTCACATATAAAGGAAAACACATCAGAATAACAGCTCTTAAGAAGCCAGAAGAGTCTGGGGCAATCCACTTCCATTTTGTAAAAATCACAGATGACAATTTAGACTACAATACCCAGCAAAACTATCTTCCATAGTCAAAGGAGACAGAAAAACTTTCCATGATGAAAAAAAGCCAAAAGAATTTATGACCAACAAACCATCCTAGAGAGAATGCTGGAATTAATGTTTTGAGACTGAAGAGAGAAGTAAGTATAGCTAAGAGACTACAGAGAGAACAGAGATAAGGCTATAAGTTCTGAAACAAATGATGACTAAGAACCCAATCATCAAAGAAAATGATTGTAATCAACACATATTCTTCTAATATCAAATGGTCTCAACTCCCCAGTCAAAAGATGCAGGATTATTGAAACTGATTAAGAAACAAAATTCATCTTTCTGTCATCTACAAGAAGCTAATCTTACCCTTGGAGTTAGAAGCCCCCTTAAAGTAAAAAGACAAAAAAAAAACCAGTTAAATGGGACCAGGAAGGAAGCAGCAGTTCCTATTGAAACAGATTTTAAGTGAAGACAAATCAGAAGGGACAATGAAGAATACTTTGTTCTACTCAAGGAGATAATTAAAAAGAAGACATCACACTTTTAAACAAATACAGCAAACTCTTACACATCCAATTTTATAAAAAAGGATACTGCTGAAATTAAAGATACAGAATAGCATTAAACCAATAATAATGGGTGGCTCTGATACCCCAATTTCTCCAATAGAACAACATTCTGGACGAAAGTAAACCGACACATCAGAATTAGATGTAATCATACATCAATTGATGCAGAAAAGGTATTTCCCACAAAACCCAAGATGCCATGACACAAGTCTTAGAGAGTTAGACTGGAGGGAACATACCTCGACATAATAAAGGCTGTATGTGACAAACGTACAGCCAACAACATCCTAAATGGAGAATAAAGCAATACCATTAAAATAAGGAACAAGAAAGGGCTTTGCCAGAGCCTGACAAATACAGAGGCGGATGCTCACAACCAACCATTGGACTTAGCATGGGGTCCCCAGTGGAGGAGTTTTAGAAAGGACTAAAGGAGCTGAAGGAGTTTGCAAGCCCATAGGAAGAACAGCAATATCAACCAACCAGACACCCCCTCTCTCCAGAGCTCCCAGGGACTAAACCACCAACCAAAGAGTACACATGGAGGGATCCCTGGCTCCAGCTGAATATGTAGCAGAGGATGGCCTTGTCAGGCATCAATGGGAGACTCTTGGTCCCATGAAGGCTCAATGCCTCAGTGTAGGGGAATGCCAGGGTAGGGAGGCAGGAATGGGTAGGTGGGTGGGGGAACACCCTCAGAGAAGCAGGGGAAGGGAGAATGGGATGGGTTTCAGTGGGGAAACCAGGAAAGGGGATGGCATTTGAAATGTAAATAAAGAAAATATCCAATAAAAATAAAGTAATATAATATTACAAACATGGAAAAAAGAAATGGTTGTGAACTACCCCTACTTCTCAATATAGTGCTTGAAGCACTAGCTGGAGCAGTAGGCAAGAGAAGAAAAAAAAAAAACGGAAAACAAATAGAACTAAAATTCTTCCTATATGAAGATGTTATGATATTATACATGAGATCCTCCAAACACCTGGAAACTTCTAGAAACGATCAACAATCTCAGCCAAGTGACCAAATACAAAATTATCTTACAAAGATCAGCAGTCAAAAAAATCAACAAAATAGAAAAGTCAGGAGGGAAGTTCAGGAGGATGGAGGGAAAGAGGGGGAAAGGAAGGGAGGAAGGGAGGGACCTGAATCATGAACTTCTTACTACCCTGGGGATAGGAACAGAAAGTAAGAAGAAAGTGTAGCAGAGCTAGGAAAGTCTACAGAGCTAGGAATGAGGTTGGGGGATTGGTATTGAGGGATGAAGGGAGGTAAATAAAATAAACTGGGTAAAGCTTACCAGCTCCCCTACCTGGAGTGGGGTCCCAGGGAATGCCTGCTGGAGGTGGAGACTGGGAAAAAGAGTGGGAGGAAGGGACATTAGCAGGTGAAGCTCTGTGTGATCCACTGGAGGTGGGGACTAGGCAGGGAGGGAGGGACGGACGGACAGAAGGACAGACACAGAGAGACAGAGATGGACGGAGATAGACAGAGACAGAGAGACAGAGTAGTCAAAGACCACCAAACTAGCCTTCTTGGCTATAACAGTGATCAACCGTAGACAGAGTTTCATGCAATTCTTGAATACATAGAGAGTCTGATACTAACCAGAAATGCAAGAAAGCTCAAGTCCCAGAAGAAAGCATCCTTGTGGGTGATGCCTACATTGATTTGGTATTCCTTTGATAATACTCATCAGTGCAGTGGTGTGCAAGAGAAACCTGACTAGCTAGGAGGGCCCAGAGGTCTTTGTGGGCTTGCACAGGAGCTAGAAGCTATGATAGTTTCTTCAATTCATCCTCCTCTCCTACTGACCTGCTCTCCATTCTGACACACACACACACACACACACACACACACACACACACACACACTTAAAAATAAAATCTATTTTTTTAATATGCTTGTCACCATATCATCAAAGTGTCAGGCTATGGAATAGGAAAATATTTTTATCAACTACACATCCAACAGAGAGCTAATATCCAAAATATATCAAGAACTTAAAAAACTAGACTTTTAAAAAACCTGAAAGCCCCTTAATGCGTATACTATAGCTTCTGGTTTCGTTGTGTTTTGGGATTTCTGTGTGTAAGAGTGTGTGTGTCCTTTCACCTACATGTGATTTTCCTGCTTTTTCTTTGTCTCTTTTCTTTCTGTTTTTTGTTTTGTCCTATTTGGGTTCATTTGTTTTTGTTTAATCTCATCTTATTTTTTTATTATTATTATTTAGATGCTTGTTTTCTTTCTAAGGAGAGACAGAAAGGGTGTGGATTCTGATGGGAGAGGAGGTTGGGAGGATCTCAGAGGAATTTGGAGAGGAGAAGCTATAATCAAGAGTGTATTGTATAAAAAATATCTAATTAAAAAATTATTTTGTATTCACTTTACATCCCTATCACAGCCCCCTCCCTCCTCTCGTCCCAGTCCCACACTTACAAACTATCTCCTCATTTCCCTCCTCCTTCTCAGAGAAGGGGAACCCACCCCCTTAGGTACCACCCCACCCTGGGGCATCTAGTTCCAGCAGGTCCAGCACTCTCTCTCCCACTGAGTTCAACCAGGCAGTCCAATTAGGAGGGAAGTGGCAGGGAGCAGAGACCCAGACAGTCCCCACTCCACTTGTTAGGGGACCTACATGAAGACCAAGCTGCACATTTGCTACAAATGTGTAGGGGGCCTAGGCCCGGATCCTATGTACTCTCTGGTTGGTGGCCCAGGCTCTCTGAGCCCCCGTGGTCCCAGGTTAGTTGACTCTGTACGTCTTCTAGTGGTATCCTTAACCTCTCCACAAGACTCCCCACTCTCCCTGATGGTTGGCTGTGGGTCTCTGCATATACCTTCAATTGCTGCTGGATGAAGCCTCTCAGAAGACAGTTATGTTAGGTTCCTGTCTGCAAGCATAATCGAGTATCATTAATAGTGTCAGGGGTTGGCTCTCTCACATGGGAAAAATCTATTTTTATTAAAAGAAATATAGAGAAATGTAATACTTTAAAAAGGGAGCTTTAGAATTATGCAGAATTTTCACATCAACTTAAATGGAGAAAAATTTAAAGCATTTTCACTAAAAGCAGGAACAAGATAAGTGGTTGTCCACTTGAATTGGTATTACATAAATGTCTCTCTATACCTATTCAATATGGTCCTTGTAGTCTTAGCTGGAGCAATAAGAAAACTGAGGGAAGCAAAGCAGATATAAACTAGGAAAGAAAACCTCAAAGTATCTTTATTTGCAGATGATATGATAATATACATGTGACCCTAAAAATTCCACTGGGAAACTTCCACAGCTGATAAACACTTTCAGTAAAGTAGCTGAATACAAAACCAACTCACAAAAATCAGTAGCCATCCTATGTACAAATGACAAGAGGACTGAGAAAGAAACTAGGGAAATGATACCTTTTACAATGGCCCCAGATAATATATGATATGTTGGAGTAACTCTAAGCAGGTGAAAAACTTCTATGATAAAAACTTCAAGTTATTGAGAAAAGAAATTGAAGAAGATATCAGAAGACGGAACAATCTCTCATGGTCATGGATTGGTAAGACTAATATAGGACAAGTGGCCATTCTACTAAAACCAATCTACGGATTCAATGCATTCCCATTCAACATTCCAACACAATTCTTTACAGATCTTGAAAGAACAATGCTCAGCTTCATACACACACACACACACACACACACACACACACACACACACACAAAGACTTTCTAAACAGAATACCATCAGCACAGGCACTAAGATCAACAGTTAATAAATGGGACCTCATGAAACTGAGAAGCTTCTGCACAGCAAAGGATACCATCCATTGGACAAAGTGGCAGCCTACAAACTGGGAAAAGATTTTTACCAACTCTACGTTGGATGGAAGGCAAATAGCTAAAATATATAAAGAAGTATAAAGAAGAAAAACCTTGACATTAAGAAAAGAAATAGCTCGGAGATAAGAGTGGATCAATTCTCATTCTTCTGCATGTTGACCTCCAGTTGAGCCAGCACCATCTGTTGAAAAGGCTATCTTTTTTCCACTGGATGTTTTCAGCTCCTTTGTCGAAGATCAATTGGCCATAGATGTGTGGGTTCAATTCTGGGTCTTCGATCCTATTCCATTGATCCGCTTCCCTGTCACTGAACCAATACCAAGCAGTTTTTAATACCACTGCTCTGTAATATTGCTTGAGGTCCGGGATATTGATTCCCCCAGAAGTTCTTTTGCTGTTGATGATAGTTTTAGCTATTCTGGGTTTTTTGTTATTCCAGATGAATTTGAGAATTGCTCTTTCTAGCTCTATGAAGAACTGATTTGGGATTTTGATGGGAATTGCACTAAGCTCAACTCCAAGTGGATCAAAGACCTCCACATAAAACCAGACACACTAAAACTAATAGAAAAGAAACTGGGGAAGACCCTTGAGGACATTGGCTCAGGGGAAAAATTCCTGAACAGAACACCAATTGCTTATGCTCTAAGAGCAAGAATAGACAAATGGGACCTCATAAAACTACAAAGTTTCTGTAAGGCAAAAGACACTGTCAAAAGGATAAATCGGCAACCAACAAATTGGGAAAAAATCTTCACCAACCCCACATCCGACAGAGGGCTAATCTCCAATGTATACAAAGAACTCAAGAGGTTAGACCCCAGAAAACCAAATAACCCTATCCAAAAATGGGGTACAGAGCTAAACAGAGTCTTTTCACCTGAAGAAATTCGGATGGCTGAGAAACACCTTAAAAAATGTTCAACATCACTAGTCATTAGGGAAATGCAAATTAAAACAACCCTGAGATTTCACCTCACACCAGTCAGAATGGCTAAGATTAAAAACTCAGAAGACATCAGGTGTTGGCGAGGATGTGGAGAAAGAGGAACACTCCTCCACTGCTGGTGGGAATGCAAGCTGGTACAACCACTCTGGAAATCAGTATGGCGGTTCCTCAGAAAACTGGGCGTGATACTTCCGGAGGACCCAGCCATACCACTCCTGGGAATATACCCAGAAGATTCACCAGCATGCAATAAGGATACATGCTCCACTATGTTCATAGCAGCTTTATATATAATAGCCAGAAGCTGGAAAGAACCCAGATGTCCCTCAACAGAAGAATGGATACAAAAAATGTGGTATATATACACAATGGAGTACTATACAGCCATTAGAAACAATGAATTCATGAAATTCTTAGAGAAATGGATGGAGCTGGAGAATGTCATACTAAGTGAGGTGACCCAGTCTCAAAAGAATACCCATGGTATACAGTCACTGATAAGTGGATATTAGCCTAGAAGCTTGGAACACCAAAGACACAAATCACATATCAAGTGATGTCTCACAAGAAGAAATGAGTGGACACTGGTGCTAGAATGGACCAAAACATCATTGTGGGAGAGTACAAGAACAGTAAAGTGGGAGGGGGTGGATGCGGGAGCAGGGGGAGGGAAAAGGACATGTGGGACCTTTGGGGGTGGGGAACCAGAAAAAGGGAAATGAATTGTAAATATAGAATATATACAATTAAAAAAAAAAAGAAAAAAAAAGAAAGAAAAAAAAAGAAAAGAAATAGCTCAATTAAAAAAGGGGCACAGGTCTAAACAGAATTTTCAATAGAGGAAACTCAAATGGCTGAAAAAACTCTTAAACAAATGTCCATCATCATTAGCTATCAGGAGAATGCAAACCAAAAGTACTTTGAGATCCCATCTTATGCCTGTCAGAATGGCTAAGATCAACAGAACAAGTAATGGCTCATGATGGCAAGGATGTGGAGTAAAAGGAGCACTCATCTGTTGGTAGTGGGAGTGGAAACCCACTATGGAAATCAGTGTGGTGGTTCCTCAGGGAATCAATCTACCTCAAGATCCAACAATATCACTGTTGGGCATATACCTAAGGAATGTTTCATCCTACCACAGAGATAAATGCTCAGCAGTATTATTGCTGCTCTTTTCATACTAGTCAGAAATTGGAAACAACCTAGATGTTCCTCAGTGGAAGAATAAATAAGGAAAATATGGTACATTTACACAATGGAGTATTGCTCAGCTTTTAGAAATATGTCATTATGAAATTTATAGACAAATGGATGGAACTAGAAAAAACATCCTGAGTGAAGTATCCTAGACCCAGAAAGATAAATGTGGTATGCATTTGCTTAGATATAGATATAGATATAGAGATAGAGATATACAGATACAGATATAGATATAGATATAAATAGAGATAGAGATAGAGATAGATGGATATAGATAGAGAGATATAGATATATAGATATAGATAATAGCTGTTAAGTCAATGATAACCAAGCTAGAATCCATAGAGCCACAGAGGTTAGGTACAGAGTAATGAGCTCTCATTAGGAAAGGGAAACAGAATAAGTATTTATGGCTGGATGGGGAGGGGCTGAAATGGGAGGATTGGATCAAGTGGGGAGGGGGAGGAGAGAGGGGGTTGTGGAAGGGAATATAGAGACAGCTAAAATTAAGGACCATTTGAGGGGTAGGATGAAAACCACTACAGTAGGAAATCTCTCAATTATACACATGCATGAAAGCAATCTGAATAAAATTCTCATATATAGGTTATTGCCAGCCACCTCGGTGATTCTACAAAAAGAAGCGAGACCCTATTGCTGAAGACACCACATACTTCAGACACAGGAGCTGGAGGAGTAGATCTGGATCTGACCTGGAAGAGTTCTCACAAAGGACCAGCTCTCAGCTTTAGAAGGAGCCATGCATGCTGCTAATGGAGAAAAGCAACCAGTATTCTTACCTGTCTGTAAGCCCAATCAGCCACAGCAATGATCAGTGAAGTGAGATTTCTCTGGAAGCTACAATCGTGGCACTTACATCCTGGGCATAAGCAACGGCCTCCCAATGATCTTATGGTCTGTTGAATAAGAGGAAAGCCATGCCTGGCACTGTAAATGTAGCCAATCACTTGTGGCTATTTCAGCCACTGACCCTAGAGGAGAACCTGCTACTGCCTTCTTTCCTAAGCAAGTGTAATTCCAATCTGCATTCCAAACGCTTATCCTTGTACCTGCGGATTAGTGTGTCTCTCATTCCTCTTCATCAAGGAAACTTCTCTAGGCAGCAGAGTATATTACAGAAAGCCTCAGATTGTCAGATGCAGAGAGTGGTGATCTTGGAGTGCTCACCCTCAACGAATACATTTATAACACAATCCCAGTGCTTAATGATCAGGAAAAAATCTCAGAAAAGGTAGTTGAAAGATCATAAGAGCTAAGGACCAGCACTTTTGTGTGACAGCCTCTTCTTTAAGAGGGTGGTGGTGGGATGAAATAAGGTAGGGGAGGGGTGGATCTGGGTTTTATTGCTGTGAAGGGACACCATGAGCAAGACACCTTTTTTTTTTTTGGTTTTGTTTTTTTGTTTTTTGTTTTTGTTTTTTGTTTTTGTTTTTGTTTTTTCAAGACAGGGTTTCTCTGTATAGCCCTGGCTATCCTGGAACTCACTCTGTAGACCAGACTGGCCTGGAACTCAGAAGTCCACCTGCCTCTGCCTCCCAAGTTCTGAGATTAAAGGCATACACCACTACTGCCCAGCAAGAAAACTCTTATAAAGGCAAACACTTACTGGAGCTGGCTTAAAGTTTCAGAGGTTTAGTCCATTGTCATAGCAGGAAGCATGACAGCATCCAGGCAGTCATGGTGCTAGAGGAGGCAAAAAGTTCTACGCCTTGGTCTGAAGGCAGCCAGGAGGTAACTATCTTCTGTACTGGGTGGAGTCTGACCATAGGAGACTTCAAAGCCCTCCCACACAGTGACACACTTCCTCCAACAAGGCCACACTTCCTCCAATAAAGCCACACATCCTAAGAGTGCCACTCCCTATGGCCAAGCACTCAAACACATGACTCTATAGGGGCCAGAACTCTTTAAACCACCACAATCTGGGAGTTTGGAGAGAATTTTCTTAAATATGGTGCAGACATGCAGATATACTGTATGAATTCTCTAAGAATAAATCTATTATACATATATCTATCATCTGTTGAATACAATCTATGTATTGTCTATCATAATCTATGTATATATCTATCATCTATAATCTTTCTATGTATATCTTCTGTCTGTTTAACTACCTATCATCTACAATCTCTATATCTATCTTTCTTTCTTTCTTTCTTTCTTTCTTTCTTTCTTTCTTTCTTTCTTTCTTTCTTTCTTTCTTTCTTTCTTGATAATGGGAGACCCCAGCATGCTTGACTTCTACAAAATAAACACTCTTTGCATTTACATACTCTTTGAGTTCGGGGTGTCATTCTTCAACGAATCATGGGCTCTTACAATATTTTGGTGGTGGGAGCTCAAGTTCAAGTGGATCAAGAACTGCCACATAAAACCAGATACACTGGAACTTATGGAGGAGAAAGTGGGGATGAATCTTGAACACGTGGGCACAGGGGAAATTTTCCTGAACAGAACATCAATGACTTATGCTCTAAGAACACGAATCGACAAACAGGACCTCAAAGCTTCTGTAAGGCAAAGGACACTGTCAATAGGACAAAACAGCAACCAACAGATTGGGAAAAGATCTTTACCAACCCTACATCTGATAGAGGGCTAATATCCAATGTATACAAAGAACTCAAGAAGTTAGTCTCCAGAGTCAAATAACCCTACCAAAATTGGGGTACAGAGCTAAACAGGGAATTCTCAACTGAGGAAACTCAAATGGCTCTAAAGCACCTAAAGAAATGTTCAGCATCCTTAGTTATCAGGGAAATGCAAATCAAAACAACACTGAGATTCCACCTTACACCAGTCAGAATGGCTAAGATGAAAACTTTAGGGGACAGCAGTTGCTGGAGAGGATGTGGGGAAAAAGGAACACTTCTCCATTGTTGGTGGGATTGCACGCTGGCAAAAACACTCTGGAAATCAGTTTGGCCATTCCTCAGAAAATTGGACATAGTACTACCAGAGGACCCAGCTATACCACTCTTAGGCATATACCAAGAAGATGCTCCTACATGTAATAAGGACACATGCTCCACTATGTTCATAGCTGCCTTATTTATAATAGCCAGAAGATGGAAATAACTCAGATGTCCCTCAACAGAGGAATAGATACAGAAACTATGGTATATATACACATTGAAGTACTATTCAGCCATTAAAAACAATGCATTCATGAAATTCTTAGGAAAATGGATGGAACTAGAAAGTGTCATCCTGAGAGAGGCAACCCAATCACAAAAGAACACACATGGTATGCACTCAATAATAAGCGGATGCTAGCCCAAAAGCTCAAAATAAAAAGTTACAATTGATGTCTCTTTCTAATTAATCTTTTGAGAGCTGTCTGTTCATTTCATATACCTGTTATTGGATTGTTGGGGTCTGGGGTTTTTAGTGCTTTTTTTTTATCATACATTCTGAGTGTTAATCTTTTGTCAGATGTATAGCTAACAGTGATGTCTCCCCTTCTTTGCTGTTTCTTCACTCAACTAACAGTTTCCTATCCTATTGCCAGTCCATGGTAGCATTTCCTGAGCTATTTGATTTTTTTCCCCCTAGGATGTTCTTGCCTGTGCCCATATCTTGAAGTGTTTTCTTCAAGATATGTTTTCCTTTAATGGTTTCAGCATTTCTGGTCTTATGTTCATGTATTTAAACATTTTGGGTTAATTTTTGTACAAGTTACTAGGTAGGAAACTGACTTCATTCTTCTACAGGTGGACCATTTCCCTCATATCTGTTGAAGAATCTCTTTCTACAATGTACGTTCTATACTTTGTAAAAACTCAGGAGGCTGCTGCTGGTGACTGTGGCTGGCAGCTGTTCCTGGTGGGTTTGTCTCTGGGTTGACCATTTAGTGTTATTAGTTTGTGCACCAGGTTTGAATTAGTACTATACTCTTTTCTGTTACCACGTTTCTACAGTATAATCTGAAATCAGCAAACCCCCAGGAATTGTCCCTTATGTTGAGTTTAGTTTGGGGTCCTATTTCCACATGAACTTTTTCCTACTCTGTAAGGCATGCCAGTAGAATTTTGATAAGCTTCGCGCTGATTTTGTAGACCACTTTTGATAATAGAGCCATTTTCGCCACTTATCCTGCCAATGCGCAAATGTGAGAGGATATTTTTTTTCATTTTCTGGTTCCTTAATGTTTTTCATCAGTGTTTTTAAGGCTTACAGAGAAGCCTTACCTCCTCCATTAGGTTCCTTTCCAGAATAGACTCTCTCTCATCCTGTCCTACTTTCTAAAATTTTCTTTCTTTCCCACTGAACTCCGGTGCCTTTCCATAGTCACCCACAAATGAGGGCAACTGCTCTGCAGCCGTCTCTGGATGGTTCCCTGGAGAGATCTCAGCCAACACGAGAGAGTTGTCCTCCATCTTTCCTCAAGTTAATTTTTGAGTTTTTTTTTTTTTTTAAAACTGGTTATTCAAGGAATGTGTTGTTCATTTCTAAATATTTGTCAGGTTTCCAAGATTCCTCTCACTATTGATTTCTACTTTCAAACCATTGCGGTCAGGAAAAATACCTGATGTATTTTCAATCCTCATAAATGTGTTAAGGCTCATTTTGTGACTGAACACGTGATCATTTCTCACGTGCTTGTGAAGAATGTGAATTTAGCCACTTTTGGATGGAGCGTTCTCTATTGTGTCTGTTACATCTATTTCATCTAAAGCACTTCTCAATTCCAGTGTTTTCCTATTCTTTCTAGAGTATCTGTCCCTTGCTAAAAGTAGTTTGTTATAATGACTTTCATGAGTTGGCTCTCTGGTGAGTGGAAACATACTTGTAGCGGTCATGTCTTCTTGATGAACTGACACCTTGTCATTAGATAATCCCTCCTTGATGGTCCATTTTTTAAAGTAGACACTTATTGACACTCCCTTGTATGCTGTTGCTTCTTTGTTTTTATAAGTAGATACTTATTGACACTCCCCTGTGTGCTGTTTGCCTCTTTGTGTTTTCTTTCTCTGTGTACAGATATTCCTACAGTCTTTGGGGTTTATATACAAGTTTTACCATCTCTCCAAATTGACTCTCTGTGTGTTCTTTAAAATAAACTAAGTCTTCTACAGGCATGATATAATTGGGAATTGTTTAGTTACTCAAACACTCCAAACTTTTTGAGATTTATTTGATTTTTATTTTATGCTTCATGAGATTAAGTGGTGCCTTTATCATCTTGGAGGCCCCATTTTGCACACATGACGTATCTCACGATGAGCAACTCAATTTTTGTTACCTAAAACAGTTTTGTTCACAATCCTGTGAGTTATGAAGGGCGACTTTTATTTATTTAATACTTTAGATACATTGTCCCATTCTGTCCCGACCTTGAGAAGATCTGAGAAACCAAATTCTAGACCAGCTAGAACTCCCTTACCTGTTGCTTCTTTTCTCCTGATACCTTCAGGACTCTCTTTGCCTTTGGTTGTAGAAAAATTGTCTCGGTGTAGCTTTCTTTGAATTGAATCTGATTTGCAGATTTTCAAGCTATGTCTTTTATACACATTTTATATGTGTGTTTGCTTGTATGTATGAATATATGAATGTATGTATGTATGCCATGTGCAAAGTAGTGTCTACAGAGGTCAGAAGATGACGGCAAATCTCCTAGAACTCCATGGAGTGACCGATAGCTGTCAGCCACCACATGAGTGGGAACTGAACTGAGGTTCTCTGCAAGACCAGACAATGCTTTTAACCTACTGAGTTCTCTCTCCAGCACCTCAGACATTAGTCTTTAAATAATAAGTTTAATGTAATTTTTGTAACTTAAAGACTAGATTTCTTGATGTACTATAAGCCCTATAGGCTTTATTCCTCTTCATTATTTTTAAATAATAATCCATCTTCTGATGAATTTCAGTTGTTATTGATCCTGCTCAGTCAATTACATGGCTATGTTTTTAATAGCATTTTTAAAAATATCCTAGTTACTGCATTCTTCTTCACTGCTGAACTCAGGTTTTCAATTTTTATTTCAATCTCTATTAAATTTCCCATTTCTCATTAGCACGGTTTTCCTGTTTTATTTAATTGTTTCTCTGTGTTATCTTGAAGTTTTCTGAGTTCCATAATTAATTGCTCTCAGAATTCTTTGTCAAGCAGTTTATAGATCTCCATTTGGGGAGCTGGGGGGGGGGGTGTCAGCCACTGTTTTGTGGGATTTTTTTTTTTTTTTTATACAAAGGGAGATACTTTCTGGACGGGATCTTGCTAAGTAGCTCAGGTTAGCTTCAAACGTGTGGTGATCCTTCTGATTCAGCCTTCCAAGAGCTGGGATTGCAGGTGTGTATCACAACGTGTCTGTGTGTCTGTGTCCGTGTCTGTGTTTACTGGTCCTGGTCTTGCTAGTTTTTCGTGCTTTGTCTTACCTACACTGATATTTATACATATGTGGAAGCAGCCCTTTCCTTCTGGGCTGGTTTTGATCACTGTTTTGGTTGTGATCCTTCGACAGTAGAGCCTTGGTTGCTGTTTTGTCCCCCCCCCCTTGGTTTTGTTTGTCTTCTTGCATGCACGGGGTGGAACCCGGTATCTTACTGGTGGTGAGCAAGCATCCTACCACAGAGCTACATTTCTAGCCCCCTAAGAACAGGGAATGCAAAGACTGACTAAATGCTATTAGAGCTCCCAAAAGCAGCAAGAGCGCCGTAAGACTCTCTGCATAGCTGTCAGCCGAGAACAGCGCTGTTGAGGTTTGTCAGAATCCCATGTGGTAAGGCATCTTTGGGGAGGAAAATTGTTAAAACCCAAACCCAGTGATCTCTTTGACCAGGGAGCCAACAGCCAGGCTCAGGTAATATTTCTTTTATCTTTTTTTTTTTTTTAAGTTTAAAGAAATTGTGCTTTGAAGAAATCCACCCTTATCCCTTCTCCTTAGGTTTCCTCTTCCCCACCGCTTTGCATGTGTGGTTTTTTTGTTTGTTTGTTTTTGATAAAACCCAGAGTCCACTTACTATTGGCCATATGAGCAAAAGGGTAGAGTCATCTACTAGAGAACATAGGTTTAGAATCATCTACTGGAACACAAGTAGTCTCACAGGGGCCACATCTTTGCAGAAAACCAATTCTTCCCTTGGCAGCCATAAATGTCCAGTAGCTCTTCAGTGGGTGGCTGTCCCTTATCTCTAGGCTTTAAGAACTCCTGAATAAAGCACTCACACACCTCTTTGACCAGAGTTTACATTTTAGTCCTTCAGATGCTGCAGGACCCAGCCTATTTCAGAAGCCTTCAGACAACCCACACAGGCCTCATAGGCTGGACAAGGGAGACACAAGCAGGCCTGGAGCTATTCTCCCTTAGATCAGTCCTCGCCCAGACTCTGCCCAGGAGATGGAGTGCACGATGACCTGGAGGGCTGAGGCAGTAGTCAACCACAAGGACTAGACTACCTGGCCTTGCTCCCAGTCTGTGACCAGAGGAGCCTTCAAATATTCCACCACGTGGGTCTGCTTGATGTCCTCCATGTGTAGGAGACTGAGGCTCAGGGCTTGCTACAAGTGGTATGGAGAGCAGCAGGAGGCATTCACAAATGGGTCAACAGCCTTTCCTAGCTGTTCTGCGGCTCTGGGGGAGGTGAAGATACATCAGCTACAGGTTCTGCTGGGTGTGAGGGCCAGAGAGTGGGGTCTGGATTCATCCAACCTGCAGTGTGGTGAGGAGAGGGACCATGAGGTCATCTAGGCAAACCCCTCAAAGCACATGTCTAAAAAGGAAGATGGTGCCAGTTCTTCTCCTGCATAACCTGAGAGGACCTGGGCTAGATATGACAGGCAGATACCTTGGGTTAGGCAGGCTGTTTCATGACAGTAAGAGTTGAGGTTGACTGGAGATGCTGAAGGACAGCAGCCTGGAAGACAGGGACTGAGACCAAGATACTAAGGTATAGAAGAGCCTGTTGTTTGCACAAGCTTCTTACTGGGACTTGGGAATGAGCATCCTAGGCCAAAGTGTATGCAAAAAGGTTTCAGCAGAACCTGTAGCTCTCTAGGCTTCTAGTTTCTCCCCCTGACAGTCTCTCTCCCACCTCAGCTCATTTGGGGGAAACATTATTTTCAGTCCTCACAGCCCCTGATTGACTTTGTTAACTGTCTCCTCTCCAGAAGAAGTGGCCTTGAGTAACCCATAGCAGCTCCCCTAATGGCTAGCACTCCAGGGAGAATTCACTGGACAACAAGCCAGAACCATCTGGGGACGATGGGTCCAGAGCCCAGGACAGGGTAGATGGAGTGCAGTGAAGATTCCAGTGCTGGGGAGCCCTCAGTCCCACCTGAGGTCACTTACACCACCTGGCTGTGCCCCAAGGTCAGGCCACCCACGTTCTGATGCAGCCAAACCACAGACCAAGACTGCTTACATCCCACAGCCCATCTGTGTGTCCAGAACCCATGAGAACATAGTTCCCAGTAGGGATTCCACACTCCTCATGCTATGGACTGCTATACTGGTCTTCCCCAAAAGCCTCCTGTGTTGACCGCAGCTCCTCTTGAACCCTGTGTTTCTACTGAGCTGCCTGTTCTCCACAGGGATCCCCGAGAATCCTGAACCTTCATTATGCAGAACATAATGGGACAGTTACCTGATCATGGCCCTGACCAGTGTGTGCCTCAGTTTCTCCACTTGGAAGGTGGGGTTGCTCAGAGACACTGAGAGAGTGAGGAGGGGATGATGTGGCAGCATCTGTAGCTTGTGTTTGCTTGTTTCCTGGAATTTTACACAGGAAAGCCAATGTCCTCTGAGGACCCCGGCTCTGTGGTCTCCTATCTTGGACAGCTGGCACACGCCAGTGCCCAGATTGTCTCGGAAGTCCAAGCACATTTCCTAATAGCCATAAACCCATTTACATTGTGGGGGATACTGAATCCATATGTTTCCAATTTGTTTGCTTCCTAATGACCCCGTATTATCTTGGTTATCATTGTAAAGCACCAGACTCCTGTATGACTAGAAAGTTAAGATTTCAGTCTTTTGTGGAAGGAACAAATACAACCCCAAATTAACCTAAAGGGTGGGGTAACTCAGTATTTTGGAGTGAAAAGCACCCAGAGTCAGCCCACCAGAGAATCACTAGCAGTGACCAGTTGTGCACAGAAGAACACGTGGGCCCCATGGATAGCAGGGGGAGCTGGGGCAGGAACACAGAATGAGGGTGGATATTACCTATGGCTTCAGGAGTGTGTGCAGCCTGGGAACACGGGAGGACATGAGGAGGGTAGCATGGTAAAAGGTGGATCTAGGTGATGGGGTCAGACTCACTGGTGAGTTTCAGCTCTGTACTCCCAGCCCATTGAACCCTCAGCTGTCCTTCCTTCTCCCCATGTGTGTCTTATGGGCATGTTTGTGTGAGCGTGTATATATGTGTATGTGGGTTTATGCACATAGCTGTGTGGAGGCTAGAAGTTGACAGCTTCTTCAATCTCTCCATGTTTTTTGAGATGAAGTTCTCGCACTAAACTTGAGGCTCATCAGTTTGGCTAAGCTGTCTGGCTGGTAAGCTCCAGGGATCAATTTTCCTCCTGCCCCAGTACTAGAATTACAGACACGTATCACTCTGCTCACATGTTAGACATGCATCACTGTGCTCATGTGTTACAGACATGTATCACTGTGCTCACATGTTAGACATGTATCACTGTGCTCATGTGTTACAGACATGTATCACTGTGCTCATGTGTTAGACACATATCACTGTGCTCATGTGTTAGACACATATCACTGTGCTCATGTGTTAGACATGTATCACTGTGCTCATGTTACAGACATGTATCACTGTGCTTATGTGTTACAGACACATATCACTGTGCTCATGTGTTACAGACATGTATCACTGTGCTCATGTGTTACAGACACATATCACTGTGCTCATGTGTTACAGACACGTATCACTGTGCTCATGTGTTACAGACATGTATCCCTGTGCTCATGTGTTCATTTTATGACTGCTGGGGACCTGAATTCATGTCTTCACACTTGCACAATATGCACTCCCTCACTAAGCCACCTCTCCAGCCTCAGATCTCAGCATCTTGCCAATCTGAGAAATGGGATGCCAGAGCTCACAGTGCACCCCAAGAGCTCGACTCTTGGAGGGAGCTTCAGGACTGACTGAAGGCCTGGGTAGGGGCAGCCAGAGGTCTTCAAGTATAGCCTCAGGCCTTCCCTAAACAGCACTTTCAAACAATGAATTAGAAATAGGGCTGTGCATTTTATTCTAGAAGGTCTAGCCAAAGAAATAAGGCAAGAAAAATACTGGGAAACGGTAGACACTCAAATAGGACAGGGACAGGTGAAACTCTGCTGATGGCAAACATTTTCATGTAGGAGAAAAAAAAACATAACTACACACACACACACACACACACACACACACATACACACACCACTAAAATAAATGCAGTAAACTCACAGACTGTAAAATCTGCAAAGACCAGTTATGCTTTTCTTTTTAATTAGAAACCCGTTAACCCCAGTTTGTGCTGTCACTATAGTCCTGGATATGGCCATCCCTCAGAGGCCTTCATTTGTCCACAGAGCCTCAGATAGGGGTTGATGACCCCTTTCTATGCCATAAATATTTACTGGCTTGTTCTTGTGCAGGACTTATGTAGACAATGATAGTTGTTCTGAGAACATGGGTCCTGTATCCCTGTCCTGTCCTGAAATCAGTTTCACC
This sequence comes from Apodemus agrarius, assembly GCA_964023405.1. Classification (NCBI taxonomy): domain Eukaryota; kingdom Metazoa; phylum Chordata; class Mammalia; order Rodentia; family Muridae; genus Apodemus; species Apodemus agrarius. The sequence goes on from OZ030011.1 coordinate 13,610,558, forward strand.
CTGGTTTTCTCTGACTTCTGACATCTGGCTGGCTTTTCAGTATTTCCATCACCCCTACCCTCCATTTCTACAACAATCCATTGTGGAGGTATGCACAAGAGAGAGAGAGAGAGAGAGAGAGAGAGAGAGAGAGAGAGAGAGAGAGAGAGAGGAAAGGAGAGGGAGAGAGACAGAGAGGGAGGGAGGGAAGGAGAGGGAGAGGGACAGAGAGACAGAGAAGGAGGGATGGAGGGAGGAAAGGGGAGAGAGAGACAGAGAGAGGGGGAGGGAAGGAGAGGGAGAGAGAGAGAGACAGAGAGAGAGAGAGAGAGAGAGAGAGAGAGAGAGAGAGAGAGAGAGAGAGAGAGAGTTGTAGATGTTCCATTTGTGGCTCGGCCATCTACTGACACAGTATTCATTTTGTTGGACCAGTTGTACATTTCTGCATCACCCATCATCAGCTGCACAAAGAAACTCCTTTGATGAGGTCTCCTTTGATGAGCAACACTCTGTATGAATACAGAGATGATATCTGGAGAACAATTTGATACTTATCCATTCGGCAGATTGAGCTTCCTAACTATGGGTTCTTGGTTTGCAGTGTCAGGCATGGGTTTCCTCCTGTGGAGCTGTTCTTAAATCCAGTCACAAAGCAGTTGATTACCCTATAACATACCTACCACTATGGAGTATTACAGGTCACAGGGTTCACACTGATAAGACTGTTGATGTCCCCATGATTCCAGGAAACCTACACAATATCTTCTGGTAACACAGAAGCTATCTATCCAGCAGAGAAGAAATTCCTGGTCAGTACTGACTTTATATCTCTCTGTCCTGTGTGCAGCCCGTGGGGTCTTCAGCAATAGGGTTAGCTCACCATTAAATTCAGGCAAGCAAGCATAGGCAGTAGCAATAGCCTATATTGTTGTGAGGGCTGGTAGAGAAAATCCATTATGTTTATATATAACAATAACAAATTACCTGAAAAGAAATTAAGAAAACAATCTCACTTGCAATCGCTAAAGCCTATTCAGGAGAGTAGTTAACCAAGGAAGTGAAGGATGCATGTGCCGAACTCTGTCGATCATTGATAAAAGAAACACAGCAAGACACCAATAAGTGGAAAGATAGCATGTGGTAGCTTTCTGTGATTGGAAGAATTAATGTTGTTAAAATATCCAAATTACCCACTGTGATCTACAGATCAATGCGCAGTTCTGATGTCATTTTTCACAGAACTAGAGGAAAAAATTGAGATTCGTATTGAACAATAAATGGCCCCAATTAACCATAGCAATCCTGATCAAAGAGAACAAAACTGGAGGATCCACAATACCTGAATTAAAAATCAATTACACAGTGGTGATCCAAACACTATGGTACTCACATCCCAACTGGGCACTTCAATCAATGTAATGGCATAGAGCATTCAAGGGTATATTCACACATCTCTATGCCAAAAGCATACCCTGGGGAAAGGACAGAGGCTTGAATACTTTGTGTTGGGAAAACTAGATATTCACATGCAATACAGGAAACTGAACCATTATCACACACACCATATACAAAGATCAACTTCCAAACCTTAAAACTTACTACATGTGTGGTTTGAATATGCTTGGCCCAAGGAATGACACTCTTAGGAGGTGTGGCTGTGTTGGAGTAGGTGTGGCTTTGTTGGAGGAAGTGTGTCACTTTGGGGGTGGGTTTGGAGACCCTCCTCCTAGTTGCCTTGAAGACAGTCTTCTCCTGTTTGCTTTCAGAATAAGATGTAGAACTCTCAGCTCCCCCTGCACCATGCCTGCCTGGATGCTCTCATGCTTCCTGCCATGATGAAAATAGGTTAAATCTCGGAACCTGTAAACCAGCCCCAGTTAAATGCTGTCCTTTATAAGAATTGCCTTGGTCATGGTGTCTGTTCACAGCAATAAAACCCTAAGACATTACATAAGACCCCAAACTGTACAATTACTAGAAGAAAACAAGAGGGAGCAGTTTCCATTACATTGAGACATTGGCTTTGGCTTTAAACAGCTTAGCATGCTTTTTTTGAGGTAAAGTCTCACTATGTAGTCTTGACTAACTTGAAACTCACTAAAGGACCAGGCTACCTTGAAGACACAGAGATCTACCCTCTCTACCTCCCAAGTGCAAAATTAAAGGAGTATGCCACCACATCCACCAGCTTAGATATACATATACATATACATATACATATACATGTACATGTACATGTACATGTACATGTACATGTACATGTACATATACATATACATATACATCAAAGCAAAGAAAAATACACAAGCAAAAACAGTTCTTGACAGAGGCAAAATAACAGCTAAAAAGCAGAGGAAACCATTTTTAAGTTGCACATCAGAAGGTTAATATCTAAAGTACATAAGGAACTGAAACAATCCAACCAAAACAAAATTCTAGTTGTAGAATGAGTGAAGACCCCAAAGGAGACTTTTTTTCTTTAAAACATTTTTTTCTTTAGTAATTTCATACATGAATACCATACTTTAGGTCACACCCACCCTTGCCCTACTTCTTGCTTTCCTTTTTCAACTTCTTCAGGATCCCTCCACATTCCCCCCTCCCATCTTCATGTCTTCTGCACTTTTTTAAATAACCCACTGAGTCCAGTTAACAATGCCTGTACATCCATGGGTACAGGGCCCCATCCACTGGGGCATGGGCCACCTCTGATGACACCTGACTCTCCTTCATACAATGATGATCAAATGGCCATCAAATAGCTCTTCTGTGTCTATCCTCTGGTCAATGAGTAAGAATGCTGTACCTGTACACAGTAGGGTATCTTTCAAACTTTGCAAAGGATGGAATTCAGTCACTTATGACCGACAGCATGAGTCCACGGGAAGCCAGAAACCACAAGCTCTCATTACACGTGGCAACTGAGAGCATTAACTTTGGATCTGGGAGGCTGATGATTCAGTGTGTAACCGTGCAAGCAGACTGCTGGGACCCCCTCACCACGTGCTTGGGTGAGACTCTTCATCTCTGAACGGGAGCTACTTTCATCTAAGTAAAGCTAAGAGAAACCATCTCCACTCCACCCTGTTGATGGTCTATCAGTTCTCTTCACACCATGGGTCCAGGGATGCCCACGGAGATCAAGATACATCTCCTGTCCTACCACACCCTGCCAGATCCAGGGTGTCCTCGGTTCTGCTTCCGCTCACTGAGCACATTTGGATCGTGACTCTCACTGCAGAGCCAACAGCCCACTCACTGGCCACCAGAAGCTGGGTGTTTGGCAGGCCCAAGGCAGCTCTGGGCAGTAAACACTTCCTACTGGCATGAGGGGAAAGAGGCTCTGGTCTCAAGGGTCCTTGGTCTCTGCTTCACTTTGCTGCTCCAAGTAGCCATTGAGGAATCTGGCCACCAAGAGTGGGAACTCCCAAGCTGGCAGGACACACCGTCCAGGGGACCCTGGGCTCTCCAGTAAGGTACACAGGTCTTGCTTCACTGTTGGGTAATGCTCCCGTGGTTATGACCAGGATTTTGCAAGAAGCGATGTTTATGCGATGTTTTACCACTGGCAATTTGCTTGTGGTTTTTGGTTCGTGCCAAACCAGTCTCCAAAGACTGGAGTTCTGGAAACACACAGGGGGGCATATGAAACCGAGCCTGCTGCCTTCAGAGCTCAGACTTGAAGCAGAACTCGGCTCACACTGCCTCCTAGGGCATTCCTCAGGCATCAAAGACATGAGCAGAGCAGCAGGGCTCTGGTGCCTCCATCATAAGCAGACACTCTCCACTCTGTCCTCCAGCCCAGGCTCAGGCTGTTTGGCTATTGTCACACCTCCCACTTAACATCCTAACCCCAGGGAACTAAGCTAGTTTTGCAGAGGCAAGCCCAAAGCAGGGTACTGTCTCTACTGGGCCAGATCATTCCTCACGACCTAGCTCTCCTCTATGCCCCCCTGTTACCCAGTATCTCTAGGCTATAACTAGGAATTCTTCTCTGGGTTATTTCCCTAATAGTCCAAGTCCACACGGTTTGATCCTTCTTCGTGAAATGACACCCATTGCCATTGATACCCTAAGCTGTTTCACTCTCAGGACCACATCTCTCTGCCTCTACATGAACGATGCCAAAAGTTCCTGCCTGGAATTTTTGTTTCACCTTCCTGCACCCTCTTACTTTACACTCAGAGTCATACCCCAATAGTGTCCAGAGCAGATGCTTTGATAGGACGCCTAGAACACGTTGCAAGCCTCCACGGGTCCTACCCTCTCTCAACCCTTTCTTTCATGAATATACCTCCCCTGACTCCAATACCCTAGCCAGTCCCTCAGGCCTCTAGTGATACCCTCCAGAGCCTTGTATCCAGCAAGCCCAAAGCAGGGTACTGTCTCTACTGGGCCAGATCATTCCTCACGACCTAGCTCTCCTCTATGCCCCCCTGTTACCCAGTATCTCTAGGCTATAACTAGGAATTCTTCTCTGGGTTATTTCCCTAATAGTCCAAGTCCACACGGTTTGATCCTTCTTCGTGAAATGACACCCATTGCCATTGATACCCTAAGCTGTTTCACTCTCAGGACCACATCTCTCTGCCTCTACATGAACGATGCCAAAAGTTCCTGCCTGGAATTTTTGTTTCACCTTCCTGCACCCTCTTACTTTATACTCAGAGTCATACCCCAATAGTGTCCAGAGCAGATGCTTTGATAGGATGCCTAGAACACGTTGCAAGCCATCCAGCCGGGTCCTGACCCTCTCTCAGAACCCTTTCTTTCATGTATTAGTACCTCCCCTGACTCCAATACCCTGAAGCCAGTCCCTCAGGCCTCTAGTGATACCCTCCAGAGCCTTGTATCCAGCAAGCTTGCCACTGCAGTCATGCCCGGGCTTTGCTGTGTTCACTGGAGTGGGTGGCACAGTTCTAGGTTCCCATCAAATGGAATTTGTCCCTCATCTTACTCCATATATAAAACCAGATCAAATGAATTAAAGACTCAAATTTGTATTTTAATCTGTAAAGCTACTAAAAGTAAACAAAGGGAATTTGGTTGAGCAAGAATGGCCCCCACATACCCATTTATTTGAATGCTTAGTCACCAAAGAGTCGAATTGTTTGAGATAGATTAGAGGGAGTAGGAGGTGTGGTCTTATTACAACTAGTATGGACTAACTCTCTAAAACTATAAGCAAGCTCCCAATTAAATGTTTTCTTTTATAAGAGTTGCCTTGGTCATGGTGTCTCTTCATAGCAATAGAAAAGGAACTAAGGCAGTGAAGAACTTGATGACATCAACCTGGGCAATGATTTTTTTTTGGATTTGACTCCTAGGGGCACAAATGATAGAAGCAAAAGTAGACAAGTAGTATTGTAAAAGGTCATCAGCAGGTGAAAAGTGGAGCAGCTGGGACAGAAGTCTTCCCACCACCATTTGCACCAGGGAGCCTGGAAACTCCACAGCCTTCTGTGCATAGCCAACCAGGAGGGAGTGATCTCCCAGCAGGCTTTCACTTTTGAGTGCAGAGGTGAGATCTTTATCTTCTCTCTGGAGGGGATCCAGCTAGGAGCACACAGGGCCTAAGATCAGTGGAGCAACAGGGACTGAAGTCTTCCAGCCCACCACCATTTGCACTGGGGAGCCAGGAAACTCCAGTCTTCTGTGCATAGCCTTCCAGGAGAGAGAGAGATATCTCCCAGCAGTGTTTTCACTTTTGGGCTCAGAGGAGTAAGGACACAGGCTTACAGGCCCACAGGAGGAACAAACTCCAGCCAGAGACAAGAATACCAACTAGCACCAGATGGCAAAAGCAAACACAAGAACCCTACCAACAGAAACCAAGGCCACATGGCAACATCAGAAGCCAGTTCTCCCACCACAGCAAGTCCTGGATACCCCAAACACACCAGAAAAGTAAGAGTTTGATTTAAAATCATATCTCATGATGTTGATAGAGGACTTCAAGAAAGATTTAAGTAATTCCCTTAAAGAAATACAGGAGAGCCGGGCGGTGGTGGTGCATGCCTGTAATCCCAGCACTTGGGAGGTAGAGGCAGGTGGATTTCTGAGTTTGAGGCCAGCCTGGTCTACAAAGTGAGTTCCAGGACAGCCAGGGCTACACAGAGAAACCTTGTCTCAAAAATAAATAAATAAATAAATAAAGAAAGAAAGAAAGAAAGAAAGAAAGAAATACAGGAGAACATCAGTCAACAGGTAAAAGCCCTTAAAGAGGAAACACAAAAATCCCTTAAAGAAATACAGGAGATCATGGGTCAACAGGCAGAAGCCCTTAAAGAAGAAACACAAAAATCCCTTAAAGAATTACAGGAAAGCACAATCAATCACGTGAAGGAATTGAACAAAACCATCCAGGATCTAAAAGTAGAAGTAGAAACAATAAAGAAATCACAAAGTGAGACATCTCTGGAGATAGAAAACCTTGGAAAGAACTCAGGAGTTATAGATGCAAGCATCAACAACAGAATGCAAGAGATAGAAGAAAGAACCTCAGGTGCTCAAGAGACCATAGAAAACATTGACTCAAAAGTCAAAGAAAATACAAAATGCATAAACCTGGTAACTCCAAACATCCAGGAACTCCAGGACACAATGAGAAGACCAAACCTAAGGATTATAGGTAGAGACGAGAGCAAGGATTTACATCTTAAAGGCCCAGTAAATATCTTCAACAAAATTGTAGAAAATACTTTCCCTAACCTAGAGAAAGAGATGCCCATGAACATACAAGAAGCCTTCAGAACTCCAAACAGACTGGACCAGAACAGAAAATCTTCCCCGCACATAATAATCAAAACACTAAATTCACTAAACAAAGAAAGAAAGAATATTAAAGCAGTAAGGGCAAGTAACTTATAAAGGCAGACCCATCAGAATCACACCAGACTTCTCACCAGAGACAATGAAAGCTAGAAGATCTTGGGCAGACCTCATACAGACCCAGAGAACACAAATGCCAGCCCAGGCTACTATACCCAGCAAAACTCTCAATCATTATAGATGGAGAAACCAAGATATTCATGATAAAACCAAATTTGCACAATATCTGTACACAAATCCAGCCCTATAAAGGATAATTGATGGAAAATGCCAACACAAGGAGGGAAACTACACCCTAGAAAAAGCAAGAAAGTAATCTTCTTCCAACAAACCCAAAAGAAGATACCCACACAAACATAAAAATAACATCAAAAATAACAGGAAGCAACAATTACTATTCCCTAATATCTCTTAACAACAATAGACTCAACTCCCCAATAAAGGTAAATGGTTAGACCTGGAAAATATCATCCTGAGTGAGCTAACCCAATCACAAAAGAATGCACATGAAATGCAATCACTGATAAGTGAATATTAATGAGCCCAGAAGCACTAAATACTCAAGACACAAATAGCAAGTCAAATGATTCCCAAGAAGAAAGGAGAGGACCCTGGGCATGTAAAGATTGCATCCAGTTTAGTAAAGAAACCGAGGGGGGAGGGGGAATGATTGGGGAATAGTTGGGGGGGAGAAGAACTATGGGAACTATGGTGGGTGGGAACTGGGAAAGGGGAAAGCCTTTGAAATGTAAACATAGAATATAGAAAATAAAAATAACTAAAAAAAATATACATATACATTACATATACATATATATACATATATATGTATATATGTATACACACACACACACACACACACACATATATATATTATATATATATATATATATATATATATATATATATATATATATCATCAGCAAAGATGGCCTAATGGTATGGGAGCAGAAGTGAGGTGACAGTTATAAACCATGCTCAACAGGTTAGTACAAAAAGCCAGAGAAAGAATTCATATAACTCAAAGGCCAGGGAAAGCCTGATTAAAAATGGACAAAGTGGGTCCACCTGAGGCACAGACAGAGGTGCGTTGCCTGCTGTCCTCTGATCTCTATTGTCTCCATGGCTCACTCTGCCATCCCAAGGAGTCTTTTGGGATCCCAGGAGGATTATGCTTAGATCTCTCCCCAGCAATCCCCTACCAGCTAGGTCCAACTGGGAAATAACCAGCAAATGTGAGTGGCATCCTGTTCCATGAGCTCCTCTGTCAGGCTCTGCCTGCCTCCCTGAGGAGTCCTACTGGCATTAGGAACATATAATCAACACCAGAAGCAACCCAATAGCTAAAGGAGAGTATATGAACACAAATAACAAGAGCCAGGATGATATGGCAGCACTAGACCCAGCACTAATGCCACAGCAGGCCCTGGACACCCTAACACAGGTGAAACACAAGAAGATGACCTTAAATCCAATCTTATAAAGAGGATAGAGGCCTTTAAAGAGGAAATGAGTAAATCACTTAAAGAAATACAGGAAAATACAATCAAAGAGGTGAAGGAAATGAATAAAACTGTCTAATAACTGAAAATGGAAATAGAAGCAATAAAGAAATACAAACTGAAATCATCCTGAAGATGAAAAACCTAGGGAAGAGAACAGGATCTACAGATGCAAGCATCACCAACGCAATGCAAGAGAAAATATCAGGTATAGAAGATAGGATTGAAGAAATCAATAGACTGGTCAAAGAAAATGTTAAACTTAAAAGTTCATGACACAAAATATCCAAGAAATCTGGGACAGCATGAAAAGACCTGACTTTTCAACAGAGACTCTAGAAGCCAGAAAGGCCTGGGCACATGTTTTGCAGACTTTAACAGGCCTCAGATGTCAGTCCACACTACAATACCCAGCAAAAGTCTCAATCACCATAGATGGGGAAACCAAGATATTCCATGACAAAACCAAATGTAAACAATATCTATGTACAAATCCAGTCCTAGAGAAGATAATAGAAGGAAAACTCCAACCTAAAGAAGCTAACTACACCCAAGAAAACACAGGAAATAATTCACACTAACAAAATCAAAAGAAGGGAGACATAACAACAGACACCAAGGAAATCCAAAGAATTATCAGGTCTTGCTTCAAAAGCCTGTACTCCACAAAAATTAGAAAATCTAAATGAAATATATGATTTTCCAGATATATTCCACTTATCAAAGTTAATAGTCCTATAACCCCCAAGGAAAGAGAAGCAGTCATTAAAAGTCTCCGAACTAAAACCAGCCCAGGCCAGATGGTTTAATACAGAGTTCTACCAAACTTTCAAAGAAGTGCTAATACCAATACTCCTCAAAGTAGTCCACAAAATAGAAACAGAAGGAAAATTGCCAAATCTATTCTATGAGGTCACAGTCACCTTGATATGTTAACTACACACCGACTCAACAAAGAAAAATAATTTCAGACAAATTTCCCTCATGAACATTAATGGAAAATTATTCAATAAAATACTCATAAACCAAATATAAGAACACACATCAAAAATATAACACAGCATGATGAAGTAGGCTTTATCCCAGAGATGCAGGGGTGGTTTAATATATGAAAATCCATCAATCTAATATACCATATAAACAAACTGAAAGGAAAAAAGCACATGATCATCTCCTTAGATGCTGAAAAAGTCTTTGACAAAATCCAACACCCCTTCGTGTTAAAAAAGTCTTGGAGAAAACAGTAATACAAGGTTCATATCTAAACATAATAAAGGCAGTATACAGCAAGACAATAGCCAGCATCAAATTAAATGGAAACTTAAAGCAATTCCACTAAAATCAGGGACAAGACAAGGTTGTTCACTCTCTTCCTATCTCTTCAATATACTTGAAAATTTAGCCAGAGCAATAAAACAACAAAAGGAGATCAAGAAGATACAGATTGAAAAGGAAGAATTCAAAGTACCTTTGTTTGCAGACGATACGATAGTATACATAAGTGACCCCAGAAATTCTACCAGAAAACTACTACAATTGATAAACACCTTCAGCAAAGTGGCTGGATATAAAACTAACTCAACAATATCAGTAGCCTTTCTTTATACAAGTGATAAATGGGCTGAAAAAGAAATTAGGGAAATGACACCCTTTATAATAGCCACAAATAATATAAAATATCTTGGTATAGCTCTAGCCATGCAAGTGAAAGGCATGTATGACAAGAACTTCAACTCTCTGAAGAAAGAAATTGAGGAAGACATCAGAAGATGAAAAGATCTCCCATGATCATGGACTGGTAAGATTAACAAAGTAAAAAATGGCCATCTCACCAAATCAATCTACAGATTCAAGGAAAATCAAATCAAAATACCAGTGCAACTCCTTACAGATGTTGAAAGAGAAATTCTCTACTTCATATGAATAAACAAAAAACCCAGGATAGCTAAAACAATCCTGTACAATAAAAGAACTTCTAGAGGAATCACTGTCCCTGATTTCAGGCTATATTACAGAGCAATAGTCATAAAATCCACATGGTATTGGCATAAAACAAACAGGTTGGTCAATGGAATCAAATTGAAGACCCAGAAGTAAACCTATACACCTATGGATTCTTGATTTTTTGACAAAGAATCCAAAACTGCACAAGAGAACAAAGAAAACATCTTCAACAAGTGGTGCTGCTCTGTATGGATGTCTGCATGTAGAAGAATGCAAGCAGACCCATGCATAAACTCAGGTCCAAGTGGATCAAAGATCTCAACATAAAACTGAACACACTAAATCTAACAAGAGAAAGTGGAGAATAGCCTTGAATGCATTGTTATGGTAGACAAATTCCTGAACTAAGATGAATGGGACCTCATGGAACTCAAAAGCTTCTGCAAGGCTAAGGACACTGTCAATAGGACAAAATGGCAGCCTAGAAAATGAGAAAGGATCTTCACCCACTCTATACCTGACAGGGGGCTGACATCCAAAATATATAACAAACACAAAAATTAGATACCATCCAACCAATCAACTCAATTTAAAATGTGGTATAGAGCTAAAACTTTTGGATTCTCAAAAGAGGAATCTCTAATAGTCAAAAAGCACTTAAAGAGTGTTCAACATCCTTAGTCATCAGGGAAATGCAAATCAAATGAACACTGATATTGCACCTTACATCCATCAGAATGGCTAAGATCAAAAACTTAAGGGACAACACATGCTGGCGAGGATGTGGAGCAAGGAGAAACATTCCTTCCTCCACTGCTGGTGGAGTGCAAACTTGTGCAAAACACTTTGGATATCAGTTTGGAGGTTTCTCGGAAAATTGGGAATAGTTCTACCCCAAGACTTAGCTATACCACTCCTGGGCATATACCCAAAAGATGCCCAACTATATCACAAGGACACTCATTTAACTATGTTCATAGCAGCTTTATTCGTGATAGCTAGAAGCTGGAAACAACCTAGATGCCCCTCAACTGAAGAATGGATAAAGAAAATGTGGTACATCTACACCATAGAATTCTACTCAGCTATGAAAAACAAAGACATGGATTTTGTAGGCAAATGGATAGAGTTAGAAAATATCACCCTGAGTGAAATAACCCAGACCTGAGAAGATACACATGGTATGTACTCAGTTATAAGTGGATATTAGCCATAAAGTACAGGATAAAGAAGCTAAGTAATGAGGAGGGCCCAAGTGAGAATGGTTAAATCTCACTCAGAAGGAGAAATTAAATAGACATCAGAGGTAGAGGAAGGCAGGGAACTGGGTGGGAGAAAGAGTAGAGAGGAAAACAGGGATGGGGATCAGATATGAGGAGAAAAGGGATGGGAGAGGACTGGAAGAGAGAATGGGAATTGGCAGAGGGCATCTCTGGGAATAGCCTAAGACCCAGGACAGGGAAGGCTCCTGGGAGTCTAGGAAGGGTGACCCTAGCTGAGACTCCTAGCAGCAGGGGATATGGAGACTGAAGTAGCTACCTCCTATAACCCGGTGGAGCTTCCAGGGGAGGGAGGGAAACACCAACCCACCCACAAAACCTTCCATCCAAAATCCGTCCTGCCTATAAGACACACAGGGACAAAGGATGAAACAGAGATTGAGGGAGGAGCCAGCCACTGCCTGGACCAACTTGAGCCCCAGCTCAGGGGAAAGAGCCAAGCCCTGACACTATTAATGATATCCGGCTATGCTTGCAGTCAGGAGTATAGCATAACTGTCTCCAGAGAGGCTTCATTCAGCAGCGGAAACTGATGTGGAGAACGGCAGCCAGACATCATGCAGAGCTCAGGAAGTCTTGTGAAAGAGTAGGGAAAAGAACTGAGCGAGCTGGAGGGGCCAAGGACCGAGTCAACCAAGACCTACACAGAGTCAACTAACCTGGGCCCATGGGGGAAAAATGGGCAAAGCACATGACTATCCATTTCTCTGAAAAAACACCAGAAATGGCCAACATCAATTTAATAAGAGAATGTAACAATTGTAAATGCGTATTTCAATGCCAGTGCTAGATTGGTAAGAAATATTGAATATGAGACTTTTTGGTCAAACATTGCAAAAACTTTTGTTTATGACAGAGAATTCAAATCTTCTTCCCTCCTGTATAGACATTTTATACAAATCTTTTTATTTCCTCTACCTTGTAAAACGGTTGTATCTTTGCATAGCCTGGGTCCTGGAACCCTGGCTAATAGTGAAGCCGGAGGGCAGAAATGATAGATGCAGACACCGAAAAGCTGGGATTCGTGTGGACTGTGCTCCCTGCCCGAGAAGCCTCAGCTCAGAAGCTCAGTCTGCACTATATACACTGGAACAGGGAGGCGGGGCCATGCACACAGCTGAACAGGGAGGCGGGGTCATCCCTGCATTGCTGTGGAACAGTAAGGAGGGGGCAGCACAAGCACCTGAATAAGAAGGTGGGTTTAGTCAGTCTCCTGGGAACCATCTCTGTAGGGCAGCAATCTTCAGGCTGTAAACCTCTGGGGGGTGGGGTGGGGGTGGGTGCAGAAGTTATAGTAGGTGTTTTCTGCACACTATAGACATTTGCACTCTGACATGAGGAAGGCTTTGCCATCCCTTTGAACCTAACCTGTGGAAGGTGTCGCCATCCCCTTGGTTCATGACGTGGCTGGACACAAGTCAAACAGTACTCATTCATTCAGGTCTGCACATGCGCCTTACATAAAACCTTTATGCAAAGGGTTTAATTCCCTCTCACCCAGCAAATCTTTGATTACACAGAGGTCCTACTCCATTCTTTCAAAGCACCGCCCTTTCCTTCACTTCCTTTGTATTAATTCCTTTAAAACTAGCTAACCACCAAAGACTTCCAGGTCAAACCCCAGCCAATGGGAAAAACCCAGTCACTGTCTGCATTAGAGTAAAAACAGAGTGCACTTCCTGTCCCAGTGCTCATTCCTCTGTGTCTAGAGAAGTGGTCAGAAGTTAAGTTTGACATGTTGAGATACTTTAATTGGAATTTGTGACCCCAAACTGATTTCTAACAGAGCCATAAGTAGAGTGCAGTACATTAACAGTAGACAACTCGATCACCCCACCATCAGCAATGAACAAATCCTCCTAACAGGAAACCAACAAAGAGACAGACTGAAACTGCTCTCAATCCTTCCTGCACCTAGCAGACACAGGCAGAATTCCCACCCTCAGCTGCACAGGGACATCTCACATTAGTGGCAAACAAGATGTTCAGAAGGCAGAGTTCATACATATCACATGTCTTTTTAGATCATTGCAGTATGAAGCTAGAAATCAACAGTCATTCCAGCATAGGAATTTCATAGTGCATGTAAATTAGATAACATACTAATAAAGAACTAATGAGTTAATAAAAACACTGAAAGAGGAAGTTAAATGTATCTCAATATTCAAAAAGAAAAAAAAAAGGAAGACAAGGAAAGAAAAAACCCCACGCAGTACACTAAGACTCATTAGATGCACAAAGGCAATAATAAAAGGGGAGTTTATGGAAATAAATGCCTGTCTCAGAAAAGAAGAAAGACTGCCAGTAAACAAGCTAGCATTGCACCTCAAGGAACTAGAAAAATAAAAGACAAATCCCCAAGTGACTGAAGGAAGCAGGTAATGAAGATCAGAGAAAAAAAAAAGAAATAGAAACTAGGAAAACATTCCAAACAATGAACAAAATAGGTTGAGTTTATTTTTTTTAATTGACAAACATTTATTGAAACTCATTAAGAAGGGGAAACGCAAATAAATAATAAAATCAGAAATGTAAGATTTGTTATTACTAATATCCCAGGAATATAAACAGCTCTGAGAGCACACTCATGCATTGCAAATTGGACAGCCTAGAAGGAAAAGATGGATTGCTGGGGATGCGGGTACTGAAAATGAATCAGAAAGGAGATCCTGGATGGATCAATAACAAGTAAAGAGATGAAGGCAGTACAAAGAAGCCCCTTCCCCTGCAAAAAAAAAAAAAAAAAAATCCCACTCTCTCAAGATATGATAGTTGCTTCTGAACTCTATCAAACTTTTATTAAATAATATCATGTTGGCAGACACTTACAGAAAGTTAAAAAGGAGAAAAAATGCTTATCATTCTTTAGGTCATCATTATGCTGAGAACAAAGCCAGACAAGGCGAGGGTGAGGAAATAAATGGGGGAGGGGAGCTGCATACCAATATCCCTGATGGCCACACACTCAAGAGATCATCTACTATGGTCAACTGAGATTTATCCCAGAGTTGCAAAGATGATAAAATATGCAAATAAATACATATGAGGCATCACATTAGCAGAAAGAAGGACAAAGCCATAGATCATTAAAACAGATACAGTAGAGGTGCTTGAGGAAGTTCAATGACCCTTTATGACGAAAATGCTAATGTATCAGGTATAGGACTTACACATCTCAATATGTGTCTCAAATACCATACTTCATGGTAAGGCCACAGCTAACATGGACTAGGGGGAAGCTGAAACATTTTCCTCTGATTCGGAACAAGCCATGGCTGCCCACTGTCACCAATTCTGTTTAACATAGTCCCTGAAGTCCTGACTAGAGTAATAAAGAATGAGCCAAGAGCATCCATACTAGTAGGGAAGAAGCCAAATTCTCCTTGCGTTCAGATGACATAATTTTACATGTCGACAAAATCGCAAGGTGGAGGGCAATAGGATTGCTCATTGGATAAAGCACTTGCTACCCAAGTCCAGGGATGTGGGTTTGATCCCTGGTGCCTTTGGTGGAAGGAAAAAACCAAGTCCAAAGGAAGTACTCTGTCTTTGTTACTTTTCAGTTGTTGAATAAAGACATAGTTACTCATAAAAGTAGCAGTTCACTTGGGCTTACTGACCCAGAGAGATAGGGCCCTTCACCATCACAAGGGGGAAACTGGAGCTGACTGGTCACCTACGGCATCATAAACAGCAAGTAGGGAGCTCGCTGGCAATGGCAGGAGGCTTTTGAAACCTCCAAGCCACCAGTGATGTACTTCCTGCAGCAAGGCTATACCTCCTAAATCTCCAAAACAGCACTATGAACTGGGGATCAAGTGTTCAGATAGCAAGATACCAGGCACTTGTACATCAGTCACAGGCTCAGCAACAGCCTGGACCACAGGAAAGGCAAGAGTTGACAAGTTCAACCATTAGCCCAGCCACTAAGATCAACAATAAATGGTACCTCATGAAACTGAGAGGCTTCTGTGTGGCCAAGAACTCTGTCATTTGGATAAATTGGCAGCCTATAGAATGGGAAAAGAATTTTGCCAACTATACATGCAATAGAAGGCTACTATCTAAAACATATAAAGAGCTCAAGAAACTAGATATCAAGAAAGCAAATAACCCTATTAAAAGTCATGGGGCAGATCTAAACAGAGGAAGCTCAAGTGGCTGAGAAACAAAGAAATGTTCAACTTCCTTGGGTGTCAGGGGAAGGCAAACCAAAACTGCTTTGAGATTACATCTTGTTCTCATCAGAACAAGTGGCAGCACATGCTGACAAGATGTGGAGTAACAAGAACACCCATCCATTGCTAGTGGGAGTGCAAACTCATAGTCACTATGGAAACCACAGTGGTGTTTCCTCAGGATAGATCTACCCCATGATCCAGCTATACTACTCTTGGTCATATACCCAAAGGATGCTTTATCCTAACACAGAAACATGTGTTCAGCCATGGTCATTACCATTTTCTTCATAATAGCCAGAAATTGGAAACAACCATATACCCTCCAACAGAAGAATGCATAAAGAAAATTTGGTACATTTACACAATAGCATATTACCCAAACATTTTATTTAAAATGACATTATGAAATTTGCAGAGGTGTTCTTTTCTGAAAGGAAACAAGTGGATCTTGGGGAGAGAGGAGGTTAGGGGAACTATAGTTAGGATGAAATACATAAGAAAACACATTTTTAAAAAGAACTTTGCAGGCAAATGGATGGAACTAGGAAAAAATTATCCCGAGTGAGGTATCCCAGACTCCAAAAGACAAAAGTGATATATATTTGCTTATATGTGGGCATCAGCTGTTAAGTCAATGATAACCAAGTAACAGTCTGTAGAACCATAGAAGTTAGGTAAAGAGTAAGGTACTAAAGGTATCAGAGAGATCCCATTAGGAAATGGAAATAGATACTTATGGATAGATGGGGGCAGGAGCCCAGAATGGAAGGACCAAGTTGGGAGGTGGAAGGGTTTGTGGGAGGGAATATGGGAAGAGATACCTAAAATTAAGGGCCATTTGAAGAATAGTGTGGAAACTTAAATACAATAGAAACCCAAAGCATATGCATATATGAAGGCAAGCTAAATAAAATTATCATCTGTATATTATTGCCATCGACCTAGGAACCTTCAAGAAAAAGAAGAAATCACCAAACAACAGGGGAGACAGAGTCCCAGTTGGTCATCTATCATCAAATGAAACTTCCAGAATCGGTTTGGGTCATATATAATTGAGTTGTTGGCCAAAGGGGTTGCCTAGGAATCCCCAAACAATCCCGGCTGTTTCCAAGACTACAGGTTTCTCTTCACAAACTGACTGCAAGTTCACACTGCTGAAGACAGCACCCACACAAGGCATTGAATATAGAGGTGTAGAACTGGTGCCTACATAGAGCCTTTATCCATATGTTCTACATCTTTGATACAGGGAGTTTCTCTGCTGACTATCAAGAGAGAAATATGAACACCAAGCCAGCCACAAACCCTTTATCTACAACGGTGTACTGCCTGAAAGACAATCTAGGACAATGGTGGCACAAAGATTGTGGGAATAGCCAACCAATAACTGATTTGACTTAAGGCCTACTCCACAAGATGGAACCCATACCTGACACTGCTTAGTTGACCAAAAACCTGAGACTCAATAGTCCAGGGACCTAGGTCAAAACCGAATCATACTGGTCTACAAAAAGGGGTGGGGTATGGAAGAATAGAGTGATAAAAAAAGAAAGAAACTCCTATAGATATTCCGCTGTACAAATAGATCAGGGCCTTGTTTGATAATCATGAGAAGCTTCCTCTTCAGCAGATGGGAACAAATACAGAGACCAGTGCCAGACATTATGCAGAGAGTAAGAGACCATGAAATGCTCAGCCCTAAATCGAATGTCTCCATCAAATCCCTCCCTTCAAAACTCAAGGAACCCTTCAGGAGAGGAGATAGGAAGGATATAAGAGCCATCAAGGAAGGAGGACACCAAGAAAATAAGGCTCTCGAAAGAAACATGAGCAAAACTCTTATGAACTCTCAGAGACTGAAGCAGAATGCACATGTCTGTATCAGTCTGCATGGGTCTGCACCAGGTCCTATAAGCATATATTATTGCTTCAGTTTAGTGTTTTTATTGGATTCCTGAGCATGGAAGTGAGTGGCTCTCTGACTTTTGTGCCCTCTCTTGGGTTCTTTTCCTGTTGGTTTGTCTTGTCCAAAAAGTATCAACGTGAGTTCTCATTTGATCTCATTATATTTTATTTTATTATATTTTTTAAATAAATGAAAGAATGAACAAAGGAATGAATGAATGAATGAATGAATGAATGAATGAATGAATACCTAGCCACTAGGGTAAAGATTAAGAGCTGGGCAGTGGTGGCGCATGCCTGTAGTCCCAGTACTCTGGGAGGCAGAGGCAGGCAGATTTCTGAGTTCAAGGCCAGCCTGGTCTACAGAGTGAGTTCCAGGACAGCCAGGGCTATACAGAGAAACCCTGTCTCAAAAAAACAAACGGAAAAAAAGATTAAGAACTGAATTGTAGGGTTGGAGAGATGGCTCAGTCATTAAGAACACTGACTGCTTTTCTAGAAGTCCTGAGTTCAATTCCCAGCAACAACATGGTGACTCACAACCATCTGTAATGGGATATGATGCCCAAATCTGGTATGTCTGAAGAGAGTGACAGTGTACTCACATACATAAAATAAATAAATCTTAGGAAGAGGAGGAGGAGAAGGAGGAGGAGGAGGAGGAGGAGGAGGAGGAGGAAGAACAAGAACAAGAACAGGAACAGGAACAGGAACAGGAACAGGAACAGGAACAGGAACAGGAACAGGAACAAAAACAAGAGAACTGTCATTGATACCTGCTGGAAAAGAGGAAAATCAGGTTTCTCCAATAGAATGACACTGTGTATATCAACCACTCCAGGACAGGTCTCATGCTCAGGAGTAGTTGACCAACAAATAATGAACTCCATAGTGTGTGTGTGTGTGTGTGTGTGTGTGTGTGTGTGTGTGTGTGCATGTGCACGTTTGTATAATTGGTTATAGTTTGGTGCTTTTGGTGTCTGTTTTTCTTTTTGGGTATTGTTGTATTTTGTTTTGTAGGTTTGGGGGTTTTGTTTTTTATTGAGTTTTTGGGTTGTATGTTGAGGAAGACTTAAAGTTGGATAGGTAAGGAGGAGGAGAGGATACAAGTAAACAAGGGGTAAGGGACCAATATCATCAAAATAATTAAATTGAAAAGTGGTTTTACACTTGATCTGAGACAAAAGACTTAGAAGTGATTAAAAGTGGTTTTAAATAATGAAATAGGAGAGAGAGAGAGAGAGAGAGAGAGAGAGAGAGAGAGAGAGAGGAGAGACACAGAGACACAGAGATACACACAGAGAGAGATACACACAGACAGACAGACAGACAGAGCCAGAGAAATCACAAGTGCAAATGCTCACTCCTCCATGAAAACAACTGGCAGTCGCCAGTCTTCAGTGATCCAGACTGAAGCTGCTCTAACTTCCCTTTCCCCAGTGATTCCTTTGTTCCCATACATTTAGCAGATTGTGTGTTTGCTGTTTTAAAGATGCAATATTCCTGTTTGTCATTTCTCCTCCTCTGTTCATCTCATTTTCTTAATTTGTAGGTTCCCTTGGGGAGCAGTCTCTTTTCTTTGCCTTAGTTTTACATACCCTACCCCGTGTTTCTTCTTTTGCCCCCTTTTACTCACAGTGGTATTTTACTTTACCTTGTTGGTCTTGCCCCGCTAATACTCACAGATTTAGCTTTTAGTGTTCTTGATTATACTTTTATGATTTGGCTTTTGAATTTTCTCATTACTAGGAAATCTTCCTTGCTGCTTTTTGTCTAACCCGGAACCCCACCCTCTGTCCTTCCTAGCGGTTCTCTCTGCCTGCCATTTTCCTCCTCCCCTCATGCATCTCCCACGGCTTTCCTCCCTCCCTTCATCTTCTCCCTGGACCTCAGTAAGTTTCTATTTCCACAATTACCTTCAATAATTTTTAACTCCTGTCCTAGGTTTATTTCTGTTGCTGTAACACTGCAACACAAAGCAATGTGTAGAGGAAAGGACTTATTTCATGAAGGAAACTCAAGGTAGGAATTGGAGGCAAACCCCTGGAAAAGGCGAAGCAGAGGCCACAGGGTTGTGATTACCACTGCCTTGATCTCCATGGTTTGCTCTCAAACCACCCAGAACTGCACGCCCAGGGGTGGTATCATCCATAGTAGGATGGTTCTTCCACATCAAATACTTATTTTTTTAAAAAATGACCCATCCCATCCCCTGGGCTCCATTTCCCAGCCCACAAATCTGTCAGCTTTTCTGGAGGCCACACTGGCATCAGGGACCCCAGGTAAGACACCAATCATCCTAAGCCATATGCCTGCCACAGCCCCCTTAAAACACGCCCAATGTTTGTAAACTGCATCCCATCTCCCAAGGGACTTCATATTCTAAAGCCCAACAATTTTGGTAGAAGACCTATATTTTCCCAGATGCCATGCCACTTTTAGGGAATCCAGAGGCAACATAGGCACCAGAGGTCATACAAGTCCAGTGGAGACACCCTACTAGACATGAAGACTCACTGGTCACCAGAAGACCAGAGATGAAACAGAAACCAAGTGAAAAAACATTTAAAAAAACCAACCAACCAAACAAAACAACAATAACAATAACAATGACAAAACCCCTACCCATCTAACAAAGATAAAATCAGGAAACAGCACTTAAACCTATAATAACCCCAAAGCCCAGATGATTAGAGACCAGCATAAAAATACAGTCAACCTCAGCCAAGGCAATATGGTATCACCAGAGCCCTGCTATCCTACTACATCTAGCCCTGGATAAATCCAATACAGCTGAAGCATGAGACAATGACCTTAAATCCAATCTTATGAAAATAATAAACCTCTTAAAGAAATCAAGGAAAATACAACCAAACAGGTGAAGGAAATGAATAAAACAGTTCAATATCTGAAAATGGAAATAGAAGCAATAAGAAAACACAAACTAAGATGGAAAATGTAGGTAAGTGAACAGGAACTACAGCCGCAAACTTCATCAACAGAACATAAGAGATTGAAGACAGAATTTCAGACTTAGAAGATATGATAGAAGGAATTGATAAATTGGTCAAAGAAAATGTTAAATCAAAAAAGTTTTTGACACAAACACCCAGGAAATCTGAGACACCATGAAAAGGCCAAACCTAAGAATAATAGGAATAGGAAGATTCCAGGTGTGGAGCTCCAGGAACTATTTTCAACAAATAACCTAAAGAAAGAGATACCTTTAGACATACAAGAAGCTTACAGAAATAGATTGGACCAGAAAAGAAAATGTCCCTGCCACATAATAATCAAATTCTAAATGTACAGAACAAAGAAAGAATATTAAAAGTTGCAAGGGAAAAAGGCCAAGTAACATATGAAGGCAAACCTATCAGAATTATACCTGACTTTTCAACAAAGACTCAAAAAGCCAAGAGGGCCTGGACACATGTCTTGCAGACTCTAACAGACCTCAGATGTCAGCCCAGACTACAATACCCAGCAAAATTCTCAGTCACCATAGATGGAGAAACTAAGATATTCCATGACAAAATCGTTTAAACAATATATCTATGCACAAATTCAGCTCTAGAGGGGATACTAGAAGGAAAACTGCAACCTAAAGATGCTAAGTACACCTCAAAAAACCCACAGGAAATAGTTCACACTAACAAAACCAAAAGAAGGGAAGCATGTACACAGACACACACACACACACACACACACACACACACACACACACATCCCTGATCCCTGTCTCTCTCCCACCATCAAAATGAAAACAACAGGAATTAACAATCATTGCCCATTAATATCTCCCAACATCAATGGACTCAGTTCTCCCAATAAAAAGAAACAGGCGAAAAGAATTGATGTGAAAACAGGATCCATCATTTGATGCATACAAGAAACACACCCCAACACAAATGATAGATATTACATTAGAGAAAAGTGCTGGAAAAATATTTTCCAAGCGAACAAATCCAAGAAGTAGGCTGGTAGAGCTATTCTAATATCTAACAAAATAGACTTTCAACCAAAATTAATCAAAAGAGATAGGGAAGGGCACTTCACACTCATCAAAGAAAAACTCCACTAAGATGTGAAAACTCCACTAATTCTGACCATCTATGCCCCAATGTAAAAGAAACCCCCATTTGTAAAAGAAACATTACTAAAACTTAAATCACACACTGAAACCCACACATAAATAATGGGAGACATCAGCACCCCACTTTCACCAATGGACAGAACATCAGACAGAAACCAAATGGAAAGATAATGGGACTAAAGACATTATGACTCAAATGGACCTAACATATCTACAGAACATTTCACCCAAACAAAAAAAAGAATATACCTCCTTCCCAGCACCTCACTGAACCTTCTCCAAAATTGATAATATACTCGGTCACAAAGCAAGTTTCAACAGATACAAGAAAATTAAAATTATCCCTTGTATCATATCAGACTACCATGGAATTCAGAAACAACAGAAAGCCTACAAATTCATAGAAACTGAACAACTTTCTACATAATTACCAGTGGGTCAAGGAACAAATTAAACAAAGTAAATTATTTTCTAGAATTTAGTGAAAATGAATGCACAATGTACTTAAATTTACAGGGCACAATGAAAACAGTGCTAAGAGAAAAGCACTAAGTGCCTCCATAAGGAAATTAGTGAGATCTCATATTAGCAATTTAAAAGCACACCTGAAAGCTCTAGAACAAAAAGAAGCAAATACACCCAAGAGAAGTAGGCTGTAGGAAATAATCAAGCTCAGGACTGAAATCAATAAATTAGAAACAAAGAGAGCCATACAAAGAATCAACAAAGCAAAGAATTGGTTCCTTGAGAAGGTCAATGAGATAGACAAACTCTTAGCCAAACTAAAGGTCAGAGAGAAGATATCTAAATTAATAAAATCAGAAATGAAAAGGGTGACATGACAACAGACACCTGGAAATCTAAAGAATCATCAGGTCTTATTTCAAAAGCCTGTACTTCACAAAATTGGAAAATCTGAGTGAAATGGGTGATTTTCTTCATAGATACTATTTACCAAAGTTAAATCAAGGTCAGATAAACACTCCGAATAGACTATAACCCCTAAGGAAATAGAAACAGTCATTAAAAATTTCCAACCAAAAACAGCTCAGGGCAAGATAACTTTAGTGCAGAATTCTACCAGATTTTCAAATAAGAGCTAATACCAATACTCTTGAAATTATTCCACAAAATATAAAAGAAGGAACACTGTCAAATTCATTTTACAAGGCCATGTCACCCTGATACCTAAACCACACAAAGACTCAACTAAGAAAATTTCAGACCAATTTCCCTCATGAACATTGATCCAAAAATACTCAATAAAATATTTTCAAAATGAATCCAGGAACAAGTCAAAGACATCATCCACCACAATTAAGTAGTCTGCATCCGAGGGATGCAGGGATGGTTCAATATATGAAAATCCATAAATGTATTCCACCATATAAACAAACTGAAAGAAAACAATCAGATGATCATCTCATTAGATGCTGATAAAGCCTTTGACACAATATAACATCACTCATGCTAAAAGTTTTGGAGAGACTGATGATACGAGGTTTATACCTAAACATAATAAAGGCAATATACAGTCAGCCAATAGCCAACATCAAATTAAATAGAAAGAAACTTAAAGCAATTACACTAAAATCAGGGAAAAGACAAAGCTCTGCAGTTTCTCCATATCCACTCAATATAGTACTTGCAGGTTTATCTGGATCAATAAGACAGCTAAAGGAAATCAAGGGCATACAAATTGGAAAGGAAGACGCTAAAGCATCACTATTTGCAGATGAGATGAAAGTGTACATGAGTGACTTCAAAATTTCCACCGGGGAACTCCTACAGCTGATAAACACTTTTAGCAAAGTAGCTGGATACATAATTAACTAAACAAAAACAAAAACAAACCCTAGGTAGCCCTCCTTAAAGAAATTTTGGAAAAATACCCTTCATAATAGCCATAAATAATATAAAAAATCCTAGTGTAACTCTGACCAAGCAATTAAAAGACCTATATATGACAAGAACTTCAAGTCACTGAAGAAATAAATTGAAGAAGATATCAGAAATTAGAGAGATCCACCATGACCATGGATCAGTAAAATTAACACAGTGAAAATGCTCATATTACCAAAAGCAATCTACAGATCAAGGAAATTCCCATCAGAATTCCAACATAATTTTTTATAGACCTTGAAAGAACAATACTCAACTTCACTTGGAAAAACAAAAAAATCAGGATAGCTAAAACATTACTGTATAATAAAACAGCTTCTGGAGCTTTCACTATCCCTGATTTTAAGCTGTATTATAGAGCAATACTAATAAAAACTGCATGATATTGACAAATAATAGACAAATTAATCAATCAAATCCAATTGGAGACCCAGGAATAAATCCATACACTTATGGTCAGTTAAATTTTTTTGACAAAGAAGTTAAAACCATGAATAAACGAAAGTATCTAAAAAAATATTGGTGTTGGCATAATTGGATGTTTGCTTGTAGATGAATGCAAATCCATATCACCCAGCATAAGACTCAAGTCCAAGTGGACCAAAGACCTGAACATAAAATTGAATACAGTAAACTTAATAGAAGAGAAAGTTGGAATAGTCTTGAATGTATTGGCACAGGAGAAAACATCTTGAATAGAACTCCAGTATCTCAGGCACTAAGATCAACAATTAATAAATGGTACCTCGTAGAACTGAAAAGCTTCTGTAGGGCAAAGGGCAGGATCAAAAGAACAAAATGGTATCCTACAGAATGCGAAAAAATTCTTCACCAGCATCATATTCAATGGAAGGCTGATAACCAAAATATATAAAGAATTCAAGAAACTAGATATCAACAAACCAAATAATCTAATTAAGAAACAGGATGCAGATCTAAAGAAAATTCTCAATACAGGAAACTTCAATGGCTGAGAGGCACTTAAATGTTCAATATCCTTAACCATCAGGGAAATGGAAATCAAAAAGACTCTGAGATTCCACTTTATATCTGTCAGAATGGCTATGTTCAAAAACTCAAAATGACAGTTCATGCTGGCAAGGATGTGGAACCAGGGAACACTCATCCCTTGGTGGGAGTGCAAACTTATACATTTACTTCGAAAATCAGTATGGCAGTTTCTTACAAAGTTGAGAATCAACTTACCTCAAGACCCAGCCATAACACTCCTAGGTATGTACCCAAAGAATGCTCTACTATCCCACAAGGACACTTGCTCAGCTATGTTCATAACAGCTTTATTCATAATAGTCAGAAACTGGAAACAACCTAGATGTGCCTCAACTGAAGAATGGATAAAGAAAATGTGGTAATCTACCCCATGGAATACTACTCAGCTGTTAAAAACAATGACATGATGACATTTGCAGGCAAATGGATGGGACCAGACAATCTCACCCTAAGGGAGGTAACACAGATCCAAAAAGACTGTCATGGAATGTACACACTTATAAGTGGCCATCTCTGAGATAAACTAAGGGCAATGAAAACTTCCAGGAATCTATGATGGTGATCCTAGCCAAGACTCCAAGCAAGGAGGGTTATGGAGCCTGAACCAGCCATTTCCTGTAACCTAGCAAGATGTCCAATGAAGGAATTGGAACAACCCACTCACAAAACCTTCAACCTACAAACTTTGCTGCCAAGACGTCCAATGAAGGAATTGGAACAACCCACTCACAAAACCTTCAACCTACAAACTTTGCTGCCTACAAGATGTACAGGGGTAAAAATGGGGCAGAAATTGAGGGAATGACCAACCAATAACTGGTCCAGCTTGAGACCCATGCCATGAGAGGAAGCCCACCCCTGACACTATTAATGATGCTCTGCTATACTTGCATACAGGAGTCTAGCAGAACTGTCATTAGAGAGGCTTTCTTCAGTAACTGATGGAAACAGATGCAGAGACTCATGGGCAAACATTAAGTGGAACTTGAAGAGTCCAGAAGAAGATGGGGAGAAAGAATTTTAAGAGCCACAGAGGTCAAGGACACTACAAGAAAATCAACAGAATCAACTATCCTGGGCCCATAGGGGCTCACGGAATCTGAACTGTTGATTAGGGAGCATGCGTGGGACTGACCTAAGCCCTCTGCACATGTTCAACAGTTTTATAGCCTGGTCTTCATGTGGGACTCCTGAGAGCAGAGCAGGGGCTGTCTCTGACTACCTTGCCGGCTTTTGGTACCTTTTCACCCTATTGGACTGCCTCATCTAGCCTCAATAGAAGATGCTCCTAGTTTTACTGCAAATTCATAGGCCAAGGCTGGTCGATATCCATGGGAGGCCTCCCCTCTTCTGAAGAGCAAGGGAGGAGGAGTAGATGTGGAGGAGAGGAGGTGACAGGGGAAACTGCTGTCGGGATGTAAAATAAATAAATTAATTAATTAAAAAAAAAGGAAATAAAATGACTCACAAACCTACCTACCTATAGGCCAACCTGATGAAGAGAATTTCTCAGCTGATGTTTCCTTTTCCTGATGACTCCAGCTGTCAAAAACTAACCAGAACAAGTTCATAGCATGTTCCACAACAGTTTTCCCATCTCCAAAGCCATGGTCATTGGTGACACACTAATGGGCTGCAGTTGATTTTTAAGTGACTTTGTATGTCTTGAGTGGTACTGGGGATTAAGCTTTCAGGAGTGGACTTCTCAATAACACACACACACACACACACACACACACGAGATTGCAACACTGAGATGAAAGAAGCAAGCAGTAGGACCACGATTCCCTCCAAAGACTGTACTTCCTCAACTACTGAATTCAAGGATACCAAGATAAATAAAAGACCAGATTATTTCAAATGTTTGCTGGCAAAAATGATCAATGACCTGCAAGGTGGTAAATAGACAAGGGATTTCAGTGCAGGATCTGGAGAGGAAAGTCAACATTGAGAGAAAAACATCCTCAAAATGTATGATAAAATCATCAAAGTGGAAGAAAAAGTTAGCAAGGAAATTGAGATTTCTGAAAAAAAAATCAAATAGACTAGAAATGAAAAACTCAGTGACGCAAATAATAAATATAGTGGAGCGAGCCATCAATGGCTCAATGGAGCAGAAGGAAGAGTATCAAGAGAGAAGAACAAGGTTACTGAAATACTTCCTTCAAATATTCACAGGAAAATTAAGGATGGTCCCAATGACCATAATATGGTCAAGAGACAAAGTGCCTGAATCTATGAGATAGAACAAAGCTTAAATAAATACCAAACCATAGAGATCTATTCAATTATGGCCAGAATTTTCCCGAATATAGAGAAAAGGGCATTTAACCTAAATAGACATGTAGAACCCCAAATAAAGATGATCAGTTAAGAATTTCTACAGGATGTATCATGATGAAGATATCAAAAATACAAAGCAAAGAGAATATTAAAAAGTGTAAGGGACTATCGTGGATGCTGAAAGGAGCCTGATATGGCTGTCTCCTGAGGGGCCCTGCCAGAGCCTTACAGATACAGAGGCAGATGCTAGCAGCCAACCGTTGGACTGAGCACAGGGTCCCCAATGGAGGAGTTAGAGAAAGGACTAAAGGAGCTGAAGGGGTTTACAACCCCATAGGAAGAATAACAATATCAACCAACCAGACCACCCAGAGTTCCCAGGAACTAAGTCATCAACCAAGGGGTACACATGGCTCCAGCTTCATATGTAGCAGAAGATTGCCTTGTGGGGGGGGCTGGGAAGGGGATAACAATTGAAATGAATGTAATTGAAAATAATATGTCCAATAAAAAAGGAAAAATGTAAGAGAAGATATGATTCCATTATAAAGACAAAAGCATTGGAATAACATCATCTTACCTTGCATCAGCAACATCAAAGCCAGAGAAGCATGAGGTTATCTTCTCAAAGTATGAAAATAAATACAGTCCTTGAAGAAGCAGCTGTGGAAAGATTGTCAAGGGCCAGAGGGAGTAAGTGGCGAAAGGAAACATGTTTTCTAGACTAGACACAGCCAGGGAGCTGCATGTATGAATCCACAGTGTTTGTGAAAGCATACACATGATCAGAATTCCAGCATGCTGTGGGAGGCAGTCATAAAGACTTACTCTTAGCTGAGGAACTGTTGTGTAGGTCGCGTGTCTATCTCGCCAGCAAGAAGGACACGAGACAGTCAGGATCCTTCCACAGACGTTTATTGCGGGGTTGATTGCAGAGGCGAAAGACCAAGAAGGGTAGAGCGGTGCATCTTAAATAAGCCTAGGCAGGATGTGTTCCTACCTGATTGGTGCACGCCACGATGCCTCATTAGCATGCTCCGGGACTGAGCTGCGACCCGCCAAACCTCTACCTGCGCATGCACAGTAGGGTGCGGAGTGGAGTAAACAACAGCACATTGCTGATTCATCATAGGAAATGGGCGCCATCTTGTAATGGCGAATGTGGCTTCCTACAACTCCCCCTTTTTTGTTTTATAAGAAATCAGGCCTAGGGCTGCCGATCAACCATCAGGTTCTTGTTGGACCATCAGGGTTCGAGGCAATCCATGAATGAACTCATGACCAACACCCTCTCACGTGCAATGAGATAGTCTCTGTGAGGTGCAAGGGCTGTGGCAAACAGCACGTCACCCATCCCGGTGCAATGTCCTTTCAAGGACTCGGGGTACAAGGGCTGACTTCTGCCTGAGTAAAACTAATTCTTAAGCGTGGACAGCCATGCTTCAGGGGAAGCACCATTTTTCAATGCAGCGAGTGCCTGTGTAAACACCACCTTGTCGCATTTTTGGACACATAGCTTGCACAACAACCATAGCAGAAACACTCCTCCACAGCATATTAGGGCACCAAAAAGACAAACTCCCGCCCACTCCTTAAGGTGATTCATTGCATTGGCAATCCAGGTTCCCAATCCAGCAGTGAAGGACACATCTACTCGGGTGGAATTTGCATGGATGATGGCAATCCTCAATTCTTGTAGCAGATGATCAATCTCCGGACCAGTTTTCTGCAAGATGACTTAGACAAGCTCTTTGACAAATTAGCAGCATGGGTAAAATTCTGATAGGGCACCGAGGTAATACATAGCCTCCTGTATCGTCATTCATACCCTAACTGAGCAACCTGCCAAAGGGTATCATCTTGTTCCTGACCAAATCAATTCTTTGATTAAGGATCATTATGCCACCTTTTAGGTGGGCATTAACATTGGCCTGAAACTTCCTAGGTGGGAATTGCAAGACAAAAGCAGTGCCTCACAAGTCTCCACTGAGGCAGCTCTGAGCCTTTTTACTTACTCAACTATAAATTATTCTCTAATCTGAGCCTATTGGCCAAGGCCAGGCCCAATACTCACCTGTCCTGTAGGGCAGTAGCCTACACCTGGACTCCATTGTATAAGGGTTGAATAATAAAAGGAACCTGAAATTTGAAGGTTCCCAGAAAAATTCTACTAGCTGTTTTTAGTAGTCATATCTACAGATTTTTCAAACAGTTCAAAAGTAGCCTGTTTGATACCAAATAAATTCCCATTGAGATCTCTTTTTCAATCTTGGGGAGTTAAATTTTGTTTCTACCACTGTATTTAATAAAGCCTGTGAAAAAGTGGCAACAGGCCTATACTGGCCACAGGTGTTTTTAACTTACTCTTGAAATCATCTTAATTGCAAAATATGAGTGAGTTAAGAATCGTAAGCCTTAGATCGGACTCCAAACTTTAGTCTATGGTACACTGGCAGTTATTAACCATAATTCTTTCTCTTGCAATATTAGAGTATAACTACAGTTTTGGAAAGTAAAACCCAATTTTAAACAATTTATTTTCTTTAAAAATCAATGGCAAATGCATTACTTTCACATTACAAAGTTCAATTTAGAAGTATCTTTAAAGGCCTGTTTTTCCTGGGTTGGGTCATGCCACGTGTTATCATTTAAGATAACTCCAACCCTGAGTTACCAGTTTTAAATTTTTTGTTACCAATGTAATAATTTTTAATCATGCCCAATAACTTATAAGCCAATACTCTATAGTCAAAACATGTAAAACATATTTATACCTTTAAGACCAATCAGAACCAAAAATGAAACTACATGAATCTTATAAATTGAACCAAACAATTGTTTTCTAGCTGTAATTCAAGAGAAAAAGCACTTTGTACCCAAAAGGAGAAATAACCATCAGCCTACTTGTCCTAGAACTTAAGCAGCTGCTGGCCCTTTTCAAAAGCAGCTTTTCTCCAGCTGTGCTTGACTCCTAGCTAATTGCAGAGCAGCTTAAATCAGCCTCTGCTGTGTAAACTGACACTGGATCAAGAGATGGACTTCCAGCAAATAAAGTTTTTACTTTTTTTTTTTCTTCTTACATAAAACAGAGCAACAGTCACTCGAACCACAAAACAAAGACAGACACACATACACAAATTGGTGCACCAATAGTCAAACAATACACAGAGAGGGAAGAACACTTGTACCAGTACTAAGAATATCTCCATTGGGGTCCATAGAGGAACCAGGATGTCTCCATGTTTTCCCTTGTCCCCAGGAGTTTTGAAATCCATTTTCCTTTTCTCATTTTTCTACGGTTCCTTTCTTCTTAACAAATCTTTTCAACTGTTTTATACTCCTTTTCAACTCTAATTTCTTTCCCTTTAACAGCTCCCTTAGAGCCACAACAATTGGCTACAAAGTAGAGTTACCCATACTTTCGCTTTTCCTTTTTAGCCTCTTTTACGAGGACTTTATCGCTCCTTCCCAGAGACTTGAATTGGTTCCCTTTACCTGGGACTTACTAGCCGGCTTACTACTTGACTTACTACCCTGACTGCAAAGAGTTCTGAACTGCGTTAGACAAATGCAAGTCCTTCTCAGAGCAGTTTTTTCAGGATTCTTTTCTTTGCCGCTTACTCCCGCGGCCTTTTGCCCCACTTACCGTGGTTACTTGCTAGCGCTATCCTGACTGCAAAGAGTTCTGAACTGCGTTATACAAGTGCAAGTCCTTCTCAGAGCAGTTTATTTAGGATTCTTTTTTTTTGTCACTTACCCCCGTCATGTGGTTCTGGATCCTCCTCAGAAGTAACTTCCAAGGGGTCTTCGCAGGCCGTTGATGTAAAGGTTCCCGGGTTTCAGCACCAGTTGTAGGTCGCGTGTCTATCTCGCCAGCAAGAAGGACACGAGACAGTCAGGATCCTTCCACAGACGTTTATTGCGGGGTTGATTGCAGAGGCGAAAGACCAAGAAGGGTAGAGCGGTGCATCTTAAATAAGCCTAGGCAGGATGTGTTCCTACCTGATTGGTGCACGCCACGATGCCTCATTAGCATGCTCCGGGACTGAGCTGCGACCCGCCAAACCTCTACCTGCGCATGCACAGTAGGGTGCGGAGTGGAGTAAACAACAGCACATTGCTGATTCATCATAGGAAATGGGCGCCATCTTGTAATGGCGAATGTGGCTTCCTACACTGTTGGTAATTCATGTCTTCTGGGGAGGAAGAGTCAGTTCCATGGCTTTAAACCCATGAATTTATAAAAAGTGCTGAGTGGATTCTGTGTGTTTTTATTTAAATAGCACATGATATGGGGGCAGGGAGGAGGGGCAGGGCTTTCGGTGAGCATTCAAATATATGAGCCTATGAGGGCCATTCTTTTCAAACCACCTCAGTGTGCATGTATGAAATCCTCTAAAAATAAAAAGGGGAGAAAGGCAAATTAACAGAAAAGACTAGATCCAAGTATCTGTTGTTTCTCAGAAATATATCTTGCTGAGAAAGACATCCACAGACTAAGAGTCAAAGAATAGAAAACAGTATACTAAGCAAACAGAAACTGAAAACGAGCAGGCGTAACTATCCTGATATCCAGTAAGGTGGACCTGAAGCCGAAATTAGAAGAGATAAAGGCCTACTACATATTAATAAGGAAAACAACTCAACAAGAAGAAATATCTATTGTAAATACACATGCAGGTCTTGTGCATGTCACAAACACTGTGCAACAAATATGGGGAGGATCCCCACTTTCATAAAATCAAGTGCTATTTTGTGTGTGTGTGTGGGGGGGGTTTCGAGACAGGATTTCTCTGTGTAGCCCTGGCTGTCCTGGAACTCACTCTGTAGACCAGGCTGGACTCGAACTCAGAAATCCGCCTGCCTCTGCCTCCCAAGTGCTGGGATTAAAGGCGTGCACCACCACCGCCTGGCTCAAGTGCTATTTTTTTTTTTTACTAACAATAAAAGATCAGGTATGTTCAGATACAACATTAGTGAGTGATTTCGATACTCCCCCCTCTTTTCCAGAGAGGTTATTCAAACTCAAAATCAACAAAGAAACCTCAGATTAGAAAGATGGGTAATATCCTGGCAGGATCTTCTGGTGTTTCTAGAAAACTAGTGAGAAAATTGGATATCATAAAATGTAGGTGATGCCCACATACTTTAGTCTTTAATAACCGAATAAAATATGAAACCCAGCAGAGCAAGAAAGTACAGAATCCACTGCAGGGAGACTGTCTTGGTGTGAGGAGTTCCACACTCCCAGTGGGAGGAGACACAGACTGACTGAGAGCCACAGCTTAAGACAGAGAAAGTCCTTCCCCCAGAAGTTCTTTTGTTGTTGAGAATAGTTTTCACTATCCTGAGTTTTTTGTTATTCCAAATAAATTTGCATATTGCTCTTTCTAACTCTATAAAGAATTGATTTGAAATTTTGATGGGATTTGGAATTTTGAATCTGTAGATTGCTTTTGGCAAGATGGCCATTTTTACTATATTAATTCTGCTAATCCAGGAGCATGGGAAATCTTTCCATCTTCTGAGATCTTTTTCTATTTCTTTATTCAGAGGCTTGAAGTGACCTCAAGCTCTACTACAGAGCAGTAGTGATTAAAAACCTGTATGGTATTGGAACAGAGACAGACAGTAGGATTAATGGAATAGAATTGAAGACCTAGAAATGAACCCACACACCTATGGTCACTTGATATTTGACAAAGGAGCTAAAAACATCCAGTGGAAAAAAGAAAGCATTTTTACCAAATGGTACTGGATCAACTGGAGGTCAGCATGTAGAAAAATACAAATCAACCCATTCTTATCTCCTTGTACAAAACTCAAGTCCAAGTGGATCAAAAACCACCACATAAAACCAGATACACTGAAGTTTATAGAGGAGAAAGTGGGGAAGAGCCTTGAACACATGGGCGCAGGGGAAATTTTCCTGAACAGAATATCAATGGCTTATGCTCTAAGAACAAGAATTGACAAATGGGACCTCATAAAACTGCAAAGCTTCTGTAAGGCAAAGGACCCTGTCAATAGGATAAAACAGCAACCAACAGATTGGGAAAAGATCTTTACCAACCTTACATCCGACAGAGGGCTAGAATCCAATGTATACAAAGAACTTAAGAAGTTAGACTCCAGAGAGTCAAATAACCTTATTAAAAAATGGGGTACAGAGCTAAACAGAGAATTCTCAACTGAAGAAACTTGAATGGCTGTGAAGCACCAAAAGATATGTTCAACATCCTTAGTTATCAGGGAAATGCAAATCAAAACAACCCTGAGGAGGTGGATCAGTGGAATAGGATTGAAGACCCAGAATTGAACTCACACATCAATGGCCAATTGATCTTCGACAAAGGAGCTGAAAACATCCAGTGGAAAAAAAAAGATAGCCTTTTCAACAAATGGTGCTGGCTTAAATGGAGTTCAACATGCAGAAGAATGAGAATTGATCCACTCTTATCTCCTTGTACTAAGCTCAACTCCAAGTGGATCAAGGACCTCCACATAAAACCAGACACACTAAAATTAATAGAAAAGAAACTGGGGAAGACCCTTGAGGACATTGGCTCAGGGGGAAAGTTCCTGAACAGAACACCAATAGCTTATTCTCTAAGATCAAGAATATACACATGGGACCTCATAAAATTACAAAGTTTCTGTAAGGCAAAAGACACTGTCAAAAGGACAAATCGGCAACCAACAAATTGGGAAAAGATCTTCACCAACCCTACATCTGACAGAGGGCTAATATCCAATGTATACAAAGAACTCAAGAAGTTAGACCCCAGAAAACCAAATAACCCTATCAAAAATGGGGTACAGAGCTAAACAAAGACTTTTCACCTGAAGAAATTCGGATGGCTGAGAAACACCTTAAAAAATGTTCAACATCATTAGTCATTAGAGAAATGCAAATCAAAACAACACTGAGATTTCACCTCACACCAGTCAGAATGGCTAAGAATAAAAACTCAAGAAACATCAGTTTTTGGCGAGGATGTGGAGAAAGAGGAACTCTCCTCCACTGCTGGTGGGACTGCAAGCTGGTACAACCACTCTGGAAATCAGTCTGGCAATTCCTCAGAAAACTGGACACAATACTTCCAGAGGACCCAGTCATACCACTTCTGGGCATATACCCAGAAGATTCCCCAGCATGCAATAAGGATACATGCTCTACTATGTTCATAGCAGCCTTATTTATAATAGCCAGAAGCTGGAAAGAACCCAGATGTCCCTCAATGGAAGAATGGATCCAAAAAATGTGGTATATATACACAATGTTGTACTATTCAGTCATTAGAAACAATGAATTTATGAAATTCTTAGATAAATGGATGGAGTTAAAGAACATCATACTAAGTGAGGTAACCCAGTCTCAAAAGAATGCCCATGGTATGCACTCACTGATAAGTGGATATTAGCCTAGAATCTTGGCACATCAAAGACACAATCCACATACCAAATGATGTCCGACAAGAAGGAAGGAGTAGACCCTGGTTCTGGAAAGGCTCAAAGCATCAGTGTAGGGGAATACCAGAACAGGGAAGTGGGAAGGGGTGGATGGGGGAATACAGGGAGGGAAAAGGGCATGTGGGATCTTTGGGGGACAGGGAACCAGAAAAAGGGAAATGAAATGTAAATATAGTATATATCCAATAAAAAAAGAGAGAGAGAGAAACTGGAAAAAAAGAAATGAAGAGAGACAATAAGTAAATAGGATGAGAATCGAGAAAAATTACTGTGGACAATAAAGCTGTATGCTTTAGTCTCTAAAAACAAAAAACAAAACAAACAAACAAACAAACAAACAAACAAAAAACCCCGAGATTCCACCTCACATCAGTCAGAGCGGCTAAGAAGAAAAACTCAGAGGATAGTAGATCCTGGCAAGGATGTGAAGAAAGAGGAACACTTTTCCATTGCTGGTAGGATTGCAAACTGGTATAACCACTCTGGAAATCAGTTTGGCAATTCCTCAGAAAATTAGACATAGTACTACCTGAGGACCCAGCTATACCACTCCTGGGCATATTACCAGAAAATGCTCCAAAATGTAATAAGGACTCATGCTCCACTATGTTCATAACAGCCTTATTTATAATAGCCAGGAGCTGGAAAGAACCCAGATGTCCTTCAACAGAGGAATGGATACAGAAAATGTGGTACATTTATACAATGTAGTACTGTTCAGCTATTAAAAACAATAAATTCATTAAATTCTTAGGCAAATTGATGGAACTAGAAAGTGTCATCCTGAGTGAGGTAACCCAATCACAAGGGAATATACATGGCATGCACTTACTGCTAAGTGGATATTAGCCCAAAAGCTCAGGATAAACAATATACAATTCACAGACCACAGGAAGCTCAAGAAGAAGGAAGACCAAAATGTGGGTGCTTTGGTTTTTCTGAGAAAGGGAACAAAATACTCCCAGGAGCAATTATGGAGACAAAGTGTGAGTCAGAGACTTTCCTACTTGGGGATTCATCCTATAAACAGTCATCAAACCCTGACACTGTTGAAAAGAGCCTGATATGGCTGTCTCCTGAGAGGTCCTGCCGGAGCCTTACAGATACAGAGAGAGGCAGATGCTAGCAGCCAACCATTGGACTGAGCATGGGGTCCCCAGTGGAGGAGTTGGAGGGAGGACTGGAGGAGCTGAAGGGGTTTTCAGCCCCTTGGAAAGAACAATGAATGATATTGGCCAACCAGACCCCCCAGAGCTCCCAGGGACTAAGCCTTCAACCAAGGGGTACACATGGTTCCAGTCACATTTGTGGTGAAGGATTGCCTTGTCGGGCATCGATGGGAGGAGAGATCCTTGGTCCTATGAAAGTTCAATAGATGTCCCAGCATGGGGAAATCAAGGAGGTGTAGGTGGGAGTGGGTTGGATGGAGGGGCATCCTCATGGAGGCAGAGGGAGGAAGTATGGGTTGGGGGTGTTCTGAGAGTGTGTGGGGAGGCAGGAAAGGGAATAACGTTTGAAATGTAAATGAAGAATATATTCAATAATTTTAAAAAAGACAAAGAAGGTCCAAAAATGTGCCCTGAATTTCAGTAATGAAACTTCGAATGCGCAGAAACAATGTAAGACCCAGCAGGGCAATGTGGTGACCAAAGGAAATGCTGGGAAACTCTCTTCTCAACACTGAGAAGTTGGCAGGAGTAGTGGCAAGCAGCCATTTCAGAAAGACCCCTGCAGCATTCGAGGCTCTACAATCCAAGATCTGTGCAGCACATGCTAGAGAACTTCAGAGAGAGAGTTTGTCACTGGATGGCATGTACTGAAACGCAGCCATTAGAAAATTTCTATACTGAAGGAGAGAAGTTTTG
Organism: Apodemus agrarius; assembly: GCA_964023405.1. Taxonomy (NCBI): domain Eukaryota; kingdom Metazoa; phylum Chordata; class Mammalia; order Rodentia; family Muridae; genus Apodemus; species Apodemus agrarius. The sequence goes on from OZ030011.1 coordinate 13,646,810, forward strand.
AATCAGAAACAGCCATCATCGGCAAGACAGAATCCTGATCAAAGCCAGAGTCCGCAGGGGAACTTGGACACAAGCTCCAAGCAGCACACTGGGTTGTACAGGATAAGATGATGCCAGAATTCACAGCGAGACTCCTAAATGCTGTTCATGGGTTAGAGCAGCAAGATTCCACATTTGAAGCTCCCAGTACAGATCTGGATGTATAACTAATCTATCAACGGAAGACCTGGAGGCAAGAACAGACTGCCCGAGGGTGCAGTCAGCAAATGGGAGGCAAGATCACTAGGGAGTGCCCAGAGATGTGACAGGAAGCTGAGGAGATAACAGAGACTGCAGATGAAACCCAGCAATTCAGGACAGATAAGTCCATACACACCCACTCCCCAGCCCCTTCCCTTCACTCCTGTTCCTTATTTAATGCCCAATTCAATTGTGCAAGCTAGACCTTCTTGCTCTGTTATTTCCATGTATCTAGTTTTTTCACCTTAATTTCCTTAATTTTTCCTTTTGCATTCCCCCTCTCCCGAAATATCCACCAAGCAAGCAGCAACAGTAGGTTAGCCTGGTTTGCAAGAACTCTGGGCCTCAGACCCCAGGGCTGGGACCATTCTACATACCTGATTCCATATCTTTGTCTCTCTTCTCCATCCATCTTTAGTCAAAATGGCCTTATCTTCCCTGGTTCTGTCTCTATGACTTTCCTTGTTATCCATTCATTTTCCCCACCCCCATCATCTCCTTATCAACCCAAGAACAACCAATGATCTTAATCCACTTTCTTTTCTATTTCCATTTGGACTCACTTGCTAAAATGGTTTTTGCTTAATAGGTGATTGGTTTTTTTTTTTTTTAATTTAACGACTTCTGCATTTTTAGGTGGTTTTGCCCTTTGGTAGTGTCTGTTACATTCAATATCCACCTCCTAGGGGAATTGAACCTGGCACCTTCAACATTAGTCTTACAGAGGAAAAATGACACCAAACTATAGTGGAGTCCCTCTTGAGCATTGCAGACACGTGTACTGAAGAAACAAAGATGGCTTCACTAAGATTTAAAAATTTAGCCCCAAATGTATAAGCCTTTGTGCAAAAACACAGGAAATGTGAAAAACCAAGACACTGTGAATCCTCCAAGAACTAGTTATGGAATAACTCTGAAATAAAGATAAAACTTTTTAAAGTTCTTGTCTTAGTCAGGGTTTCTATTCCTGAACAAACATCATGACCAAGAAGCAAGCTGGGGAGGAAAGAGTTTATTGAGCTTACACCATGGAAACATTGCTGTTCATCACCAAAGGACGTCGGGGCTGCAACTCAAGCAGGTCAGAAAGCAGGAGCTAATGTGGAGGCCATGTTTCTTACCGGCTTACTCAGTCTGCTCTCTTATAGAACCCAAGACTATCAGCCCAGGGATGGCACCACTCACAAGGGGCCCTCACCGCCTTGATTGTTAATTGAGAAAATGCCCCACAGTTGGATCTCATGGAAGCACTTCCCCAACTGAAGCTCCTTTCTCTGTGATAACTCAAGCTGTGTCAAGTTGACACACAGAACCAGTCAGCACAATTGACCCCTTGTCAACTTGACACACAAACACATCACTATTAAGCCTCAACCCTTACTTTCTTATTCATTCCCAAGATCTAAATAACTTTAAAAGTTCCACAGTCTTTACATATTAAAAATTCAATCCCTTTAAAATGTCCACTATCTTTTAAAATTCAAAGTCTTAAAAATTCAGTCTCTTAACTGTGGGCTCCACTAAAATATTTTCTTCCTTCAAGAGGGAAAAACACAGGGCACAGTCACAATCAAAAGCAAAATCATACTCCAACCATCCAATATATGAGATCCACTCACAATCTTCTAGGCTCCTCCAAGGGCTTGGGTCACTTCTCCAGCTCTGTCCTCTGTAGCACACACCTTGTCTCCTAAGTTCCAGCTGCCTGTACTCCACTGCTGTTGCTGTTCTTGGTGGTCATCTCATGGTACTGGTATCTCCAAAACAGTGCTATCTTCCTCTGTAACTAGGCTTCACCAATAGCCTCTCAAAGGCTCTCTCCATGGTGCCAAGCCTCAATTCCTTTGCATGACCCCTTCAGTCCTGGGCCATCAATTGCAACTGAGGTTGCACCTTCACCAATGGCCTTCCATGGCCTCTCAGTGCCGAGCCTCAGCTGCTGTTCAGGACCCCTTCATGCCTTCAAAACCAGTACCACCTGGGTGACTCTTACAAATTACCAAGTCCAGCTACAGCACAAGGTACAATCTTGGCTATCTCTGGAACACAGCCTCTGTCCTCTCAGAAAACACTTCCCAGAAGATTTCACCTCAATGATGCTGGTCTCTTCTTAACCACCGCTAAGTTCTTAGCACCAACTAACCAGCATCAACAGTCCCAGTAACACAAAGATTCACTTTAGTGGTCTGGTATCTTGTTAATCACAGCTGATTCTTCAGCCCCAGCTAACCAAAACCATAGAATCTTCACAATCAAAACAGGGCCCTCATAAGAGTCTTTAATCTTCCCTCTGAAATTGCACAAGCCAGGCCTCCATTTTCTGCACTGTTCTCAACATTATTTTCCAAGCTCCTACACAACTCCCACAGAGCTCTTAACACCAAATTAATCATCTAGCCTAAAGTTCCAAAGTCCTTCCATAGTCCTCCCCAAAACATGGTCAGATTGTCACAGAAATACTCCAATATGCTGGTACCAATTTGTCTTAGTCAGGGTTTCTATTCCTGCACAAACATAATGACCAAGAAGCAAGTTGGGGAGGAAAGGGTTTATTGAGCTTACAACTGTAGAAATATTGCTGTTGATCACCAAAGGAGGTCAGGACTGGAACTCAAGCAGGTCAGGAAGCAGGAGCTGATGCAGAGGCCATGGAGGGATATTCCTTACTGGCTTGCTTCCCTGGGCTTGCTCAGCTTGCTTTCTTATAGAACCCAAGACTACCAGCCCAGGGATGGCACCACCCACAAGGGGCCCTACCCCCTTGATTGCTAATTGAGAAAATGCCCCACAGTTGGATCTAATGGAGGCACTTCCCCAACTGAAGCTCCTTTCTCTATGATAACTCCAGCCAGTGTCAAGTTGACACACAAAACCAGCCAGTACACTTCTTTTCTTATATAGTACAATTGACCCTTTCCCCAGTCTCTCCCCACCACCACCTCCCCTCTCTTCCAGATCCACCTTCCCTTACAATTGCCCCTCTCCCCAGTCTCTCCCCACCACCACCTCCCCTCTCCTCCAGATCCACCTTCCCTTTGCCTCCCCTCAAAAAAAAGAGCATCAACCAAATACAGTATAACTGAAGCTACAATAAGACCAGGCACCTACTATCATGTCAAGGCTAGATGAGGCAACCCAGTAGGAGGAAAAGATCCCACAAGTAGGGAGTCAGGGACAGCCCCTACTCCCACTGCTTGGATTCCCTCAAGAACACAAGCTACTCAGCCATGTCACATATCAGACCCCTACAGGCTCCCTGATCGCCGAGAATTCCCATGAGCCCCAGTCAGTTGATTCTGTAGACTGTGTTCTCCTGGTGTGTCCCTGACCCATCTCCCCACTTGCACAGGACCTCCCAAGTTCCATCTAATGTTTCATCTGCATCTGCTTCCATCAGGTGAAGGATGAAGTCTCTCTGGTCTGTTCTAGGACAATTCTGTTAGGTTCCAGCCCCACCACACTCGTTAGGTAGGACAAATTGCAGGTCAAACCATTCCTGGGCATACACCCAGAAGATGCTCCAACATATAATAAGGACACATGCTCCACTATGTTCATAACAGTCTTATTTATAATAGCCAGAAGCTGGAAGGAACCCAGACATCTTTCGACAGAGGAATGGATGCAGAAATTGTGGTACATTTACACAATGGAGAACTACTCAGCTATTTAAAAAATGAATTCATGAAATTCTTAGGCAAATGGATGGAACTAGAAAATATCATCCTGAGTGAGGCAACCCAATCACAAAAGAACACACATGGTATGCACTCATTGTTAAGTGAATATTAGCCCAAAATCTCAGAATAAACAAGATAAAATTCACAGACCACAGGAAGCTCAAGAAGGAAGACCAAAGTGTGGGTGCTTTGTTTTTTCTGAGAAACGGAACAAAATACTCACAGGAGCAATTATGGAGATAAAGTGTAGAGCAGAGACTGAAGGAAAGGCCATCCAGAGACTGTCCTACCTAAGGATTCATCCTATAAACAGTCACCAAACCCCTACACTATTGTGGATGCCAAGAAGTGCTTGCTGAAAGGAGCCTGATATGGCTCTCTCCTGAGAGGCCCTGCCAGAGCCTTGCAAATACAGAGGCAGATGCTAGCAGCCAACTATTGGACTGAGTGTGAGGTTCCCAATGGAGGAATTATAGAAAGGACTAAAGGAGCTAAAGGGGTTTGCAATCTCATAGGAAGAATAACAATATCAACCAACCAGACCCCCCCAGAGCCTAGGGACAAAGGCATCAACCAAGGAATACACATGGCTCCAGCTGCATTTGTAGCAGAGGAGTGCCTTGTCAGGCATCAATGGGAGGAGAGGTCTTTGGTCCTATGAAGGCTGGATAGATGCCCAAGTGTGGGGAAATCCAGGGAGTGTAGGGTGGGAGTGGGTTGGGTGGAGGAACATTCTCATAGAAGCAGGGAGAGGGGGAATGGGATGGAGGTTTTCTGGGAGGGGGGAATCCGGGAAAGGGAATAACATTTGAAATGTGAATAAAGAATATATTCAATAAAAAAAAAACTGTCACAAAATGACAGCAAGCCAAGGACCACTTGTATAATATTCTAGCACCCAGAAGGTTGAGCCAAGAAAACGGTGAGTTCAAAGTTAGCCTGGGCTACTTAAAGCTTGCCATCAGGGAAGAGAAAACTAATTGCAGTACTGTTACTAGAATTCCATGCCCGTCTCTGTCTCATGCCCAGGAAAACTAACAAAACCTGGCAACTTGTATTATATTTCCCCCTGGCATTTATCACCGTATTTCCAAATAATGGGTGCATATCCTATCTTATTTCTCAATATCCACTAGTACTGATGTCCTGTTATGGTAAATAAGGTGTTGTATCTTTTTTTAATTCATTCATTCATTTTTATTTTACTTTATGTTCATTGGTGTTTTGACTTCGAGGCTGTCTGTGTGAGTGTGTTGGATCCCCTGAAACAGGAATTAGAGAGAGTTGTGAGTTGCCATGTGGATGTTGGAATTTGAATCCCCGGTCCTCTGGAAACTGCTGAGTCATTATTCAGCCACTAGGTGTGTCTTTTATACCATCAATCCTACTATCCTCACATCTTGCAAGACAGATGTATCACAATTTTTAGTTAAGTGAACATACAGTATTGATAGTTTGAAAAAAAAAAAAGAGTGAACTTATCTAGATGAAATCCCAAAGAATTCAAAGAAATGAGTATACATATGTTTAGAGACATCAAAGTCCACAAACTCCTGGATAAATTTCAAGAGAATACACACAACACCTGAATGAAACATAGAAGCCAAAATGGGATATAAAAATGGGACACAGTAAAGAGATAGACTTGTTGAAGAGGAACCAAATTGAAATGCTTCTGGAAATGAAAACTTGACAAAGGTAAATTAAAATATCAGGAGTCAGACACTAGGCAGAAGAACTGAGGCAGACAAGGACTGAGATAAATTAATTTAAAAGTACGAGCGGGACCTGTAAGATTAATGAGCTACCGTGGAAAGAATAACGTGAAAGACATGAGCATAGAGAAAGAGGATTTCAACAAAATCCTAGCAGAAACCTCTCCAAAGATAAGGGGAGAGACGCCCACTCAGGTACAGGTACCATTCAGAACATCAAAGGAAGAAAACCAGAGAATAAAATTTTTGCATCATATTACAGTTAAAACACTAACTATAGAAAAACCAGGAAGCTATATTAAAAACTACAAGAGAGAAATACTCAATTACATTTTAAAGACAAGCCCATCAGAATAACAGCAGATTTCTCTGCAGGAGGGCTCAGAATGAGGCGTCTTAATTTGGGAAAGCACAGCTGTCTTCCCGGACTACTGCGCTCAGCAAAGCTACACTCGAAGGGGGAAGAAAAACTTTCAATTTTTTTTTTTTTTTTAAAAATAAAAGGCTAAAAGAGTTTTATAGGGGACCCTAGATGGAACCCTGTGGTCCAAGGAGAAGACAAACACATCCATAGGGTTATAGGATAGAATCACTGTAGAAAAAGTGATTAAGCAAATAAGTAGAAAATACCAAACACTACAAAAATTATATATATATATATATATGAATTCATATATATATATGAATGTTAAATTTAAAATCTCAATCAAAAGATAAGCTGATTGGCTTTGGAATTAGGATCAATTTATCTGTTGTCTCCAAGAAAAAATTGGGGTAAGAGAAGCTTGTTGTGGTTGTTGTTGCCAAGTCTTCCAAGCAAAAGGACCCAGAAAGCAAGCAGGTGTCACTGTTACAATATCTGTCGAAAATAGACTTCAAACAAAACTTAGAAGCAATAAAAGTCATTTCCTACTGAAAAAGGAAGCAGCTCACCAAGAGGGCATCACAATTCAAACAGAAATGCACCCAATTTCATAAAACAAATGCTACTCCAGGTAAGGTCGCAGGTCAACCCACACACAATAATAGTGGGTGACTTCAATATCCTATTCATCCAAATAGACAGGTCATCCTGAGGAAAAAAATAAACAGGAAAAAATCTCAGTTAAATGGCATCATTGATCAAATGGACCAAAGACACACACACCCAGAACATCACATGCACACACTCCAGAATGAATATCTGAGAGGGTCCCTGTGACTGTCAGACAGGGAAGCACACTACACAGAGAGATAAGAATGAAAATCCAGTGCAGACTGACTTTGTCAACCAGGATCAGACTTTGTGGAGTCTAGTGCTGGAGGTTCTCTGTCAGCATATTTAAAACAGCACAGTCTGGGAAAAGGTTTCCAGGCAATAATCAGTCCAATACCAGGAACACAATAAATCTTAAGGTGTGACCATATAGAAACACCTTTACAAAGTACATTACACCATGATAGTGTGGTCTCTGATCAAGACAGCATAGAGGTCAGCAGGCCATAAAATACATGTGACATCTCCCCAAAGGATGGATAGCAGACTAGAGAGGCAAGAGTCTGGAATAATCATTCTCGGGTATTAGGGTAAGGTCTGCATCTATATAGCAAGAGGTGGGTGAAGTTTGTCTCCATGGATAACAAAAAGGTCACTAGGTGGTTAACAGCATCCACTCTCGGGTTTCTGGATAGAACTCAGGGTTTTGATTTTTGACTCCTCCATCGAGAAGACAGTCGTGCGTGATTGACATTCCTCTTTCTCCTGGCGCTTCTCTGAGTACAAGGATCTCTGTGCCCCCGACAATATCCATTCTTCTTGGGAGCTCATGGAACTGTCTTTGAAATGGATGCATAATAGGCTACAAATCAAATCACAACAAATATTGAAAAACTGAAATAACATTTGATTACATTAGGAGAAGGCTAGAAATCAACAAGAAGAAAAATTAGAATATATACAAACCCCTGGGTATTAAACCACACTCTACTGCATGATGAATAGGTTGCTTAAGAAATCAAGAGGAAAGGAATTAAAAGCTTTCTAGAGTTAAATGACAATGAAAGCTCAGCACGCCAGACCTATGCGATACACTGAAAGTAGTCTACAGGTAACTGCATTAAAAATAAGCCAGAGGGATCACGTAAGTAATGATGCACTTTCCGACTTCAATAGAATAAAAGATGTCAAACTCCAGATCAGTAAATGAAAACAAATGATTAAGACTCTCTAACCACTGAACCATCTTACCAGCCCCTGTCAACTCTTTATTTCCTTCTCTGACTTCTTCAGGGGACCATGGGTCATTTGGGAGTCTATTGTTCCATGTCCATGTATTTGGATACTTTCTCTAGGTTTTCTTGCTATTGATTTCGAGGTTTCTGTAAAGATTTATTTTATATCCTTACACCTGCCACCGTGTGTGTGTGTGTGTGTGTGTGTGTGTGTGTGTGTGTGTGTATGTGAAAACGGGCCAGTGCACTAAGGAGACTTCTCAAGGATGGAATGCAGATAGCCAAGAAACTTGAAAGGAACTGACCAGCTAACTTCACCACCCATTAAAGAAGCACAGAGCAGAAGCACACTACGATTCCATCTCACTGCAACCAGGATAACAGTCATTAAGAAAGCAGGACTGCAGAGATGGTTCAGTGGTTACACCATCCTTGAAGAGGATCTGAGCTCAGCCAGATTCCAGCACAGGAGCTGCGTGACTCATAACTACCTGTAACTCCAACTCCAGAGGATAGGATGCTTCTGATCTCCACAGAGACCAGTACACCCACAGGCACCAGTACAAACACCCACAGACACAGACATATGCACATGCATGCACACATGCAAAATCAAATGTAATACTTTAAGAGAAAAGAAAGAAAGCAAATGTTCAATAGATAGAGAGGATATGTTAAAAATGAAGCCCTTGATCACTGCTGGTGAAGGCACACCGACTAGCCTAGTCACTGTGGAAATCAGTACTGGGTTCCGTCCAAAAGTCCTCATGCCACAGAGACCCACACACATCCATGTGTTTGCAGCACTGTTTACAATAGCCAGCAAATTGAACCAGCCGAAATTCCCATCAACAAATGACTGGATAAAGAAATTACAGAGCATATAGTCAGTGGAATTTTATGTGGCTAAAAAGGAAAATGATATAATGATGTTTGCAGGAAATGGATGCAGCTGGGATGCCTGTTAAGTGAAATAAGACAAATTACATATGTATATGTATACAAATTATATACAGTCTATATATACAATTTGTGTACATATGTGTACATACAAATTACAAGCTTTTTCAGTGGTTAGTGGTTCTTAATCATTTGTTTTCATTTACTGATCTTGAGTTTGACATCTCTTATTTTATCGAAGCCCAAAAGTACATAATTATTTATATGATCCCTCTGTGTATGCATATGTGTGTATGTGTATATCTATATATAGTAATTACGAAGGCTTGCTGCCCTACCAGAGTATCTTAGAGTTTTATTGTTGTGAAGGAACAGCATGACCATAACAACTCTTACAAAGGAAAACATTTAATTAACTTACAGTTTCAGAGGTTTAGTCCATTATCATCATGCCAGGAAACATGATAGCATCCAGGAAGTCATGGTGCTGGAGCTGCCAAGAGTTCTACATCGTAGTCTGCAGGCAGCAGAAGAAGGCTCTGTGTGACTAGGTGTAGTTTGTGTGTGTATATATACCTTTAAAGCCCACCTTAGCCGGGCGTTGGTGGCGCACGCCTTTAATCCCAGCACTTGGGAGGCAGAGGCAGGTGGATTTCTGAGTTCGAGACCAGCCTGGTCTACAGAGTGAGTTCCAGGACAGCCGGAACTATACAGAGAAACCCTGTCTCAAAAAACCAAAAAAAAAAAAAAAAAAAAAAAAAGCCCACCTTCACAGTGACAAACTTCCTCCAACAAGGCCACACCTACTCCAACAAGGCCACACCTCCTAACAGTGCCATCCCTGTGGCCAAGGATTCAAACATATGAATCTATGGGGGGCATACCTATTCAAACCACCACCCAGAGGATCTCACTCAGTTAAGTCCCCAGCACCCATGTTGGGTGGATCATAAGCACATATAGCTCCAGCTACAGGGGATCCAATACTCTCATCACCCTCTGCTGGCCTCTGTGGGCACCTGTGCACATGCAATACACAGACACAGACAGACACACACACACACAGACACACACACACACACACACAGAAACCATTTATTATATATTCCATATGTGTGCATGTCATTAAACTAAAAGTGAATGAGAGGAGGGAGAAATAGATACTAAGCATGTAGGAAATGGAGGAAAAGAAGTGTCGGGCTAACTGGGGGAAACAGGAGGCAGCTGGAGGTCAGAGGTCAGATGAGAATAAAGAACAGCGACAGTCACATGTGTACAAAGATGCCGTGGTGAGCACATTACTTTGTGTGCTAACCTAAAAATTAATTATAAAACATCCTTCACAATATTCATGGGGTGAGAGAGCTGGCTCAGTGGTTAAGAGAACTTACTTCTCTTACAGAAGACCTGGATTCAGCTTCCAAAAGTCATGTCAGGTAGCTCACGGTGGTCTGTCACTCCAGTTCCAGTTAATTCAACCTCTCTGGATTCTATAGGCATTGCACTCATGTGTCCCTCACAAACACACACACACACACACACACACACACACACACACCTACATACCCACATACCTACACACAATTCACACAATTAAAAGAGAATTAAAATACATCTTAAAATTTGTAGTGGGATCTTGTCTCGGGGCACCACGGACAGCTAACAGCTAACGACAGGTATACTGACAGAGTCTGAGGCCAACATCGCTCAGGTCCTATCCCGTCAGGCTCTTGCCTGCACCCAGAGCCTGAGCAGCTCGGCGGGCTATCTGTACCGACTCGGTCCTGCACCAACTCACTTGGGGGTCTTTGCCCAGCTTACAGCGGAGGCCGCCATCTTGCCTTGGGGCACCACAGACAGCTAACAACTAACACCCAGTACGCTAACTTAGTCCGACGCTAACATCACTGGGGTCCTAACCCTTCAGGTTTTTGCCTGCACCCAGAGCCTGAGCAGCTCGGCGGGCCACCTGTACACCAACCCGGTCATACACCAACCCAGTCGGGGGGTCATCTGCTCTACAGAGTGATCAGCACTTGGATAAAGTCCCTGCAGCATCCACCATCTGCGCTCCCTGAAGGAGCAGACAGGCAACACCAGGCTCACAGAGACAACCTGAGAATAGCATTCCTTGGGGCAGGACACATTAGGGCTCCAAGAGCACCCAAGAGGAGGGTAGCACAGCAGAAACCTGAGCCAGGGGGAACCCGGACATCCAGAGGTGCAGAATTAGCCTTACGGGCTTGCGGGAGGTTCAAATACCAGCCAGTGACAAGACCAACTAATACCAGAGATAGCCAGATTGCAAAAGGCAAGCATAGGAACGTTACTAACAGAAATCAAGGAAACATGGCAGCATCTGAACCCAAATCTCTGACAACAGGAAGTTCTGAATACCCCAACACACCAGAAAAACAAGACTTGGATTTAAAATCACTGGTCATGATGCTGTTAGAAGAACACAAGAAGGACATAAATAAATCTCAAGGAAATACAGGAGAAGATAGATCAAAAGGTAGAAGCCTTTACAAGGGAAACACAAAAATCATTTAAAGAAATTCAGGAGAAAATGGGTCAAAAGATAGAAGCCAATAGGGAGGAAATGCAAAATTCACTTAAAAAAATACAGGAGAACGTGGGTCAACAGGCAGAAGTCATGAAAGAAGAAACACAAAAATCAAAGAGTTACATGAAAACAAAAACAAGCAAGTGAAGGAACTGAGCAAAACCATACAGGATCTAAAAACAGAAGTAGAAACAACTAAGAAATCACAAAGGGAGACAACTTTGGAGATAGAAAACCTTGGGAAGAAATCAGGGGCCATAGATGCAAATATCAACAACAGAACACAAGAGATAGAAGAAAGAATCTCAGCTGCTGGATACCATAGGAACCATAGACTCAACAGTCAAAGAAAATGCAAAATGCAAAAAGCTTGTAACCCAAAACATCCAGGAAATCCAGGACACAAAGAGAAGACCAAAGTTAAGGATTATAGGTATAGAAGAGAGTGAAGATTTACAACTTAAAAGGCCAGCAAATATCTTCAACAAAATTATGGAAGAAAACTTCCCTAACCTAAAGAGAGAGATGCCCATGAATATACAAGAAGCCTACAGAACTTCAAACAGACTGGACCAGAACAGAAATACCTCCTGTCACTTAATAATCAAACCCAAAATGTACTAAACAAAGAAAGAATTTTAAAGGAAGTAAGAGAAAAAAGGCTAAGTAACATATAAAGGAAGACCTATAAGAATTATACCAGACTTCTCACCTGAGACCATGAAAGCTAGAAGTTCCTGGGCAGACCTCATGCAGACTGTAAGAGAACATAAATGCCAGCCAAAACTACTATACCCAGCAAAACTCTCAATCACCATAGAGGAAGGAACCAAGATATTCCAAGACAATACCAAATTTACACAATATCTTTCCACAAACCCAGTTCTACAAAGGATAATAGGGGCAAAACACCAACACAAGGAGGGAAACTACACCCTGGAAAAAGCAACATAGCAACCTTCTTTCATCAAATCCAAAAGAAGAAAACCTATCAAATATAAAAATAACATCAAAAATAACAGGAAGCAATAATCACTATTCCTTAATATCTCTAACATCAATGGATTCAATTCCCCAATAAAAAAAACATAGAATAACAGAACCCTACATTTTGCTGCATACAGGAAACACACCTCAGTGTCAAAGACAAATACTACCTGAGAGTAAAAGGCTGGAAGACAATTTTACAAGCAAATGGTTGCAGGAAACAAGCCAGAGTAGTCACTCTAATATCAGATAAAATTGACTTTCAACCTAAAGTCATCAAAAGAGACACGGAAGGACACTTTTTGCTGGTCAAAGGAAAAATCCACCAAGAAAAACTCTCAATTCTAAACATCTATGCTCCAAAATGCAAGGGCACCCTCATTCGTAAAAGAAACTTTACTAAAGCTCAAAGCACACATTGCACCTAACACAATATTTGTGGGTGACTTCAACACTCCACTCTCCTCAATAGACTGATCAGGAAAACAGAAACTAAACAGGGACACAGTGAAACTAATTGAAGCTTTAGACCAATTGGATTTAAGAGACATATATAGAACATTTCATCCTAAAGCAAAAGAATATACCTTTTTTCTCAGCACCTCATGGTACCTTCTCCAAAATTGACCATATAATTGGTCACAAGACAGACCTCAACAAATATAAGATTGAAATAATCCCATGCATCCTATCAGATCACTATGGAGTAAAAGTGGTCTTCAATAGCAACAAAACAACAGAAAGCCCACATACACATGGAAACTGAACAATACTTTACTCAATGATACCTTGGTCAAAAAAGAAAGAAAGAAAGAAAGAAAGAAAGAAAGAAAGAAAGAAAGAAAGAAAGAAAGAAAGAAAGAGAGAAAGAGAGAAAGAGAGAGAGAAAGAAAGAAAGGAAGGAAGGAAAGAAGGAAAGAAAGAAAAAAAGAAAGAAAGACATCAAAGACTTTGTAGAATTCAATGAAAAAGAAGGTACAACTTACCCAAATCTATGGGACACAATGAAAGCAGTTCTAAGAGGAAAATTCATAGCCCTGAGTGCCTCCAAAAAGAAGCTGGAGAGAGCATGACCTAGCAGCTTAATGGCACACCTGAAAGCCCTAGAACAAAAAGAAGCCAATTCACCCAGGAGGAGTAGAAGACAGGAAAAAATCAAACTAAGGGCTGAAATCAATCAAGTAGAAACAAAGAGAACCATACAAAGAATCAACAAAACCAGGAGAAAATCAACAAGATAGATAAACCCTTAGCCAGACTAACCAAAGGGCACAGAGACAGTATCCAAATTAACAAAATTAGAAACGAAAAGGGAGATATAACAACAGAAACTGAGGAAATTCAAAAAAATCATCAGATCTTACTACAAAAGCCTTTACTCAACACAACCAGAGAATCAGGAGGAAATGGACATTTTTCTAGACTGATACCAAATACCAAAATTAAATCAGGATCAAATAGACCAGCTAAACAGTCCCATAACCCCTAAAGAAATAGAAGTGGTCATAGAAAGTCTTCCAATCAAAAACAGCACAGGACCAGCTGGTTTAGTGCAGAATTCTATCAGACCTTCAAAGAAGACGTAACACCAATACTCTTCAAGCTATTCCACAAAATAGAAACAGAAAGAACACTACCCAACTCGTTCTACAAACCACAATTACGACGATACCAAAACCACACAAAGATCCAACAAAGAAAGAGAACTTCATGCCAATTTCCCTTATGAATATTGATGCAAAAATACTAAATAAAATTCTTGCCAACCGAATTCAAGAACACATCAAAACGATCATCCACCATGATCAAGTAGGCTTCATCCCAGGGATGCTGGTATGGTTCAATATATGGAAATCCATCAATGCAATCCACTACATAAACAAACTCAAAGAAAAAAAAAACCACATGATCATTTCATTAGATGTTGAGAAAGCATTTAACAAAATTCAGCATCCTTTCATGCTAAAAGTCTTGGAAAGAGCAGGAATTCAAGGCCCATACCTAAACATAGCAAACCAGTAGCCAACATCAAACTAAATGGAAACTGGAAGCAATCCCACTAAAATCAGGGACTAGACAAGGCTGCCCTCTCTCTCCATATCTTTTCAATATAGTACTTGAAATTCTAGCCAGAGCAATTGACAACATAAGGAAGTCAAAGGGATACAAATTGGAAAGGAAGAAGTTAAACTATCACTATTTGCAGATGATATGATAGTATACTTAAGTGACCCAAAAAACTCCACCAGAGAACTCCTACAGCTGATAAACTTCAGCAAAGTAGCTGGTTATAAAATAAACTCAAGCAAATCAGTAGCCTTCCTATACTCAAAGGATAAGCAGGCTGAGAAACAAGTTAGGGAAATAACACCCTTCACAATAGTCACAAACAATATAAAGTATCTTGGTGTGACTAACCAAACAAGTGAAAGATCTGTGACAGGAACTTCTAGTCTTTGAAGAAAGAAATCGAAGAAGACCTCAGAATATGGAAAAATATTTCATGCTCTTGGATTGGCAGGATTAATATCGTAACAATGGCCATCTTGCCAAAAGCAATCTACAGATTCAATGCAATCCCCATCAAAATCCCAAATCAATTCATCATAGATTTAGAAAGAGCAATTCTCAAATTCATCTGGAATAACAAAAAGCCCAGGACAGCTAAAAGTATTCTCGACAATAAAAGAACTTCTGGGGGAATCAATATCCCTGACCTCAAGCAGTACTACAGAGCAATTGTGTTAAAAACTGCATGGTATTGGTACAGTGACAGGCAAGTAGATCAATGGAATAAAACTGAAGACCCGGAAATGAACCCACAGAATTATGGTCACTTGATCTTTGATAAAGGAGCTACAACTATCCAGTGGAACAAAGATAGCCTCTTCAACAAATGGTGCTGGTTCAACTGGATGTCAGCATGCAGAAGAATGTGAATTGATTCACTCTTATCTCCTTGTACTAAGCTCAACTCCAAGTGGATCAAGGACCTCCACATAAAACCAGACACACTGAAACTAATAGAAAAGAAACTGGGGAAGACCCTGGAGGTCATGGGCACAGGGGGAAAGTTCCTGAACAGAATACCAATAGCTTATGCTCTAAGATCAAGAATTGACAAATGAGCCAGGCGGTGGTGGCGCTCGCCTGTAATCCCAGCACTTGGGAGGCAGAGGCAGGCAGATTTCTGAGTTAGAGGCCAGCCTGGTCTACAGAGTGAGTGCCAGGACAGCCAGGGCTATACAGTGAAACCCTGCCTCAAACAAACAAACAAACAAAAAAACAACAAAAAAAAAAGAATTGACAAATGGGACCTCATAAAATTACAAAGTTTTTGTAAAGCAAAGGACACTGTCAGAAGAACAAATCAGCAACAAACTAATTGGGAAAAGATCTTCACCAACCCCACATCCAGCAGAGGGCCAATATCCACTATATACAAAGAACTCAAGAAGTTAGACCCCAGAGAACCAAATAACCGTATTAAAAAATGGGGTACAGAGCTAAACAAAGAATTTTCCCTGCAGAAATTTGGATGGCTGAGAAGCACCTTAAGAGATGTTCAACATCACTAGTCATCAGGGAAATGCAAATCAAAACAACCCTGAGATTTCACCTCACACCAGTTAGAATGGCTAAGATTAACAACTCAAGAGACAGCAGATGCTGGTGAGGATGTGGAGAAAGAGGAACACTCTTCCACTGTTGGTGGGATTCAAGAAGGTACAACCACTCTGGAAATCAGTCTGGTGGTTCCTAAGAAAATTGGGCATGACACTTCCAGAGGATCCTGTCATACCACTCCTGGGCATATACCCAAAGGATTCCCCTGCATGCAACAAAGACACATGCTCCACTATGTTCATAGCAGCCTTATTTATAATAGTCAGAAGCTGGAAAGAACCCAGATGTCCCTCAATGGAGGAATGGATACAGAAAAATGTGGTATATTTATACAATGGAATACTACTCAGCAATTAAAAACAACGAATTCATGAAATTTGTAGGCAAATAGTTAGAACTGGAAAATAAACCACAAAAAGACCCAAAACAGAAAAAGAACTAAAGATCAATTTCCCTTATGAATATTGATGCAAAAATACTCAATAACATTCTCGCGAACCAAATCCAAGAACAAACACATCAAAATGGTCATCCACTATGATCAAGTAGGCTCCATCCCAGGAATGCAGGGATGGTTCAGTGTATGGAAATCCATCAATGTAATCCACTACATAAACAAACTCAAAGAAAAAAAAACCACAAGATCATCTCATTAGATGCTGGAAAAGCCTTTGACAAAATACAACACCCGTTCATGTTAAAAGTATTGGAGAGATCAGAAATTCAAGGCCCATACTTAAATATAATAAAAGCAATATATACCAAACCAATCGTCAACATCAAACTAAATAGAAAAACTCAAAGCAATCCCATTAAAATCAGGGACAAGACAAGGCTGCACACTCTCTCCCTACCTATTCAGTATAGTACTCGAAGTTCTAGCCAGAGCAATTAGACCACAAAAAGAGATCAAAGGGATACAAATTTGGAGGGAGGAAGTCAAGATATCACTATTTGCAGATGATATGATAGTATACATAAGCGACCCCCAAAATTCTACCAGAGAGCTCCTACAGCTGATAAACAACTTCAGCAAAATGGCTGGATATAAGATTAACTCTAACAAATCAGTAGCCTTCCTCTACTCAAAGGTTAATAGGGCTGAGAAAGAAATTAGGAAACCAACATCCTCCTCAATAGTCACAAATAATATAAAATATCTTGGTGTAACTCTAACCAAGCAAGTGAAAGATCTGTGTGACAAGAACTTCAAGTATCAGAAGAAATAAATCTAAGGAGATCTCAGAAGATGAAAAGATCTCCCATACTCATGAATTGGCAGGATTAATATAGTAAAAATTTCCATGTTACCGAAGGCAATCTACAGATTCAATGCAATCCCCATCACAAGTCCAACTCAATTCTTCATAGAGTTAGAAAGAGCAATTCTCAAATTCATTTGGAATAAAAAACAAAAACAAAAACAAAAAAAGCCCAGGATAGCGGAAAAATATTCTTGACAATAAAAAGAACCTCTAGCGGAATCACCATCCCTGACCTCAAGCTATACTATAGAGCAATAGTGATAAAAACTTCATGGCATTGGTACAGATAGGCAAGTAGATTAATGGTGTAGAATTGAAGACCCAGAAATGAACCCACACACCTATGGTCACTTGATCTTTGACAAAGAAGCTAAAACTATCCAGTGGAAAAGAGACAGCATTTTCAACAAATGGTGCTGGTTCAACTGGCAGTCTGCATGTAGAAGAATGAAAATTGATCCATTCTTATTCCCTTGTACAAAGCTCAAGTCCAAGTGTATCAGGGATCTCCACATAAAATCAGATATGCTGAATCTAATAGAAGAGAAAGTGGGGGAAAGCCTCGAATACTTGGGCACAGGGGAAAACTTCCTGAACAGAACTCCACTGGCTTATGCTTTAAGATCAACAATCAACAAATGGAACCTCATAAAATTGAAAAGCTTCAGTAAAGCAAAGGACACTGTCAATAGGACAAAACAGGAACCCACAGACTGAGAAAAGATTTTTTTCTAGACAAATGTCATTTAATAAAGCTGAATGAAGAGGATATGAAAACTTAGATTATAATGATAGTGAGTCATGAGCTTAAAACAATAAAGGTACTACAGCAAAGAAATACCCACTACTAGAACATATTAACTGTCAACTTCTGACTGCAAAAAGAGTAACATGTCTCAAACTTTATCATAATTTGCTCTAAAGGGCCAGAGACAGTATTTTTTATTGGATATATTCTATATTTACAATTCATTTCCCCTTTTCTGGTTCTCCACCCCCCAAAGGTCCCACATGCCCTTTTCCCTCCCCCTGCTCCCTCTTCCACCCCTTCCCTCTTCCCTGTTCTTGTATCATTTCCAGCACCAGTGTCCACTCCTGAGAAAAGATTTTTTACCAACCCTACATTCGATAGAGGCCTGATATCCATAATATGCAAAGAACTCAAGAAACTAGACTCCACAGAACCAAATACCTCTATTAAAAAGGAGAGTACAGAGCTAAACAGAGAATTCTCATCTGAGGAATCTTGAAATGGCTGAGAAGCACTTAAAAAAATCTTCAACATCCTTAGTTATCTGGAAAATGCAAATCAAAACAACCCTGAGATTCTACCTCATACCAATCAGAATGTCTAGGATCAAAAACTCAGGTGACAGCAAATGTTGGTAAGGATGTGGAGAAAGAGGAACACTCCTCCATTGCTAGTGGGACTGCAAGTTGGTAAAAAAACCACTTTGGAAATCAGTCTGGTGGTTCCTCAGAAAATTGGAGATAGTTCTACCTGAAGACCCAGCTGTACCACTTCTGGGCATATACCCAGAAGATGCTCCAACGCGTAACAAGGACCACGTGCTCCACTATGTTCATAGCAGCCATGTTTATAATAGCCAGAAGCTGGAAATAACCCAGATGTCCCTCAGCAGAAGATTGGATACAGAAAATGTGGTACATTTGCACAGTGGAGTACTACTCAGTGATTAAAAGCAATGACTTCATGAAATTTACAGGCAAATGGATGGAACTAGAATAATCATCCTGAGTGAGGTAACCCAGTCACAAAAGAACACACATGCTATGTACTCACTGATAAGTGGATATTAGCTCAAAAGTTCACAATGTCCATGATATAATACACAGACCATATGAAACTTAGAAGGAAGGAAGACCTGGGTATAGATGCTTCAATCCTACACTGGGCTGGGGGTGGGGGAGACAGGACAGGATGATCATCAGAGGTGGAGAGGAGGACCTGGGAGTGAAAGAGGAGGGGGAGGAAATTAGGGGGGGCAGTATCAGGAACTGGAGGAGAAGGGAGAGAAGGTCAGGAAATCAAGCAAACATATATAGCAAGGGGGATGAGGAACTGGGGATAGCCACTGGAGGGTCCCAGACACCAGGGAAACAAGAGGCTCCCAGGACCCTATGGGGGTAACTTTAGCTGAAATTCACAGAGAAGGGGGAGATAGAACCTGTCGAGACCACCTCTAGAAGATAGGCACAGCCCCCCGGTCAAGGGATGGGGCCACTCACACATCTCAAAGCTTTTAACCCAGAAATGTTCCTGTCCAAAGGAAGAACAGGGAACAAAAAAATGGAACGGAAACTGAGAAGGGCCAACTTGGAACTGCCTCATCTGGGGGATCCATCATGTCTGCAGACACCAAACCTGACACCGTTGCCTAGGTCAAGAGGTGCTTGCTAACAGGAACCTGGTGTGGTAGTTCCTTGGGAGGTCCGGCCAGCAAATGACCAGTGCGGATATGGATGCTTGAAGCCAACCATCAGACTGAGCTCAGGGTATCTGGTAGGGGGACTGGCAGAAGGACTGGAGGAGTGGCAGGGGGTTGCAACCCCATTGGAAGAACAACATAGGCTGGCCTGACCACCAGTTCTCCCTGAGATTAGCCCACCAATTAAAGAGTGTACTTGGAGGGATCCATGGCTCCAGATACATATGTAGCAGAGGATGGCCTTGCCTGACAGCACTGGGAGGGGAGGCCCTTGGTCCCAGACAGATTTGATGCCCCACTGCAGGGGGGAACTAGAGCAGTGGGGCAGGAGAGTGTGGTTGGGTGGGGGAGCACCCTCATACAGGCAAAGGGGAGGGGGGATGGATGTGTTGGTGGAGGGGTAACCGAGAACTGGGATATCATTTGAGATGTAAAGAATAGAATGAGTAACAAAAAATAAATAAAAATAAAAAAGAAAAAAAGAAAATTTGAAGACTTGGGAAGAAAAGAAAACAAGCAAAAGCCAAAACAATAACTCAAATCTTGAAACCATCAAAGCCATCTGATCTAGTCTTAATGTATCATGGTACCTAACTTTAAATCATACAGCAAAGTTATAGCAATCAAAAGGGCAGAGCATGGAGACAAAACAGAACTCATCACCCAGTGAACCATTAAAGAAAGTCTAGAAAGTAATTCACGTGTGCACAGCCAATCGGTGCTGGAGGATGCAGAGAACATCAGGGAATACATCAGGGAATGGATGATCTGGTCCATAATACTGCTGAGAAGTAGATGTAAAAATGGTGTCACATGGCTCCAGGACACCATCTACCCCCACTGAGGTATCAATGACAAAAGAAGAAAAGCTCAGATATGACCTTCCTCAGTGGAGAGGCATTATTTCCTGGGGACCTTCCACAGTCCTCAGCCAGAACCCCTAGCTATGAGCCAGTATCTTTGGTCCCTCTCCCTGATCCCTGCTGCCACAGCACAGGTACAGTGATGGTCTCTGGCAAGCCAGGCTCTCCTTGAAAGCCACCTTCAGATTACACATCCTCTACCATCCCAAACATCCATTTTTCATCCTCCATCACTCCTTTTCCTGGTGATCATCCTTGCGACCCTAACCCAGTTGAGAATTTAGTAGTCCTAGGCCAAAAGAACACCCATGAAATCCTGTTGCATTTCCTTAAGTCCCTGGTATCAGCAGTCACGTTGGAAAGTCATCTGGCCCCCCCAGGTTCACAGTCTTTACTCACCCAGAGAGAACCTCCAAGCTTTCCTGGAGAAAACTCCCATCAGGCCCTTTCTGACCCAAGTGCTCTGCCCAGCAACTCCAGGCCCGAACAGCTCCTTCCTTTCCAGCCCAGCTGCTAAGCCAGAGTGAGGTCTTTGAAGGGTCTTGTGACTTGACCTTTGCACCATCACGGCCCTGGACAGTTCCCAGCCACCAGCCCTGCTGTCCATAGCAGGTGGCTCCCTGTAGAACTGGCTTCCTTTAGAAAAGGAGACAGAAGATGCCAGGGATAAGGAACCAAAAGGATGTCTTGCAGGTAGGTTTGCCTGGGGTGGTGCATGGCAACTTCCTCACTACCCCGAGCTAGACATGGCAGACATGGTGTTCTACTGCCAGAAGCCTGCTGAGACTCACTCCTGCTGTTGCACAACAGATTCTTGTCATTGTGGGGCTCAGGGGAAGGTGGAGTACCTGTGAGAGGAAAGGAGTCCACTAGCTCTACAGTTGGTGTATGGATCACACTGATACAATTGGTGTGTAGTACCTATCAACTCTGTTGGGACCCATATGGAGTCATGTAACTGAATGGGATGGTGACCGACAAAATAGGGGGGGCACCATAAAAGGCTTATAAATGCACAGGGCCCGAAAATTCATTCAAACTCAAATCCACAATAATCCCACCTGTTTCTGGCAGCGCTCACCCATGCTGGGTCCCATTAGTCTACCGCACCCTTAATCTGAACACACAACGAGCTAGTTCTCAGCACAAGCCATCTCACCACGAAACGTCAACAAAAGCCTCCCCTAGGCTCTGGTTCAAGACTACTCTATGCAACGACCTGCAGTGTTTGGCTGCACATACAGAGCGTCCTGCTTTTATGGAAATGTAATGGCTTAATTACAGAAATCGAAGACTTGGAGTGTTTTCCTTGCAATGTTTCTCAGTGTGCATCAAATTAGTGAACCTTTGGAGTCTATTGTGTTACAATATTTGATTTTTTAAACTGCCATTTGAGTGGCTCACTTGATTTTTATTTTATTTTTTTTAATCTTTAAATCTTTGGCTTGGGAATAGGATAGAGCTTGCAGCCGTTTCTGAAGTGGCTCTAAATACATTCTGTACCATGCCTTCATGTGAAGCAGTAGTGTCAGCTGTGATGGTTCTGAGATCAAAATATCCACCAGCTCCAGAGACTGAACCACTAACCCAAGAACATACATCGGCTAGACCTAGGCCTTCCTGATCATACATAGCTGGGGAGAAATAACAGTTCCCTTAGTGGTTAGACCCTGGGGTCCTCCTGGGGACCTGAGATCGCACACTCCCCACCCGGGGTTCTGTTATCAATCCTCTTCTTCCGTAAGTGTCCAGTGGCTACACTCTGATCCTAGCTCTGTTCCAGGCATATCCTGGTGTCTGCACCAGGCATAGGGTAAGTCAGGAAAGCAAAAGAAGGCTAAGAGACCTAGGGATGAAGGAGCATCTGCTTCTCACTGGACACCACACCCAACATGGTCTCAGGTCCCAAGAACCCAAGTCATTCAATGAGGGTAGCATTCCGAGGATTCAAGGGACTGCCCAGAGGTCACAAAGCAGTTATGTGGGAAAGCTGGGTTGGGTGTTCAGATGTGTCAGAGTGTGTCCCATCTCGGGTTTAGAGCCTAATTGGGCTCTACTAGACTGGCTGGCATCAATACTTTACCCCTTGATCCCTTCCCAAGCCCTGGGAGAGCACTGGCTACTGGAATGTAAACTTTCTTTGTGTGGGAGAACTCCACTGTTATGTTTACGCATAATCCCTCACCCTGAGATCCACTCACAGGGTGGCTTCTCTGACACCCACCACAACAGGGGCATGGCCAGTTGAACATCCTCAGAGGAGGGTAGGGTCCTTTGAGCTCTGGGTGCCAGCGCGAAAGAGCATCAAGAAACCCAGATGCTGGAGGAAGAGATAAGAGACAAACTATCTGTGTTAACAGGGCCTCATTGCCATGAGGTCAGTGTGGGGTCAGCCTCATTAGCCAGGAGGGGAGAATGAGAGAGACCTTTGGCTCAGTGGCATCATGCAAAATGACCCAGAGACAGCTGCCCAGAGTATCATTTGTTTTGGTCTCAGAAGGAGCTAGTGAAAGCCAAGATTCCTAGAGAGCTAGTTATCTATCCATATCCATCCATCCTTCTATATCTATCTATCTATCTATCTATCTATCTATCTATCTATCTATCTATCTATCTATCATCTATCATCTATCGTTATCTGTCTGCCTGTCTGTCTGCCTGATCTATCATCTATCTATCTAATTTTTCCAGCAAGGGTTTCATGTAACACGGGCTGCCCTTGAGTTAGCTCTGCAGCCAGGGTTGAAGCAGGCCTTTCCTTCTTTAGCTTTCCGGGTTCTGGAATTCTCTGTGCTAGCCACACTCTCCTTTGATGCGGTGCTAAGGATTGAACCCAGAGCTGCGTACACACCAGGCAAGCACTCTACCCACTGAGCCACACCCCTAACCCCGTCACTTGAACCCTGTCCCTTTCTTCTAGCCCAGTTTCTGAAACAGAATACACTCGGCTCCAGTTTTAGAGCTCCTCTCCATTCTTGCCATCAGATGCTCTGCCTACATCCTGGGCTCCTCAGCACCTTCTGACCTCGTCTAGGGTCCCCCCCCCAAATCCTGGTCCTCAGGTGCACATCAACCCTTTTTAAAAAATCATGGCTTTGGGGATTGAACTCAGGGTGTTAGGAGGCACTTAGCAGATGTTCTGCCACTGGGCCATCTTTCTATCTGTCTGGGAGGGTCTCTTGATAGCCCAGGTTTATCCCTGGGGGACCCTCTGCTCCTCCAGAACCCACCAAGGAGGTTTACTTGGAACCCAGACGGGGACTGGAGCAAAGTGTCTTTTCTGTTTGAGGGTTTCTGTCAGTCGCTAGGGGTACTTTGGTAGGGCATCTTGAGAAGAGGGCTTGGGAGTGCACAGTCCCCGGATATAGGCAAGCTTCGAAATGTGCCTCTGTGTCCATGAGGAGTCAAGGGACGGTGGTGTTCTGGGCCGAGGGGCAGGCCTGAAAAAGGGTATCCTAAACTGGGTGAGAGATTTGGGTGGAATTGCCAAGTTAGCCAGAGCTTTGGAGGGAGCCACAGTCCAATGAGAACCTCACTAGGAGCCCCCAACTCCAAAAGAGCCTTGGAGGGAGCCCGCAGGCCAAAGGAAGCCCAAAGGACTGCCCAGAAGAGTCCCCTCATTTGTCCTGCTTAGGAGGAGGATGGATTTGATCCTAATATGTACCTAAGGCAACTGAGGCTGAGGTGAGACAGTCAGAAACACCAGTAGAGGCTAACACCGACAGGATCCGAAACAGAGCCCCGGAGTCTATACAGTCAGACTTGACTTATTTATTTGTTCATTTTTTTTGGGCCAGGGGTGGGGGGGTGGGGGGGTGGGGGGCTTGAGACAGGGTTTCTCTGTGTAGTCCTGGCTGTATTGGAACACACTCTGTAGACCAGGTTGGCCTTGAACTCAGAAATCCGCCTGCCTCTGCCTCCCAAGTGCTGGGATTTAAAGGCGTGCGCCACCACTGCCCGCCTGGCCTATTCATTTATTTTTAAAGACGCATTTTTATTTTTTTTATTTTTATTTATGTCTTTCATGCTGGGGTTATTTTTATTTTATGCAGGTATTGGGAATCAAACCTGGGTCTTCTGAAATAAGGCACGGGTGTAACCACTGAGCCGTCTCTCCAGCCTCAGACACCATTCTTCTTGTCTAATTGAGTATGTGTGTGTTTGTGCACGTGTGCGCACGTGGAGGTCAGAGGTTGTCATGTGGCGCCTTCCCGTCACCCTCGGCTTTCTAAGATCTTCGTCTTGCATTTGTTTATATCTCGTGTGCATGCTTGCCAAAGCAAGCATACGGAGGGGGTCAGCGGAAGACGTGCTGAAATCAGTTCTCTGCTTCTACTGTGTGGGTTGAGAATCAGACCCTAGCTTAGACACAGGCGATTGTACTTTGGTTTTTGTTGGTCATTTTATTTATTTCCATTTCAAATGTTATACCCCTTCTCAGTTTCCCCTCTGGAACCCCCATCATACCCTCTTTCCCCCTGCTTCTGAGGGTGCTTACCCACCCTCCCACCCAACCACTCCCACCCTCACTTCCCCTAGTATTTCCCTACACTGGGACACTGAGTCTCCAAAGGACCAAGGGCCTCCTCCCCTCCCATTGATGCCAGATAAGGCCATCCTCTGCTACATATCCAGCTGGAGCCATGGGTTCCTCCGTGTGTACTCTTTGGTTGGTGGTTTAGTCCCTGGGAGCTGGGGGCAGGGGCAGGGGCAGGGGGTGTCATCTGGTTGGTTGATTTTGTTGTTCTTCCTCTGTTCTTCCCTAACTCCTCCATTGGGGTCCCCATGCTCAGTTGGATGGTTGGTCGTGAGCATCTGTGTCTGCATTGGTGAGACTCTGGCAGAGCCTCTCAGGGGACAGCCACACCAGGCTCCTGTCAGCAAGCGCTTTAATGGTCCTCTACTCTATTTTGTTTAGTGTGTGTGTGTGTGTGTGTGTGTGTGTGTGAGAGAGAGAGAGAGAGAGAGAGAGAGAGAGAGAGAGAGAGAGAGAGAGAACTCAGAGATCTCTCTGTCCTTGCTTCCCAGCATGCTGGGGTTATCGACATTCTCTGTACAGGTCCATGCTACTGCCGTTTTACATGGGTACTGGGGCTCTGAGCTCAGGTTTGCATGGAAAGCACCTTACTGGTTGAGCTATTTCTCTTAGCTAATGGTGCCCTCCTTCTGGGGAGCCCCACCCCCACCCCACCCCACTCCATGTGGATTGGCATGCCCACCTTCTGCCTGTCAAGTGCATGATCATTTTTTTTTAACTGTTTCTACCTAAGGGACTCTGGTGAAGGGGCTAGAAGTCTTAAGGGGATGTGGGTAGCTGAAGATTCCAAGGGTCTCTGCTGGTCTGATAAGCTGTAAGCAAAGCCACCCTACAGGAGGGGCAGGAGACAGGCTACCTCCCAAGCCTCAGTTTCCTCCTGTGTCACAAGCAGCCATCTATAAGAAGTGCCGCCAGGGGGCTGCAGAGGGACGCTAGAGGGGCAGGTGCCCCCACCTAAGCCCTCTCAGCAAGACGGGGGCCGCCTGCCCGCCTGCCCGCCCGCCTGCCTGCCTGCCTTTGTCTTGACAACAGGAAGAAGGGAGGGGGAACGGCGGAGTCCAGGTCCCCCTCCTCCTGCTCAGCTAGCCCAGATGAGGTGGCTGTGTGGGTGGGCGGGCAGAGGCTCTGGGGAAAACAGTGAGTCACCGCCGGCCAGAGCCTGAGCGGAGCGTGTCCCTCCCGGCTGGAGAGAGCGGTGGCGGCAGGTTTCATGGGTAATTATGTAATTTATGAGTCTCCTGCTCCGGGCTCTGTCTGAGTCAACCCTGCCTGAGTCGTGACCAAGCTGAGGCCCAGCAATGAGAGGCGCGTGGGCACAGGCTGTACCTCAGGATCTGGCCTCTGTCCTAGGGGATTCAGCTTGTACAGATGAAGCTGGAAGGGGGTGGGGGCTCATGGGACCTCAGAAGGATAGAAAAGGGTATTTTTTTTTCATGTCCCTGGTTCTTGAATCAGACCATGGGGCTGGTACTGGGCGGGGGAGGGGGGGCAGGAATCCAGGCATGAACCCCTATGTTTGCTTTCAGCAAAGGGCTTTCAAGACAGAGGCCAGAGGCATCCCAGGAGGTCCCTCTTGAAGGAGACCAGACCCTGCTGTTAACCCCCATGCCCCACTTAACCAAAGTCCCTCTGAATACAGACACGCAAGCATATTTACATTTTATGATATATGTTTATTATTCAAAGGGCTACACATATGGAGACTTTGAAAGCTGAGAGCAGAAATCCCTCCTCCCATCCCTGCTCAGTCCCCTGGGGCTGTCTACCCACCCCCATCTCAGGTTCCTAAGCAAGGGCTGCTCAGGTCTGAAGTGCAAAGCCTGGGGTTGGAGTTGGGGCCTGGGTGAGAAGCAGGGGATTTGGGTTGGGACACCCAGAGGTGGATGTCACAGGGTGCAGGGGGGGGGGGAGCGGTATTGGATCCCACTGGGTCATGGACAGTCCTCACAGCTGGGCAGTGGGGAGCATCTTCTGGGGTTCAAACATCTTTGTCGTCAGCAGGAGATCCAGAGAGGAAAAGGCAGCAGACTCTGGCAGAGCAGCTGCTGTGAGACAGAAGCAGAGACATTAGAGGGAGCCCATTAGAGGGAGACATTAGTTTCTCTGAGTCACCCCCAGAACCCCCTAATTCCCGAGCTACCTGTGACCCTCTCTCAGTAAGTGGCCCCGGCACGCCTTCTAGCATAGCCACCCTATCTGCAAGGAGCCACCCACTGCCCAGGACAGAACACAGAGGACTCCACCCCAGGCCCATCTCCCCTTCCCCTCCTTGCCAGTATTCCCAATCCCAGCTGGCTCATCCCACCAAGCCCTCCCCATTTCTATTTTTCCTGGCTAAAACCCTCCACAGACACCACCACACCCGGAAAGAGATAAATAAATAAAAGAAAAACAATCTCAACTGTGAAAAGCAGTCCAAATCAGAATTCTTTTCCGGCCTGAGTTAATTACACTTTAAACTGGCATGTTTACTGATGGGGATTTTGAGTTAACAGAGACACACCCCCACCCCCCAACTGTTTGTACAGTAAATTTTGCAGGCTGGCGGCTCCCCCAGGCCTTGGCAGCCCCACAGCTCTGGCTACCCTGCCTGCCAAGGAGAGCGTCGCAGAACCATGTATATTTGAGTGTTAGAGAAAACGAAGCTGTCGCACATGGCGGGATTGGGGCGGTGTGTGTGCAGGGCTGGGACGTGTGCCTTCAACCCCGTTCTGTGCATCTTCTATACAACTTCTGGACCCCCGGTGCCCTGGGAAAACCCCGTCCCTGCTCCAACCTATAAAGGAACATCCTGAGGGCAGACACTCACCTGGGCCACCGACGGCTTCAGGTCAGGACTTGTTAATAGCCATAGCTCTCCTGTGGACACGCCCAACGGGATGTCCCAACCTAGGACTAGCAGCTGTCATGGAGTGTAGGTGGAGGTCCTGAACATCTGCACCTGAGGACCAATTCAGTGTCCCCTGCCTAAAAATGGAAAGACAAGGCCAGAAAGCGTTCACAGTGTCTCCGCTACACCAAACCTAGGCAAGCACAGGGACACTCGGGAACAAGTTATCAAGGGCCCCTCCACAGTTGCGTTGGTAAAAGATCACAGGATGAGCATCCGAGGATAAGTGAGACCGTGTGTTGGGCTGGAGCAAGAAGGCTTCCTGGAGGGGGCAGGGCCTGGGGCAGCCTGCCCTCCCTCGGGGTCCCTCGCACTCACAGCCCCGCCACCATCATTGGGAGGCTGCCGTTCCGTGATCCGCTCGCTGCCCTCCACAGCGCGAGGATAATGAGAAAATGATGGACGAGCCTCCATCAGGCCCAGTGTCTCAGCCCTTAAGCCTGTCCTTGACCATGACAAATGACCCCACCACCTCCACAGGGTCTTTTCAGCGGGGCCCAGCTGTGGCATTGGTAACGTTGCTAGAGATTTATGTTGTCTTCCCTGGATGTTTCGTCCTTTCCCTGTTTCTTAATTTCCTCAAAAAGGGTGTGTTTTTACTTATTCATTCCACAAACAGTCTCTGAGCTTCCCTGCGGCCATCCATCCCTCACCTCCTTGGCGCTGGTGCCTAAGCCCACTGGATGTACAGAAGACGGCTTTTTCTGAGTATCTACTATGTAGCTTGAGGGCTACACAGGTTGCTACAGCCCTTCAAGTCTTGACAAAGAAACTCTCTTGACTTGCTGTATCTCTAGGTCTGCCCTAGCCCACTCTCAGCACACAAGCCAGGATGGTGCGGCTCTGCAGCCATTAACACACACACACACACACACACACACACACACACACACACACGCACGGGCCCCCACACACCCCCACACACCCCCGCACCCACACACACACCACACCCGCATATGCACGGTTTTCTGATGAAGCAGGCAGCCCCTCCTCATGCCACACACGAAAGAAATCCTCTTAGTTACCCTAGGCAAATTAATAGGGAAAAACGGCAATCCTGACAATTCTGGCAAGCCATGTCTTAGGAAGAGTGAACCTGCCTCACTGTAAGGAGGAAGGTGAGGAGGAAGTCAAGGAGCTGCCTGTCACCTGGCACACGGGGTCTTCTCTAGAGGTGCATAAGCCAGCATGAGCAAAGATGTTAGGAGCATACAGCCTGGAGCTGCGTGATCTTGGCAAGACCTCTTTGAACAAAATTCCACCCCCCCCACACACACATGCTACACACCATCTCCTTGAAAATAACAAAGGAAGAGCCCACTGGCTTAGTCTAACCACATCCCAGGAACTGTGGGATAGGCAAAGGCTCCATCACCCACCAAGCAGAGAAATAGCCTGTGTCCTGTGACTTGGCACACCGGGTTAACACCCTATCGTGGAGATAGTGAATTCTCTGACCTCTGAAGGTGCCCCCCCACCCAGAGGCATGTCTCCTGCCTGCCTGAGGGACAGACATTTTCACTTGACTCACTGGAGGAGAAAAGTCCTTTATTTGTCTTTTCTTCTCCTACTCAAACAATAGATAAATCTAGTAATTCTGCTTTTAATAAAAGTCTGCACCAAGCAGGAGGGATCATCCTCGTTGGGTCTCCAATGAGTTTGGAGTGTGCGGGCTGGTGATTGCTTGGCACCCAGCTGGCATTCTAACTTGTACACAATACTCCCTTGGTGGGTGAGGTACCTGGGGCTTTCCCCATGCGTGATGAAGAGTCTAGGGGCAGCCTATCTGTGGATGCCGTGGTGTGGCTGTGCCTACATTGGAGCAATTAACTGGAGAGATCGGCAGCCTTCTTGCACGCGTTTAATATATTCCAAAGATGTGTCATTAACAGCAATTTCCATCTCCAAATGTTCCCATTTACTTAAGTCCATGCATAAAATATTAGCCCTGACAGCAGCTCAGGCCTGCTGTACAAGGGCCTCCAAGGGGCCTCTGGCTCGCTGCCACAGAGACATTTGTGGAGTGGAGGGTGGGGGCTGTGCTCAGTTGAATTTGAAGCCTAGCATGCGACCCCAGCTACAAAAGTAAAGAAAAGCCCACAGACCTAGATGACCCGTCTGTCCTCTAGCGCAGCAAGTCTCAGAAAGCAGCGATGTGCTGGGGTGGGAGGCCCCTAACAAATGCAGACTGACTATGCAAACCCAGCTTCGATATTTATGGAATCAGCCGCCACATCTTATGGAATTCCTGCTCCATGCTCACCACCTTCCTGGGGGATTAACCTAATATGGTTTCCGCCTTTGGGGACTCTATTAGTCAATCAGCATGCTCCATTATTCTGTCACTATAGACCTGGCCTGGATCCTAAGGCTTAGAATACAGCAGAGGATAAGTCAGGGAAGTAAGATGGGAGGGAGGAAGGGAAGAAAGCAGGAGAGGAGGGGAAGGGAAGGGGCAGGGAGCGAAAGGGAGGAAGGGGGAAAGATGCAAAGGAAAGGTCCACGCCTGCCTTGGGAAATCTCAGTTTGTTGTTGTTTTGTTTTGTTTTTTTGGAGGGGGTCAGGGAGAGGCTGGACACATGTGGATTGTACTAGGCAGTTTGGGATAGCAGGCACCTGGACCACCATAGCTAGCACAGAGGAAGGAGCTAGACTGTGGCATCATGCTGCCAGCGCTGGCGCTGCTGAGCAGGGGACACTACCCCTCTTGACCTCCTCTGAGGGGGGAGTGTAAGCTTGAGGAAGAGGGCTGGACTGCAGAGACAGCGGGCAGGACCAGCTCCCAGAGGGAGGGGCGTGGGCAGACAAGAGGAGGAAATCTAAGGGAGAGCATGTGCCAGGTCCCAGCCACGGTGTGCAGCCACTGTCTCTGCTGGAAGAGCATTTTGCTGCTGAGGAGGTCCAGAAGAGGAGACCAGAAGCATGTAGGGTGGAGTTTCCAGGGTTGAAGGTGCTACTTGTTCCAGTGGGGAGCAGGGATGAGGCAGGGGAGAAAGCCTAATCAGAAAGAACTCTGACAACCTGGGGAGCCTTACTAAATACCAAAGATCTATAGCCTGTCTTTCGAAGGCCCCAACTGGGCATTGACAGCTAACTTCTGGGGTCCCCTGAGTCTTCAGGTCAAGTGTCTATGGTAAGCTCACATGAGTCAGATAGAGTCAGAGTGTAAAGTTGGAAAAAGTACAGGCCAACCCCTGCTGGGACCCCTGTGTGCATGAAGCAGGGACAGAGCCTCACAGACTCAAGAGGACATTCTGTGCTGTTTCCAACAGGATGGCGCTGAGGGCGAGAGGCCAAGGGATGTTCTCACATACAGACTTTATAAGGCAACCAACACAGAGGCTTCTGCTGCTTGCAATCAACGCCTCAAAAGTAGAAATGGTCTAGGGTAGGATATGATACAAGAAGGAAGTAGTCATCAAATAGAAAGCAAACAGCTCAGAGACAAGCTGTCAGGTACCACCAATCATGGACTCTACATAGGATGCAACATCCTCTAAGATGCCCTTCTGGACTTCCCAATCACCACCTCAGGAGAGGCGATGCTCGGGGCCAGGATGAGATGCATGCCTGACCATCAGCTGAGTCCATTGGGTCAGTATGTCCCGCCCCCCCCTCCCTGACACCCAGGCTCACACAGTAAAGGCCAATGATCAAGAGGTGACCATTCACTGTACCATTGTCATTAAGAATGGAAACTCATCACGGGCAGTCTCCCCTCAGATACTAGGCGTGTGTGACCAACTGGCCTGGCTCCTCCCTAATTATTATCCCAGCCCTCCAAGCACTCATGAAATTAAGAAGTACCCAGGGTACAGGACATGCATGCATGCGGCCCTCAGTGGAAGGCCTTAGACAGGGACAAAACACCCACTGTTGTGGCAGGCAAGAGGCATGGAAAGCGGACAGATTCCAGTCATCTACTGCACATCTGGCCAAAGCTTCACGGCCCAGCCTACAAGGTCGGTGTGATCCCAGGAAGCACCTCAGGATGGAGGTGGGGCTGAGGTTCAGCGAAGAAGGGTGACAAGCGTCATAGAGTCCATGCATTTACCTACCGGGCAGTGGTGTGACACCTGGTATGAACTGCCGAGTGACCGGAGTGGCAGGTGGTATTGAAAACAGGCCATCTGTGTTATATTCGTCATTAATAAAGCGAACTCATCACAGACAACCTCTCCTCAAGTACCCAGTGTTGACTGCAGCGACCTGGAGCCGGAGCCACCACCTGAAGCTGTCCTGGGGGGAAGGGGGGATTGTATATAAATGGTGAGAAGAGTTGACAGAGGCAGCACACAACCTGTCCCACCCAGCCCAGTCCCCCGCCGAGGCAGCAACCTAGAAGCACCATGCTGCCCGCCCCGCCCCCCCCCCATGGGAGTTGCAACTCCAAGAGCTTCTCCAAGCTGAGCGTTGATACTGAGAAAAGATCAACCATGTATTATTCGAAGTCAGCCAAGCGAATATAACACGGTCGATCTCCCTTCAAGTACCAGCAGAGATGTTGAGCTGAGGCCGTGACATCCTGGGCGCGGGCTGCAGCGGGCACCGACGGCTAGTGGACCAGGTGAAGTACATTAGAAACAATTACTTTCCAGCTGGTCGACCATCCGTCCCATACCCCAGAGCAGAGATGAGTCCACGTTCTTCCCTGAGGTGCTGGGCCTCCCTGGAGGGATCTGATACCGAAAAGGGGTTCACCGAGCAACATTCGTCCTCCAGATGCAAAGTTGCACGGGTAACCTCTCCCCGAGTACCATGGAGAGGCTCTGAAGCTCAGAACGAGGCCGATGGCTGAGTCTGAACCATCCCTGAACCCCTCCCCATTCAGCAAGGAGCCACCCTTCCACCATGTGAGAGCAATTATTCTATCACCTCCCTGGTGCAATCTACCATCCTTTCACCTCCCCAGAATATCTAAAGCTTTCTCATACATCAGCCTTGAGACCCAGGTAGAGAGGAGCTGACTCGGAGCAGAAGTGGATGGGTGCAGAACTCTGCTTACTCTCTCTCTCTATGTAAGCCAGAGAGATCCCGCACACCTACCACACCAGCCTCCCAGAGACAATGCCTTCCAGAAGCAAGAGGACAATGACTACATCATCCAGAGATGCTCCTCCTTGGGCCCAACCACTGCAGCCTCACTACCCTGGCCCCCCTACCCTATTGCCACCCCCACACACTAGTGATGTCATAGCAAGAACTGCTTGACCATCCAGCCCCATAAACCAAGCAAATAAAGCTTCAAAGAGAAAGAACAACAGAAGGAAATCCCACATGGTCCCCTCTTGCCAATGCGTATGGCAGCCCCGCACGAGCACGTCAGAGATGGCTATCCAGTAATGGTCAGGATCCATTGACTTAGGCCATAAGCAGAGTATGGATTCTGTGTTCGCCACTCATTTTAAAAATCTTGGAGTGTGACCAACATCAGAATCCCTTCTCTGATTTTGGCAAGAGTTCACACAGGCTTCTAGCATTGCTGCAGGGCAGCAATGGACTGGTCACATGCAGTGTGTCACACGGGGGGGAAAAGACGGCGTGGGCAGCTTCATCTGGATGTTCTTGGAGACTGACCTGTGGAACAGAGAGGCTCTTCCCCCAGCTGACATCACCTCCTGGAAATGCTGATAAGAACCACACAGTGGCAATGATGGAGGCTAGTGGTAGATACAAGAGCCACTCAGCAGCACGGGGAAGCTTATCCAGGCTTTTCCTCCAAGCACCCATCCTGGAGAGAGCTCCAGCCACTGAGCAGCTAAGACAATGATGTAGGCTCTGAGGGCCTTCGAGGTAAAGATCCTTCTGGAAAAGAAAGCCACCATGAAACCCCTGGTGCCTATCACAGCCCAGACAGTATATCAGATCTTGGATACATCAACTCTGAAATGACCTCCTGTATGGGGCTAGCCTCCAGGACAAAGTGACATTCAGTACCAACAATGGGTATGTCTTTAAGCCTAGCCCTGGGAGCTGGCAACATGGAAACCCAAGGAAGGGCAGGCCCTAGAACGTTCCAGATACCAACGGCTCTAGAAGAGCAGGCTCCATTGACCATGGAACATCCACCCCACTCAAAAACTAGAGTCTTACCCAGAATGTTTCACGAGGACAGAGGAAAGCGAAGAAGACTGCCCATCGGGTACATGCTCTGGCTTTGGTACCCAGTCCCATCCTCCAGATGCACCCTGCCAGCTTGTTAATACTCCAGCCAGCACATCTGTCTAGGAAGCTCTCTGTAAAGATTTGGGACGGGAAAAAAAAAATAGAAGTTTAGCCACATAAAAAACCTGCACGGTGACCAGGCCTTCCTACAGGCCCCACTAGTTCTAGTCTAAACCCATGGATTTCCATATCTGACCAAAAACCGCACCCACATTGATTTTCATAAAAAACAAAACAAAACATGTTTTTCTTTCCTTTTTTTTTTAAAGTAAATTCCATTAAACTAATCCAATTCCCTGTTTAGCTTCCTTGACTGTGCTGTTGGACCATTTTCATTTCTTTTATTTCCCTTGTTATTTCCTCAAATCATTTTCATTAGGATCAATTCTTTCCCATTTAAAAATCTGAACGAAGATTTGATTCCTCAATGTGCGTTCATCTACCACAAATATTACTGCTCACAGCATTCGCCACTATTGAAGCTGCCCCTTGCGGCTGCCATGTCTACTGAGTACTGTTTCCCCAGGTCAAATGTCGTAGCTAAAATGTTGTCAAGAAAATTGGATTCTTCTGCCAATTTGTAGTCAATTGAACACATCTTCCTCCGAGCCATTCTGCTAGTCTGCGGTGTTATTTTGTGATTATTTTATCACTATTATTTAATGTAAACGGGATGAAATGCTGGTCGTCTCTATTCATTTCCTAACCCATCCGAAAAGTGGAGAACAAGGTTTGGTGGGTGATGAGGAAGAAAGAGAAGCAGACAGAAGTGGGTTGAGGGGGTGGGGAAGGAGGAGAGAGAAAACAGATGGGATGTGAGCGCCTCTGAGGAGAGGAAGGGGTAGGGAGGAGAGGCCGCCATTGTCCTTGACACTGTCAAAGGACAGAGTTCCTGTAGTCTAGGTGTCTTC
The DNA here is from genome assembly GCA_964023405.1 of Apodemus agrarius. Lineage (NCBI taxonomy): Eukaryota > Metazoa > Chordata > Mammalia > Rodentia > Muridae > Apodemus > Apodemus agrarius. The sequence goes on from OZ030011.1 coordinate 13,681,817, forward strand.
AGAGTAGAGACAGAGCAGCTAGCATGCCTGCAACTAGGGGCCTAGGTGCTGATATGACAAAGAGGATTCAGGCTAGAGGAGCTGTGGAGCAGATATTGGCATCTCTTCAGTGGTTCCTGGGACTGACTACATGTCTGGTTATTTTCTGAGCCACGCCCTTTCCTGTCCACACCCACATCCACACCGTCCGTTCTAGCACATGACATATACAGAGACCCAGAACTTTGGGTCTTGTCCCCAATGCCACCCCAAGCAGGCTTTGATACTCAAACAAAAGTTGCCTTTGTGTGATTCAACATCAATAAAGCGAATTCACCAAGGGCAACCTCTGCTCAAGAATCAAACGTCAGCACAGGCCAAGAGTAGTGCAGGGCGCCTCATCCCAGGCGGCACTGCCTCCCTCGGCTCTGGCTCCCTGACTCCCACCCTCTAGGGAGGCTGGTGTTACCTCCGATGAGCCCCCAGGTCCAAATGCGAGGCAGAGTATCATGGACAGGCTTGCAGAGCTCTATCCTGCCTACAGGTACAGAGGTCCAGGCTTGGGCCAGAAACTGGTCACTCACCCAGAAGCACATGGACACCAAGCCTGAATCCCAAAGTGTTTCTCCCAGAGAAGTCCTGAGGTAGGTTTGACATAGAAGAGACCATGACTCTTCTGTGTAGTAGGGTCTGTCCTGCCCACCAATGAAGGCTGACCTAAAAGTGGATGACTCCCTTTCCAAGGCAGCATCCTGAGAGGACAGCAAGACCCCCCCACAGACAAACCAGCAGCATCAGGGTACAAAGTTTCCAGACTGTCTCCATTCTCTCTGGCTTCCAAGAGGCCTCAAAGAGGGTTCAACAAAGAAAGCGTGTCAAACTGCCGTTCATTCAGGATCATTCGTACTGTGTGTACCTATGAGCATTAGATGAGGCTTCTGAGCTGCTTTCCAGAGGGTGGGAAGAGATCCACAGAGTAACTACATTCAGGCAACAACCATTGTTATAAAAGCCAATGGTTTCCCAATGTTCTGGGGGAAACCAGGCACTAGCAAAACACTAAGCACACATTCAGCGTGTATACATACCTTATAAGCAGCCATTAACACTCTCAGACAGACAAACGGAGGCACAGACAGATGACAGGCTGAATCATTCAAGGTCACACCATTAGCAAGCATCAGGTGGTAATGAATGTTGCTGAGTCCACTCCTTCCCAAGGGACACTGGAGCAGGGAAAGGACATCAGCATTCCCATGTCACTAAATGTCACTGTGAGATGCCTCTCTCCACTCACCAGCCTGACGGCTGGTTTTACCTCCTGGAGATTAGCCCTGGACTGGTGAAATTGGTAATGAATGGCTTGTAGCTAGCCCCACTCCACAGGTGACTGGAATTTGTGCTTCCCTACAGCATGCCCAACTCTGTGATGTTTTCTCACCTAAATACAGTGCTTGACACAAGGTACTATGCTCTTTATAGCCATGGCCAGACAACCACAGAGTCAACGAAATAGTCAGTGTCATTTCTGGGAAATCTTATTTTGACAACCAGGTGACATAAGTCCCAGGAAAAGCACTTAGTACAGGGAACAATTTATTTCCTTAACTCCACACAGCTGGAGAAGCTCTCCCAGGAAGATTTTAGTGCCGAAAGGAGATTGGCCATGTAATACTCATCATAAATAAAATGAACACACCATGGACAACCTCCATTCGAACACTTGATTTCGAGAGCAGGCCTGAGGATGGAATCCCTGAGAGGTGGGCAGATGGCTACTTATTCTAGGCGTAAGACACATGCCATGTGGCCTAGCGCTACTTCTTTCCTCCTGCCTGGGGTTTGTGTCACTGTCTGGAAGCTATCAGAGAGGAGCTTGCCACGCCCACATGGGTGTATTCTAGAGAGCAGTGGGAAGGCTTTATTTGTTTATTTATTTGTTTGTTTGTTTGTTTTGGGTTTTTCGAGACAGGGTTTCTCTGTATTATGAGAACACCAGGAAATGAAACTAGGCTTCGTATCAGAATACCAGGGAATACAACGGCCAATTCTAGGGAGCCCAGACCGCATGGCCAAAGGGGCTGACATAAATAAACATCATGGTAGATACCATGAGCACAATTCCTAACTCTGACCTTGACTTTTCCCTAAGGTGCTTGAGGGTCACGTTTTACACCTTAGAAGGTGGACTCTATGTGATTTATCAAAGTAATAAGGTGAATGACTACAGAACACTCCCCTCATTCCAAGAAGGTCCTTCCCTCCTTGAGTCCACCAGAGAACCAGGGACACACTGGGTGTGGACAGCATTCCTCTTACTAGATCCGCCCACTGGATAACAATCCCTCCACTTACCCCCGGAGAGACGCTAACACCACAGTCCCACCCCAGAAATTCCTCCAAGGCGGGATTTGGTACTGAAAAATAGGTCAACCGTGTATGATTCGTCACAAATAAAGCGAAGGCAACACGGATAACCTATCTTCAAGCACCGCACATGGGTACCAGCATCTCTTCTCTGAAGCTGCCTTCCTCCAGGAAGTCCCCCAGGCACAGTAAACACAGAAGGTTACTGCATTGACTGTGAGAGGGCTTGAGAAGGCATCACACACCCCATGTCCAACCCATTCTCCCTGAAGTCTCTGGTCATCTAGCCTTGGTACCACTGCCAAGGATGCTATGTCTAAGGGTCCTTGCAGTGATGGAGATCCTGGAGGCAAAGATTTTATCCTGTTCATCATAGGAGTGGAGAGTCTCTAGCTTCACACTGGGATTGAGGCAAACACCAGTGAATCTTGCCTTATTATATAAAGTCTTCTGTCTAGGGATTTCCTGGAGAGCTCAGAGAGAGGCCGACTAGGCAATACTCTCATAAAAATAAGGTCAGCACTAAATGGCACTGACCTTCAGGTCAATGCCTCATCCCTTGGGGTAATCAAACGTTCAGGGTGTCTTCCTAGCAATATGTTGTACTTTTTTAGCTAATGGTCCACTGAACATGAGACAACAATGAAATGAAGAATGAAACTTGCTTGGTTGACAGTAAGTTCACATAGCTACCCGGTGAAAGTGAGCCCAAGCCCATCCCAGAACCTGCCTGATGATGGTGGGTCAGTGTCCATCCTAGACCTTGCCCAGTGACAGTGGGTCCGTGTTCACCCCAGAAGCTGGCATTGCAACTAGGCACCCTGCCAAGATGGAAAGAAAGAATGAGAAAGGGGGTCTGATGTCTTTAACCAAACAAATTCAGATGCAAATGACACCAGAGAGGGCTGAAGGGAGGACAGGGGACTGACTAAAGACAACTTGGTTCTTTTAAGCCTAGAAAGAACCCAAGAGAGCATCTTTTAAATGATATAACTAACTAATTAAGAAGGAATAAAAATTACAATTGAGAAAAAAAACTGACTAAAACATACTGGCTGGGTTATCATCTGGTAAGGTCACCAATGTTCAACAGGAAAGTCTTAGAATACAAAAACAAGGAAGGAGTGTAGTCAGATAACAGACCAGCAGATAGTAAAGGAGAAGGAATCCATGGCTGTTACCCAGGTCAATCACTATTCAGCTAACGGCCCAACGCAGTAACTAGACTACATAGGGAAATCGCCACAGATGTGTAAAAATCCTGGGGAGATGCACAGCTACAACTGAAAGAAAGGACGACTCTTGTGTGTTAAGGAAAAGAAAATTTAACTCAAAACATGCTCCCTCCTGCCCTCCAGGGACCTAGGCGAACCATTTTGGAGGCTGCAGGTTCCCAGGATATGGAGTTGAAAGGACAAAAATGGGAGCAAGAACAGAGGCTGGGCGTGGGTGTTCCTCAGTGAGTGAGTCCTCTGTGCGTGCGTGAAGGTCTGGGTTCCACCCCTCCATTTTGGAGAAAAGACAAACTAAGAGGAGAGGGAGAGCCGAAGAGAGGGGACAGAAGCCACTCTTGTAGAAATGACAAAAGCCCTCATTGCATTGAGAGATACATTAAGAGCTGAGAACTAGAAGCCCACGTGTAAAGAAAACAGGTGGGCAATACCAGTGCAGCCATCTGTAGCACCGAGGACCCATCTCAGACACTTGTAAGACATACATTTGCATTTTTCAATAGAAAAATTAAAATGCATTGCAATAGTAAAGAATGCAACATGTGTGGGGGGCAGTTCATGTCTGCAGTAGTCAGAAGCAGCAGAAAGGCCGATCCTACTGCTTAATACTATCGAGTTCACCATTCTCAGCTGTGCTGGGATCTTTTCCGAGACATATATTAAGTCTTCCTGTCATGGTTCCTTAGGTTAAGCACAAGTGAAATGATATTAAATAATATGATTAGACACAGGGTAGATTTATCCTGTGAAATATTTTTCTCTTTATCTCTCTATCCATTTGTATATAAGTCTCAGAAAGGAGTTTGAAATTCCTGAAGTTACTTATGTGTGGGTAGAAACTTTTCTAATTTCTTTAATTTAATTGTTTCATATTGCCTTTATTTTTATCACGAGCATACATCTTTTTAATAAATATAGTAATAAGTAGAATAAATCCTCATTTTACAAGGAAAATGAAGAAATGGAAAATAGTTCTTCCACTGTCCTCAAATTTCTTCTGACATCTCAGCCAACAGACATGGAAAATCCCCCACTCACTTATACCTCCACCCCCCAAAATGCTGACCCCTGGAGCCCATTCCAGGATTTCTCAACAGGTCTAAGTCCTCCATATAAGACAAGATTTGCTAGTAGAGGGGTCAGGGGGCACACAATTTATTACTTTTCTTTACAAATACATAAAAAAGCTAGAGGTGCCATGAGCACCACCACATCCACACCTTAAGGTTGTAACGTGGGTACTTTCCTCGGTGCTGGCAATACCCTCCATTAAGGGACTGGATGGGGTCAGGAAACACTGGAGGTAACCACATGTTCACGGAAAATGGTACAAACACCAACATGAAGCAACATGGCTTCCTAACAATTGGTGTCAAGTCTAAGGAAACACCTGGTGAGATGTGATACAGAAGAGGTCCACCCTGCACTGGGCATCATTGAATAATGAGAACAGACTATGGGCAACCTCCTTCCAAGTACCAGGAGATGGCACTTCTCACAGCACTCCTGCATCTTCTTTATAGTTGGGCACCTTGGGAGTAACCTCTGAGAGTAGACAGGACCCTGAGAATAAGTGGACCCAGTGGCTTAAGTCCCAAGCAGACCCATGCTCTCTGGCCAACAACAACAACAAAAAAAATGCCGAGAGTGATTTTTGACTCAGCTATGCAATGTTTACTAAGTCAAAGATGGCAGAGTCAGATCCACAGCAAACCACAAGTGTGCAGAGCAGGTTGTCCTGAGGGTGCTGGGTGAAGCTGAGCTCACCTTCACAGACTTCTCTTCAGGGCATGGAATGACCACAGGTAACTCGGAGACTTACTATGTCCTGGTTCCCATTCTTCTCTGTATCATGAAGGCTAACTAACTAAGGCTGCTTCTAGTTGTTCAAAAAAGCAAAGCTAGCCAGTGTATTTAAACACTTAAACAGAATCTCCCAACAGTGTCTCTGGTCTTTCCAAAAATCAGAAATGTCCTAGGGAGCCGTGTGAGGGTTAGCTTGGGCACTGGGGCTAATGTGTGAAAAATGCAGTGGGATGAAGGCACTTGTCACAGGCACAGCCATCTAGAAACCCACCTTGGGAACAGCAATGGCTCAAGAAGACCTGCGGCAGAGTTTGACACTAGAAGAGAGGAGAGCCGTGTATGACTCGTTTAGATGAATCGAATTCATCACGGCCAGCCTCTCTCCAAGTATCACACATGATCACTGGTGGAGAACACTGGCGAAGAACACCTCTACTTTCTCAAGAAGGTGACCGATTCTACTGTCCTGTGAAGAAGGGGTGGGACACCATTGGGTAGTGGGCCGAGCCGAGTGACATACACCTACATTAAGTGCATGCTCACCCGAGGCACACTTACCTGAAAGGGGATGTTGATGGCGTTGATTCTAGACCAGACGGGGCGCCATTCCACAGTTTCCATGAAGAGAACATATTCTGGAAGCTCCTGTGGTAGTGTGGTGATGTCAGGACAACCACGACTGCTTCTCACCTACACTCTCCTGCAGAGAGACAGGATATTGAGGTGAGACAACCGGAAAATAGATCTGTCAGATAAGTAAAGCAGTTGCTTAGGAAAGTACAGTTCAGTCACACACCGGGAGAGAAGGGACTTTAGGTCCCTCATGGGAAGTCAACATCATGTCCATATCTGAAGTCAACATTTCAAGTAGGCTGTGACAGTGGCGCAGCGACTACCGCGGATACAACAAGACAACTTATGTAAACATACACCCCTAAGACCACAGTTCATCCCAGTCAACTGAGCAGGCACAGCCATCAAAGTCCATTGACACATCCCCAATCTTGGCAGAATCTCTGGAAAGTCTTCTTTGGGTGAAATTGATGCTGAGGGTTGGTGACTAGGTGGCCCACAGGGTGAACAGAGTGCACGCCCCTCTGGTCAACCAGTCACACACCCTGAATGGTGCTGGCACCAACATCTCTTCTGGAAGATGACCTCTTTTCAAAGTCTTGTAAGCTGACACTGGGGGCAGTCATAGCCGCCTCGCCTACTGATGAGAGGCCTACAGATGGACCAGATGCTCAGGTAACCCGACCAGGTGACTTACAGCTAGCTCAAGCATACTGTCCGTGGCCAAACATCCATACTTGGCTTCTCTGCCAGCCTGACTGAAGCGCCATCTTTCTGCAAGTTGCCATCATGTCCAGGAATCCTTAGAGGTAGCATTTGGTACTGAAAAAAGTGTTGTCCGTGAATGATTCGTCACAAGTAAAGCGAATCCACCACGAACAACTTCTCTTCAAGTACCACAGAAAAGCAGAGACAAGACAGACAAAGGGCCCCTTCCATCTCTCCAAGGGCTATGGTTTCCAACCACCAACCTGCAGGCAGATTGGATGCTGAATGTTAGTGGGGTGGGGACAAGCGGTGGGGAAATACACGGGAGGGGGCGGGGGTGGCCACTCACCTCTCTGAAAGCGATGCTGACACTGTCCCCTTTCTCTGTCTTCCTTAGTTCTAGAGTCCACACCGGAAGGTTTTCAAGACGTGAAGGGGAGCCCACTCACTGTAGGTCAGGAGTCCTCTGCAGGTATTAGACCCTGGGGTGTGTGAATGGGGACTTGGATTTCTCAATGGTGCACCTACAGTTAGCCACCAGCCACATCAAGGTCCTGAGGGGACTATAAAAGTCCCACTGCAGAAAAGCCCAACTGAGGTCCCTAACATCCTCATAGGGATCAAGAGCGCTTCATGATTCCAGGAGATCCTCCACGCCCACTGTCTCATCTCCAAGAAAACACTTTCAAGAAGAAGATCATCACAAAAGGCTTACCCAACTTCGAGAAGCAACCCTGTATGAGAAGGACCAGGTACCATTTCCAGATTCTAGTGGCTAAGCACTAGGAAGCTAACTATTCCTTAGGGTAGCTTCCCAAAGCTCCAGTAAGAACGCGTCTCCACCCTTCCATGCCCCACCTGCCCCAGCGGTTCCATAAGACGTATTTCACTAGCAAAGTCCCCCAAGGTTTCACTTCTTTTCCATGGCTCCACCTTCCACCCTGATGGAACGCTGGCTCCCTCCTGAGAGCATGGACATTGCGCATCTTAGTTCCTCCAGTTCTGCCTAGGAGTGGGTAGTGAGTGCTCCACCTCTATTTTGTGTCCCAGTGCAACAACCCATTTGTTGATGGGTCATCAAGTTCCCCAACATTGGTCCTATGACTTTCTCACTTTCTGTTCCTCTTTCTTCCATCTTACCAGCCTTTCAGCCCTCCCAGGATCATTGGCTCAGGTGAGCTAGCCGTGAAAGCAGCGAGGATGCTCCGTGCAGCCCACTGAGTCACTTGGGGACTGCGGTTCCGCAACATCATACTTGTACTACCTTTGGCCCCTCCTCCTACATTCAAATCACCAAATAGCAAGGTTCACCAAAAGCAGGAAACACATTATCTGCTGTGTGATTCTCTCCCTCCCATGATGGTTTGGTACTGATGCCAGAACCCTCCAGAATATCACAACATTTTCCTCAGTGGTTAGACTCTTGTCAGGAAGCAAAGGTACTGTTATACTCCATGACGCAAGTGTGTGACTGTTGTTGTACATACCTGGACTAGCTACTGAAGCCAAGTTCTCCTCACCAAAGGTGCCATGCAGTCCACAAAGCCCTTTACAGCAGCAGTGAGAACTGGTTTGTCATTGTATGCTCAGCACAGATAAAGCCAAGAGCACAGGCATTAACTCTGCGAACACCAAAGATGACAATCCGTTAGCCCCGCCTTCTCAGGGACATCCACCATGCAACAAGTCTTCCAAAGAATGGATTGGGGGACCAAGTTTTAAGAGAATTTGTCACACTCTTTCTTTTCCCTCTATCAAACTGAACAACTGTCCGTGAGCTGGCTGAGGTAAATAGCTCTTCCTCATTAAGATCAGTATTCCCTTATGGGACTCAGTGTCAAGAAAGCTAACCATGGGTCTTGGGGTGGGGGTGCAGAACACATGGTTCAGGAGATAATTAATGCTTTTTAGGAAGGACTGGGTTCAGTTGTCAGAAGCCACAAGGTTGCCTCACAACCATCTATGAGTCTAGTTCCAGAGGACAGAATGGCCTCCTTCTGCAGGCTCCTGGATGGACATGTTACACATACACATATTCAGGTACACATACAAAAACAAAACAAAAAGATTCAAAAAGGAAGAGAGCAAACTCTAAGCTCGGCATAGCCCGTTCCTGAAGTCTGAGGCAGGAGGACCACCATGCATTCAATTCTGGGGGCCCCACTAAGGTAGTCTGGGTGCTGAGAGTCTAGAACAAAGAAGCCTGTGACCTTCACCAGTATGTTCTGTGGTTTCTGGTCCATCATTTCTTCCTGGGCTTTGGACTTCCTTCTGAGAATCTCTTACATAGGCCACATAGTATTCACTCTTGGTAGCTGATAACACTTCTCTCTAGCAAAAATAGGAAGCAGGGGCAAGAGCTAAAGGAAACATCCTGACCTCAGAAGTGCCCTAAAGATGGAGTGTATGTGCTATAGGCTGTCAGATATCCTTAGCACCTGGATTTGCGTGGGCCAAATATGCTCTCACATACCTCAGGTCAGTCCTGATAGGGCTCTTGAATGAAGCTGGCATCAATCTTGAACTGATTCCATCCAGGATTGATCATCACAAAGGGAAGAATCATCCAGGGGGGACAGGAACGAGGGTTCCTGTCCGCCACCACCATCATCCCTGAAGGTGAGAGACCCAGAGAACAGCATCTTTCCTTATAGCAGGGATATAGGCCAACTTCCCTCTTCCAGAATCCAAAAAAGCTCCTTACCTTTTATGTGTGATGTCCACCAGCACAAAAAGAAAGGAATTAAGTCTCTTCTGGAGCCAAACAGAAGGACAGGAAGCCCCATCAGGGTAGTGTCTGCATCTCGCTGGTGTCTACCAGAGGAGGGAGTGGATGCCAAGGCCAGGTCCTCAGTGAGAACAAAGGAACAGGGTTAAGTTGACTTGTCCTTCACAAGCCTGAATTCTGGGGGTGTTTTTGAAAGGATGTAACCCTGAAAACCAGACTGTCCCCAGGAGAGATGTGACAAAGCCATACCATGGCTTCTCTCCCACGGCCTAACCATCCAGAAAGGGTTTGGCCCCTCTGGTGGGGGAAGGCTATAGTCCTGGCATCAGCTCACCCTTCAAGTGCATCCTGGCGCTGAAAACTGGCAGAAGAAATGAAGGGTGTTTGGAAAAGCACAGCAAGTTCACTGCAAGCAGGACCACACTTCCTTGGGGTCTTCTCCATCAGCAATATCCAAGTAGCATCCTGAAGGAGCTGCAGGGCTTGTTGGAGGCTCACACAAGGCATGTAGTCTCATATTTCTTGTGCAGAGAGCCCTTTGAAAAAGCAGAGTTTGATATTCAAAAGGAAGCTAACTGTGTCTCATTCACAGTAAGCAAACAGAACATGAATGACCTTAAATATCCTCAGAGAACTCCCATAGGAAAACCAGGGTCTCTTGGCTATTGTCTTCTTTGCTTCCAGAAGATTCTTCCCATGATAAATTGGGTCCCTAGTTTCTAAGAGGTGAATTCTCAAGTCTGTAAAAAAAAAAAAAGCACACAAGCTACATTAACCACTCACTGCTACACATTGGTCCTAGGGCTAAAATCTGGTCTGACAGAAAAACCCATACCCACAAAGGACAGACTCAGGAAGCTTCCCAAGGTAGGTCAATTTAGAAAGGAAATGGAAAACTATTTTGGTCCTCCCTGAGAGGTAAGCAAAAAACCGGCAGATGGTGGAATATCATAGAAGGGCAATGGCATTATGGGTATTACCTCCTTCGATAACTTGGAATGTTGTTGGTAGATACAACTGATAGGACTCCTCCTGACCCAGAAGCTGTGGTTCCAGGAACTGCTCCTTAGAACTGACTGGAAATGGAGGGTTATAGAATCAGATGGCCTCAGTCATCAATAACCTGGTGCTGACAAGTCCTGCAGGGTCTGACATGAGCAGCCCCTCCTTGAAGGAGCTCTTATATCTGGGAAGCCCATGGAGGCATAATTTGATTTGAAAGAATAATCACATGGTGTTTGTACAGAAGGCAGCTTTTCACAGCTGACCACAGTTCGATCATCAAAAGGTAGCATATTGGCTCAATGCTCTCTCATGATGGATAATGCAGGGTAGATGGAGGAGATGGAGCACACACACTACAAGTAACATGCAACATCACCTCCAGCCCCCAGTGGCTACACACGTTGTCCACAGACTGGCAGCATTAGCATCACTTGAGAGCTTGCTAAAAATGCAGAATCTTGGTCCCTCAATCAGAATCTGCTTTTTAACAAGATCCCTAGGTGACGAATATCTTAGCAGCATTGAGAAGTTTGAGAGCCCCTACTCTAACCAAAAATTTGTACAAGCATGCATGCATGTTCACACACACACACACACACACACACACACACACACACACGGTTATGGAATGAGCTGAGATGGTATGCTAATGACTAGGTATGTCTAAGAAAAGGTCAGCCCAAAAGAAGACATATCGGGCCTACCACGAATAAGCCATAGGAACAGATAAGAGTGACTTAAAGCAGCAGCGGCAGTGGCGGCGGGAAGTATCCTTATTAACACCTGTATTAGCCACAGGAAGTCCATGCTCAGAATGGATGCTGAGGAGAGTGGGTGCTGGACCTAGAAGACCCTGGCCAAGTTCTGTCTACCTAAAGAGATGCTTGACCCGGTCAGTACCTTTCCAAGGAGTTCCTCTAAACTAAGACTTAACAGCAACAGCCAGGTGAGTTATTCTCAGTGTCCTCTAGACCAAGCACAAAGAACCAAGCCACCGAAGCTGTTGCCACCTTAAAGCTGTCAGTGTGAGAGCACATGAGGAGGGGGGTACATTCTGAGGTCACTGCCTTTGTTAAGAAGAAGCCTCAATAAATTCTCCCTCTCCTGTAGCAGGTACCAATGTCCATTAGCTGAAGTCACCATTGTGCTCTAGAACCTTCGGAAGCAAATTCAGATATGGGACAAAACAATGGTTGTCCCATATTAATCACCATAAATATGGAGAACACGCTACGGACAGCCATTCTTTAAATGTCAGAGAATCACAGCATGGAGAAAACCTCAGTATCTTCTCCAAGGTTAGGGTCTCCTCTTGATCTCTCATGATCCAGACCAGATAGTTACCAAGCCAGTGTCACTCAGTGAGAGTCAAACACATGCTTGTGGAGCTAGTCACACTCGAGTAAGAGGCAGGGGTGACTATCTCTGAGATTGGGTCCCCATCCAAAAAAAAGAGAATAATTTGCTGAGTCATGAAAACTGTGTTATCTAACAATGACCAAGCCATGTAGGAACCCCTGGACTCTTCAGGCAAGACCCTGAGGTGGGATCAGAGTGCACCTCTTACACAGCGGCTCTGTGCTCTCTTGCCTTGTGCCCAGGTAAGGCTAATCCATGCACCATGCACCATGCACCTCTTTAAACAATCGTCTTGTCATCCAGGAAGTCCACCAGGGCAGTATTTGATACTCAAAAAGAAATTATCCTTGTATGATTCATCCAAACGAGCAAACACACCAAGGATAATTTCTCCTCAAGTATGAAACAGTAGCAGAGCAGGAATAGCAGCATCCATCCATAGGCCTCGTGGGAGTGACCACCACTCCTCGTGCTTGGCTGTACCCAACACATACATGCACCGTACATGTGCTAATACTGATGGCCATTCTAAGTACCAGGGAAGTGAGATGCTATAGAAATAACCACCCCCCTCCCCCGCTCCCCATGGCAACCTCACATTAGCGCTCTCTAAGGGTGACGGTGGCTAGCGTCGAGAAGCAAGGCACTGTCCATCTTAAGTGGAGCAAGGACTGTGGGTGGCCCTGCTCACCCTACTGCATGGGGTCTCCTGTTCCAGAAGCTGCTATAGAAATGACGTCACTGCTGAGCACCACAAGCTTCCCTAGTCTCCTTGTAAATCCAGCACAAACTCTAAGCTCCAACACCCACTCGCATATCTGACAGAGAATGTCTGTCTCAACACTGACTCCCAAATCCAAGGAGAGGTTTGCATAACACCGCCCCAGGTGCCATAAGCAGTGGACCCCAATATGACTCCGTGTGACACGCGAGACAAGGAGCATAACACGGCGACTCCCTTGTCCAAGGATGTGTCAGTGGTAGGATCCAGGCGCAGGAAGCCAGGCTGCAGAGTCTGCGCACTTGATACTGAAAAAGTGGATGACCCTGTACGATTCGGCATGAGTGAAGCGAAGAGGACAGGGATAACCACTCTCCAAGTACCAAAGCTCGGCCTGGAAAGGAAAGCCACTGCCTCAGGTAGACGGGCTACGTCTTCCAGGTGGGGTCCTGGGGACGAATTAGACGCTGAGCGTTAGTAGACCGGGTCACACGCACCGAGCAAGAACATGCATGCTTGGGTACCACGTCACAACAGAACATCAGGAAAAAAAAAAAAAAAGACCACGGCCCATACCAGCACAGACTTGACCATCAGCCTGGGAAGCAGGGACCCAGGCTACACACAGTGCATGCTTTGGGACCCACCCATATTAGACAAGGAGAGGGGATATACCCGAGAGGTCTTTCCTGAAGTCATCCTTCGCCCACGAAGCCGCGAGTGCATAAAGGAAACCCAGGAAGCAGTTTGTCACACACAAGATGGGCACACACGGTCATGCACACACATACCACATCCCTCGCTGAGTGTGGACGGGATCCAAGATAAAGTTTGATACTGACAGAGAGCTTGCCCTTGTATATCCCTTGCCAATGAACCGAATATACAAAGGGCGACCTCGCTCTAAGTACCAAACAAGAGCATGGGGCAGGTTCCACTCTAGCATTCACGGGGTCAGCCTCCTCGCCTGGGACTTAGCCTGGGGAGGGATGATGGGAGATTCCGAATCAGCCAACTAGATGGCAAACACGTCCTGCCAGATGGGTGTCCAATGGTTAGCTCTCTATCCAAGGAGCTTGGGCTGGCACAGATACTTGGGGGAGGGGGCAACGGGGAGACCTTTTCCTGATTTTACTGGCAGGTGTTACAACAGATTTGAAATCTTTATTCTCTTAGGTAATACGGAACTCAGACTTTTGCTTCCTGCAGGAAGACCCTGCCTAGGACCACAATCTTTTCCTTAGCACTTCCTCCATGGTGCCCCCTGGTTGTATGCTGCACACAGAGGACAGGAGGACCCAAGGAATTCATAGAAGAGATAAAGCCAATCCTTCCTGCCTCCCTAAGAGACATGGACATCAATGTCATTCCCAGGACTGGACCCTGCCCCACTGATTCTGCACAATACTGGAATGGGACAAAACAAGAAGAAAGCTGATGCTATACCGGGGTCAAACTACACATGACACTAAAGGAAGGAACCATCTTCCCTTTTGGGTACCTCTTCCCCAGAAAAGAGCAGACAGGGGTGGCCACAGGTGAGTCGTGGCAAGGAGGAACACTCACCTTTTTCTACAGGATGGTCAGCTTCCTTAGGTACGGGCCATTAAAACTGTTTCCTGCAGGTAAAAGCAAACTTCAGCCTCTTCCCAAAGACAGACACCACTTCCAGGAGACTGGTGGACTGGGCCTGAAATCATTATAGATAAAGATGTATAAACCATTACTTGTATCAAAGCTGGGATAGTCTAACATCACAGCTTATCTTCTAAGGTTAATGCTGTGAGTGGCAAGATTCTAGAGATTGCTTGGTACAGACAGACAGAAGGTCTGTGGGCCACTGTCTTTTAAAAGGCAAGTCACTGTTGGTGATTATATTCAATGCAAGGGCAACAGGCACCACAGTACCCACCCCCACCACCCCTCCACACACACAAACACAAGAGAAAAAGATCGGGCACCAAGAGGACAAGGAGGACCAGAGACGAGCAGCTTAGCCCGAGGTCCCATCTGAGACCCCAGAATGGGTACATACCTGAGAGGGTCTGAAGTCACACTGTATCTGGAGATCTGTCGCCAAGATGGGGCGGGGCCGGAGTGCCTCCCAGATAGAGTTAGATGTGAAGACAAGTGTCTCTCTCGCTGGATATCAGCATCAGTAAAGAGAACAGGAGGCTATCCTCTTTACATGTACCAAGAGTTGGCCAGGGAACAGTGAAGCGCCCGCAGGCCTTGGGCCAGCACAGGGCTGCTGAAGCAAGGCTCAGCTGACGGGACAGTCTGCACACCGGTCCCCAGCCCCGAAGTTAGTTTACTTCTCAGTTTCACTCCAAAACAGGATGATCTTCCAAAAGACTAGAGTGGGGGATGGGAGGGCGGGGGAGGGAATCCCATGTAACTTAAAAGTGACGGAGAATGACTGGCATTCCCGTAGAGCCTGCAAAGCCACCCTGGCCAGAAGACCGCCACCTGTGCCCACAGCTGCAGCCTCCAGACGGTCAGAGAAAGAGCAGGGTTAGAACCCACAGCAACATGCAACATTCAAGAAGGAAGAAAAACCGAGAAAACTAACTCTCTGAAAGTCCCCACCCTCTTCCCCAAACTGGAGCAGTGTGGAGACCATCCCCCTCCCCCGCCCTTCCTTCTGCCATTCCTGGGGAGTTCAGAACTACAGGAGCACTGACTCATCACTATGAACACCCACCCACGCAGCCCAAGGTCCACCGAAGGGAGGTGAGATGCCCCACCCCACCCCCACCAAAGAACCACAGTTCTTCAGATAATCTTATCAGTAATTCATGCTGAGACACCTGGGGAAGGGGCCATCTTTACTTTGGACGTCCACAAACCCCCTTTTCCCTTAAGTGGATGGGAAGCCTTAAAGGTGGCTGTAAGGACAGGTTGGCTATGGAGGGCAGAAAACCCACATCTAAATGGGCGCTGTCTTGGTGCTGACACTCTTTTGGCCTTAGAAGATGAGCTGCCATGCATATCACAGTGTGAAAAGCCAAGAAAAGCCCTTGTGATTCCCCCCAAGTCAGCATCTTTTCTAGAAAGTTCGCAGAAGCATGCATGAAATCTAGAGGGTCAGACGCAGAAAGAGCCCATGCTCAGTGACCCACCATGCATTTACTTACCCTGGAGGGACCACATCCTTCCACGAGGCCCAGGCCGCCAGCCTTGCTTCCAGGCAGCATTTGCTCCTCGAAGAGAGCTTGCCCTTGCATATTCATTTCGCGTAAAGCAAACACACAAAGGATAACCTCTCTTCAAGTAGCAAACGATAAGGAGCGCTGGGGAGAGCTGCGACGACAGGTGCGACGGCAGACCGGAAGTGAGCCTGGGGGGACATATTTAGAGGTTACACTTCCAGATGGCTCACGTGCCCCTCCTCCCCACACCCCCCAAAGGGTTACCCAATGGGCTCTTACCCAAAATGATGGCCTACCCAGGTGGTCTTTCCAAGACATATTGCTAAAGAAAAAGAAGCCAATTCCAGAAAATATATCATACACATGGTGAACACACAGAGAAACAACGTCATTTGAGGTCAGGGAAGGGATATAAAGAACACAGTGGTCTCAGAACACATTACTAGGAGAGGGCTGGCATATAGGCAAACATTACACAAATCACAGATCTATCTATCCCCACCAAACCCAGGGAGACGACGGATAGCATGCTTTCTTCCGTGATGGCTTCATGTCCTCGGTGGTTTCCCAGCAGCATTTGATACTGAAAACGTGGATTTTCCTCTACGATTAGTCATTAATATTGTACTCATAGAAGGAGAATCTACCTTTTAAATATCAAAGAACGACTCGATCCAGGAGGCTGTGAACTTGTGCTTGCGTTGATAGAAATGGAAGTCCAGTGGGTGAGCAAGGCTGCCCAGAGAGGCAGACCCCACAGCATACTAACAGTCAGTGGCTTCTCAGGGCCATTTCTGGCCACAACCCATTCATATATAACACGATCTTCCCCCCAGCCCCCAGCCCCTACAGAATCTTCCAGAAAGAGTTCCAGAGCGACATTTGATACTGAAAAAGTGGATGTTCCTCTATGATTATCCAGGAAGCACGTAACCATAGAAGGAATATCCACCTTTTAAATACCAAAGAAGGACTGAGTTCCGGGAAGGACCAGTCTTGCTGCTTGGCTCATCTGAAACAGATTACAAGACAGAAAAATCTCCTCTCCTCAGGCTGAGACGCCGCTGTCGGAAGGCGCCCCAGCCTCTGTGCTGGGCTGGCTCCACAGGCAGAGACCCTTAAAGGTGATGGTCAGCAGACATATGACATGAGAAACACACATGTTCTGCAGCTCACCATCTTTCCACTTACCGGGGAGGGCGCTGAGCCCAGCCTCATCTCCCTGTTGGATCAGGGCTCCCGTGAAGCACTCGAGACTGAAAATGCGGACGAACCTTTCTGATTAACCAGCAAGCATGCAACCACAGAAGGGAAATCTACCATTTACATATCAAATGAGACTTGCTCTTGGGAAGTCTGATAGGACAGCCCTATCTGAGACAAAGGGGGCACCATGGGAAAGACTGGCTAGCTGCTGTGGATTCCAGAATGAGACCCCCTAGCCTCTGGCTGAGTTGACAGCCCATCAGAGAATCTCTTCAAGTTTGCTCCATGGCCCGCAAGCACCTGTAAGCCTGGCACATGCTCTGTGGATCACTGACCTCCCACTAACCCAAGAGGGGGCAACTGTCCTGTCACTGCCCTGACGGTGGCTTCAGTTCAGGCCTATTGCCCAGCAGCATTTGACACTGAAAACGTGAAATTTCCTCTATGTTTAATCATAAATACCATAAACATAGAAGGAATATCCACCTTTTAAATACCAAAAGATTTAGTCCTGAAGAGAGAGAGCCGAGGCCTAATCCGTCAGAAATGAAGAAGACAGCGGACAGGCACCCTCGGCACAGCCCCCAGAGGACACAGATTCCAGAGCAACCGTGCTGTGGAAAGCACAGGCTGTGGGATCCATCTCTCCCTTGTTCTCTTGGTAGGGGAAGAGGGGATAGCCTGCTTTTTCCTACGGTGCACGTTGCATTCAGAAACATCCCAGAACAACTTGAGATACTGAAAATGTGGGTGTTACCTCTATGATTAACCAGAGGCACAGAAGAACACTCACCTTTTGAATATCAGAAACTGAACAGCTCTGGGGAGCCCTCCCCCACGTGCAGTGCAGTAACAAAAGAAGTGTATCTAGAGCCCATCTTGCAGTTAAACAAACCCTCTGGTTGTCATACTGCCTAGTAGGGACTCACTGTAACACCCTCTCCCCTAGAGAGTTCAGGACAAGGAATCTGCCCCCTCGTGGTTCCCAAAACCAGTTCTACTTCCATACAGCACATCTTGGGGACCCTTGGGGGAGACGCTGGAGCATCCACACACATGCCAGGGAGTGCTGGAGACATCAAGGAAGTTTCTAGGAAATGGAATAAGTCCAGAAGGCTCCAATGCTCACGTTCAATGCATCAGTGTGACAGCCTATTGGGGATAGGTACAATGGACACCCGGAGACATGCCTGAGCAGGACATTCATGACTTCCTATCACCACACTACCAGGTCCTTCCAAGATTAGCTCAAGTACCTGTAAAATCTTTTTTGAGTAGGTCAGACACAGAGGCATACCAATACAGACAATGTAAATCTTTGATTAAAGAAAATATGCCTCCCCAAAGCAAAGAAGAAAGACTGAGAACCCCAACTCAGCTACTCACCTCCAACATCTTCCTCATCTTAGCCTCAATGCTGAGGACAAGTGGGCCAGGCGATAGTCCCCACACACAGCACATGTACTCTGAGAGCAGCCCTCCTATATCTGTCCAAATAGGTGTGCTTTCATGTGACATGAAAGCAGTTGCTTCTCGTAGAATTAAAGAGATCATGAGTTTTGCAAAGATGGGTAATCAAAGAAGGGATGCTGTGTCCCCTCCCCTAAGATCTGGGGCCACTCCCCTAAGATCTGGGGCCCCTCCCCTAAGATCTGGGGCCCCTCTCCCTATCTACATCTTGCTAAAGGAGAAAACATGAATCCTCTCAAACACCAGTGGACAGGTCACTTACCAGTGGACTAAAACAGCTTCCCTTCATAGCTCCCCAACATTATGATCCAGAAGACCCTAGGAAGAAGCAGGACAGAATTGGTTAGGGGGATCTGAGAGCTGGTAGGTAACGAGATCAAATGGGTTCATTTCTCCTGACCCCAGGAGCAGCAGCAGCAACAAATGTACCTGTGTGGGAGCTGAGTGTCCTCTTGAGGAACAATTTCCAACTAGGTTTAGGTCTATGTGTGTGTGAATGCATGTGCATGTGCATGTGTGTTTGTGCCAGTGTGCTTGCTGTGTGCACGTGTAGAGGTAGGAGATCGATATCTGTTATCTTCTGCAGTCACTTTCCGTGCACGTTGGTCTTAGTGTGTGTGCGCTTGTGTGTGCACTCGCCTGTGTATGCATATGGGCACACCCAAAGAGGCATGAAGAATACATCAGATTCCCCAAAGCTAAACTTATAGGCAATCATGAGCCATCCAATCTAGGTGTTAGGAACTGAACTCTGGTTCTCTGCAAGGGCAACAAACAATTTTGAGTTGGTTATGGTAACATACCTTTGATGGCATGTGGAAGGCAGAGGCAGGCAGGAATTCGAAGTCAGCCTCAGCTACACAGTAAATTCAAAAGTTACAATGAGAATTTGCTGCACAAAAAAAAGTTATCGAAAACTGTTATATTAAATAAGTTATACAATAAACATCAGTATGAGACTGCCACATACGCACAAAGACTCCCACCTTCATCCTGTTCTCCTTGTCATTTTTCATTGGATATTCATGCTGGTCCATTTGTTCTGGTCCAGGAGAACCTGGGAAGGGCAGAGTATAGTCTTTAAAATTCTCGAAATCTGAAATGCATGCGAGACATGTTTTCTGCTCACATCTGTCAATCAATTAAGAAGGAAGCGATGTGATAGAAACTAGATTTTTATGTACAGATTTGCCTTGGGAAATTGGATTATAGGATGATTCATTCAATAAACTCTCAAGTCTCAAAATAAGAAAATAAATAAACAAAAGTACATGCCATCTGGCCAGCCATCTGCTCAAATGCCATCAGCAAGGGGCTGACACCCACGTTGTACTCCTGAGCCTGACACCGGGTACAGAGAGCCCTTCAAGGAGGGATTTTGTGCTCAAAAGAGGTCAGTGTTTAATATCTTCCATGAACAAACACCATGATGTGATGTGGACACTGTCCCTTGGGGCCTCTTGTGACAGCTGCGGCGCTCCTGCCCAGGCCTCTCCTGTGAAAAAGACAGCTGTTGAGATATTGTGCCCAGAGAATATTCTACCCTCAAAGATGGCAGACTCCCTCTGGGCCTGTACGTACCTGGGGTGTAGTGGTGAGTAGTAGCACTTAGAAGCCTGCCAATAAAGCACAAAGCTCAATGTGAAATGGAACTGAACAAGTCAGGTTACCTTGGATGACAACCAATTTCTGGCGAAGCTTCCTTTACATTCCTTGGGTGAATCCGAGACAAACTCCCCTCCAGAAGTATGTGGGCCTAGGGGCCTTGGGCTGGGTGGCAGGTGTCACAGATATAATTTATGGCGTGCTCACTGCTCCACCAGCACCGAGGCCAATACCCACTAGATGTAAGGGATTGTCATCCTAGGAAAATGGGCTGACCATGCTTATTGACCACGCCCCATAGCCTTTCTCGATGGGTGTAAAGGGAGAGTCGTTGCTTTGGCAAAGGTATTTCCATCCTTTATAGGCAGAAGCCAACATATAGGTAGAGCCACAGCCCAAGGACACCACTGAACCAGTAAACTAAGAGCTAAGTGTGTAGCTAATACTGGCATCTTTTGGATGGAATCAGCACTGGGTTCTGATGAGCTATGACAGCAGTCATGTAAGCTTTTATTATAACGTGAGCGAAGAAAGAGACAGCTTGTATCCTAGCCAAGGGTGGCCCAAGAGTGATCCCACATCTCACACTGCCTCAGCCTCAGCAAACCCTCCAGGGGTGATGGGTGGATGAGATGTTCCTCTCTCCCGCTCTCACAAGAGAGCCACCAAGGCCACCAAGGGTCCCTGCTCAAACAGTCACACTCAGAGGCAATTTGATGCTGCAAGGAGGCCACTAGAGAACGTTAGCTACAAAGATAAATCCACTGGGAAAAGGGGGTCCTTGAAAGTGCCTCACACACACTCCAGAGGGGAGTTTTGGGGAGGACTAATATTGGGGATAAGACACTGACAGCAGTGGCTGAAGACAGCTTGCTGTCCCCTGGTCCTGATCATAGTCAGCACTCACAGTCCTCAAGGACTGGCTGATAGCACCAGAGAGCACAGCCCACAGAGACATTAAGAGGATGCTGGGAAAGAGCTGCTCTGGGGGCCCAGTCTTTTCTCTAGTCATAGTGTATGTGACACTCACCAACTGACAAGTCTTGGTGAAGACACCTGCAGCTGACATCTAGATACTTGTCTCCAGAAGGAATTGGTGGTTGGCTTGTGTTGGCTGTTTGATTAAATAGCTGTTGTTTGAATTTTATAATTTTCTGGGCTTCTCTTATCTGAACTGCATCCTACAAGAGAGCCTAGAAGTGTGCTTCCTGGATTCCCTTACTGAATAGGCCTGTCCCAGGAGGTGGGCATCCTGGACTTGGCAACAGAGAGCCAAGAGGGGCAGGGGAAAATGTGCTTTTTTTGAGGTAAATGCTCCCGTGCACATGGAGAAAAGTAACAGGTGACCCAAACCCCTTTGGCCCCTTTCCTCCCTCTGTTCCATGGGGAGCTCTCCAAGGTGAGATTTGATATCGAAAAAGAAGTGCACCATGTTTGTTTCGTCACAAATAAAAGCGAAAAATAACATGGGCAACTTCTTTTCAGGTACCACGGGTGAGCTCTCGCTTGTTCCAGCAGTGTGCCTGAGTGTGTGTGTGTGTGGGGGGTTGCTGAGGGGCAGACAGGATGGGGACAGGAAGAGGGGGGTTCTGAGGGGAGAGGAATGCCTCACTGGCGTGGCAATACTGCACAACCCCCTCTACCTCAGGATCCCAGGACATCCTGGTGCGAAGAACTTGGTGACCACCGCTGCAGAGTCTAAGATGTTGGCGACCAGCCCTGAGAATCTTCCTTGAGTGTCACTCAGGGGAAATGGGATGGTGCCAAACTCCAAGACAAAATCTCCTTCCTCAGATCCAGGGCCCTCCTCTGGAACTGAGGAAAAAAAAGAAAAAAGAAAAATTGACAAAGAACTAGGTGGCAAAATCCAGGGCAGCCAAAACCAGCTGTGATTGCCTGGTGCCATTCTGACTCCTAGGTCACCCCATTAAGGTGATGCCTTCCCAGGTCCCCTGTAGGTAAGCTACCCCCTTCCTCCAGCCAAGAAGTGACTTGTGACTTAGACAAATACAACAAACAGCTCACAGAGTACCAAGAAGCAGCAGAACAGGCTGAAGCATCAGATTCCGGGATGCAGAGGGATGCAATGCCCACCGATCATCCTGCGTGTCCACAATGGAATATATGACCCTTCCCTGGGAACAAAACACATGGATTAGTGTTACTGCCATTGGAAGATTAAAATGCTACAGCAATTTATCTGAACCACAGTCAGTCATTTCAGAAAAGAAAGGGACTTGGTACCAACAACCTACCTTAGATTGGACAATGGGAACAGTCAGCAAGAGAACACACCATCAAAAGAACGCCAGTTACACACATTGGCGACTCAGCATGGAGCCATGCACTCCTCTCACAGTAAGGAAAGGGCCCACCTCAAACTGACTTACACAGAAAGGAGGCTTCCAGGTTAACATGACTTAAAGGTACAGAGATGTGTTGAGCTTCAAGGAGCATCGGATGCAGGTCCCAGATTGTACTCGGTCACCCAAATGTCCCTTGGTTCTTTACTGCCTCTCTAATCTGTCCCCTGTGACAGGCACATTCCCCCTCTATGTCTACACAGCCCTGGGTGCTGTCCTCTTGATTTCTAGCTGGACTTCAAACACACATTCGCTACCACATCCAGTTGCTGAAGGGAACAGTGAGATCTACTCAGACATTTCTCACAGAAACGAAGACCTATTCCCTGTCCCAGAAGCCTCAGCGAAGATGCCCCTGTGGGCTAAGGTCTCATCTAGGAATCAGTAGCATCTGGTCAGCTGGTTCCTTCGACATTGTGTTGTGGAGGAGGGAGGAATGGCCAACCAACCCAAACCCATTCTCACTAAGAAAGGTCAGAGGACCATTCAAGAAGGGAGATAAACTCTCAACCCAGGCTCACTACATAGACTACCTTCCATGACTAACATGGTTTCCCTGGAGTCAGTAGTTGAACCCCCGAAGTCTTCAATGTAGAATAGGATGCTGAAAAAGAAGTGCACCGCGAATGTTTCGTCACATATAAAGCGAAAAACACGCGGGCAACTTCTCATTAAGCACCGTACATCAGCAGCATGGAACCCCGTGGCTTGTGTACCGCTGTCGTCACTTCCTGTGCGTGAGCAGGCGATCACGCTGCAGCCCCGCTGTACCTAGGGGGCTCTCACAGCTGTGCCCGCTCCACGCAGGCAGAATCAGGATCTTATAGACAGGCTTTGGATTGGTCATCCTTTGGGGAGGTCTTTGGAGTCTCCTCAAACATCAGTGAATGATGATACAATAATACTGTCTTTGCTTCCCAAAGTCCAACTCTGGATCCCAGACAAGAGAGGAGGCGTGTCCCATGACCTCTCAGTTGAGGTCACCACCCATCTGCTAGAGGGAAGGACACCAACCTGTGTACCATGGTAGAGCCCCTGATGCAAAGAGGTTATTATGAAACGGGAAACAAAAAGGTATCTGAACCTTTGTCGGACCCACACAATGTCTTCTGGACAAAAATATATGTAAATGGCATGTGGGGTTCTGAGAACAGATTTTGTTGAGCCTCAGCTTGCCAGGGAGGAATGGGGATGGAACATAAGGATTAATAAAAGGACATGAATAAAGATAGACTTCTTAGGTGTTCAAGGATTGATTGTCAATGCCTGTACATAGGCTTCCCCCTAACCCCCCACCCCTGTCATGACATCATGGGTACAAGGCACCTCCCCACCCTTCATTGGCTCAGCCAATGAAACATGAGCAGAAACACAACAGTTCCCAATCTCAGTCTGAGAGTTCCTACTTACTTTCTGTGTATCCGCCATGGCTGTAAGAACCACTTGCCAGGAGCCTGGGGGAGGGGCATGGGAGCCACCTTCACCCCCAGGGTAGGGAGACTTCAGGAGGTCCTCCTAGGCATGGAAGGCATGCTCAGCATTAGTCGAGGAGGACACACATGAAAATAGAATAGATTCTTTCAGACAAAACACCTTGACATACCTTTTCCATTGATGGGGACTCTGGTGTCCCTCCCTAAGGAGGATGTCACATCTGAAATACATCTCCCAGGCAGGAACTTATGATGGGAAGCAGCCAGTGATCTGAATCCTCAGAAGACAAGAAAAATTGAAGAGACATGGGAGTGAGCAAGAAGAATGAAGCTGATGCCCTAAGTGACAGGCGCGGGCTTGAGGCCGGGCTAGAGAGACCTGTGGCTCACCCACCAGGAGTAGTGTGCCCCGGCTTGGGTTATGGGTTCACAGTTAGGAGATCTTCCACAATGCTGTTCTTTACTGTAAAGAAATGGATTAGAAAATGCCAGTCACACCCATGGTAAGCTTACCACATGGCTTTTAAGTACAACAGAGCCAGATCGGCATCAGCTTCCCAGGTGCTGGCTCACAAATACCACCCTGGGGCCCAACCAAGGATTCAGTGGACCCACAGCAGGTACCTCACACACCCACCATTAGTATAGACTAGGACAGGGTCTCCCACTGGACGCTGATATGAGCAGCCCTTCCCATAATCCATCTGTAGTCAGCCTCGCACCCACCTAGGGCAGGATGTGACACTGTGGATTAAAAGACAGGAGGAAGAGGAACTGAGGAGAAGATATGGCTCTTGCCACACAAGCATGAGGTTCTGGGTTCAATATAGACAGGACAAGTGGCACTGTGTATATACCTGTAACCGGAGACCCAGAGAGGCAGAGACAAGAGATCCTGGGTGTTCACTGGCCAGCCAGTAAAATTGGTTCAATCCAGGCTCATCAACAGACCCTGTCTCAAAAAAGAAAAAAAAAAAAAAAAGGAAGTGGTTATGGAAGACACCTGATACCTCTGGCCTGCACACACATAGGCACATACACTCTTGAACACATATACGTACACACAAGCAGAAAAAGGATCCCCTTAAAAGCAAACCCTATTTGAAATATTTGAGATTGACGCTGGCCGCAACCCCACCCATATCTTCTTCACCGCTGCTGTGTGCACCAGGGCGCCATCCCACAGATGGGATCTGGGTGCTGGTGGATAGTAAAACGAGTGACCTACAGCGTGAATGAAGTGTACGTCACCGGTCTACCATCCACACAACTACCCTGAGAGCAGTGGGCACTAGTGTCCCTTCAGTCACGTTGCTGGCACATCCTTATAGCTACTGTGAGGTGGACCTTGCTGATAGCCATCACACACCAAGAGTCACTTCACAGTCCAAAGCCATAGGGAGCAGCCTCAGCCCGCCACAGGGACCCTGGTCCTTCTTCAAATGAATGACTCTCCTTCCGGGAATGAATCTTGAGGCCATTCCCCCCACCCCTCCGTCCCCCGCCCATGGTCCATGTCACAGAGTCCAGGGAACAGCAGTCCAGGTCCCTTCACTGAAGGCTTCGTCAGGGACGGGGAGTGCCTCCCTGGTAGGATTTGATACTAAAAAAGAGGTTTCCCGTGTATGTTTCATCGTAAATAAAGAGAAGACAACACGGACAACCTCTCCTTCAAGTATCAATTAGCACTGGTCAGAAAGCAAAGAAAGACAGATGCAAAGAGCCAGACACCTTGTCAGGAGAATCTGCCCTAAGTGTCTGGCTTCAGTGGACCCTGGAGATCAACCAAAGGCCCCTTTTAAATTTGACAGTCAACAGAACTGCATGAGAATCTATCCCCCCAACACAGACCATTTGTATCCCTTATCTCTCCAGGTTTACAGGGTCACTGAAAGGAGCCAGGCCCCTCCCCTGAACCCCCAGTATTTGTGCTTAGAAGATGACCTGGAAATAGCAGCTCTCATCTTGAACAAGATCAGTATATTGGGAGTGATCAGGAATGATCCTCAGATTCTGGTTCCAAGAGGTAGGCGGGTGGTCAGAAGTAACCCGGCCCTCTGGCAGTGGGTCCGGGCAGTTTCCAGGGAAGGTAAGGTTCTACAAACAGACACATAATGTTAGGAGGAAGGAAAGTGAGAGGCAGTAAATCCTGCAGAGTAGGGGCTGTCAGCACCTGCCCTCTAGGCTAGTGGTTCTCAACCTTCCTAGTGCTGTGACCCTTTAATACAGTTACTCATGTTGGGTAAAATTAATTTCAATGCTACTTCCTAACTGTGACTTTGCTACTGTTATAAGTCATAATGTAAATATCTGATGTGAAACCCCTGTGAAAGGGCTCATAATCCGAAGGTTGGGGAACCACTGTCCTAGCTGGAACCCCACAGAAAGCTTGACCACAGAACTTGGTGGAGTTCAGGGCTAAGAACAAACTTCATATCCTAAAGCTCCCTGGGAAAATGCCTGTGCCACCCTCAGGATGGCTTTTCTGCTGCTGAACCGATGAAGATCGCAAGTCTCCCATTACAAGGGTGTGTGGGGGTGCGGGAATGGCACGGATCTAGGGACCATCTAATCCAGGGGGTGTTCTGTACAATAGACAGTCCTGTGCCACCAAAGTGTGCCAGACGTGTGGGGGTAGCTATGTCCAAACTGTGAGAAGCAAGGTGGGCGTGGCCTACCTGTGTGATCTCGGGTTGAGCTGTCTCAGCGGCTATCATCTTCCCCAACTTTGGAACGCCACATGAGTTGAGAAGTCCTGTTGAGAATGGACGAGATATTGAAGGTTAGCGGCAGAGGCAACAGAAACCGTAGGTCTGGGATGGGTTTTGTCCGTCACTCACTTGTTCGTGGCTATTAGTTTGCTCTCAGCTGAGGCTGAGATATTGACCAGAAGGAAGGCCTCCATAGTTTGTTCTGACGGGAAGAGAGGTTGAACAGGTGTGTTTCAAACACAGAAACCCCTCATCCACTTCCTCAGTTAACAATAACAATGACACCTTCCCAAACTGGACCTTCAGACCTTGCAGGCCTGGAAGGGTTCAGAGAACGAAGGACACCATTCAAAACGATAATCCGCTCGCTGGCTTTGTGGAGAACCAGTTACTCCTGTCCCCTGGCTGGATGCTGACAGGACCATCCTTCCCTGAGACTGGGATCTGGACCACGAAGCCTCCAAGATGGGATTTGATACTGAAAAAAAGGTTAGCTGGGTGTGTTTCATTCTCATCAAAGAAACAGAGACCCAGAAAACCTCTCTTCCGGTACCAGAAGTGAACACTGACAAGACTACCTCGGTACTTCCCCAACGTGACCTTCAGACCTGGCAGGCAGGCCTGTTGAACGCAGGGTTGCACACTGGATGTTAGTCAAAGTGCTCAAGCAAGCCATTAGTTGATTTATATCTGACAGCCATCCCTTCACATGCCTCAGTACAGCAGACCTCCATGGCATGATCCTGAAGTTATGTCACAACCAGAGAGCAGTGGCGCCGCAGAGACTAGTCATAGGACTTGCCATGATTTTGGGTAATCACAGAAAGGCACAGGTGCCCCCCACCCCAAACAGAAGATGATCCCCCCACACAGATTTAGCATGCAAGTGTGCTAGGTGACCTGCGACCTGTGCCATATATAGGCATACACACACTCTGGTCAGGTGACAACATGGTACTTTTCTTGAACTTGGATGGCCCATATCAAGGAAGGCATCCAAGTAAGGAGACAGCATTGGAAGCAATGCTACTATATCAGACACGTGTCCCAAGTGCTGGGGACGCTGTCTCCAAGTCAAGCAGAGTGCAACTGGCTTATTGTCTCTGTCCCCAAAAGTTGAAATCTCTTCCAGGAAGTTCTCCAAGGGAAGGTTAGATACTGAGGGTTAGTGGACCAGGTCACAAACGACACGAATAAAGCGTGTGCTCTCTGGTCAACCACCTCATGCACCCACACGTGTATCACATGTCAATGCCACTTTCCTGGTCTGCAAGTCACCCTGCCCACGAAGCAGCCAAGCCAGAGAAGTTTGCTGAGAAGAAGGCCACCACACAAGAGTTATTGTCAGACACAAGAAAAGACAAACCCGCTGGGTTGTACTAGCACACACTTAGTGTCCCCACCCCGCAGCTGGTGTTAGCTTCAGGAAAGCTCGCAAGGCGGGATTAGATACCGCAAAGAGGTCGACCGTGTAATGTGCGCCATGAATAAAGCGAACGCGCCACGGACCACCTCTCTCCAAGTACCAAGCAGCAGCAGGAGGGAGACTGGGACACTGGCTCTTCCTCAAAGCAGATGTCACCTCCTGGAAGTCCTCCAAGGCGAGATGTGATATTAAGAAGAAGTAGACCAAGTGTCCTACGTCATAAATAAAGCGTACACACCATGGTCAACCGCATCTTCAAATGCCTTGAGGTAATGCTGGCTGATTCCAGCTCTCTTTATTTAACTTGGCATTACCTCCAGCAAGTCCTCACAATGAGTGTCACAAACTACCAGCAATCGGCATTTGTGGCAATGGCCACAAACTCATGTTTAATGCCATTATGACTTCCAGGATGCCCTATAGGATGGGCTGGGTGCCAAGTATTGGCTTTGGAGCAAATGGCCAGGGTCATAGAATAGCACGGTAATCTGTGCTGGATAGGCTCTGCTGCCTGAGCCCTACTCTAGATTGGTATGGCTTTCACAAAGCCCCCGGTAACCAGCTGATGCTGAGATGTAGTGGACCATGCTGTACATGCTGAAAGTCACACACACACTCGACATTCTACCATCTCCCCAAGTACTGTGCTGAAGCCAGGACAGGATATCTCCCATGAAGTTGGCTCGGCCTCTGGAAAACCCTCCACGAATGACTTTGATAACGAGAAGATGTGGACCATACTACATACGACACAGAAGTAGCGCATGTTCTATGGTCAACCATCTTTTCAGGTACCATGGAGAGAGGGTGGTGCAGGAGCTGGCTTCTTTCCTCATGATTATCACTTCCAGGGATCCCTAGATGCAATGTTGAAAAGAGACCACCATGCATTGCCTGCTGCAGATGCAGAGAATATAGCAAAGAGAAGGATTGCAAGGACGCGAAGAAAAGACCCCGTAACTAGCATTGTGCCTTTAAGGAAATATTGCCCACAGGAAGCCCCCAAGGCGCATTCACTGTTATGGGAAGGTGGACTAAATTAACATGCGCTATAAGTAAAGCAAGAAGCATGGTCAACTTCTACCCAAAGCATTGTCTTTCTGCCTTGTCCCTCCAAGGTTAAGGTTGACCTCTTTGGAAACTTTTGAGGCTGAAGTTGATATTGAAAAGAGTAGGCCAGGTAACACACGCTGTTAATAAGACACATGCAGTTTGGCTGATCCCTCTTCAGGTACCGTGAGGTCATTGCTGATGCAAGAACCAGAGCCCTGTCTCTGAGGCTGGCAGCACTTTTGGCAAGTTCTTCAAGGCTGTGCTGGAGGTAAGGAGAAGGAAGCC
The DNA here is from genome assembly GCA_964023405.1 of Apodemus agrarius. NCBI lineage: Eukaryota > Metazoa > Chordata > Mammalia > Rodentia > Muridae > Apodemus > Apodemus agrarius. The sequence continues at coordinate 13,710,999 of OZ030011.1, forward strand.
AAGAGGCAGCTTTGATCTGTAAGCACACATGGTGGGCTCAATAGGTTATTCATGGAGGATCCAGGCTGGGTCATCTTCTTCTAGAAGGCTAGACTTGATATAGAAAAAAGATACTGTACACGAAGCATCAGTGGCAACAGTGAATGTGTCTTCATGCATCTGGCTTAGCACTGTATCATGCAGCCCTATCTGCTCTTCTATGGGCATAATGTCTTCAAGGCATCTGATGGTAGCTTTGCAGATGATGAAAATGTGCAGCATCCCTTGATCATGAGCATCGGTGGAGCTAATTGCCACTTCTTCAAGTCCTGTGGAGGGAGGGGGCATGCCCAGTTGGGATGTAGGACACCTTCCTGGAGGTTGTCATCATCCTGAAGATGCCCTTAGAGACTGCACTGAAGCTACCAGGAACACCGGCCACGTGAATTAACAGAGAAAGCACACAAAAAGCAGGGCTGTTTGGCCAAGCAGCCCGATGTAGAGAACAAGCCAAAACAGCATCTCTTCTCTCACTTCAGGCTTGCTCCAGGATGGTATGAACTGGAAGGCTGGGCTGGATACCAAGAAGCGGTTTACCATCCCACATACATACTCAAAATGTATGTGGGACGGTAAACCATTTCTTCAAGTACCGCATGACAGCAGGGACAGCTGTAAGAAGGTTCATGTTTGCCAGGTTGCCTCAGGACACTTCTTCAGGGACGGTGTTGAGAAGCAGCTCATGGAGTCTACTAACCAAGAGTTGCCTAGACACCCATGTCACTGAGCTCATGAAGAGCACCGATCCCAGAAAGCATTGTAGTCTCTTCCCCAGAGACAGCAAGAGTTCCCAAGGCAGAGCTCAGCAAAGGAAGAGGGAGATTATGTGATTTCCCATCATGCAGCAAAGAACACATGCCATACTGAAAACCATCTCTTCCAGAGTCATGGAGAAAAAAAAAAGCCCTGAGGGTATCTACTGGCATCTCCCCGAAGACAGCATCTTCTCCAGGGACCTCGGGGATGGATTTGATACTGAGGGTTAGTGGACCGTGTTACATACGTCACAGATAAAGCGTACGCTATACGGTCTACTATCTCTCCAAGTACCACACAGAGACGCCGAGGACAAAGGCTGAGGGCACGTCCAGGAAGCCCTCTGGGCCATTGGGCTGGTAGAATCTTGAGTCTGGCTGGGCACAAAGCATGCATCAAGCGGCAGGCACACAAAAGCCAAGAGTCTCATCTTCAGGTCAGGTTTGTCACCAGCAATTCATCCCCAAAATGGGCAACTCTTCCACAAAGCTCATAAGGGTTGCAAACGATGCCGTGGGTGTTACTACTCCACAAACGCTGCTTACGTGTCCACTGGGTGCTGAAGACATGGGCATTCAGATACAGTAGGCATAAGGGCATGCACGGCAGGGGGCTAATGTGGAGGAGTGGTGCGAAATTAGGAAAGCCAAACGTCCTGTACGCAATAAAAAACAAAGATGACCTGGCTAGGTAAAGCAGGACAAGTCAATGCATAGGGCATTTCAAGCCCTGCCCTATCTCCTCATAAGACCTAATCATAACCATAGGAAAAGGATGCCACCAGAAAAAGAAAACAGCACATCTGTTCCATTCAAAGGCAGTTCCAGGAGTCCTTCTAAGGTATAGTGTCACGTGGGTCAACTATCTCTCCTAAACTCAAAACCACTATTTGATCCCCCACTTGGTACTGCCACTCAAAACCCAACTGGGGCAGGACTTGAACTTGAGAAGAGGTGGATGTTAGCACAAAATGACAGCTTCACCATCAATGGAAGAATTTCCTCAATGCTCAGAGCAGGGTAGATGTTAAACAGGTAGGTCTCCCTTCAGGGAGAATGGGCTCCACGAAGCCTCCAGAGCTGGCTGGTTTGGAGATGTCCCACAGACATCTCATGCATTTCACATGGAAAACCATCTCTTCGGGTCCTCGGACTGAAGTTCCCAAAAGTTCCCCAGAGGGCTCACTGGGAGCCCAGAAGATGGTGGTCTTGCTGTAGGTCAGAAATCAGCCATAGCAACTGAAATTACACGGAGCGGGTGAGGATGAAACGATTCTCTTCCTCGCTGTTGGTAACACCTCCGGGGTGCCCTCCGAGGATGGATTGGATACTGAGAGTTAGTGGACCATGTTACATAGGTCAAAAACATAACGCCTACGTTCCATAGTCTACCATCTCTTCAGGAACCATGGAACGGTGTTGACCCCTAGAAACCCGGGCCTCGTCCCTGAAGCTGGCGTCGCTTCCAGAAAGTTTTTCTGAGGCCTGATTTGGCAGTGGGAAGCAGATGTGGTGAACAACACACCCTCCTTAAATGGTCACACAGTGCTGAAAAAGAGGTGGCACCTCCCCCCTGCAGTAGTACATCATCAGATGAAGGCCACACCAACTCAGAAAACTGAACCACTGTGCTGACTATATTCTGACCTTTATTATCTTAGTCTTTGGTCCAACTGAAGGCCAATGGTCAGCTTGTCTGAACAAAGGAGACACCCCAATGGCACAGATCATCATATGAAAGACCCCTAGTTGGTACTCGCCATGCACAACTCATGTAGACACAAACTCAAGGCTCAGAGGACAAGTACTTCCCAAGTTCATAATGAGAACCCTCCCGTTTGATGGTACCTCTATCTAAACAATACCCCCATAACGTGTATAAAACCACGAGACTTAATAGTCTCCAGGGAAGGCCAAGGGAGGTTCCTGGGCTTGCCTGATGAAGAGTATGAACATCTATCAAGGTGTTAGAGGCCAGTCTCTACTGGGCCACATCCCTGCAAGCTTACTCTGATCTTTTTAGAATAGTACTCAAGAGTTTCTTCAGTTGATTTCCTGTTCCCAAATGGGTGAGACAATTCTCTACCCCATGGGGTACTTTGCTCAGTCCATGCCTTCACACTAGGCAGTGCTTAGGTTGCTTATATCATTCTCAAATCCAACAATTGGCTGCTTCTTCCAACGCTCTATATTATCCCATCGAGTGCTGGCCTAGCCTCACCCAGCGAGCCTTGCTTCCATGCCTCTCTTCTAGTCCAATGACTTTCCATGGCTCTGTCCTGATCATGAAACATTTACAGAGCACACAGTGGGAGCAAAGAGTCACAGTGCTATGCCTTCCAGTAGACTTCAACTTAGGAGGGAAAACCCACATGAAAATGAATTGTACAGAAGATGGACTTCAAGAGGCAAAGGCTAAAGTGGTTCCAAGGAACAAAAGTGTATTTGCAAAATCTGAGAGAATTCTCCCAAGTTGTGAGGAGAGGAAGAAGATGAGTAAGGGCAGAGGAGAGGAGAGGAGAGGAGAGAAGAGGGGAGGGGAGGGGAGGGGAGCCCAGCATGACAGTTGAGAACATTTCTGTGATGGGGATGAAGCAAGTGGAACCAGAAGTCAACCTGGTGGAGCACAGGTCATACAAGGCTTTCTAACAAGTGAGAAAGACCATGGACTTCACCTCGAGGTCAAACAAGAGATATTATCAGTTGATACAGGTCATAGTAAGTTGCATTTTGGTAGCAAGCACAGTTGCAGAGAGCCAGGGCTCAAGGAGGAAAAATGAAACCCGGGTAGCAAAGAGGTCACAGAGATGGAGCAAAGAGAAGAGGCTTGAGATCCCATGAAGAAAAGCAAGAGAGAACTTGGTGGTATCCCAATGTAGGTGTGGGATGGCAGGCAGTAATTAAGTGTTCAGAGAAACACACACACACATACACACACACAAAGAGAGAGGGAGAAGGGGAGAGAAAGAGAGAGAGAGAGGCTTGGAATAGTGCTGGTGGAGAGAGGCACTTGGTAGCCAGTTGTGTGATGTTGAGATTGACTTCACAGTAGGTGGGGCCTGAGGCACAGGTGAGCATTCAGAAAAGGCTTACTAGGCTGCTCCCATGCAGAGGGGTCCATTTAATGGAAGTGGTGGCAGGGAGCCAAATACATGAGTTTTGCAAAGCTGCCAAGAGGGAAGGGAGCTAGAACAGGTTATTGGAAGATCTAAGCGTGCAGGCACTCAATAGAGCACTGTAAGAAGTGAACAGTGGTTGACAGGAGAATAGAGAAGTGTATAAGATTCTAGAAGAGATAGAGGGGTGGTGTGGAAGCTTAGAGCCCTGTGCCATTGGTGAGGTGGAGGCACAAAGTACCACAAGGACCAAGGGAACAATGGGATGAGTCTGAGGTAGAAAGTCCCTGTTCAGAAAGCATTAGAGGGCATCTCTTCCCCTTGCTTTAGGGGCAGAAAGTTCATCTACCGTCCTCAGATCTGCAACCCTGTGAATGTGCTAAGCACAGGACACACATGCCACAGTAACATAAAAGGAAGAGCCATCTCCAAATGATATTGAGAGTGTCCTTGTCCTTCCAGATAGAGTGCCATTTGCTTTGAGGGCCGGAGAGCTGGGCATCCCACCTTTCTGCCTAAAGCCCTATACCCTGTAGCGAGCTTGTTCTTCAACATCTCTATCCAGTCTAGCTTTTCTCATCGCCCTAGCTCAGTCTCCTATCCACCTCTCTTCTTCAGTTCCCCCAGGTACTCCCCTCTGCTATGAATCCACTTTTACACATGGTCACTGGCTTGAGTTCTATCCTCATGTACAGATCTCTGTAGATCCTCAACAAGTACACATGTCTAACTAATGCCAACATGGCTGGCTCCATGATCCCATCTTTCAGCATGCAATGTAGATGAGTGAGAAATGGGAGAGTTGGACATTCCCCATAGGACAAGAAATCAGGAAGCTTTAAAGGACAGCACAGGATCTAGTCTTGAAACAGAAAGGAGGCCCAGCTCCTGCACTAGTGCCAAGCCTCATAAGGCAGAGGGACATTCACATCTCTCCAAAAGCGGGTCACACAGAAGTAAAGAAAGGAAAGTGAAAAAGCAGGAGAGATTGCATAGGACCCCATCTCTGAGAGATATAATGGGAGAGGGTGGCACTGGATCACTAATCATTCCAAACGGGAATCAGTCAGACATAAGTATGGTTTTGAAGATGCCGAACTATAAGCCCACATATAGACTAAGTCAGCTGAGTGCTTTCCAAATCGGCAGAGCAAAAGAAAATAAAAATGAGGTTTCGGCGGGTATAACAAAAGACAGCAGAGGGAAAGCAGACAAAGGGAAGGAAGCATTTAAAAAAAAAAAACTCAAACATGACAATCAAAGAAAAAATGTAAATGGGTTATAACACCCTCAATGAGAAAGGATTTTTCAATTTGGGTCAAAAGCCTCAAATCCAAACTATATGTTGTCAATTTAAGACAGATTATAAATAAACTTTAAAATCTGCAAAGCCAAGAGATGGCCCAGAAAAATAGGAAAGGCCTCAATTTTCCTGCATTCAACTCTGAGGCAGCCCACACAGCATGCATCTCAAACACTAGGCAATTTAGATAGCAGTTGACAGCCAGAAGCCACTCTCTTCCAACAACGCCCTGGCTTGCCATACACAGCAATGAGTTCAGTTTGCTTGTGCAGTTGATAAAGTACTTAATCACAGAGGTATTCCCAAAGAGTTGAGGATTGACTCACACTACACTGAGAAGAGTACTCAGCACCCAGCCCTCAGGAACAGGCCTACCTCCAACTACAACAGGGTTGCTTTAACTTGGTTTCTTCCAGTGATTAGGCTGTTGTAGTAACATTTGGCCCAAATAAAGAGTTTAGCATCCCTGTAAATGGTTACTTAATCATATTTTGCTTCTTGCTTTAATAAATAAGTGGAAATGGAAAAATAAAATGGCTGACGACTGCTGAGAACACCAGTCTCATAATTTACATGAAATAGAAGAATACAAAAGTCATTGGGTGCATTCAAAATCAGTCTTTGACTTTAATTTGAGACAGTCAACTGTGTGTTCGAAGAGCACAATGAAGAATCATCATGGGACACCAGAGAGTGTGTTTGTGGGATTAGGGAGAGCAAGGCCCCAGTTCAAATAACATGTGGGCTTCATTAAATGTTTCCAGAAGGAATTATACAAAAAAGGTCAACTGACCAAGTGAAATGTGCTTCTGCAATTCCATGTCAGGTTGAGACATGGTAAGGAGGACACTTGTTAAAGATGGAGGGGCAATCTATGAGGGTAAAACAGGATTTGAGAGCATCACACAAGGAAACATAAGACATCAAAACACAGAGAAGGAAATAATAGAAACATTGTGTTCAGAGCATCTCAGTTCTACCAAAAAAAAAAAAATCAAATAGGCAAAACCAAGAACAAGAGCATAAAGACCAAAAGGTAAACTCGAATCTAGAGTCAACGTCATATTTAACAGAAACTGAAAAATGGAAGAGTATTCATTTCATCAGTAGTGGATTTTTACGCTGCATGTGCTACATGATATTGTAGAAAAGTATTACAAACTCCTAGAATAAGATTGAAACACAGGTTATTTATAAACTTGAAATATAGTCTAAGAAAATCCAAAACAAGCGAATGAAAACTAACAAGATTCCTTTTCTTTACATCAAAACCCGGGTCCTATAACGAAGTATACTGCTCATTTTAAAGGTCCATGAAACATTTACAAAACTGATTATACTTTAGAAAGGCATCAACGAATTCCCACCCCCAAAATAGAATTTACGTGCACAGTCTCTAGCCACAGTAAAAAATATAATAGCATTTGAACGGAGGGCATCAAAGACAACACACAATCCAAGTAAAGCAGAAGTGAGGTTGGAAGTCAGTGACAATGGTCACATGTCATTGAGATAACCATCTAAGAACAACAAAAAACAACAATCATAATTACAAATGTTCAAAATTCCCGAGAAGACTACACATTGAATCGTAAGTTGCAGCGAGAGGCAAGTTCGTTCCATGACATATTTCAATCATCAAACAAGAACAACAGCTGGCGATACATAGACAGACCGAGCAAACGTGGGGGAAGCACAAGGCAGGAAACATAAGGATAAAGTCGGGCATCAATGGACATGCGCACACAAAATGCTGAGTTGAGAAATTATTCCAAGAACCGAGTTTTAGAAGATAAAAAAGTACAGACTTTTCTTTAGATCACGTATTAAAGAGATAAAGTATGTGTTTATAAAATGAAGAGATGATGTAATCACAGAAACATCTAATTTCATTATAACATAATATTATCTATAAGTCTATACCAATAATACTTTAAATCTCAGACTGTATTATCCGAGGATTAGTAATACCGAAAGGGAATTATCGGGAGGTTACTGTGTTGGACACAGGATGATATACTTTATCTCTTTATCTTCTCAGTGGCCCTTCATAGGTTCTCATTTTAACCACTTGACAAATGAGGAAACTAAGCAGGAAAGAGACAGTGTTTCCAAGAGTCCCATAAGAAAGGACTTAAGCTCAATATATCTAAAGGGTTAACTACTCCGATATATTAGAAAAAGAGGCAGAACTTTTAAAGATACAGAAAATTAAAAGATTCCAGTAAATACAAAAGACACAGAAGCATTGTGAAAGACTTCCCAGGAGGTAAAGGTTAGCAAATTCAAGTTTTCATGGGACTTCCATTCAAATGCTACAGATATATCTATATATATATGGTACAGAATATAGAAAAGGATGAAGTGAGACCTAATTAATTTACAAAGTCAACATAACTTTGACACTGAAAGCTGACAAGGAACACATTTGAAAAATCTGGAGTTAACACTTGGAAAGCGGATCTTATTAAAAGAACAACATTCAGAATAGAATTTGACCCCAAAACACTTCAAAGTTATGAAACATTATTAGCATTCATTGTACTGACAGAGAGAAACAACACAGACATCTCTCGGACATCAAAAAGAAAGTATTTCAGAAAATTCTAAATCCATTCCCAAATCATATGAAATAGAAGTCCTACAATCTTATTGAAAAATAAAGTCTAGTTGGAAAAAATTTTTAATTGCACCCAACAGTGAGACAGATTTCTGTTACTAACAATGTGTTTTAGAATGTGTAGCCAATATAATAAGAAAAAGCAATCAGTAAGATAACATGAAAGCAATAAAACATAGAGATATGAGCCACTATACCTATAGATTCTAAATTATTCAAGGAAAACCTTGAAGTACAAACAAATAAATTCAATGAGACAGACTGACACTAGAAATACATAAAAGTTCCCCACACCACTGACATGGAGTTCAAAAATATGAAAAAAAGGGGGCCAGATTCACAACAGAGATAACACTTAATTCCTGGGAATAATCTTAGTGATGAATTGAATATGCCAAATTTGACAAGTAATTTATATATGAATTTAAAACTGCAAAATAGCATGTAAGAAGTTTTATAGTTTTGTTGCTGTTCTTGTTTGGTTGGTTTATTTGGTTTTTTGCTTTGTTTTTTTGTTTTGGTTTGTTTCAGTTTTTTGTTTTGTTTTATTTGATTTGGTTTTGAGACAGTGTTTCTCTATGTAGCCAATCTGGCCTTGAGCTCATAATGCTTCTGCCTCAGCCTCCCAAGTGCTGGGATTACAGGCACGCACCACCATGCCAGGCTTTGACTGACAACTTTATAAGGTCCACAGACAATCTAGAGTGTTTTAAGATTCACAATATCATTAAAATCCACCTGAAAGAATAAACAAATCAGAATAAAAAGGAAAAAAATTTAAAAAAATGAAGGAAGACTATTGCCACTGAACAATGATTCAATATAACATAATACATGAAAACAAACTACAACTGGCCTAAAAATGTAGTAAGCCAACAGAACAGAGGAAAGTCAACACAGGAATCAAAACAGTAGAGGCTGTAAACATGGGGGCTGTAGACATGGTTCAATATTTAAGAGCACTAGCTGGTTATGCAGAAAATCCAGATTTGGTTACCACATGGTGGTTCACAGGCATCTCTAACTTTAGTTTCACAGGGACCAATACCTCTTCAGTCACCATCAGCACTGCACAAGCATAGTCCACAGACACGCGCAGCCAAAACACTCACACACAATTTAGAAGATGAGATGCAATGCAGTAATGGTAGAAATGATTTATTTCTTTAGCCTAACAATTTTTAACTTTAGTAGTTATTTTAATATTTACATGTATTCATGTCTGTGCATGCATGTGTATGAGGGGGGAAGAGGTGTGTATGGATGCATGCAAGTCTGGAAAAGTCCATCAGAACTCATGAAGCTTGAAATAAAAGTGGTTGCAAGCCACTCAACATGGGTGCTGGGAACCAAACCCTGGTCCTGGATAAGAGCATTCCAAGCTCTGAACTGTTAATCAATCTCACTAGCACCACAATTTCTTAATAAAAGCCTTCATGGAAAATAATTAAATGTAAAGTGTAAAAAGGAAGGGAGGGGGGATTGGGACTGGGAGGGAGGGAGGGAGAGAGAGAGAGAGAGAGAGAGAGAGAGAGAGAGGCTGGTAGTATATGATCGAGAGCAAAATTGGAGGGAAGACTTAGTAACATTATAGGTGCTAAGGGGAGGAAAGAAAAAGGGTGAGCAATTAGGTTTAAGAGTTGAAACAAAGTTTTAGATCAAAAGAAAAAAATGGATGGGCTTATATCCAAATCAACAGAAGCAATGAAAATCTTGTACAATGAGAGAAAACAGGAAAATCCTCATTCCTTCCTGACTGAGCAGGACAGTGGGGCTTATGGCTTTTCACAGGAGGCCTAGAAGCTAGAAGTCAAAGCTTTTGTATCCTTGATACTATTGGTAGGGTGTTGTTCACATCCATTTCTCCTTAATTTTCTTACCTGGAGAGTTTCTAAACTGTTTTTTTTTCCTTTTAAAATTTTATTTCCAAGTCTATGTATTTCTGAAAATCTGAGGATAAAACTCTGTAACTGAGAATTTTATACCTAGCTGATTTATCAATGTCAATATGGACATTTGCCTATGCAAATGTTAAAGGTCTCCAAAATTTTACTTTTCTCTTTCAACTTTTTCTCTTGAAATTCTAGCAAAATGGGAATAACCCCCCTCCCCAAAAATGAATATCAGGGCATCTATGAAAACAAGAAACCCCTCTGGGGGAGAGAAAACCAAGGGAACCTATCCCCAGGATGAGATGGGAAGATGAAGATGGTGGCACCGTAAAGATGACCTAATTTATGAGAAGCTGAGAAGCTGAGTCCAGAAAGAAATTTCTTCAACATGATACACATATGCCTTAAACACCAAATGCTTTGTATATATGGGAAGGCTGTGAGTTAGCCTGAGCTACACAAAAAAACCAAAAGTAAACAACACACATACACACAAAACTCCAGAAGAGGCAGTAGATAAATACTCAGGTCCAGGTTGTTACGCTTTGTGAGAGTGTTCATAGTGAATGAGGGTTGTAAGTATTAAGTATTGATCAAGCCAGTATTTCAAAATAATCTGTTGGGAGGATAGTACAGGGGTATATGTGTGTGGGGTGAAGACAGGGGCATATGTAAAAGAGAGTTAAATGCTTGTCTTCAACAATAGAGCAATCAAAATGATGCCTAAGGTAAAAAAAAAAAAAACTCACACAAAGAAAGAAGATCAAGGAGCAGAAAAACAAGAATGTTACTTAGCATTAGGAGGTAAATGACAGGAGCATCAGTTAGAGCAGTTACAGGTGACTGCATAATGTTAGGGTGGAGCTGGGAGGGTGGGAGGGCTGACGCTTCCCTGACAATCTTGTAGAAGGATCTGGCTCTTAAAATGATGTGTATGCATGAGTTTGATAACACACACACACACACACACACACACACACACACACACACACACACACTAAAGGAATAATGAAAAGTGCAAGGAGCCTGAGCTAGCAATTCAAATACAAATACCCCACAAAGAGGGTGGGACGTGCTCTGTGCCAACATGGGAAAAGCGGTGGGGATGGAGATGGTGAAATGTCATGTTTTGACAAATCAGCAAAGGTTAAAAACTCTGATAATTCCCAGAGCAGCAGGCACTTTCTCAGACTAATTCTGAAAATGTAATGGGCAAAAAAAGTTTTCAGAGGGTAATTTGGCCTCGTGTTCCTGCCTCCTGACAGAGCCACTCGTTTGTATAAAGAACAGCAAGACACTAGAACAAACTTCGGAGGGAAGCAGGCAGAGAAGGCACCTAACAAAGGCCACCCAGCTTTTGTACCTGTCTGCAGATGGACAAGCACAGACCAACTGTATTACAGACACTGGCTAGACTCTGTGTTACCATTAAAAATAATAATAATAATAAAAAATCCAATGATAAATTACTGAATGGCATGGGGAAGAGTTTAAGATACATAGGCAGATGAAAAAAATAGCAATGATAAGCTCAATTACACACACACACACACACACACACACACACACACACCCCTTTATAGGACTAAGCCAGGAACCAAACATTATTAGCCAAATGTTGGCAGTGGTCATCTTTGAGTGACTATGAAAATTTTGCCCATCCCCCCAATACATCCCATGCTTTCCCATTGGACAGGAATTCTTTTATTAATGAGAAAGCATTAGTTTTTCAGTATCACATGACAGATGTGACTTTTGAGGATAGCCCCACTTGCTCTTGCTTTTGTAGTCAGAGAAAAAAATAACAATGCAACTGCCTGAAGACCAGGCAGGCTAGCAATTTGCAATTCCCCTGCCTTAGTCTCTCCAGAGATGGGGAGCCCAGGTGCATACCATGACACTTGGCTTATTTGCATCATTCTTACAAATACCCCAAGCAGGGGAAGAAAGGTTATCCCAAGCCCCAGCTCAGGTTGCCAGGAAGGATCCTGGATATAGTCTTCTGTGAAGACCAGAGAGGTGTGAATGGGAGACTTGTTTGGCCATTCCTGCCCTGCACTCAGAGAAGTCACTGCCAGAAGTAGCTAATGCTACTCTCCAGAAGCCAGTATACTGGCTCCCCACGGCTGCAGAAACACCCCAGCACAGTTGGAAAGATCATCTTTCAATGCTTACAATATAAACATCCACCCAACTATGTCTGGTCTTGCCCCAGACACACAGCATTGACAGTAACAGAAAAAGTGGAACTTACCCAATAAGTCTGGCCCTTCAAGGGAAGCTGGATCAGTTAATCTAGTCTCTGAAGGTTCTGTGTCAGGGGACCTTCCAAGAAAAAGTGGACAAGTTACAAAACAAAATTTAGCGGAACAGGTTCCCAAACCTGCCTGCTCAGTAGACCCAGAGAAACCCTTCATATTCTGAGAGAAGGGACTTTAGGAATGGGGAGTTGGGTCAGGCCCTATCCTACAGCTGTTCCTTATCGGTGTAAAAAACAGCTCAAAAGCTAACTCAGGAAGAGGAGACAGGAGGAACAAATGGGAATGCTGACCCTTCCTGTGCCAAGAGATTGGAGCACAATCTGTTGCCTGTCTCCACCAAGCCCCGTTCTCAAGAAGAGAATGAAAGGAGGTACATCACCATGAGAAGCCAACAGACAAACACAGAAAAGGCATCTGAGCAAGGGTTCCAGGTGGGCCAGAAAGGTTGGGAAGGAAGACAGTATGCACCAAAGTGTAGGCCAGGAGAAACAAATCTCTAACATTGAAATGATGATGGAGAACTCATGTCATCATTTACATATGCGAAAACTGAGGCCAGGTTAGGCAATCCCAAGCCTCAGATGTCATATTGGAGGGAAAAAAAGAAATGACTCCCTTTATTAAGGTCAAAGAAACATTTGGGAGGAGGCTGGAGGGAGCTAGGCCAGAGAGGTCAGCCTGTACCACTCCATCCTGAGGTAGAGGCTTCTTACATGAGCATACACAAGTGGGCCTTGAAGGCTCAGACATGGGGAAGCACCCCCATCTATCTGGGAAAATGGGGAACTTAATGTCTGTTTCCAGAAGTCTGCCAGGCAGAGCATGCCCATGCAGAATGAGGCTCCCACAGTAGAGCACACACCAGAGACTTCTGCAGAAACAACAAACGAAACCAATTTCTATCTTAGAGATGAGTTCAAGTGCTTCTCCAAGGATACACAAGGGTACCTTCCTGGGTGAGGTAAGAAAACACTGCCATATCTCCTAATCAGTTCTGCCTGTGGAATACTGAGCCTTGGGGCACAGCTCACAATGGACTCACCTAAACCCCACCCAGCCTGAGCCAGAACTCCATACTCATCCATGTCCAAACACTGATCAGTGATTTCAGGACCAAACTGGCTTGGGAAGGACTGAGGCTTTGAAAACAAAACTAGGGGAGGTGATACCAAACTCTTTCCAGTACCATCAGTTCTAAACCACAAAGTCAACCTTGTGAGTTGTCTATAGGCTTGGTAACAGGAGGACTTGTATCCAGCCTTACTCCCCATCTTCTTTAGGAAGGGGTCACTGCACAACTCCCAAGTCAAACCCAGCTCTGGCCTGTGCCCATGGGTTGTTAAATTTTAAAAGAGACCTTTTAAAAAATAATTGGTTCCAAGCCCTAGTCTAATTGCCTATATCCTGTCCAAACTTCATGGGGAGGGAGTTGTATTTAAGTAGAGAATAAAACTCACACCTAGCACTTTCAAGGATTAGGGTTACATGTCTCCTTATGAGGCACAGGCAAAAACAGAGCAGAGCTGGAAGGTCCCAGCAGTGACCAAGGACCATCTCTGCTTGAGCCAAACACATACTCTGAACTTAGGATGGACATACAACCGTGTGTATTGTTGGCCCTCATTCACCTTTACCTTACCCCAGCAATTTCCATGCTCAAATTTTGTACCAACTTCTGGCCAGGGCAGCAGAGGCCAGAGGACATCAAGTCCAAGCATCTTATCCATGGAAGCAGGGGCTTCATGGAGTGATATAGGTGGTCATGAATAACCAAAGTAGAATCTCTGAATTGTGTCAAATTCAAGGCTAAATAAAAGCCAGAATATGGGTGATACATCTTAGGACAAGAGGAGGGAACTAGTGACAGTGCTGCTAGTGACAGTGGCTATATTAATGATGGTGGTGATGATGCTGTTGGTGATGCTAATGATTGTATCATGGTTGTACGGGTGGTACTGCTGTTCTTGCTGTTGATAGTAGTGGTCATGATGGTTGTATTAATGAGGGTAGTGATAGTGCTATGGAAGGTGATGGCATTGGTGGTAGAAGTGATGGTAATGAAGGGTGGTGATGGTCGTGCTCATGGAAGTGATCATGGTAATGATAATGGTATTGGTGATGATGGTGCGTAGGTAATGACAGAATAGTAATGCCAAGAGAAACTATGGTTTCATTGATGCTGTTGAATGCTATAAGAATGGTTACTTTGCTTAGCAGCAAATTCTTAACTCCCCTCTCCTATATGTATGACCCTTCCAACAAAGCTTTAGAGTCTAGTCAACAGTTCTCACAAATACAGTCTGAGCTCTTTTCCTAGAGATCTAGAGCATGCTCAGATGGTGAACAATCCAAATGAAATGAATCAAACCGTGAGAGTCAGGAAAGGGAGAAATTACCTGAGTGGGTGCAAAGAGGGTTGAGGGGGGAACCGAGGTGAATCTTCGCGGCTGAACCGGATCCCACAGCATCACTCAGTCCGAAGGGAGGATGGAGGGCTAGAGAACATGGTGTGGAACCACCACAGCAAGGAAGAACAGACAGTGTCAGCCATATGGTGTTGCTACACATCTACTCCAGGTGAAGATAGAGGAGGGCGGAAGGGAAGGAAGGAACCGTGGATGGTGGATCTTTAGGAAGGTACCCGATGTAGAATAGTTTTGCCAATGTACTTTTTAAATCTTCTGTTCTCTGGGAGAAGGGCATGTTGTACTTTTTCTGTGCAGGCTCGCCTCTTAGAACTTGGTTGACCTCTCCAGTCTTCTAGGTAAAACCATAGATTCGGAAAACCACAACTGAACTGACCAAATAAATATAACCACGATGGCTGGAGAGGGGGCAGAACAGTACTTTTTTTAATTTTTTAAGGGTATCTCCTCTTTCTGGTGTGATACTGCACTCAATAAATCCAAGAAGTTTCTAAAATAAGCTACTGCAGAATGCACAAATCCTTCGGGAAGGTAGCGTTGTCCTGTGCTGAGGCATACTGTGGGCCAACGCTTGTCATGCAACTTGATGTACCCCGATTAGAAGTCAGAGGAATTTGGTTTGCTTGGAAAGGCAAGGCCTGCACCCACTCAGCAGAGGCATAAAAACAAGCCTCGGCTATTTTTGATCCCCCGTTTTGGCAGAGGCTAGGATAGCTTTCGGGAAGGCCTAGGACTTCCATTCCACCATGCCAAGCCAGAGTTACCCAAGGATGGGCCAGTGTCCCGGGCAGAAAGAACTGCCAGTATCCTGTCTCATTATCTGGCACATGAAGCCTGGCCCTGGCAAGAATCTGGTCTTGTAGGGATGATGCCACAGACCATCTGACACATAGCACACTCCTCCAAAGAGCAGCTACCGGGCCGTACTGGTTCCACAAAAGCACATGTATTTTTAGTCATTTGCTCATTCATTCAGCAATAATTTACTGGGCACCTACCAGGCTTAAGGCTGGGCAGGGGCTGGGGATAGAGAGGAGAATTTGACCCAGTTCCTGGCCCTTAAGGCTCTTTAGTGCTGACATGTAAACAAACGCCCATGATAAAGTAGGAGCTCTGGCTCATGTATTTACAACTGGTGTGGAGGAGGGCGTGGCTACTCTCTTTGGAACAGAGTAGTAGCTGTGAGTTCATTCACTGCCTCATGCCCAGACTGCTGACTCACTCATTCATGCATCAACTCATTCACCAGAACACAACTTACTCTCTAATTGCATACTTGCTGACAGATTTGCTTCCTAATCAATTCTTTTACTCATTAACCATTCATTGGCCTTTCATTCACCTATTCATTTATCATTTCTTTCTATTGCACATTTATTATGCATTTGTAAAACTGATTTGCTTCCCTGTCACTTTTTCATTCTGCCACACATTCTTGAGTAGGTCATTCATTCATTCAATCATTTGACTATGCCAACAGTGACTCATCTCATTAACGGACCCAAACGCTGACTCATTACTTCCTTGATTTCTTTATTAGAAATGAAGAACTACTTATCCACCCATTCATAAACCCACTCAAGAATTCACAGAATGACCGATGTACTCAAGTGTGTACATTCACTTCTCCTAGGCTGACCCACTGCTGTGTTTGTATTTCATTCATTCAATCATTCACTCATTCATTCATAAAGCTTTCTCTTTCACCACCCATTTCTGCCATGAAGGCCTGCTCATTCATGTGTCCACTCACAGACTCACAATGTACTTATTCGCTTCGTAACTTTGTCGTTAGTTAGGGCATTATTGGCCTGCCCTTGGCACTGGCCTTCATGTTTTCATGACTTCACTCCATCATTTTTTGCCTCAAGGGATCTTTAGTGCAGAGATTGTCCTATTTATTCCTTTTTTGGTCATTGTTCATTCCCCGACTCATTCAACAAACACTGCATGTGTCTCTGGCAGTAAGCTGAAGTTGTGACTGACCTCCCAGCACAGGAATGCCACATCTCATAAAGCATCGAAAACTTAAAATTGAGCAGAGAACGCCAGCTCCTTATTTTTGGGCCACACCCACACTTGGCCTGTTCCACTGTTTGTAAATTGGTATTATCCAATTCCATGGAGTCACAGGGTCAGGCTCTTATATGAACTCTGGATTTGACATAAAGGCTGGCAAGGATGAAAGGCAATAGCTATTAGCAGAAATGGATACTTTTATATCAAATATTTTACCATTCTCAGATGCTGAGCACCAGAAAATAAAACTCCTGGAGTAATTGAGCCTACCAATCCACCTGTAAACAAGTGAGAATTATGCCCAAGATAGGCAACAATAACTCACATAAGTGGGATAACATAAAAACACCTTATTAGCACATACAAACTGGCTATGTGCACCATGTCTACTAAAGCAAAGACCGGGGGTGGGGTGGGGGGTGGGGGGCGGCGATGGGGGGGGAATGGGGATGAATTTCCTTCTGTAGACATTGGCCGCTGAGAACTATAGTCATACTGCTTATCACAAAGCATTTAAGCTTTTGACACACACCTGGTCTATTTCCAATTTACTTTTTAAAAGATTGGTTTATTAAATGGTAAGGACAGTTTTGTGAACTTATCAAAGTACAAAATAAAGGAAAAGAATGAGTATTTAATGTGGTTTGGGGGAGGGTTCTTTATACACAAAAGCAACAGATTAAATCTTTTTTGATTAAATGATTTTAAGAGAAAAAAATTGAGTGGACCATAAATCTTAATTTTCATGGCCAGTGTTCTCATGGGGATAATCTCCATCATTTAAATTTTCTGGGCATGGATTTTCCTGATTAATTTAGCCACTCATTTTCAAAAATTAAATTACATGAACAGAAAAGATTTTACAGCCAAACAGACCAAGGGGAGTTGGTTTTCTACATTTTTCTATTGACTCCTTCAGTGGAGCACACTACCTGGCCCTACTTAAAACAAATCTGTCTTTTATGGCACAATTCCAGGATGGGTGCTGTGTGGACCCTTTTTCTATGTCCATTTCTTAACAAGAACACACCTTTGCTTGCACGTCAGCAAAGTGTGTCTGTGCTTACAGTTCCTGAACAGAACATAGCCAAAACCTACAGTGTATAGGTCTCATTTATGCAAACAGAAAGACTGTGGATTCCTAGGACCCCCTGAGCACTAGAATAAGTGTCTTTGACTGTCTGACACATAATGTCAATTTCAAATATACAGAAAGAACAAGCAGGAACTTAGTCTCTTACTCACTGAACTCCATACTGCCCTGGCTGTATAGTGAGTGTTGTGACCTTCATCCTGAAGTATCCATGAACAGGAGCCGTGTGCATCCACTGTACTGAGTAGAAAGTAATAACAAAGAAACACGAGTCAGTCTCAGCACTAATTTTCATGCTGCACTCATTTGTTTGATTAACCCTAACCTGTTGGCTTAACTTTTTTTTCCATAATGAATGAAATACCCATGAACCCTTAGCATTATTACTTAGCAAGATATTTCAAAACTGAAAAATTACTTCTTTCTTTAAAATTGGTCCACATATGGGGCTCATTTTCCCTCCTCTCACAAATCTTTATTGACTGAGACACATTTATTTCATCGCTGAGCAAAAGTAATGTCTAGGAGTGCTCAGGAACTTCACAGGTAGATTTTTCAACATTCATAATGTCTTTGTCATCATGAATGCTCACTAATTCTCTCATACAATGGACCTCAGCTGTTTAAAGTGATCATGGATTCCCCCTCAAATGCATTCAACTAACATCAACTAACCCATCCACATGTTGGTCCATGCCTTCAGCATGAGTAAGTATGCTGTCAGACTGCACAGACACAAACCTAACTCCCTAAGCAGCAGTGCCATCTGTCACAGGTGTTTGGTTCAATTGGTGAAAATTAAGGAAAGAACTGCTTTGTTCTTGTACTTAATTTGGACTAGATTGAATTAATTTGGGTTCAGAGAAGATTAGCATCATCACAGACCATAGGGCTTGCTGATACCCAGGTATCTTCTGTGATGACCCAATGGAAACCGCAAGCTAATGGCGCACACTGGGAACTTTATGCTTACTCCATGATATTCTCTCTTTCCAGAGGGCAAAGGACTTCATATTTAGTTCATGAATAGTACACATGAGCTTCCTACAGAACAGGAAGAGGACATTTGCATACAATAATGCCTAAGTGTAGGGATGGATTGATGTAAATACAGTACACATATATGAAAATTAAAAATTTAAAGACATATTAAACTATCAGAAAATTAATAAAAATTTGAGAATTTTAAACTAAAAGCGGAAAGAAATGGATGAACCAAAACTTATTTAAAGAACTACTGTTACTTCCCCAGGTTTTTTTTCCTAAGTTGTTGACTTTTATCCTTGCTTTATGATGATAAAACTATTTTTTGACATGTAAGACACTGGCAAAGATAATGCATCCGTAAGCATTGCCAAGGTGACAGAGACTCTGTAATTTTTTTGATGGTGTCTAGTGAGCACATAGTGGCCATTCATGGTAATGATGGGATATTTGCCACATGATACAATGAGTTCTGAACTCACAATGAACCCAGAGTAATATGCTCACCTAGCCATCAGTAGCTCTTGACCCCCGGAAATAGCAAAACCTGTTGGTCCATTTATCATCCCTTCATACTCTATCAGCGTTCTTCCAGTGAAACATGAGCTAGGAGAGGGGCTTCCTCTGTCATTTTTTTCTCTTTAATTCTAGTCACTGATTCTCGTGGACTCATGTCTATTCAACCCAGGATCCATGTGCAGTTCTCAAGATGGTACTACAGATTTTCTCCCCTGAAAGAGCAACTAGATTCTGATTGTGTTGGAAGTCCATGTTCCAGACACTCTTTGTAGTTTATAACTCCTACATTACCTGAATTACCTGAGCTCAGGCTGGTCCTGTATTCTTCATTCATGTCTTGGCGGTTTTATTGAGCATGTTCACATATTGATTATCATGTACTATAAATAATCATATGAGGATCATGAAAATTTATGATTCTTGGATAGCTCTTATATCCTTCTACATAATTACCATCATAACATTACCTCTACTCTGAGTTATGTTCACTCTTGTCTGCATGCACAGATCAGTGTAATAATCATTTATATTAAACCCATTTTTGCAGGTAGGTCAAAATGTTTTCTAAATGACTCAAAGTCTCACTTTAAAAAATAATATTGTGTGGATGGCTTTCTAAGGTCTTAACTGACACTATTCCCGGGGCCCTTTTCACTCATAATGCACAGATCCACCCCCAAATCTGACCAAAATGCAGTGGGTCAGCACAAGGCTGTTCCTTCAGGAATACAGAGCAGAAGAGATCATTACCGAGTGTGAGACCACATTTGTATTGGACTCGGTATTCGATCTTTGATTAGCCAGCCATTTAGGCAATTTGGGATGTCTTTGATTTGATTTTTCTTGTATAAACGAACAGGATCAGTTGTTCCTGTATCCACAGATACAGATTCTTATCACTGATCTTCTACCTTGAGCACAGCAGTGATTTTAGTGTATAGAAATGTCTTCCTGCCGTGCAAAATATTCCTATTGTTGAATAAGGTTTATTTCTATTCATTAACAACTACATATTTGTTTATTGATTCTTTCCTAGAACTGAGTGTAGTATTATTTTAAAAAACATTGTAACAAAACAAAAAACAACCCCCTACCGTTATATCTTCCTAATCCCTTCTTAATCCCTGTTTACAATATAACTTTAGGGGTGGTGCATTCCTTCTATACTGGACCTAAGTTCCAGATGCATACAAATTCATCTGTCAGATGACACAGAGGGTCTTGATGAACCAGGATGAACACTGGTCTCTCTACATTACTTCCACATTTATTTATTAACTCACTAATTTACCATTGGCAACTTTTAAGTAGTATGGCTCCCAGAAACCCAAGAGGTCTGTCAATGGATAATTGCCTTTGCTCTTGTTATAATCAGCTATAGGCTTATTCTCAAATTTTACATGACCAATATAGGGATCATCTTTCCAGACATGTGCCTGTACATATATATGAAGGCTTCATGTCTATTCCCACATTAGAAACTGACCTGCATATAGGCTTCTGCCATTAAATACTGACATAGAATAATATCATGGCATAGATATCATACTTGAAAACAGCTTTAAAAAACTACACAAGCAAAGACAAGGCTGTAGTCTAATACTTACCTTAAACTCCAGGTGTGAATAAGAACTCTCCTCGCATTAGTCAACTCTAAGAGCAAAGAACAGAACGCATGACAAAGAAACTGCTATTTTCTTGTCTACTGAGAATTGTATAAACCTTTTATTAACAATCATTAAGAGAAAGAGTACTTGCTTTATTTTTATTAAAAGAAAAATGAAAAATTTTCAACTCCCACTAAGCGGAGGAGTAGAAAAGTTCGATAGTAATAATTCATAGCCAAACAAGTATCAGCACATACTCCTTTAATATCTACTGATGGTATTTTTGCTTTATCATGTATTTTTATTTTGACATTGCCTAATTTATGTTTTTATTTATTTGTTTACTACTTCTCACAGTGGTCCAATTCTAAAAGTATAATATAATGCATAGAAATGAAAGATGTCCCAGTACCTGACTCTTATCAAGAGGATCATAGGACACAAAGAATGCACTGCTAATCTTTGGGGTAGAACCTGAAAATTCATGTATGCATACACTTATGACCCCCAAACAAACATTGATCATTGATTGAAGTATAGCCTTTGTTTCTATATCTATATGTCAGTTGAGAAAGTTATCATCTCCCCACTATTGTTAGTTCCCCGAGTAGCAGAAGATGCAGAGACCCTGTGCATACTCATAATTTACAGCCAGAGCAGCTATAGCATTTGTTGGTCTATCAATTATCTTTTCTTTTTAATATGTGTCTTATTAATATTGCATTCTGTACCATTTCCTTAATACCCACTGGCATAATGGAGAGGTATATTACACATTTTGGAATAGGACAGTGGTTATCATAAGCAATACACACAAACTAAAATAAGCATGGTGGCTTCTACTCACATTCAGCATGTACTTCTTCTTGGGAAAGTGAAGAGCACTGGACCATGGCAGATTCTTCAGTAGCATGGTTCCTTTACTTGAGGGACAAATATCATACAGTATGTGAGAAAATTAAGACTTGCTCACTACTCAT
Source organism: Apodemus agrarius (assembly GCA_964023405.1). Taxonomy (NCBI): domain Eukaryota; kingdom Metazoa; phylum Chordata; class Mammalia; order Rodentia; family Muridae; genus Apodemus; species Apodemus agrarius. The sequence continues at coordinate 13,732,613 of OZ030011.1, forward strand.
TCCAGCTTTGTGTCTTTCTGACTCAGGAAATCACTATTTGGAGTCTTTTATTTTATAAGAAGATAAATAACATCCAACTAGCTACTATAACAACTTGAACCCTCTTTTAACAATACTGTCTATACATAATTAGTCACAGAGGTAAGAGGAATGACTTTCTCTTTAGATATTATGTTCAGTGTAAATTTAAAATTCTCTGACATCCTCATCTATTTTTTATAAATAGACAATACCTAAATAGTGACCTAAACAGTCACTATGTCTGTTTATATGTATATTTATTCCCACATTGACCAATCATCAAAATGTATAAACACAAAATCCAAAAAGAACTATATTGTACTTTTTGTACTATATATCTGGTATGTAGGTATGTGATCAATTCCATCACTGACAATAGACTAGGCAACCTTTGTAATGGAATATGTAAATATGTTCATTGCACATACTCATATTCTATCAGCAGTAGTCATTGACACAAGGTTGACGAACTATTTCACTGATTTATACCTTGCCTATTCAGAGGCACTGATATGACAGAAAGAAGTGTAAATAAAGTCCTTTAATTCGCAAAATGCCAAGAACATGCTTGATATTCCTAATGTATACTGGGAGCATTCTTATACTAAAAGTAACTGATTTAGGTTTTCATAAATGTACAATCAATAGAAAACTCAATATCCACCAATGATCAATCAATAGGATATAGTTAATCTTCACTAATCATGTGAATATTCTGTTTGTCTGTGTCTTCACATAGCTCTGGCTGTTCTGGAATTTGTTTTGTAGTTAAGACTGGCCTTGAACTCAGATTGACCTTTAGAGACCTCTTGTCCATAAAACACTAGGACTAAAGGTGTACACTGCCTATCAGCATAAGGCACTGAGTATGTTTAAGCAAATCATTCAAGACAGAATTTTTTTAACATAAGCAAAACTATTCAGAATCAGCATCTGCCAATCATGGGGGATGATCCGATCACACAGTGAGTCCAAAGTCAGGACTCCTGAGCAGAGAAGATGACAAAATTAAGACCTTCCCTACAATGGCCTTCACGTCTCACCACCACTGGCCAAGAGGCCCACCATTTTTGGAATAATAAATGTAATATTGTTATTGCTTATAAACATGGAATTTTGAACTCTCAGAATGTAGACATTGTAATTTACATTGTTCAGTCATCATTGGCAAAAGTAATTTTTTTATGTTGGCATGATATTCTGTATATAACTAATCATTTCTTGCTTTACCCAGTTCATTTTCACTTATTTGTAAGACTGATTGCTTGATTCTCACAAAAGGGAATTTTAACAATGGGGAGGGAATAAACATAGTACATGTAGTCTTTCTACAGGAACACTTGAGATGAAGAGAATGGATTATATTGCTTCTTTAGCAGATCCCAAAGTTCCAGACATGTAGTCATCCACATGACTCATGTGTCACCAATGATCATTATCAATCATGGTTTTTCCTTTCTATTTCCAAGCAGACCTTTTCTATTATTTGATAATTAGTTACTCAATCAGCAGATAATAATTTGAGCACCTATTATTCCAACAACCCATAATAATCTTATTCCTAATCTGTGGATGTATTCTAGCATTAATTAACCATCCAAGATGTTTGAATAACAAATTTGACAACTTCCATTCATATCTGTGGCTTTCATGGTAGGGGGCACTCCATCCTTAATGCCATGGTATATTTTTCAGTCAAACAGAGTTCTGCTAAGGAAACCACCAAACCATTACTCACAGCGGTCTGCCCAGCACCACCCATGACATCAGAAGAGTTCCAAGCCATGGGGGCATCCTCCAGTCAGCAAAGACCTAAGGGATGCCAAGCAAAATTAACACATTGCTATTGACCTCTGATAACCACCTTCACTAACTCAGCCCTAGGTGATCCTTTATACACAGAGTGTCTATTTAATTAGCTCTTAAATAAATAATGGACAGCTTAGCAATGATTCAGACATTCAAATAGCTATGCTACATGTTGCAACTTTATATGTATGTATATATATATACACACATATATATATATATACACACATATATATGTATATATACATATATATACACACATATATGTATATATACACATATACATATGTATATGTATATATATACATATATATATATATAATATGTGTGTGTCTAAATGTATAGGTGTATACATGAAAACGTATATGTATCTATGGACCAGAGTCAACTCCCCTCTATTGTTGACACCTGGACCTAAGAGATTTAGCTCATATGTGCCATCAACAATCTAAGACTCATAAGCATAATCTAATATAATATGTTATACTAGTTGCATATATATATAATATATTACCATTGACCTAGTATGAATATATTTCATCTCTTAGTAACACAGGGACTAACATTCCACAAACCGTCACAAGAAGTTTGGATCTCACATCATCATAAGCAACTGATGGGCTGGAAGCCATTGAAGGTGAATAGATCCCTTGGGAAACTCCTTTCTAAGGAAGACAAAACAAAACAGGGGACAGAACAATGACACCATTGCAGTCAATTGTCATGTATCCACTTATCTTCTCTGTGGAATCTTGGTTTTTCAGAGTGGAGGTCATCATGTATGAATCAAATGCCACCGGTGGTCATCATCAACCAAGATTAGTCCTAATTATCTTCAATTATTTTTACTATCCCTATTAATGACTTAATTATAATAAATCCTAAGATTAGAAACCCTCACCCCCATAAAAAATTAATATGAGAGTCTAATACTAGGAATTTCTAGAATATGTTTATCATGAAACAATTCACCCTAGTTAACATAGTTGAATGACAAGTAGACAATTATATGTTGTCCCCTATTCATCATTGGTATTCAACTACACTACACACTATTTAAACACTACATTAAAACACTCAAAACAAGACAAGGAGAATCCTGTAACTCACACTGGTCTTGTTCATGTCCTCAACATGGTGCAAATGGGGCCCTTGACACTTGGAGGATCCTCTAGTCACATGGTCCACCTTGAATACAGAGAAGAAAGAAGAAGAGGGGAGAAGAGAGGCGGGAGGGGAGGGGAGGGGAGAGGAGAGAATAATGAAATACTCACAGGGAAGGCACCAAAGGAGAGAGCACTGGAATTCATGTCTGTCCCAGGCTCTAACAGATGGATAAACATGTCAGTACACACAGGAGCATCAGCTTTCAGGAGAGCATACAAACAAAATTTTGTGTGAAGAATCATTTCTTGCTATCTCTTTGATGATTATTTGTCATCTGAGTCATTCATGCAAGCAACCACACTTTAAACATATTTGTACTATTTCTTCTAAAATGAATAACTTCAAACTTCCTGCAAACAAAAAAAAAATAGTATCTGGTATTGATACCATTTCCTCCCTACACAGAAAGGCTTGGATGCTACTTACTTCTCTTTGGATTCCATATTTTCTTTTGGTCCAATCATTTATCTTTCTTGTTCTCTATATTTATTGACTATTCAAGAAATGAAGATAATAGTATGAAACTGGTTAAGCGAGAGAGCAGATCGGCTGCAAGGGGACCCAGAGACAGGCACAGGTGCAGCATCCTACTACCAGCTACTAGTAGGATTCATATTACCTGCATGCACCGTCAATCCATGCTGGCGCTACTCACATTTCAGTAGGCTCTTGAGTGATTCATTAATTCACTAATAAAAATGGAAAGTCTATTTATTCCCCGAGCACTGAAACAGACTGAAAATCACTATTCTATAAGGAACAAGTTTATGTCAACCTATCTACTTCAAAGAGGAGCCTATGTTTATTAAACATGGCCAACTCAATGTCCCATTTCACGTTAAATCCCTAGGTGTCACTGGTTAAATTGGCTTAGTGCAACCATAGTTAAAACTTATTTTCATTGAATATATTCATTTGTATTCATGAGCATGCATGCCAAGGGCTTAATATCTAGGAATCTGCTCTTTCTACCTCACTGGCTCTCTAGAAGATACTTCTCAATAATGAAGCAACCAAATTTCAAGGGACCACATAAAAAGCAAGGATACTAACCAGTACTCACACTGCCTGATGTTCAATGCAGAGATGCAAATGTTCCACTTCTGACCATGGCAAATGCAGAGATCACCCCAGGAGCACACATTCTAGGGAGTACAGAACAGAGCACAAAAGAAAAAAATGCCATTGTCCTTCAAGGATTTTGGCTTGTTTCCCTATCTTTTGGATTGGACCTCTGAGCTTCAGACAAGTGTTATTCGTCATCTTTCTCATACCTTGGTAACTATCATCATCGGTCCAGAAATGGATTAAACTTCCCTCATTCTCATAGACACTGTTTACTAGCTAAGCCAAGAATTCACCAGCAATGCTTGTGATATATAAGTATTTACCAGGAGCAGAGCTCTCTGATATATTCAAATGGGTGCTCACAGCGATATGAACACATGTGCTAGTAACCACCCTCAAACATCCTATTCATTAAATCCACAGCCCATCTTCACCTCACTGATGATTTCATGCTTTGTAAAAATACAGCGATTGCTAACCAAACTATGGACAAAATGTATGGCTTTACCCATGATTACCTTGACATGGGAGATTCTGCAATCAGCTCATAGAGGCCCTGGGTGGGGAGCAACAAACAAAACAAAACAAATCAGTGGATAAATGACTTACAGAGTGATATCTCCAATTCACAACTGTAGCCTTACTGGACAGAACATAAATTTTGGCTATAAGATATAGTGTTTGCTTTATCCTTAATAAAAGAATGAAAAGTAAAGAATTATTCCATAGAAGCCTGACTCAGCACAGGGTGGTAAAAACTTAGAACTAACGCTGTAGTCAAGGTGGACACTCAGGTGTCCCGGGCACATAACCATATTTTCCTTCTACCTTTCCCCAGTGGCAGATGTGTTGACTCAAATGAAGGAGTACTAATTATAGAATGTATGCTGTAAAGGGTTCATGAATGACACATGTCCCTGAACACATGTTGCACTTTATTGATGTTACAGAGGACAGGCTTAAGGCGGGGACAGTAATATGTGACTATGGCTTAAAATTTAGAAGAACCTCATGGTTATTAATATGAATTAGAATATTCATACAGAATATGAATGCATGAGTAGCAATATGCTAAACATGATTTTAACATGTGTAACAAATTTATTGAGGAAAAAAACTAACCTAAATTGGGGATGATAAGCTAAATGTGAAACAGAAAATGAAATGAAAAACTATGTGGAACCTGGACTCTGTGTTTGGTTTCAATATTGAAGTACAAACTATTGCTATATGATTAATCTTATACATGCCACTTAGGAAGAATTATGACTATGCAGTTTTACCATGATCTACCCGAAATGTGTAGTTGCAGTGGTGCTGAAGTGACATCAGAGGAAGTCTCTATAACAGGAAACTTCTGCGATGACATTAGTCAATCAGCCATTGTGAGAAAACAAAAGCAGAAAAGAAAAAGACAAAATGAGAAGTCCAGTTTGTATGCAAAAAAAAAAATCCAACATTTCATAAGACTCAGGCAGAAATTCATTTTATGAAACTGGGCACACTGCACACTTTTAAAGAATCAATGACAGTACAGGTACTGAAATACAATCGATGCATAATGCAAATTTTACAACTCTTAACAAACACCTGTCGAGACCATGAAGCAAACTTCACAGAGACAGCGATGCAGACGTGGGACACTCAGAAGGGATGGTGGCTCGGCATCAACCAGGTCAGCCTTTCTGAAGAAGACAGGGCAGAAAAGGGACAAACACTGTTGAGGCTGTGGGTTCACCATGCCATGCTCACCACAGTGAGGTAACCTGGGCTGATGGGCTTTGCCTGGGCTGTGCTTGTAACTTTGCTGGGCGCTGTTTATGCTATGGCATCCTACATGAGGTATGGGGTAACCATCTCAAAACATGTCCCTTGGGGTGTCCAAGCTCTGAGTTCTGGTATAACGCAACGTTGTCTATCGGCCAGCCATACTTTCTTTCTAATGGAACTAACAATAGAGCCCAGGGGAAGTTGCTCTGTACCTGTTCTCAGATTTCTGTTCATGTGCCGGTCAACAAGAAACACTCAGATGCCACCAGATCTCAGGACGGGTCTAGGTTACTGTCTCTGGGGATTGGCTCATTTATTGACAAGGGTGGCATCACAGTGCCTGGTCCTCAGCTGTCACTAAGTTAGCACTTTGTATGGATACTCTACTTAACCAACAACACCTCGGTTAAACTTCCCTATGGAAAACGAGGTGCCCACAGGAGGATCAGAGCTGGAGCTGTCATCATGGAGAGTCACCGACGGCTCAACGGCTGCCATGGCATCCCAGGATCTGTCCATCACTGCAAACCTCTCCTATCACTTAGATCACTTCTCTGGATGCTGGAAGACAGAGAAAGGAAGAGAAATATTGAGACTTGCTCCCAAGAATGGCCCAGGATTCTAACATTGCTGCCTTGTAAAATTTCTCTCAAAGGGAGTGGGTCTCTCACATTCAAGTATATTGTCAAGCCCAGTCTGGCCCAAGTCCTTGTGGAGAGTTCAAACTGCCCCAGCTTTGATTTTGAGTAACATGACCGAAGAACACTCAAGCCCTTGCATCCCAACTCAGGTCCACAAGGGACAGGCATAGGCTATGGGCCTCCATCCACAGATTAGCTCTTAGCAAGGCATCGGGATTGACCTCAGATTTCTGGATAGCTGGCGTTCATGGAGTATATCACTCAAACGCCACCAGATCTCATCATCGGTCCTGGATGGGGCCCCCCTCTCTCCCTAGCCAACTGCTCACCTTTATTACTTAGTGGGTGCTTAGGGCATAGCTCTGAACACAGGGTACAACAACAATCTGTATAGTGAGCCCTGAAGAACAGGAATTAGAAGAAGCCAGAAAACAGGGCTATATATTACATTGTCTCATGGTACTGCACTAACACAGAAGCATTATCCCACCATTACACATACCTACAAACTGCTGGCCAAGGAAGATAAAGATGTCATCTGCCAGTCACCACAGCTCTGAGATATCACAGTGAGGACCCAAGGGTGCTTCAACATGTCAGCATGCTGGTATCATCTGTCACATCAACTTTTCTGCAGGGTACGGGGGCAGAAAATAGAGGGACAGTCTTGAGAATCTGTGGATCAGCACCCCAATCCCACCCAAGTTACAGAGTAAATGGTCATAAGATTTGCCTACTCTGCTCCTAAAACATTTCTTCCCAGGAGAAAAATAATTTCTTGCCATTGGCAAGAAAAATGGTACGACCAGTCCAAGAATATGGTGTCCTCGATGGAGTGAGCACCTCATGTCCCAAATCTATCAACATGACTTTTGGGTTATCTAAGATGTGCTCCTCCCCAACTTGACCTAGGTCATGGTCCTTCCCACTTTAACCTGACTTTGCCTCATGTATCCTTGCCTAATGGAAATTGTTCACGTTAAGGAGCAAAGGTGACAAAAATGATCCTGCTTTCCCTGCTCTCAGGGTATTATCTGGTCCCAGAAGGTGACATAGGTGAAGTGGCTCTGTACCTGACCTCAGATATCTGTTATCATGGCTATCATTGAGAAACAATCAGATGCCGCCTGATATCATCATTGGTCCAGGGCAGGGCTGCTCTCTTGAGCCTTCAGGAATGGCTTACTCCCAGGCTTCTGTGGTATGCTCAGGAGACCACACTGGAGGAGACTACCCTGTGCTGTCCTGGGGCAGTACACTGCCTGGTCCTCAATCTACCACTAAGTTACCACTATCCTTCCATAGTCTGCCTAATAACCCATGTTATGATGAGGCCCACCATACCTATAATCAGGTAGCACATGGGAGCAGCAGAGCTGGAGGTGTCAAGTCACCATCACCTGCTGCCATGGCATCCCAGGAACTGCCCATCACTGCAAACCTCTCCCATCACTTAGATCACTTCTCTGGATACTGGAAGGCAGAAAAAAGAAAAGAAATACTGAGATTTGCCCAAGATTGGCCCAAGATTCCTAAATTTCAAGGGTGCTACCTTGTAAGCTTTCTATTGAAGGGAGTCGATATGGCTTTCTCTTATATTCAAGTATATTTTTGAGGCCATTCTGACCCAATTCCTTGGGGAGAACTCAAGCTAACCCAGCCTAGATTCTGAATCACATGACCAAAGAGCACTCAAACCCTCGCCTCTCACCACATGTCCACAAGGGACAGGCATATGCCTATGGGTCTCCATCCACAGGTTAGCTCTTAACCAGGCATCGGGATTGACCTCAGATTTCTGGATAGCTGGCGTTCATGGAGTGTATCACTCAAACGCCACCAGATCTCATCATCGGTCCTGGATGGGCCCCCCTCTCTCCCTAGCCTACTGCTCACCTTTATTTATTAGTGGGGGGCTGAGGGCATAGCTCTGATCACAGGGTACAACAACATTCTGTGTAGCCGGCCATGAAAAACAGCCATTAGAAGAACTCAGAAATCAGGACTAACTATTGCACTAAAGCCCTAAATCTCTCGTGTACTGCAATCACATAGAAACCCTCTATCATGATTACACATACCTACAAACTGGCCAAGGAAGATCAACATGATGTCACTCAGTCATCAGAGTTCTGAGATGTCACAGTGAGATCACAGGCTGTTTCTCCATCTCAGCATGCTGGATCCATCTCTCACATCAGGTTCTCTGCAGGGTAAAGGGCAGAGAATGGAGATACTGTTGAGATTCTGTGGGTCACCATCCTATGCCTACCTCAGTTAGGGAGCCAATGGTCATACACTTTGCCTACATTGCTCCTGAAACATTTCTTCCCAGAAAAAACGAATTTCTTGTCATTGGCCAGGAACAGTGGTTGGGCCAAGTTGAGGCAATGGTGTCCTCAATGGGGTCAGCACCTTATCTCCCCAATCTCTCTTTGGGGCCTTCAAACTGTGCTGTTCCCACCATGACCTCGGTTACTGTCCTTCCCACTTTAACCTTACTTTGCCTCTCTGGAAACCATGTTTTCTTGCCTAAAGGAAACTGATCATGTTAAGGAGCAAAGTTGACAAAAATGATCCTGCATTCCTGGCTCTCAGGGTATTAGCTAGTCCCAGAAGGTGACAGAGGTGATATGGCTCTGTACCTGACCTCAGATATCTGTTATCATGGCTATCATTGAGAAACAATCAGATGCCGCCTGATATCATCATTGGTCATGGGTAGGGCTGATCTCTTGAGCCTTCAGGCATTGCTTACTCCTATGCTTCTGTGGTATGCTCAGGAGACCACATTGTTGGAGACTACATTGTGCTGTCCTGAGGCTGTACACTGCCTGGTCCTCAATCTGCCTAATCACCCATGTTATGATGAGGCCCACTATACCTATAATCAGGTGTCAAACAGGTGGATGAGAGCTGGAGCTGTCAAGTCACCATTGGTTCTGGACGGTGTCCATGGCATACCAGGATTTGTCCATCACTGCAAACCTCTCTCATCACTTAGATCACTTCTATGTATACTGGAAGGCATAGAAAGGAAAAGAAATATTAAGATTTTCTCCCAAGTTTGGCCCAGGAATCCTACATTTCAAGGGTGTTATCTTGTAAGCTTTCTCTCAAAGGGAGTGGGTATGGCCTTATCTCATATTCAAGTACATTTTCAAACCCAGTCTTACCCAATTCCTTGACCAGACCTCAAGCTGGTGCAGCAAAGATTCTGAGTCACATGACCAAAGAGCACTCAAGCCCTCACATCGCACCACAGGTCCACGAGGGACAGGGAGATGCTATGGGCCTCCATCCACAAATTAGCTCTTAACAAGGTATCGGGATTGACCTCAGATTTCTGGATAGCTGGCGTTCATGTAGTATATCACTCAAACGCCACCAGATCTCATCATCGGTCCTGGATGGGCCCCCTCTCTCCCTAGCCTACTGCTCACCTTCATTTGTTAATGGGTGCTGAGGGCAAAGCTCTGATCATAGGGGTGCTAGAACATTCTACATGGCGTCCCCTGAAGAGCAACCATTAGAAGAACCTACAAATCTGGACTAACTACTGCATTAATGTCCTAGCTCTATCATTGTACTATGCTAATGCATACACTTACCTATTAGCTGCCAACCAAGGAAGATCAAGCTGTCTCCTCTCAGTCAGCAGGGCTCTGAGATGTCACAGAGAGGACAAAATGTTGGTTCTACATGTCAGATTGCTGGTCAACATCTGTCGGGTCAGCCTTTCTGAAGTGTATAGGGCACAGAAGGAGAGACACTGTTGAGACTCTGTGGGTCACCACCCCATGCTCACCCAAATTAGGGAGTCCATGGTCATAAGCTATGCCTACTTTGCTCCTGAACGTTTTCTTGCCAGGTGTGACTAATTTCTTGCCATTGGCCAGAATAAATGGTTGTCAGTCCCTCATCTCCCCAATGAATGAACATGCCACTAGGAGCCTCCAAGCTGTGTTGTCCCCAAAAGGAGCTAGGTGCTAAGTGAAGGTCCTACCCGCTTTATCCTGATTCTGTCTCTCTGGAAGGCATGTTTCCTTGCCTAATGGAAACTGATCAGGTTAAGCAGCAAATGTGACAAAAATGATCCTGCTTTCCTGGCTCTCAGGATATTTGTTACTCCCAGAAGGCCACAGAGCCGAAGTTGCTCTCTACCTGACCTCAGATATCTGTTCTCATGTCTCATTGAGAAATAATCAGATGCCACCAGATCTCATCATTGGTGGGCAGAGCTGCTCTCTCGAGCCTTCAGCATGGCTTACTCCTAAGTTTCAGTGGTACACTTGGGTGATCACACTATACAGGACTACCCTGTGCTGTCCTGGGGCTGTACACTGCCTGGTCCTCAAACTAGCACTAAGTTACCACTTTCCTTCCATAGTCTGACTAAATACCATTTTTATGATGAGACCCACCATACCTTAATGAAGTACAACCAGGACGATCAGTGCTGGACCTGTCAAATTGCCATGGGCTCTGGAGTTTTGCCATGGTATCCCAGCAGCTGTCCATCACTGAAAACCAGTTCCATCACTTTGGCCTTCTCTCTGGATGGTGGAAGGCAGAGAAAGAATAGAAACATTGAGACTTGTTCCCACGATTGACCCAGAACTACTTAATTTCAAGGGTTCTGTCTTGTAAGCTATATTTTGAAAGAGGTGGGTGTAGCCTTCCCTCATAATTAAATAGAATATCAAGGCCAGTTTGACACAATTCCATGGGCAAACCTCAAGGTGCCCAGCCTTGGTTCTGAGTCATATGACCAAAGAGCACGTAAGCCCTCACATTGCACCACAGGTCCACTAGGGACAGGCGTATGCCTACGGGCCTCCATCCACAGATTAGGACTTAGCAAGGCATCAGGATTGACCTCAGATTTCTGGATACTTGGCGTTCATGGAGAATATCACTCAAACGCCACCAGATCTCATCATTGGTCCTGGATGGGGCCCCCTCTCTCCCTAGGCAACTGCACAGATTCATTTCTCAGTGGGTGCTGAGGGCAGAGGTTTTGTCAGAGTGTAATAGAATACCATGGTGGCAGCAGCTAAAGAGCAGACACTAGAAGAATCTAGAAATTCCAACTAACCATCCCATTAGTGCTATAACACTCTTGTGCTCTGGCCCTAACGCACAGCCAATCTGCGGCCAATACACATACCTGCCAGCTGGTGAGCAAGGAAGATCAGGATCACCCCTTTCATTCAGCACAGTTCTGAGATGTCACAGCAAGGACAGAAGGTGGTTTCAATATCTCAGCAAGCTGGTCCCATCTGTTGACATTTTCTGAAGGAACAGGGCAGAGAATGTAGAGAAATTGTTGAGACCAGGTGGGTCACTATTCCATTCCCTCCCCAGTTGGGGAACCTAAGCTTAACTATGTTGACACTGTACTATCTTCTCCCAGGAGACAGTAATTTCTTGCCAGCAGCCAGGAAAAATGGCTGGTTGACTTCTATATTATGTCACCGTGCATGGTGTCATCCCTGTTGCCTATCCTCATGACAACTGGAGTCACCATGTTGTGCTAATCCAAACACATAGTCCACGATCCTATCCACTTATACAGACTTTGCCTCCCTGCCAGCCATGTTTCCTAACACAATCAATACGGATCTGCTTGAGGAGGAAGCTTGACTAGGATGATCCTGCTCTTCCCTCTTACACCATAGGCTAGCACTAAAGACCAGCCCAGCTGTGATTGCTCTGTACCTGACCTTAGATATCTGTTCTTATGGCTGTCATCGAGAAACACTCAGATGCCACCAGATCTCATCATTGGTCCTGAGTTGGGTGCCTCTCTCAAGACTTCAGGAATGGCTCAACCCTTGGCTACTGTGGTACACTCAGGAGGCAACAGTGTAGCAGAAGACCATGTAATGGGCATCACAGTGCAAGGGACTTAATATAGCGCTAAGGTAAGACTTTCGTTCTATACTCTGCTTGACCACCACTGTTACGATGAGACCCTCCATACCTTTAAGCAGGCACCCACAAGAAGATCAGCTGTCAAGTCATCGGGAGTTCTGGAGTATTGTCAGGGCATCCCACGAACAATCAGTCACTGCAATCCTCTCAAATCACTCTTTCTGATGACAATGGTGAATGACAGAGAAAGAAGTAGAAATACTGAGAATGGCTCACAAATTTGATCTAGGATACTTACATTTCAGGGACTCTGTATTATGAGCCTTTTCTCTAAGGGACTGGGTATGGCCTCCCCTCAAAAGCAAATAGATTACAAAGTCTGGTCTGACCCAAATGCTTAGGGAGACCTGAACATGCTAAAGCACCAAGCTTGATTTTGAACAATATGAACAAAGAACACTCAAGCCCTTGCCTCTCACCACAAGTCCACAAGGGACAGGCATATGCCTATGGGCCTCCATCCACAGATCAGCTCTTAGCCAGGCATCGGGATGGACCTCAGATTTCTGGATAGTTGGCGTTCATGGAGTGTATCACTCAAACGCCACCAGATCTCATCATCGGTCCTGGATGGGCCCCCATCTCTCCCTAGCCTACTGCTCACCTATATTTATTAGTGGGGGGCTGAGGGCATAGCTCTGATCACAGGGTACCACAACATTCTGTGTAGCCGGCCGTGAAAAACAGCCATTAGGAGAAGAACTCAGAAATCAGGACCAACTGTTGCACTAAAGCCCTAAATCTTTCCTGTACTACAATCACATAGACACCCTCTTATCACCATTACACATACTTACAAACTGGCCAAGGGAAATCACAAGACTGTTTCTCCATTTCAGCACATCAGGTTATCTGCAGGGTCCAGGGAACAAACATGGGAGGGGGAGATACTGTTGAGATTCTGTGAGTCAGCCAGCCGTGCCTACCCCACTTATGGAGCCCATGGTCATCAGCTTGGCCTGCTATGCTCCTGAAACTTTTCTACCCAGGAGAGACTGAGTTCTTGGCATTGGCCGGAAATGGACCACATTGACATAGGACCAAGTTCAGGCTAAGTTGTCCGCGATGAGGACAGCACCTCACCTCCCCCCCTCAATCATTCAACATGACTTTCGGGGTCCTCTAAGCTGTGCTGTTCCCCAACATGACCTAGGTTATTGTCCTTCCCACTTTAACCTGACTTAGACTCTCTGGAAGCCATGTTTCCGCGGCCAATGGAAACTGATCACCTTAAGCAACAAAGTTGACAAGAAAAGATCATGCTTTCCTGTCTCTCAGGGTATTAGCTACTCCCAGGAGGTGACAGAGGTGATGTGGCTCTGTACCTGACCTCAGATATCTGTTCTCATGTCTCATTGAGAAACAATCAGATGCCACCAGATCTCATCATTGGTCCCGGGCGGGGCTGCTCTCTCGAGCCTTCAGCATGGCTTACTCCTAAGTTTCAGTGGTACCCTTGGGTGACCACGCTGTAGGAGAACTCCCTGTGCTATCCATGGGGCTGTACACTGCCTGGCCCTCAAACTAGCACCGAGTTACCACTTTCCTTCCATGGTCAGGCTCACCACACATTTCAGCATGAGACGCACCATACCTATGGATCAGGTAGCACACGGGAGGACCAGACCTGGAGCTGTCAAGTCACCATTGACTGCTGCCATGGCACCCCAGGATCTCTCCATCACTGCAAACCTCTCTCATCACTTAGGACACTTCTCTGGATACCGGAAGGCAGAGAAAGGAAGAGGAATATTGTGACTTGGTCCCAAGAGTGGCCCGGGATTCCTACATTTCAAGGGTGCTGTCTTGTAAGCTTTCTATTGAGGGGAGTGGGCAATGGCTTTGTTCATACTCAAGTACTTTTGTGAAGCCCAGTCTGACCCAATTCCTCGGGGAGACCCCAAGCTGGCCCAGCACAGATTCCGAGTAATGTGACCAAGGAGCACTCAAGCCCTCGCCTCTCACCACGTGTCCACAAGGGACAGGCATATGCCTATGGGCCTCCATCCACAGATCAGCTCTTAGCCAGGCATCGGGATTGACCTCAGATTTCTGGATAGCTGGCGTTCATGGAGTGTATCACTCAAACGCCACCAGATCTCATCATCGGTCCTGGATGGGCCCCCCTCTCTCCCTAGCCTACTGCTCACCTATATTTATTAGTGGGGGGCTGAGGGCATAGCTCTGATCACAGGGTACCACAACATTCTGTGTAGCCGGCCCTGAAAATCAGCCATTGGTAGAAGAATTCAGAAATCAGGACCAACTGTTGCACTAAAGCCCTAAATCTCTCGTGTACTACAATCACATAGACACCCTCTTATCACAATTACACATACTTACAAACTGGCCAAGGGACATCACAAGACTGTTTCTCCATCTCAGCACATCAGGTTATCTGCAGGGTCCAGGGAACAAAAATGGGAGGGGGAGATACTGTTGAGATTCTATGCGTCAGCGAACCGTGCCTACCCCACTTACGGAGCCCATGGTCATCAGCTTGGCCTGCTATGCTCCTGAAACTTTTCTACCCAGGAGAGACTGAGTTCTTGGCATTGGCCGGAAATGGACCACATTGACATAGGACCAAGTTCAGGCTAAGTTGTCCTCGATGAGGACAGCACCTCACCTCCCCCCCTCAATCATTCAACATGACTTTTGGGGCCTCTAAGCTGTGCTGTTCCCCAACATGACCTAGGTTATTGTCCTTCCCACTTTAACCTGACTTAGACTCTCTGGAAGCCATGTTTCCTCGGCCAATGGAAACTGATCACCTTAAGCAGCAAAGTTGACAAGAAAAGATCCTGCTTTCCTGTCTCTCAGGGTATTAGCTACCTCCAGGACATGACAGAGGTGATGTGGCTCTGTACCTGACCTCAGATATCTGTTCTCATGTCTCATTGAGAAACAATCAGATGCCACCAGATCTCATCATTGGTCCCGGGCAGGGCTGCTCTCTCGAGCCTTCAGCCTTCAGCATGGCTTACTCCTAAGTTTCAGTGGTACCCTTGGGTGACCACGCTGTAGGAGACCTCCCTGTGCTGTCCTTGGGGCTGTACACTGCCTGGCACTCTAACTAGCACCGAGTTACCACTTTCCTTCCATGGTCAGGCTCACCATCCATTTCAGCATGAGACCCACCATACCTATGGATCAGGTAGCACACGGGAGGACCAGACCTGGAGCTGTCAAGTCACCATTGACTGCTGCCATGGCACACCAGGAACTCTCCATCACTGCAAACATCTACCATCACTTAGGACACTTCTCTGGATACCGGAAGGCAGAGAAAGGAAGAGGAATATTGTGACTTGGTCCCAAGAGTGGCCCGGGATTCCTACATTTGAAGGGTGCTGTCTTGTAAGCTTTCTATTGAGGGGAGTGGGCAATGGCCTTTGTTCATACTCAAGTACTTTTGTGAAGCCCAGTCTGACCCAATTCCTTGGGGAGACCCCAATCTGGCCCACCACAAATTCCCAGTAATGTGACCAAGGAGCACTCAAGCCCTCGCCTCTCAACACGTGTCCACAAGGGACAGGCATATGCGTATGGGCCTCCATCCACAGATCAGCTCTTAGCCAGTCATCGGGATTGACCTCAGATTTCTGGATAGCTGGCGTTCATGGAGTGTATCACTCAAACGCCACCAGATCTCATCATCGGTCCTGGATGGGCCCCCCTCTCTCCCTAGCCTACTGCTCACCTATATTTATTAGTGGGGGGCTTAGGGCATAGCTCTGATCACAGGGTACCACAACATTCTGTGTAGCCGGGCGTGAAAATCAGCCATTAGTAGAAGAACTCAGAAATCAGGACCAACTGTTGCACTAAAGCCCTAAATCTCTCGGGTACTACAATCACATAGACACCCTCTTATCACCATTACACATACCTACAAACTGGCCAAGGGAAATCACAAGACTGTTTCCCCATTTCAGCACATCAGGTTATCTGCAGGGTCCAGGGAACAAAAATGGGAGGGGGAGATACTGTTGAGATTCTGTGTGTCAGCCAGCCGTGCCTACCCCACTTACGGAGCCCATGGTCATCAGCTTGGCCTGCTATGCTCCTGAAACTTTTCTACCCAGGAGAGACTGAGTTCTTGGCATTGGCCGGAAATGGACCACATTGACATAGGACCAAGTTCAGGCTAAGTTGTCCTCGATGAGGACAGCACCTCACCCACCCAAAATGCTTCAACATGACTTTTGGGACCTCTAAGCTGTGCTGTTCCCCAACATGACCTAGGTTATTGTCCTTAACACTTTAAACTGACTTAGACTCTCTGGAAGCCATGTTTCCTCGGCCAATGGAAACTGATCACCTTAAGCAGCAAAGTTGACAAGAAAAGATCCTGCTTTCCTGTCTCTCAGGGTATTAGCTACTCCCAGGAGGTGACAGAGGTGATGTGGCTCTGTACCTGACCTCAGATATCTGTTCTCATGTCTCATTGAGAAACAATCAGATGCCACCAGATCTCATCATTGGTCCCGGGCGGGGCTGCTCTCTCGAGCCTTCAGAATGGCTTACTCCTAAGTTTCAGTGGTACCCTTGGGTGACCACGCTGTAGGAGACCTCCCTGTGCTGTCCTTGGGGCTGTACACTGCCTGGCCCTCTAACTAGCACCGAGTTACCACTTTCCTTCCATGGTCAGGCTAACCACCCATTTCAGCATGAGACCCACCATACCTATGGATCAGTTAGCACATGGGAGGACCAGACCTGGAGCTGTCAAGTCACCATTGACTGCTGCCATGGCACCCCAGGATCTCTCCATCACTGCAAACCTCTCCCATCACTTAGGACACTTCTCTGGATACCGGAAGGCAGAGAAAGGAAGAAGAATATTGTGACTTGTTCCCAAGAGTGTCTCGGGATTCCTACATTTCAAGGGTGCTGTCTTGTAAGCTTTCTATTGAGGGGAGAGGGCAATGGCCTTTGTTCATACTCAAGTACTTTTGTGAAGCCTAGTCTGACCCAATTCCTCGGGGAGACCCCAAGCTGGCCCAGCACAGATTCCCAGTAATGTGACCAAGGAGCACTCAAGCCCTCGCCTCTCATCACGTGTCCACAAGGGACAGGCATATGCCTATGGGCCTCCATCCACAGATCAGCTCTTAGCCAGGCATCGGGATTGACCTCAGATTTCTGGATAGCTGGCGTTCATGGAGTGTATCACTCAAACGCCACCAGATCTCATCATCGGTCCTGGATGGGCCCCCCTCTCTCCCTAGCCTACTGCTCACGTATGTTTATTAGTGGGGGGCTGATGGCATAGCTCTGATCAAAGGGTACCACAACATTCTGTGTAGCCGGCCGTGAAAAACAGCCGTTGGTAGAAGAACTCAGAAATCAGGACCAACTGTTGCACTAAAGCCCTAAAACTCTCGTGTACTACAATCACATAGACACCCTCTTATCACCATTACACATACCTACAAACTGGCCAAGGGACATCACAAGACTGTTTCTCCATTTCAGCACGTCAGGTTATCTGCAGGGTCCAGGGAACAAAAATGGGAGGGCGAGATACTGTTGAGATTCTGTATGTCAGCCAGCCGTGCCTACCCCACTTAAGAAGCCCATGGTCATCAGCTTGGACTGCTATGCTCCTGAAACTTTTCTACCCAGGAGAGACTGAGTTCTTGTCATTGGCCGGAAATGGACCACATTGACATAGGACCAAGTTCAGGCTAAGTTGTCCTCGATGAGGACAGCACCTCACCCCCCCCCCCAATGATTCAACATGACTTTTGAGGCCTCTAAGCTGTGCTGTTCCCCAACATGACCTAGGTTATTGTCCTTCCCACTTTAACCTGACTTAGCCTCTCTGGAAGCCATGTTTCCTCGGCCAATGGAAACTGATCACCTTAAGCAGCAAAGTTGACAAGAAAAGATCCTGCTTTCCTGTCTCTCAGGGTATTAGCTACTCCCAGGAGGTGACAGAGGTGATGTGGCTCTGTACCTGACCTCAGATATCTGTTCTCATGTCTCATTGAGAAACAATCAGATGCCACCAGATCTCATCATTGGTCCCGGGCGGGGCTGCTCTCTCGAGCCTTCAGCATGGCTTACTCCTAAGTTTCAGTGGTACCCTTGGGTGACCACGCTGTAGGAGACCTCCCTGTGCTGTCCTTGGGGCTGTACACTGCCTGGCCCTCTAACTAGCACCGAGTTACCACTTTCCTTCCATGGTCAGGCTCACCACACATTTCAGCATGAGACCCACCATACCTATGGATCAGGTAGCACACGGGAGGACCAGACCTGGAGCTGTCAAGTCACCATTGACTGCTGCCATGGCACCCCAGGATCTCTCCATCACTGCAAACCTCTCCCATCACTTAGGACCCTTCTCTGGATACTGGAAGGCAGAGAAAGGAAGAAGAATATTGTGACTTGGTCCCAAGAGTGGCCTGGGATTCCTACATTTCAAGGGTGCTGTCTTGTAAGCTTTCTATTGAGGGGAGTGGGCAATGGCCTTTGTTCATACTCAAGTACTTTTGTGAAGCCCAGTCTGACCCAATTCCTCGGGGAGACCCCAAGCTGGCCCAGCACAGATTCCGAGTAATGTGACCAAGGAGCACTCAAGCCCTCGCCTCTCACCACGTGTCCACAAGGGACAGGCATATGCCTATGGGCCTCCATCCACAGATCAGCTCTTAGCCAGGCATCGGGATTGACCTCAGATTTCTGGATAGCTGGCGTTCATGGAGTGTATCACTCAAACGCCACCAGATCTCATCATCGGTCCTGGATGGGCCCCCCTCTCTCCCTAGCCTACTGCTCACCTATATTTATTAGTGGGGGGCTGAGGGCATAGCTCTGATCACAGGGTACCACAACATTTTGTGTAGCCGGCCGTGAAAATCAGCCATTGGTAGAAGAACTCAGAAATCAGGACCAACTGTTGCACTAAAGCCCTAAATCTCTCGTGTACTACAATCACATAGACAACCTCTTATCACCATTACACATACCTACAAACTGGCCAAGGGACACCACAAGACTGTTTCTCCATTTCAGCACATCAGGTTATCTGCAGGGTCCAGGGAACAAAAATGGGAGGGGGAGATACTGTTGAGATTCTGTGAGTCAGCCAGCCGTGCCTACCCCACTTATGGAGCCCATGGTCATCAGCTTGGCCTGCTATGCTCCTGAAACTTTTCTACCCAGGAGAGACTGAGTTCTGGGCATTGGCCGGAAATGGACCACATTGACATAGGACCAAGTTCAGGCTAAGTTGTCCTCGATGAGGACAGCACCTCACCTCCCCCCCTCAATCATTCAACATGACTTTTGGGGCCTCTAAGCTGTGCTGTTCCCCAACATGACCTAGGTTATTGTCCTTCCCACTTTAACCTGACTTAGACTCTCTGGAAGCCATGTTTCCTCGGCCAATGGAAACTGATCACCTTAAGCAGCAAAGTTGACAAGAAAAGATCCTGCTTTCCTGTCTCTCAGGGTATTAGCTACTCCCAGGAGGTGACAGAGGTGATGTGGCTCTGTACCTGACCTCAGATATCTGTTCTCATGTCTCATTGAGAAACAATCAGATGCCACCAGATCTCATCATTGGTCCCGGGCGGGGCTGCTCTCTCGAGCCTTCAGCATGGCTTACTCCTAAGTTTCAGTGGTACCCTTGGGTGACCACGCTGTAGGAGACCTCCCTGTGCTGTCCTTGGGGCTGTACACTGCCTGGCCCTCTAACTAGCACCGAGTTACCACTTTCCTTCCATGGTCAGGCTCACCACACATTTCAGCATGAGACCCACCATACCTATGGATCAGGTAGCACACGGGAGGACCAGACCTGGAGCTGTCAAGTCACCATTGACTGCTGCCATGGCACCCCAGGATCTCTCCATCACTGCAAACCTCTCCCATCACTTAGGACCCTTCTCTGGATACCGGAAGGCAGAGAAAGGAAGAAGAATATTGTGACTTGGTCCCAAGAGTGGCCCGGGATTCCTACATTTCAAGGGTGCTGTCTTGTAAGCTTTCTATTGAGGGGAGTGGGCAATGGCCTTTGTTCATACTCAATACTTTTGTGAAGCCCAGTCTGACCCAATTCCTCGGGGAGACCCCAAGCTGGCCCAGCACAGATTCCCAGTAATGTGACCAAGGAGCACTCAAGCCCTCGCCTCTCACCACGTGTCCACAAGGGACAGGCATATGCCTATGGGCCTCCATCCACAGATCAGCTCTTAGCCAGGCATCGGGATTGACCTCAGATTTCTGGATAGCTGGCGTTCATGGAGTGTATCACTCAAACGCCACCAGATCTCATCATCGGTCCTGGATGGGCCCCCCTCTCTCCCTAGCCTACTGCTCACCTATATTTATTAGTGGGGGGCTGAGGGCATAGCTCTGATCACAGGGTACCACAACATTCTGTGTAGCCGGCCGTGAAAAACAGCCATTGGTAGAAGAACTCAGAAATCAGGACCAACTGTTGCACTAAAGCCCTAAATCTCTCGTGTACTACAATCACATAGACACCCTCTTATCACCATTACACATACCTACAAACTGGCCAAGGGAAATCACAAGACTGTTTCTCCATTTCAGCACATCAGGTTATCTGCAGGGTCCAGGGAACAAAAATGGGAGGGGGAGATACTGTTGAGATTCTGTGTGTCAGCCAGCCGTGCCTACCCCACTTATGGAGCCCATGGTCATCAGCCTGGCCTGCTATGCTCCTGAAACTTTTCTACCCAGGAGAGACTGAGTTCTGGGCATTGGCCGGAAATGGACCACATTGACATAGGACCAAGTTCAGGCTAAGTTGTCCTCGATGAGGACAGCACCTCACCTCCCCCCCTCAATCATTCAACATGACTTTTGGGGCCTCTAAGCTGTGCTGTTCCCCAACATGACCTAGGTTATTGTCCTTCCCACTTTAACCTGACTTAGACTCTCTGGAAGCCATGTTTCCTCGGCCAATGGAAACTGATCACCTTAAGCAGCAAAGTTGACAAGAAAAGATCCTGCTTTCCTGTCTCTCAGGGTATTAGCTACTCCCAGGAGGTGACAGAGGTGATGTGGCTCTGTACCTGACCTCAGATATCTGTTCTCATGTCTCATTGAGAAACAATCAGATGCCACCAGATCTCATCATTGGTCCCGGGCGGGGCTGCTCTCTCGAGCCTTCAGCATGGCTTACTCCTAAGTTTCAGTGGTACCCTTGGGTGACCACGCTGTAGGAGACCTCCCTGTGCTGTCCTTGGGGCTGTACACTGCCTGGCCCTCTAACTAGCACCGAGTTACCACTTTCCTTCCATGGTCATGCTCACCACACATTTCAGCATGAGACCCACCATACCTATGGATCAGGTAGCACACGGGAGGACCAGACCTGGTGCTGTCAAGTCACCATTGACTGCTGCCATGGCACCCCAGGAACTCTCCAACACTGCAAACCTCTACCATCACTTAGGACACTTCTCTGGATACCGGAAGGCAGAGAAAGGAAGAGGAATATTGTGACTTGGTCCCAAGAGTGGCCCGGGATTCCTACATTTCAAGGGTGCTGTCTTGTAAGCTTTCTATTGAGGGGAGTGTGCAATGGCCTTTGTTCATACTCAAGTACTTTTGTGAAGCCCAGTCTGACACAATTCCTCAGGGAGACCCCAAGCTGGCCCAGCACAGATTCCCAGTAATGTGACCAAGGAGCACTCAAGCCCTCGCCTCTCACCACGTGTCCACAAGGGACAGGCATATGCCTATGGGCCTCCATCCACAGATCAGCTCTTAGCCAGGCATCGGGATTGACCTCAGATTTCTGGATAGCTGGCGTTCATGGAGTGTATCACTCAAACGCCACCAGATCTCATCATCGGTCCTGGATGGGCCCCCCTCTCTCCCTAGCCTACTGCTCACCTATATTTATTAGTGGGGGGCTGAGGGCATAGCTCTGATCACAGGGTACCACAACATTCTGTGTAGCCGGCCGTGAAAAACAGCCATTGGTAGAAGAACTCAGAAATCAGGACCAACTGTTGCACTAAAGCCCTAAATCTCTCGTGTACTATAATCACATAGACACCCTCTTATCACCATTACACATACCTACAAACTGGCCAAGAGACATCACAAGACTGTTTCTCCATTTCAGCACATCAGGTTATCTGCAGGGTCCAGGGAACAAAAATGGGAGGGGGAGATACTTTTGAGTTTCTGTGAGTCAGCCAGCCGTGCCTACCCCACTTACGGAGCCCATGGTCATCAGCTTGGCCTGCTATGCTCCTGAAACTTTTCTACCCAGGAGAGACTGAGTTCTTGGCATTGGCCGGAAATGTACCACATTGACATAGGACCAAGTTCAGGCTAAGTTGTCCTCGATGAGGACAGCACCTCACCTCCCCCCCTCAATCATTCAACATGACTTTTGGGGCCTCTAAGCTGTGCTGTTCCCCAACATGACCTAGGTTATTGTCCTTCCCACTTTAACCTGACTTAGACTCTCTGGAAGCCATGTTTCCTCGGCCAATGGAAACTGATCACCTTAAGCAGCAAAGTTGACAAGAAAAGATCCTGCTTTCCTGTCTCTCAGGGTATTAGCTACTCCCAGGAGGTGACAGAGGTGATGTGGCTCTGTACCTGACCTCAGATATCTGTTCTCATGTCTCATTGAGAAACAATCAGATGCCACCAGATCTCATCATTGGTCCCGGGAGGGGGTTCTCTCTCAAGCCTTCAGCATGGCTTACTCCTAAGTTTCAGTGGTACCCTTGGGTGACCACGCTGTAGGAGACCTCCCTGTGCTATCCTTGGGGCTGTACACTGCCTGGCCCTCTAACTAGCACCGAGTTACCACTTTCCTTCCATGGTCAGGCTCACCACACATTTCAGCATGAGACCCACCATACCTATGGATCAGGTAGCACACGGGAGGACCAGACCTGGAGCTGTCAAGTCACCATTGACTGCTGCCATGGCACCCCAGGATCTCTCCATCACTGCAAACCTCTCCCATCACTTAGGACCCTTCTCAGGATACCGGAAGGCAGAGAAAGGAAGAAGAATATTGTGACTTGGTCCCAAGAGTGGCCCGGGATTCCTACATTTCAAGGGTGCTGTCTTGTAAGCTTTCTATTGAGGGGAGTGGGCAATGGCCTTTGTTCATACTCAAGTACTTTTGTGAAGCCCAGTCTGACCCAATTCCTCGGGGAGACCCCAAGCTGGCCCAGCACAGATTCCCAGAATGTGACCAAGGACCACTCAAGCCCTCGCCTCTCACCACGTGTCCACAAGGGACAGGCATATGCCTATGGGCCTCCATCCACAGATCAGCTCTTAGCCAGGCATCGGGATTGACCTCAGATTTCTGGATAGCTGGCGTTCATGGAGTGTATCACTCAAACGCCACCAGATCTCATCATCGGTCCTGGATGGGCCCCCCTCTCTCCCTAGCCTACTGCTCACCTATATTTATTAGTGGGGGGCTGAGGGCATAGCTCTGATCACAGGGTACCACAACATTCTGTGTAGCCGGCCGTGAAAATCAGCCATTGGTAGAAGAACTCAGAAATCAGGACCAACTGTTGCACTAAAGCCCTAAATCTCTCGTGTACTACAATCACATAGACACCCTCTTATCACCATTACACATACCTACAAACTGGCCAAGGGACATCACAAGACTGTTTCTCCATTTCAGCACATCAGGTTATCTGCAGGGTCCAGGGAACAAAAATGGGAGGGGGAGATACTGTTGAGATTCTGTGTGTCAGCCAGCCGTGCCTACCCCACTTACGGAGCCCATGGTCATCAGCTTGGCCTGCTATGCTCCTGAAACTTTTCTACCCAGGAGAGACTGAGTTCTTGGCATTGGCCGGAAATGGACCACATTGACATAGGACCAAGTTCAGGCTAAGTTGTCCTCGATGAGGACAGCACCTCACCTCCCCCCCTCAATCATTCAACATGACATTTGGGGCCTCTAAGCTGTGCTCTTCCCCAACATGACCTAGGTTATTGTCCTTCCCACTTTAACCTGACTTAGACTCTCTGGAAGCCATGTTTCCTCGGCCAATGGAAACTGATCACCTTAAGCAGCAAAGTTGACAAGAAAAGATCCTGCTTTCCTGTCTCTCAGGGTATTAGCTACTCCCAGGAGGTGACAGAGGTGATGTGGCTCTGTACCTGACCTCAGATATCTGTTCTCATGTCTCATTGAGAAACAATCAGATGCCACCAGATCTCATCATTGGTCCCGGGCGGGGCTGCTCTCTCGAGCCTTCAGCATGGCTTACTCCTAAGTTTCAGTGGTACCCTTGGGTGACCACGCTGTAGGAGACCTCCCTGTGCTATCCTTGGGGCTGTACACTGCCTGGCCCTCTAACTAGCACCGAGTTACCACTTTCCTTCCATGGTCAGGCTCACCACACATTTCAGCATGAGACCCACCATACCTATGGATCAGGTAGCACAGGGGAGGACCAGACCTGGAGCTGTCAAGTCACCATTGACTGCTGCCATGGCACCCCAGGATCTCTCCATCACTGCAAACCTCTCCCATCACTTAGGACCCTTCTCAGGATACCGGAAGGCAGAGAAAGGAAGAAGAATATTGTGACTTGGTCCCAAGAGTGGCCCGGGATTCCTACATTTCAAGGGTGCTGTCTTGTAAGCTTTCTATTGAGGGGAGTGGGCAATGGCCTTTGTTCATACTCAAGTACTTTTGTGAAGCCCAGTCTGACCCAATTCCTCGGGGAGACCCCAAGCTGGCCCAGCACAGATTCCCAGAATGTGACCAAGGACCACTCAAGCCCTCGCCTCTCACCACGTGTCCACAAGGGACAGGCATATGCCTATGGGCCTCCATCCACAGATCAGCTCTTAGCCAGGCATCGGGATTGACCTCAGATTTCTGGATAGCTGGCGTTCATGGAGTGTATCACTCAAACGCCACCAGATCTCATCATCGGTCCTGGATGGGCCCCCCTCTCTCCCTAGCCTACTGCTCACCTATATTTATTAGTGGGGGGCTGAGGGCATAGCTCTGATCACAGGGTACCACAACATTCTGTGTAGCCGGCCGTGAAAATCAGCCATTGGTAGAAGAACTCAGAAATCAGGACCAACTGTTGCACTAAAGCCCTAAATCTCTCGTGTACTACAATCACATAGACACCCTCTTATCACCATTACACATACCTACAAACTGGCCAAGGGACATCACAAGACTGTTTCTCCATTTCAGCACATCAGGTTATCTGCAGGGTCCAGGGAACAAAAATGGGAGGGGGAGATACTGTTGAGATTCTGTGTGTCAGCCAGCCGTGCCTACCCCACTTACGGAGCCCATGGTCATCAGCTTGGCCTGCTAAGCTCCTGAAACTTTTCTACCCAGGAGAGACTGAGTTCTTGGCATTGGCCGGAAATGGACCACATTGACATAGGACCAAGTTCAGGCTAAGTTGTCCTCGATGAGGACAGCACCTCACCTCCCCCCCTCAATCATTCAACATGACATTTGGGGCCTCTAAGCTGTGCTCTTCCCCAACATGACCTAGGTTATTGTCCTTCCCACTTTAACCTGACTTAGACTCTCTGGAAGCCATGTTTCCTCGGCCAATGGAAACTGATCACCTTAAGCAGCAAAGTTGACAAGAAAAGATCCTGCTTTCCTGTCTCTCAGGGTATTAGCTACTCCCAGGAGGTGACAGAGGTGATGTGGCTCTGTACCTGACCTCAGATATCTGTTCTCATGTCTCATTGAGAAACAATCAGATGCCACCAGATCTCATCATTGGTCCCGGGCGGGGCTGCTCTCTCGAGCCTTCAGCATGGCTTACTCCTAAGTTTCAGTGGTACCCTTGGGTGACCACGCTGTAGGAGACCTCCCTGTGCTGTCCTTGGGGCTGTACACTGCCTGGCCCTCTAACTAGCACCGAGTTACCACTTTCCTTCCATGGTCAGGCTCACCACCCATTTCAGCATGAGACCCACCATACCTATGGATCAGGTAGCACACGGGGGACCAGACCTGGAGCTGTCAAGTCACCATTGACTGCTGCCATGGCACCCCAGGAACTCTCCATCACTGCAAACCTCTCCCATCACTTAGGACACTTCTCTGGATACCGGAAGGCAGAGAAAGGAAGAGGAATATTGTGACTTGCTCCCAACAGTTGCCCGGGATGCCTACATTTCAAGGGTGCTGTCTTGTAAGCTTTCTATTGAGGGGAGTGGGCAATGGCCTTTGTTCATACTCAAGTACTTTTGTGAAGCCCAGTCTGACCCAATTCCTCGGGGAGACACCAAGCTGGCCCAGCACAGATTCTGAGTA
Organism: Apodemus agrarius; assembly: GCA_964023405.1. Taxonomy (NCBI): domain Eukaryota; kingdom Metazoa; phylum Chordata; class Mammalia; order Rodentia; family Muridae; genus Apodemus; species Apodemus agrarius. The sequence continues at coordinate 13,759,322 of OZ030011.1, forward strand.
ATGTGATCAAGAAGCACTCAAGCCCTCGCCTCTCACCACGTGTCCACAAGGGACAGGCATATGCCTATGGGCCTCCATCCACAGATCAGCTCTTAGCCAGGCATCAGGATTGACCTCAGATTTCTGGATAGCTGGCGTTCATGGAGTGTATCACTCAAACGCCACCAGATCTCATCATCGGTCCTGGATGGGCCCCCCTCTCTCCCTAGCCTACTGCTCACCTATATTTATTAGTGGGGGGCTGAGGGCATAGCTCTGATCACAGGGTACCACAACATTCTGTGTAGCCGGCCGTGAAAATCAGACATTGGTAGAAGAACTCAGAAATCAGGACCAACTGTTGCACTAAACCCTAAATCTCTCGTGAACTACAATCACATAGACACCCTCTTATCACCATTACACATACCTACAAACTGGCCAAGGGACATCACAAGACTGTTTCTCCATTTCAGCACATCAGGTTATCTGCAGGGTCCAGGGAACAAAAATGGGAGGGGGAGATACTGTTGAGATTCTGTGAGTCAGCCAGCCGTGCCTACCCCACTTATGGAGCCCATGGTCATCAGCTTGGCCTGCTATGCTCCTGAAACTTTTCTACCCAGGAGAGACTGAGTTCTTGGCATTGGCCGGAAATGGACCACATTGACATAGGACCAAGTTCAGGCTAAGTTGTCCTCGATGAGGACAGCACCTCACCTCCCCCCCTCAATCATTCAACATGACTTTTGGGGCCTCTAAGCTGTGCTGTTCCCCAACATGACCTAGGTTATTGTCCTTCCCACTTTAACCTGACTTAGACTCTCTGGAAGCCATGTTTCCTCGGCCAATGGAAACTGATCACCTTAAGCAGCAAAGTTGACAAGAAAAGATCCTGCTTTCCTGTCTCTCAGGGTATTAGCTACTCCCAGGAGGTGACAGAGGTGATGTGGCTCTGTACCTGACCTCAGATATCTGTTCTCATGTCTCATTGAGAAACAATCAGATGCCACCAGATCTCATCATTGGTCCCGGGCGGGGCTGCTCTCTCGAGCCTTCAGCATGGCTTACTCCTAAGTTTCAGTGGTACCCTTGGGTGGCCACGCTGTAGGAGACCTCCCTGTGCTATCCTTGGGGCTGTACACTGCCTGGCCCTCTAACTAGCACCGAGTTACCACTTTCCTTCCATGGTCAGGCTCACCACACATTTCAGCATGAGACCCACCATACCTATGGATCAGGTAGCACACGGGAGGACCAGACCTGGAGCTGTCAAGTCACCATTGACTGCTGCCATGGCACCCCAGGAACTCTCCATCACTGCAAACCTCTACCATCACTTACGACACTTCTCTGGATACCGGAAGGCAGAGAAAGGAAGAGGAATATTGTGACTTGGTCCCAAGAGTGGCCCGGGATTCCTACATTTCAAGGGTGCTGTCTTGTAAGCTTTCTATTGAGGGGAGTGGGCAATGGCCTTTGTTCATACTCAAGTACTTTTGTGAAGCCCAGTCTGACCCAATTCCTCGGGGAGACCCCAAGCTGGCCCAGCACAGATTCCCAGTAATGTGACCAAGGAGCACTCAAGCCCTCGCCTCTCACCACGTGTCCACAAGGGACAGGCATATGCCTATGGGCCTCCATCCACAGATCAGCTCTTAGCCAGGCATCGGGATTGACCTCAGATTTCTGGATAGCTGGCGTTCATGGAGTGTATCACTCAAACGCCACCAGATCTCATCATCGGTCCTGGATGGGCCCCCCTCTCTCCCTAGCCTACTGCTCACCTATATTTATTAGTGGGGGGCTGAGGGCATAGCTCTGATCACAGGGTACCACAACATTCTGTGTAGCCGGCCGTGAAAATCAGCCATTGGTAGAAGAACTCAGAAATCAGGACCAACTGTTGCACTAAAGCCCTAAATCTCTCGTGTACTACAATCACATAGACACCCTCTTATCACCATTACACATACCTACAAACTGGCCAAGGGACATCACAAGACTGTTTCTCCATTTCAGCACATCAGGTTATCTGCAGGGTCCAGGGAACAAAAATGGGAGGGGGAGATACTGTTGAGATTCTGTGTGTCAGCCAGCCGTGCCTACCCCACTTACGGAGCCCATGGTCATCAGCTTGGCCTGCTATGCTCCTGAAACTTTTCTACCCAGGAGAGACTGAGTTCTTGCATTGGCCGGAAATGGACCACATTGACATAGGACCAAGTTCAGCCTAAGTTGTCCTCGATGAGGACAGCACCTCACCTCCCCCCCTCAATCATTCAACATGACATTTGGGGCCTCTAAGCTGTGCTCTTCCCCAACATGACCTAGGTTATTGTCCTTCCCACTTTAACCTGACTTAGACTCTCTGGAAGCCATGTTTCCTCGGCCAATGGAAACTGATCACCTTAAGCAGCAAAGTTGACAAGAAAAGATCCTGCTTTCCTGTCTCTCAGGGTATTAGCTACTCCCAGGAGGTGACAGAGGTGATGTGGCTCTGTACCTGACCTCAGATATCTGTTCTCATGTCTCATTGAGAAACAATCAGATGCCACCAGATCTCATCATTGGTCCTGGGCGGGGCTGCTCTCTCGAGCCTTCAGCATGGCTTACTCCTAAGTTTCAATGGTACCCTTGGGTGACCACGCTGTAGGAGACCTCCCTGTGCTGTCCTTGGGGCTGTACACTGCCTGGCCCTCTAACTAGCACCGAGTTACCACTTTCCTTCCATGGTCAGGCTCACCACCCATTTCAGCATGAGACCCACCATACCTATGGATCAGGTAGCACACGGGAGGACCAGACCTGGAGCTGTCAAGTCACCATTGACTGCTGCCATGGCACCCCAGGAACTCTCCATCACTGCAAACCTCTCCCATCACTTAGGACACTTCTCTGGATACCGGAAGGCAGAGAAAGGAAGAGGAATATTGTGACTTGCTCCCAACAGTTGCCCGGGATGCCTACATTTCAAGGGTGCTGTCTTGTAAGCTTTCTATTGAGGGGAGTGGGCAATGGCCTTTGTTCATACTCAAGTACTTTTGTGAAGCCCAGTCTGACCCAATTCCTCGGGGAGACACCAAGCTGGCCCAGCACAGATTCCGAGTAATGTGATCAAGAAGCACTCAAGCCCTCGCCTCTCACCACGTGTCCACAAGGGACAGGCATATGCCTATGGGCCTCCATCCACAGATCAGCTCTTAGCCAGGCATCGGGATTGACCTCAGATTTCTGGATAGCTGGCGTTCATGGAGTGTATCACTCAAACGCCACCAGATCTCATCATCGGTCCTGGATGGGCCCCCCTCTCTCCCTGGCCTACTGCTCACCTATATTTATTAGTGGGGGGCTGAGGGCATAGCTCTGATCACAGGGTACCACAACATTCTGTGTAGCCGGCCGTGAAAATCAGACATTGGTAGAAGAACTCAGAAATCAGGACCAACTGTTGCACTAAACCCTAAATCTCTCGTGAACTACAATCACATAGACACCCTCTTATCACCATTACACATACCTACAAACTGGCCAAGGGACATCACAAGACTGTTTCTCCATTTCAGCACATCAGGTTATCTGCAGGGTCCAGGGAACAAAAATGGGAGGGGGAGATACTGTTGAGATTCTGTGAGTCAGCCAGCCGTGCCTACCCCACTTATGGAGCCCATGGTCATCAGCTTGGCCTGCTATGCTCCTGAAATTTTCTACCCAGGAGAGACTGAGTTCTTGGCATTGGCCGGAAATGGACCACATTGACATAGGACCAAGTTCAGGCTAAGTTGTCCTCGATGAGGACAGCACCTCACCTCCCCCCCTCAATCATTCAACATGACTTTTGGGGCCTCTAAGCTGTGCTGTTCCCCAACATGACCTAGGTTATTGTCCTTCCCACTTTAACCTGACTTAGACTCTCTGGAAGCCATGTTTCCTCGGCCAATGGAAACTGATCACCTTAAGCAGCAAAGTTGACAAGAAAAGATCCTGCTTTCCTGTCTCTCAGGGTATTAGCTACTCCCAGGAGGTGACAGAGGTGATGTGGCTCTGTACCTGACCTCAGATATCTGTTCTCATGTCTCATTGAGAAACAATCAGATGCCACCAGATCTCATCATTGGTCCCGGGCGAGGCTGCTCTCTCGAGCCTTCAGCCTTCAGCATGGCTTACTCCTAAGTTTCAGTGGTACCCTTGGGTGACCACGCTGTAGGAGACCTCCCTGTGCTGTCCTTGGGGCTGTACACTGCCTGGCCCTCTAACTAGCACCCAGTTACCACTTTCCTTCCATGGTCAGGCTCACCACCCATTTCAGCATGAGACCCACCATACCTATGGACCAGGTAGCACACGGGAGGACCAGACCTGGAGCTGTCAAGTCACCATTGACTGCTGCCATGGCACCCCAGGAACTCTCCATCACTGCAAACCTCTACCATCACTTAGGACACTTCTCTGGATACCGGAAGGCAGAGAAAGGAAGAGGAATATTGTGACTTGGTCCCAAGATTGGCCCGGGATTCCTACATTTCAAGGGTGCTGTCTTGTAAGCTCTCTATTGAGGGGAGTGGGCAATGGCCTTTGTTCATACTCAAGTACTTTTGTGAAGCCCAGTCTGACCCAATTGCTCGGGGAGACCCCAAGCTGGCCCAGCACAGATTCCCAGTAATGTGACCAAGGAGCACTCAAGCCCTCGCCTCTCACCACGTGTCCACAAGGGACAGGCATATGCCTATGGGCCTCCATCCACAGATCAGCTCTTAGCCAGGCATCGGGATTGACCTCAGATTTCTGGATAGCTGGCGTTCATGGAGTGTATCACTCAAACGCCACCAGATCTCATCATCGGTCCTGGATGGGCCCCCCTCTCTCCCTAGCCTACTGCTCACCTATATTTATTAGTGGGGGGCTGAGGGCATAGCTCTGATCACAGGGTACCACAACATTCTGTGTAGCCGGCCGTGAAAATCAGCCATTGGTAGAAGAACTCAGAAATCAGGACCAACTGTTGCACTAAAGCCCTAAATCTCTCGTGTACTACAATCACATAGACACCCTCTTATCACCATTACACATACCTACAAACTGGCCAAGAGACATCACAAGACTGTTTCTCCATTTCAGCACATCAGGTTATCTGCAGGGTCCAGGGAACAAAAATGGGAGGGGGAGATACTGTTGAGATTCTGTGAGTCAGCCAGCCGTGCCTACCCCACTTACGGAGCCCATGGTCATCAGCTTGGCCTGCTATGCTCCTGAAACTTTTCTACCCAGGAGAGACTGAGTTCTTGGCATTGGCCGGAAAGGGACCACATTGACATAGGACCAAGTTCAGGCTAAGTTGTCCTCGATGAGGACAGCACCTCACCTCCCCCCCTCAATCATTCAACATGACTTTTGGGGCCTCTAAGCTGTGCTGTTCCCCAACATGACCTAGGTTATTGTCCTTCCCACTTTAACCTGACTTAGACTCTCTGGAAGCCATGTTTCCTCGGCCAATGGAAACTGATCACCTTAAGCAGCAAAGTTGACAAGAAAAGATCCTGCTTTCCTGTCTCTCAGGGTATTAGCTACTCCCAGGAGGTGACAGAGGTGATGTGGCTCTGTACCTGACCTCAGATATCTGTTCTCATGTCTCACTGAGAAACAATCAGATGCCACCAGATCTCATCATTGGTCCCGGGCGGGGCTGCTCTCTCGAGCCTTCAGCCTTCAGCATGGCTTACTCCTAAGTTTCAGTGGTACCCTTGGGTGACCACGCTGTAGGAGACCTCCCTGTGCTGTCCTTGGGGCTGTACACTGCCTGGCCCTCTAACTAGCACCGAGTTACCACTTTCCTTCCATGGTCAGGCTCACCACCCATTTCAGCATGAGACCCACCATACCTATGGACCAGGTAGCACACGGGAGGACCAGACCTGGAGCTGTCAAGTCACCATTGACTGCTGCCATGGCACCCCAGGAACTCTCCATCACTGCAAACCTCTACCATCACTTAGGACACTTCTCTGGATACCGGAAGGCAGAGAAAGGAAGAGGAATATTGTGACTTGGTCCCAAGATTGGCCCGGGATTCCTACATTTCAAGGGTGCTGTCTTGTAAGCTTTCTATTGAGGGGAGTGGGCAATGGCCTTTGTTCATACTCAAGTACTTTTGTGAAGCCCAGTCTGACCCAATTGCTCGGGGAGACCCCAAGCTGGCCCAGCACAGATTCCCAGTAATGTGACCAAGGAGCACTCAAGCCCTCGCCTCTCACCACGTGTCCACAAGGGACAGGCATATGCCTATGGGCCTCCATCCACAGATCAGCTCTTAGCCAGGCATCGGGATTGACCTCAGATTTCTGGATAGCTGGCGTTCATGGAGTGTATCACTCAAACGCCACCAGATCTCATCATCGGTCCTGGATGGGCCCCCCTCTCTCCCTAGCCTACTGCTCACCTATATTTATTAGTGGGGGGCTGAGGGCATAGCTCTGATCACAGGGTACCACAACATTCTGTGTAGCCGGCCGTGAAAATCAGCCATTGGTAGAAGAACTCAGAAATCAGGACCAACTGTTGCACTAAAGCCCTAAATCTCTCGTGTACTACAATCACATAGACACCCTCTTATCACCATTACACATACCTACAAACTGGCCAAGAGACATCACAAGACTGTTTCTCCATTTCAGCACATCAGGTTATCTGCAGGGTCCAGGGAACAAAAATGGGAGGGGGAGATACTGTTGAGATTCTGTGAGTCAGCCAGCCGTGCCTACCCCACTTACGGAGCCCATGGTCATCAGCTTGGCCTGCTATGCTCCTGAAACTTTTCTACCCAGGAGAGACTGAGTTCTTGGCATTGGCCGGAAATGGACCACATTGACATAGGACCAAGTTCAGGCTAAGTTGTCCTCGATGAGGACAGCACCTCACCTCCCCCCCTCAATCATTCAACATGACTTTTGGGGCCTCTAAGCTGTGCTGTTCCCCAACATGACCTAGGTTATTGTCCTTCCCACTTTAACCTGACTTAGACTCTCTGGAAGCCATGTTTCCTCGGCCAATGGAAACTGATCACCTTAAGCAGCAAAGTTGACAAGAAAAGATCCTGCTTTCCTGTCTCTCAGGGTATTAGCTACTCCCAGGAGGTGACAGAGGTGATGTGGCTCTGTACCTGACCTCAGATATCTGTTCTCATGTCTCATTGAGAAACAATCAGATGCCACCAGATCTCATCATTGGTCCCGGGCGGGGCTGCTCTCTCGACCTTCAGCCTTCAGCATGGCTTACTCCTAAGTTTCAGTGGTACCCTTGGGTGACCACGCTGTAGGAGACCTCCCTGTGCTGTCCTTGGGGCTGTACACTGCCTGGCCCTCTAACTAGCACCGAGTTACCACTTTCCTTCCATGGTCAGGCTCACCACCCATTTCAGCATGAGACCCACCATACCTATGGATCAGGTAGCACACGGGAGGACCAGACCTGGAGCTGTCAAGTCACCATTGACTGCTGCCATGGCACCCCAGGAACTCTCCATCACTGCAAACCTCTACCATCACTTAGGACACTTCTCTGGATACCGGAAGGCAGAGAAAGGAAGAGGAATATTGTGACTTGGTCCCAAGATTGGCCCGGGATTCCTACATTTCAAGGGTGCTGTCTTGTAAGCTTTCTATTGAGGGGAGTGGGCAATGGCCTTTGTTCATACTCAAGTACTTTTGTGAAGCCCAGTCTGACCCAATTGCTCGGGGAGACCCCAAGCTGGCCCAGCACAGATTCCCAGTAATGTGACCAAGGAGCACTCAAGCCCTCGCCTCTCACCACGTGTCCACAAGGGACAGGCATATGCCTATGGGCCTCCATCCACAGATCAGCTCTTAGCCAGGCATCGGGATTGACCTCAGATTTCTGGATAGCTGGCGTTCATGGAGTGTATCACTCAAACGCCACCAGATCTCATCATCGGTCCTGGATGGGCCCCCCTCTCTCCCTAGCCTACTGCTCACCTATATTTATTAGTGGGGGGCTGAGGGCATAGCTCTGATCACAGGGTACCACAACATTCTGTGTAGCCGGCCGTGAAAATCAGCCATTGGTAGAAGAACTCAGAAATCAGGACCAACTGTTGCACTAAAGCCCTAAATCTCTCGTGTACTACAATCACATAGACACCCTCTTATCACCATTACACATACCTACAAACTGGCCAAGAGACATCACAAGACTGTTTCTCCATTTCAGCACATCAGGTTATCTGCAGGGTCCAGGGAACAAAAATGGGAGGGGGAGATACTGTTGAGATTCTGTGAGTCAGCCAGCCGTGCCTACCCCACTTACGGAGCCCATGGTCATCAGCTTGGCCTGCTATGCTCCTGAAACTTTTCTACCCAGGAGAGACTGAGTTCTTGGCATTGGCCGGAAATGGACCACATTGACATAGGACCAAGTTCAGGCTAAGTTGTCCTCGATGAGGACAGCACCTCACCTCCCCCCCTCAATCATTCAACATGACTTTTGGGGCCTCTAAGCTGTGCTGTTCCCCAACATGACCTAGGTTATTGTCCTTCCCACTTTAACCTGACTTAGACTCTCTGGAAGCCATGTTTCCTCGGCCAATGGAAACTGATCACCTTAAGCAGCAAAGTTGACAAGAAAAGATCCTGCTTTCCTGTCTCTCAGGGTATTAGCTACTCCCAGGAGGTGACAGAGGTGATGTGGCTCTGTACCTGACCTCAGATATCTGTTCTCATGTCTCATTGAGAAACAATCAGATGCCACCAGATCTCATCATTGGTCCCGGGCGGGGCTGCTCTCTCGAGCCTTCAGCCTTCAGCATGGCTTACTCCTAAGTTTCAGTGGTACCCTTGGGTGACCACGCTGTAGGAGACCTCCCTGTGCTGTCCTTGGGGCTGTACACTGCCTGGCCCTCTAACTAGCACCGAGTTACCACTTTCCTTCCATGGTCAGGCTCACCACCCATTTCAGCATGAGACCCACCATACCTATGGACCAGGTAGCACACGGGAGGACCAGACCTGGAGCTGTCAAGTCACCATTGACTGCTGCCATGGCACCCCAGGAACTCTCCATCACTGCAAACCTCTACCATCACTTAGGACACTTCTCTGGATACCGGAAGGCAGAGAAAGGAAGAGGAATATTGTGACTTGGTCCCAAGATTGGCCCGGGATTCCTACATTTCAAGGGTGCTGTCTTGTAAGCTTTCTATTGAGGGGAGTGGGCAATGGCCTTTGTTCATACTCAAGTACTTTTGTGAAGCCCAGTCTGACCCAATTGCTCGGGGAGACCCCAAGCTGGCCCAGCACAGATTCCCAGTAATGTGACCAAGGAGCACTCAAGCCCTCGCCTCTCACCACGTGTCCACAAGGGACAGGCATATGCCTATGGGCCTCCATCCACAGATCAGCTCTTAGCCAGGCATCGGGATTGACCTCAGATTTCTGGATAGCTGGCGTTCATGGAGTGTATCACTCAAACGCCACCAGATCTCATCATCGGTCCTGGATGGGCCCCCCTCTCTCCCTAGCCTACTGCTCACCTATATTTATTAGTGGGGGGCTGAGGGCATAGCTCTGATCACAGGGTACCACAACATTCTGTGTAGCCGGCCGTGAAAATCAGCCATTGGTAGAAGAACTCAGAAATCAGGACCAACTGTTGCACTAAAGCCCTAAATCTCTCGTGTACTACAATCACATAGACACCCTCTTATCACCATTACACATACCTACAAACTGGCCAAGAGACATCACAAGACTGTTTCTCCATTTCAGCACATCAGGTTATCTGCAGGGTCCAGGGAACAAAAATGGGAGGGGGAGATACTGTTGAGATTCTGTGAGTCAGCCAGCCGTGCCTACCCCACTTACGGAGCCCATGGTCATCAGCTTGGCCTGCTATGCTCCTGAAACTTTTCTACCCAGGAGAGACTGAGTTCTTGGCATTGGCCGGAAATGGACCACATTGACATAGGACCAAGTTCAGGCTAAGTTGTCCTCGATGAGGACAGCACCTCACCTCCCCCCCTCAATCATTCAACATGACTTTTGGGGCCTCTAAGCTGTGCTGTTCCCCAACATGACCTAGGTTATTGTCCTTCCCACTTTAACCTGACTTAGACTCTCTGGAAGCCATGTTTCCTCGGCCAATGGAAACTGATCACCTTAAGCAGCAAAGTTGACAAGAAAAGATCCTGCTTTCCTGTCTCTCAGGGTATTAGCTACTCCCAGGAGGTGACAGAGGTGATGTGGCTCTGTACCTGACCTCAGATATCTGTTCTCATGTCTCACTGAGAAACAATCAGATGCCACCAGATCTCATCATTGGTCCCGGGCGGGGCTGCTCTCTCGAGCCTTCAGCCTTCAGCATGGCTTACTCCTAAGTTTCAGTGGTACCCTTGGGTGACCACGCTGTAGGAGACCTCCCTGTGCTGTCCTTGGGGCTGTACACTGCCTGGCCCTCTAACTAGCACCGAGTTACCACTTTCCTTCCATGGTCAGGCTCACCACCCATTTCAGCATGAGACCCACCATACCTATGGACCAGGTAGCACACGGGAGGACCAGACCTGGAGCTGTCAAGTCACCATTGACTGCTGCCATGGCACCCCAGGAACTCTCCATCACTGCAAACCTCTACCATCACTTAGGACACTTCTCTGGATACCGGAAGGCAGAGAAAGGAAGAGGAATATTGTGACTTGGTCCCAAGATTGGCCCGGGATTCCTACATTTCAAGGGTGCTGTCTTGTAAGCTTTCTATTGAGGGGAGTGGGCAATGGCCTTTGTTCATACTCAAGTACTTTTGTGAAGCCCAGTCTGACCCAATTGCTCGGGGAGACCCCAAGCTGGCCCAGCACAGATTCCCAGTAATGTGACCAAGGAGCACTCAAGCCCTCGCCTCTCACCACGTGTCCACAAGGGACAGGCATATGCCTATGGGCCTCCATCCACAGATCAGCTCTTAGCCAGGCATCGGGATTGACCTCAGATTTCTGGATAGCTGGCGTTCATGGAGTGTATCACTCAAACGCCACCAGATCTCATCATCGGTCCTGGATGGGCCCCCCTCTCTCCCTAGCCTACTGCTCACCTATATTTATTAGTGGGGGGCTGAGGGCATAGCTCTGATCACAGGGTACCACAACATTCTGTGTAGCCGGCCGTGAAAATCAGCCATTGGTAGAAGAACTCAGAAATCAGGACCAACTGTTGCACTAAAGCCCTAAATCTCTCGTGTACTACAATCACATAGACACCCTCTTATCACCATTACACATACCTACAAACTGGCCAAGAGACATCACAAGACTGTTTCTCCATTTCAGCACATCAGGTTATCTGCAGGGTCCAGGGAACAAAAATGGGAGGGGGAGATACTGTTGAGATTCTGTGAGTCAGCCAGCCGTGCCTACCCCACTTACGGAGCCCATGGTCATCAGCTTGGCCTGCTATGCTCCTGAAACTTTTCTACCCAGGAGAGACTGAGTTCTTGGCATTGGCCGGAAATGGACCACATTGACATAGGACCAAGTTCAGGCTAAGTTGTCCTCGATGAGGACAGCACCTCACCTCCCCCCCTCAATCATTCAACATGACTTTTGGGGCCTCTAAGCTGTGCTGTTCCCCAACATGACCTAGGTTATTGTCCTTCCCACTTTAACCTGACTTAGACTCTCTGGAAGCCATGTTTCCTCGGCCAATGGAAACTGATCACCTTAAGCAGCAAAGTTGACAAGAAAAGATCCTGCTTTCCTGTCTCTCAGGGTATTAGCTACTCCCAGGAGGTGACAGAGGTGATGTGGCTCTGTACCTGACCTCAGATATCTGTTCTCATGTCTCATTGAGAAACAATCAGATGCCACCAGATCTCATCATTGGTCCCGGGCGGGGCTGCTCTCTCGAGCCTTCAGCCTTCAGCATGGCTTACTCCTAAGTTTCAGTGGTACCCTTGGGTGACCACGCTGTAGGAGACCTCCCTGTGCTGTCCTTGGGGCTGTACACTGCCTGGCCCTCTAACTAGCACCGAGTTACCACTTTCCTTCCATGGTCAGGCTCACCACCCATTTCAGCATGAGACCCACCATACCTATGGACCAGGTAGCACACGGGAGGACCAGACCTGGAGCTGTCAAGTCACCATTGACTGCTGCCATGGCACCCCAGGAACTCTCCATCACTGCAAACCTCTACCATCACTTAGGACACTTCTCTGGATACCGGAAGGCAGAGAAAGGAAGAGGAATATTGTGACTTGGTCCCAAGATTGGCCCGGGATTCCTACATTTCAAGGGTGCTGTCTTGTAAGCTTTCTATTGAGGGGAGTGGGCAATGGCCTTTGTTCATACTCAAGTACTTTTGTGAAGCCCAGTCTGACCCAATTGCTCGGGGAGACCCCAAGCTGGCCCAGCACAGATTCCCAGTAATGTGACCAAGGAGCACTCAAGCCCTCGCCTCTCACCACGTGTCCACAAGGGACAGGCATATGCCTATGGGCCTCCATCCACAGATCAGCTCTTAGCCAGGCATCGGGATTGACCTCAGATTTCTGGATAGCTGGCGTTCATGGAGTGTATCACTCAAACGCCACCAGATCTCATCATCGGTCCTGGATGGGCCCCCCTCTCTCCCTAGCCTACTGCTCACCTATATTTATTAGTGGGGGGCTGAGGGCATAGCTCTGATCACAGGGTACCACAACATTCTGTGTAGCCGGCCGTGAAAATCAGCCATTGGTAGAAGAACTCAGAAATCAGGACCAACTGTTGCACTAAAGCCCTAAATCTCTCGTGTACTACAATCACATAGACACCCTCTTATCACCATTACACATACCTACAAACTGGCCAAGAGACATCACAAGACTGTTTCTCCATTTCAGCACATCAGGTTATCTGCAGGGTCCAGGGAACAAAAATGGGAGGGGGAGATACTGTTGAGATTCTGTGAGTCAGCCAGCCGTGCCTACCCCACTTACGGAGCCCATGGTCATCAGCTTGGCCTGCTATGCTCCTGAAACTTTTCTACCCAGGAGAGACTGAGTTCTTGGCATTGGCCGGAAATGGACCACATTGACATAGGACCAAGTTCAGGCTAAGTTGTCCTCGATGAGGACAGCACCTCACCTCCCCCCCTCAATCATTCAACATGACTTTTGGGGCCTCTAAGCTGTGCTGTTCCCCAACATGACCTAGGTTATTGTCCTTCCCACTTTAACCTGACTTAGACTCTCTGGAAGCCATGTTTCCTCGGCCAATGGAAACTGATCACCTTAAGCAGCAAAGTTGACAAGAAAAGATCCTGCTTTCCTGTCTCTCAGGGTATTAGCTACTCCCAGGAGGTGACAGAGGTGATGTGGCTCTGTACCTGACCTCAGATATCTGTTCTCATGTCTCATTGAGAAACAATCAGATGCCACCAGATCTCATCATTGGTCCCGGGCGGGGCTGCTCTCTCGAGCCTTCAGCCTTCAGCATGGCTTACTCCTAAGTTTCAGTGGTACCCTTGGGTGACCACGCTGTAGGAGACCTCCCTGTGCTGTCCTTGGGGCTGTACACTGCCTGGCCCTCTAACTAGCACCGAGTTACCACTTTCCTTCCATGGTCAGGCTCACCACCCATTTCAGCATGAGACCCACCATACCTATGGACCAGGTAGCACACGGGAGGACCAGACCTGGAGCTGTCAAGTCACCATTGACTGCTGCCATGGCACCCCAGGAACTCTCCATCACTGCAAACCTCTACCATCACTTAGGACACTTCTCTGGATACCGGAAGGCAGAGAAAGGAAGAGGAATATTGTGACTTGGTCCCAAGATTGGCCCGGGATTCCTACATTTCAAGGGTGCTGTCTTGTAAGCTTTCTATTGAGGGGAGTGGGCAATGGCCTTTGTTCATACTCAAGTACTTTTGTGAAGCCCAGTCTGACCCAATTGCTCGGGGAGACCCCAAGCTGGCCCAGCACAGATTCCCAGTAATGTGACCAAGGAGCACTCAAGCCCTCGCCTCTCACCACGTGTCCACAAGGGACAGGCATATGCCTATGGGCCTCCATCCACAGATCAGCTCTTAGCCAGGCATCGGGATTGACCTCAGATTTCTGGATAGCTGGCGTTCATGGAGTGTATCACTCAAACGCCACCAGATCTCATCATCGGTCCTGGATGGGCCCCCCTCTCTCCCTAGCCTACTGCTCACCTATATTTATTAGTGGGGGGCTGAGGGCATAGCTCTGATCACAGGGTACCACAACATTCTGTGTAGCCGGCCGTGAAAATCAGCCATTGGTAGAAGAACTCAGAAATCAGGACCAACTGTTGCACTAAAGCCCTAAATCTCTCGTGTACTACAATCACATAGACACCCTCTTATCACCATTACACATACCTACAAACTGGCCAAGAGACATCACAAGACTGTTTCTCCATTTCAGCACATCAGGTTATCTGCAGGGTCCAGGGAACAAAAATGGGAGGGGGAGATACTGTTGAGATTCTGTGAGTCAGCCAGCCGTGCCTACCCCACTTACGGAGCCCATGGTCATCAGCTTGGCCTGCTATGCTCCTGAAACTTTTCTACCCAGGAGAGACTGAGTTCTTGGCATTGGCCGGAAATGGACCACATTGACATAGGACCAAGTTCAGGCTAAGTTGTCCTCGATGAGGACAGCACCTCACCTCCCCCCCTCAATCATTCAACATGACTTTTGGGGCCTCTAAGCTGTGCTGTTCCCCAACATGACCTAGGTTATTGTCCTTCCCACTTTAACCTGACTTAGACTCTCTGGAAGCCATGTTTCCTCGGCCAATGGAAACTGATCACCTTAAGCAGCAAAGTTGACAAGAAAAGATCCTGCTTTCCTGTCTCTCAGGGTATTAGCTACTCCCAGGAGGTGACAGAGGTGATGTGGCTCTGTACCTGACCTCAGATATCTGTTCTCATGTCTCATTGAGAAACAATCAGATGCCACCAGATCTCATCATTGGTCCCGGGCGGGGCTGCTCTCTCCAGCCTTCAGCCTTCAGCATGGCTTACTCCTAAGTTTCAGTGGTACCCTTGGGTGACCACGCTGTAGGAGACCTCCCTGTGCTGTCCTTGGGGCTGTACACTGCCTGGCCCTCTAACTAGCACCGAGTTACCACTTTCCTTCCATGGTCAGGCTCACCACCCATTTCAGCATGAGACCCACCATACCTATGGATCAGGTAGCACACGGGAGGACCAGACCTGGAGCTGTCAAGTCACCATTGACTGCTGCCATGGCACCCCAGGAACTCTCCATCACTGCAAACCTCTACCATCACTTAGGACACTTCTCTGGATACCGGAAGGCAGAGAAAGGAAGAGGAATATTGTGACTTGGTCCCAAGATTGGCCCGGGATTCCTACATTTCAAGGGTGCTGTCTTGTAAGCTTTCTATTGAGGGGAGTGGGCAATGGCCTTTGTTCATACTCAAGTACTTTTGTGAAGCCCAGTCTGACCCAATTGCTCGGGGAGACCCCAAGCTGGCCCAGCACAGATTCCCAGTAATGTGACCAAGGAGCACTCAAGCCCTCGCCTCTCACCACGTGTCCACAAGGGACAGGCATATGCCTATGGGCCTCCATCCACAGATCAGCTCTTAGCCAGGCATCGGGATTGACCTCAGATTTCTGGATAGCTGGCGTTCATGGAGTGTATCACTCAAACGCCACCAGATCTCATCATCGGTCCTGGATGGGCCCCCCTCTCTCCCTAGCCTACTGCTCACCTATATTTATTAGTGGGGGGCTGAGGGCATAGCTCTGATCACAGGGTACCACAACATTCTGTGTAGCCGGCCGTGAAAATCAGCCATTGGTAGAAGAACTCAGAAATCAGGACCAACTGTTGCACTAAAGCCCTAAATCTCTCGTGTACTACAATCACATAGACACCCTCTTATCACCATTACACATACCTACAAACTGGCCAAGAGACATCACAAGACTGTTTCTCCATTTCAGCACATCAGGTTATCTGCAGGGTCCAGGGAACAAAAATGGGAGGGGGAGATACTGTTGAGATTCTGTGAGTCAGCCAGCCGTGCCTACCCCACTTACGGAGCCCATGGTCATCAGCTTGGCCTGCTATGCTCCTGAAACTTTTCTACCCAGGAGAGACTGAGTTCTTGGCATTGGCCGGAAATGGACCACATTGACATAGGACCAAGTTCAGGCTAAGTTGTCCTCGATGAGGACAGCACCTCACCTCCCCCCCTCAATCATTCAACATGACTTTTGGGGCCTCTAAGCTGTGCTGTTCCCCAACATGACCTAGGTTATTGTCCTTCCCACTTTAACCTGACTTAGACTCTCTGGAAGCCATGTTTCCTCGGCCAATGGAAACTGATCACCTTAAGCAGCAAAGTTGACAAGAAAAGATCCTGCTTTCCTGTCTCTCAGGGTATTAGCTACTCCCAGGAGGTGACAGAGGTGATGTGGCTCTGTACCTGACCTCAGATATCTGTTCTCATGTCTCATTGAGAAACAATCAGATGCCACCAGATCTCATCATTGGTCCCGGGCGGGGCTGCTCTCTCCAGCCTTCAGCCTTCAGCATGGCTTACTCCTAAGTTTCAGTGGTACCCTTGGGTGACCACGCTGTAGGAGACCTCCCTGTGCTGTCCTTGGGGCTGTACACTGCCTGGCCCTCTAACTAGCACCGAGTTACCACTTTCCTTCCATGGTCAGGCTCACCACCCATTTCAGCATGAGACCCACCATACCTATGGACCAGGTAGCACACGGGAGGACCAGACCTGGAGCTGTCAAGTCACCATTGACTGCTGCCATGGCACCCCAGGAACTCTCCATCACTGCAAACCTCTACCATCACTTAGGACACTTCTCTGGATACCGGAAGGCAGAGAAAGGAAGAGGAATATTGTGACTTGCTCCCAAGATTGGCCCGGGATTCCTACATTTCAAGGGTGCTGTCTTGTAAGCTTTCTATTGAGGGGAGTGGGCAATGGCCTTTGTTCATACTCAAGTACTTTTGTGAAGCCCAGTCTGACCCAATTGCTCGGGGAGACCCCAAGCTGGCCCAGCACAGATTCCCAGTAATGTGACCAAGGAGCACTCAAGCCCTCGCCTCTCACCACGTGTCCACAAGGGACAGGCATATGCCTATGGGCCTCCATCCACAGATCAGCTCTTAGCCAGGCATCGGGATTGACCTCAGATTTCTGGATAGCTGGCGTTCATGGAGTGTATCACTCAAACGCCACCAGATCTCATCATCGGTCCTGGATGGGCCCCCCTCTCTCCCTAGCCTACTGCTCACCTATATTTATTAGTGGGGGGCTGAGGGCATAGCTCTGATCACAGGGTACCACAACATTCTGTGTAGCCGGCCGTGAAAATCAGCCATTGGTAGAAGAACTCAGAAATCAGGACCAACTGTTGCACTAAAGCCCTAAATCTCTCGTGTACTACAATCACATAGACACCCTCTTATCACCATTACACATACCTACAAACTGGCCAAGAGACATCACAAGACTGTTTCTCCATTTCAGCACATCAGGTTATCTGCAGGGTCCAGGGAACAAAAATGGGAGGGGGAGATACTGTTGAGATTCTGTGAGTCAGCCAGCCGTGCCTACCCCACTTACGGAGCCCATGGTCATCAGCTTGGCCTGCTATGCTCCTGAAACTTTTCTACCCAGGAGAGACTGAGTTCTTGGCATTGGCCGGAAATGGACCACATTGACATAGGACCAAGTTCAGGCTAAGTTGTCCTCGATGAGGACAGCACCTCACCTCCCCCCCTCAATCATTCAACATGACTTTTGGGGCCTCTAAGCTGTGCTGTTCCCCAACATGACCTAGGTTATTGTCCTTCCCACTTTAACCTGACTTAGACTCTCTGGAAGCCATGTTTCCTCGGCCAATGGAAACTGATCACCTTAAGCAGCAAAGTTGACAAGAAAAGATCCTGCTTTCCTGTCTCTCAGGGTATTAGCTACTCCCAGGAGGTGACAGAGGTGATGTGGCTCTGTACCTGACCTCAGATATCTGTTCTCATGTCTCATTGAGAAACAATCAGATGCCACCAGATCTCATCATTGGTCCCGGGCGGGGCTGCTCTCTCAGCCTTCAGCCTTCAGCATGGCTTACTCCTAAGTTTCAGTGGTACCCTTGGGTGACCACGCTGTAGGAGACCTCCCTGTGCTGTCCTTGGGGCTGTACACTGCCTGGCCCTCTAACTAGCACCGAGTTACCACTTTCCTTCCATGGTCAGGCTCACCACCCATTTCAGCATGAGACCCACCATACCTATGGATCAGGTAGCACACGGGAGGACCAGACCTGGAGCTGTCAAGTCACCATTGACTGCTGCCATGGCACCCCAGGAACTCTCCATCACTGCAAACCTCTACCATCACTTAGGACACTTCTCTGGATACCGGAAGGCAGAGAAAGGAAGAGGAATATTGTGACTTGGTCCCAAGATTGGCCCGGGATTCCTACATTTCAAGGGTGCTGTCTTGTAAGCTTTCTATTGAGGGGAGTGGGCAATGGCCTTTGTTCATACTCAAGTACTTTTGTGAAGCCCAGTCTGACCCAATTGCTCGGGGAGACCCCAAGCTGGCCCAGCACAGATTCCCAGTAATGTGACCAAGGAGCACTCAAGCCCTCGCCTCTCACCACGTGTCCACAAGGGACAGGCATATGCCTATGGGCCTCCATCCACAGATCAGCTCTTAGCCAGGCATCGGGATTGACCTCAGATTTCTGGATAGCTGGCGTTCATGGAGTGTATCACTCAAACGCCACCAGATCTCATCATCGGTCCTGGATGGGCCCCCCTCTCTCCCTAGCCTACTGCTCACCTATATTTATTAGTGGGGGGCTGAGGGCATAGCTCTGATCACAGGGTACCACAACATTCTGTGTAGCCGGCCGTGAAAATCAGCCATTGGTAGAAGAACTCAGAAATCAGGACCAACTGTTGCACTAAAGCCCTAAATCTCTCGTGTACTACAATCACATAGACACCCTCTTATCACCATTACACATACCTACAAACTGGCCAAGAGACATCACAAGACTGTTTCTCCATTTCAGCACATCAGGTTATCTGCAGGGTCCAGGGAACAAAAATGGGAGGGGGAGATACTGTTGAGATTCTGTGAGTCAGCCAGCCGTGCCTACCCCACTTACGGAGCCCATGGTCATCAGCTTGGCCTGCTATGCTCCTGAAACTTTTCTACCCAGGAGAGACTGAGTTCTTGGCATTGGCCGGAAATGGACCACATTGACATAGGACCAAGTTCAGGCTAAGTTGTCCTCGATGAGGACAGCACCTCACCTCCCCCCCTCAATCATTCAACATGACTTTTGGGGCCTCTAAGCTGTGCTGTTCCCCAACATGACCTAGGTTATTGTCCTTCCCACTTTAACCTGACTTAGACTCTCTGGAAGCCATGTTTCCTCGGCCAATGGAAACTGATCACCTTAAGCAGCAAAGTTGACAAGAAAAGATCCTGCTTTCCTGTCTCTCAGGGTATTAGCTACTCCCAGGAGGTGACAGAGGTGATGTGGCTCTGTACCTGACCTCAGATATCTGTTCTCATGTCTCATTGAGAAACAATCAGATGCCACCAGATCTCATCATTGGTCCCGGGCGGGGCTGCTCTCTCGAGCCTTCAGCCTTCAGCATGGCTTACTCCTAAGTTTCAGTGGTACCCTTGGGTGACCACGCTGTAGGAGACCTCCCTGTGCTGTCCTTGGGGCTGTACACTGCCTGGCCCTCTAACTAGCACCGAGTTACCACTTTCCTTCCATGGTCAGGCTCACCACCCATTTCAGCATGAGACCCACCATACCTATGGATCAGGTAGCACACGGGAGGACCAGACCTGGAGCTGTCAAGTCACCATTGACTGCTGCCATGGCACCCCAGGAACTCTCCATCACTGCAAACCTCTACCATCACTTAGGACACTTCTCTGGATACCGGAAGGCAGAGAAAGGAAGAGGAATATTGTGACTTGCTCCCAAGATTGGCCCGGGATTCCTACATTTCAAGGGTGCTGTCTTGTAAGCTTTCTATTGAGGGGAGTGGGCAATGGCCTTTGTTCATACTCAAGTACTTTTGTGAAGCCCAGTCTGACCCAATTGCTCGGGGAGACCCCAAGCTGGCCCAGCACAGATTCCCAGTAATGTGACCAAGGAGCACTCAAGCCCTCGCCTCTCACCACGTGTCCACAAGGGACAGGCATATGCCTATGGGCCTCCATCCACAGATCAGCTCTTAGCCAGGCATCGGGATTGACCTCAGATTTCTGGATAGCTGGCGTTCATGGAGTGTATCACTCAAACGCCACCAGATCTCATCATCGGTCCTGGATGGGCCCCCCTCTCTCCCTAGCCTACTGCTCACCTATATTTATTAGTGGGGGGCTGAGGGCATAGCTCTGATCACAGGGTACCACAACATTCTGTGTAGCCGGCCGTGAAAATCAGCCATTGGTAGAAGAACTCAGAAATCAGGACCAACTGTTGCACTAAAGCCCTAAATCTCTCGTGTACTACAATCACATAGACACCCTCTTATCACCATTACACATACCTACAAACTGGCCAAGAGACATCACAAGACTGTTTCTCCATTTCAGCACATCAGGTTATCTGCAGGGTCCAGGGAACAAAAATGGGAGGGGGAGATACTGTTGAGATTCTGTGAGTCAGCCAGCCGTGCCTACCCCACTTACGGAGCCCATGGTCATCAGCTTGGCCTGCTATGCTCCTGAAACTTTTCTACCCAGGAGAGACTGAGTTCTTGGCATTGGCCGGAAATGGACCACATTGACATAGGACCAAGTTCAGGCTAAGTTGTCCTCGATGAGGACAGCACCTCACCTCCCCCCCTCAATCATTCAACATGACTTTTGGGGCCTCTAAGCTGTGCTGTTCCCCAACATGACCTAGGTTATTGTCCTTCCCACTTTAACCTGACTTAGACTCTCTGGAAGCCATGTTTCCTCGGCCAATGGAAACTGATCACCTTAAGCAGCAAAGTTGACAAGAAAAGATCCTGCTTTCCTGTCTCTCAGGGTATTAGCTACTCCCAGGAGGTGACAGAGGTGATGTGGCTCTGTACCTGACCTCAGATATCTGTTCTCATGTCTCATTGAGAAACAATCAGATGCCACCAGATCTCATCATTGGTCCCGGGCGGGGCTGCTCTCTCCAGCCTTCAGCCTTCAGCATGGCTTACTCCTAAGTTTCAGTGGTACCCTTGGGTGACCACGCTGTAGGAGACCTCCCTGTGCTGTCCTTGGGGCTGTACACTGCCTGGCCCTCTAACTAGCACCGAGTTACCACTTTCCTTCCATGGTCAGGCTCACCACCCATTTCAGCATGAGACCCACCATACCTATGGATCAGGTAGCACACGGGAGGACCAGACCTGGAGCTGTCAAGTCACCATTGACTGCTGCCATGGCACCCCAGGAACTCTCCATCACTGCAAACCTCTACCATCACTTAGGACACTTCTCTGGATACCGGAAGGCAGAGAAAGGAAGAGGAATATTGTGACTTGGTCCCAAGATTGGCCCGGGATTCCTACATTTCAAGGGTGCTGTCTTGTAAGCTTTCTATTGAGGGGAGTGGGCAATGGCCTTTGTTCATACTCAAGTACTTTTGTGAAGCCCAGTCTGACCCAATTGCTCGGGGAGACCCCAAGCTGGCCCAGCACAGATTCCCAGTAATGTGACCAAGGAGCACTCAAGCCCTCGCCTCTCACCACGTGTCCACAAGGGACAGGCATATGCCTATGGGCCTCCATCCACAGATCAGCTCTTAGCCAGGCATCGGGATTGACCTCAGATTTCTGGATAGCTGGCGTTCATGGAGTGTATCACTCAAACGCCACCAGATCTCATCATCGGTCCTGGATGGGCCCCCCTCTCTCCCTAGCCTACTGCTCACCTATATTTATTAGTGGGGGGCTGAGGGCATAGCTCTGATCACAGGGTACCACAACATTCTGTGTAGCCGGCCGTGAAAATCAGCCATTGGTAGAAGAACTCAGAAATCAGGACCAACTGTTGCACTAAAGCCCTAAATCTCTCGTGTACTACAATCACATAGACACCCTCTTATCACCATTACACATACCTACAAACTGGCCAAGAGACATCACAAGACTGTTTCTCCATTTCAGCACATCAGGTTATCTGCAGGGTCCAGGGAACAAAAATGGGAGGGGGAGATACTGTTGAGATTCTGTGAGTCAGCCAGCCGTGCCTACCCCACTTACGGAGCCCATGGTCATCAGCTTGGCCTGCTATGCTCCTGAAACTTTTCTACCCAGGAGAGACTGAGTTCTTGGCATTGGCCGGAAATGGACCACATTGACATAGGACCAAGTTCAGGCTAAGTTGTCCTCGATGAGGACAGCACCTCACCTCCCCCCCTCAATCATTCAACATGACTTTTGGGGCCTCTAAGCTGTGCTGTTCCCCAACATGACCTAGGTTATTGTCCTTCCCACTTTAACCTGACTTAGACTCTCTGGAAGCCATGTTTCCTCGGCCAATGGAAACTGATCACCTTAAGCAGCAAAGTTGACAAGAAAAGATCCTGCTTTCCTGTCTCTCAGGGTATTAGCTACTCCCAGGAGGTGACAGAGGTGATGTGGCTCTGTACCTGACCTCAGATATCTGTTCTCATGTCTCATTGAGAAACAATCAGATGCCACCAGATCTCATCATTGGTCCCGGGCGGGGCTGCTCTCTCCAGCCTTCAGCCTTCAGCATGGCTTACTCCTAAGTTTCAGTGGTACCCTTGGGTGACCACGCTGTAGGAGACCTCCCTGTGCTGTCCTTGGGGCTGTAACACTGCCTGGCCCTCTAACTAGCACCGAGTTACCACTTTCCTTCCATGGTCAGGCTCACCACCCATTTCAGCATGAGACCCACCATACCTATGGACCAGGTAGCACACGGGAGGACCAGACCTGGAGCTGTCAAGTCACCATTGACTGCTGCCATGGCACCCCAGGAACTCTCCATCACTGCAAACCTCTACCATCACTTAGGACACTTCTCTGGATACCGGAAGGCAGAGAAAGGAAGAGGAATATTGTGACTTGCTCCCAAGATTGGCCCGGGATTCCTACATTTCAAGGGTGCTGTCTTGTAAGCTTTCTATTGAGGGGAGTGGGCAATGGCCTTTGTTCATACTCAAGTACTTTTGTGAAGCCCAGTCTGACCCAATTGCTCGGGGAGACCCCAAGCTGGCCCAGCACAGATTCCCAGTAATGTGACCAAGGAGCACTCAAGCCCTCGCCTCTCACCACGTGTCCACAAGGGACAGGCATATGCCTATGGGCCTCCATCCACAGATCAGCTCTTAGCCAGGCATCGGGATTGACCTCAGATTTCTGGATAGCTGGCGTTCATGGAGTGTATCACTCAAACGCCACCAGATCTCATCATCGGTCCTGGATGGGCCCCCCTCTCTCCCTAGCCTACTGCTCACCTATATTTATTAGTGGGGGGCTGAGGGCATAGCTCTGATCACAGGGTACCACAACATTCTGTGTAGCCGGCCGTGAAAATCAGCCATTGGTAGAAGAACTCAGAAATCAGGACCAACTGTTGCACTAAAGCCCTAAATCTCTCGTGTACTACAATCACATAGACACCCTCTTATCACCATTACACATACCTACAAACTGGCCAAGAGACATCACAAGACTGTTTCTCCATTTCAGCACATCAGGTTATCTGCAGGGTCCAGGGAACAAAAATGGGAGGGGGAGATACTGTTGAGATTCTGTGAGTCAGCCAGCCGTGCCTACCCCACTTACGGAGCCCATGGTCATCAGCTTGGCCTGCTATGCTCCTGAAACTTTTCTACCCAGGAGAGACTGAGTTCTTGGCATTGGCCGGAAAGGGACCACATTGACATAGGACCAAGTTCAGGCTAAGTTGTCCTCGATGAGGACAGCACCTCACCTCCCCCCCTCAATCATTCAACATGACTTTTGGGGCCTCTAAGCTGTGCTGTTCCCCAACATGACCTAGGTTATTGTCCTTCCCACTTTAACCTGACTTAGACTCTCTGGAAGCCATGTTTCCTCGGCCAATGGAAACTGATCACCTTAAGCAGCAAAGTTGACAAGAAAAGATCCTGCTTTCCTGTCTCTCAGGGTATTAGCTACTCCCAGGAGGTGACAGAGGTGATGTGGCTCTGTACCTGACCTCAGATATCTGTTCTCATGTCTCATTGAGAAACAATCAGATGCCACCAGATCTCATCATTGGTCCCGGGCGGGGCTGCTCTCTCCAGCCTTCAGCCTTCAGCATGGCTTACTCCTAAGTTTCAGTGGTACCCTTGGGTGACCACGCTGTAGGAGACCTCCCTGTGCTGTCCTTGGGGCTGTACACTGCCTGGCCCTCTAACTAGCACCGAGTTACCACTTTCCTTCCATGGTCAGGCTCACCACCCATTTCAGCATGAGACCCACCATACCTATGGATCAGGTAGCACACGGGAGGACCAGACCTGGAGCTGTCAAGTCACCATTGACTGCTGCCATGGCACCCCAGGAACTCTCCATCACTGCAAACCTCTACCATCACTTAGGACACTTCTCTGGATACCGGAAGGCAGAGAAAGGAAGAGGAATATTGTGACTTGGTCCCAAGATTGGCCCGGGATTCCTACATTTCAAGGGTGCTGTCTTGTAAGCTTTCTATTGAGGGGAGTGGGCAATGGCCTTTGTTCATACTCAAGTACTTTTGTGAAGCCCAGTCTGACCCAATTGCTCGGGGAGACCCCAAGCTGGCCCAGCACAGATTCCCAGTAATGTGACCAAGGAGCACTCAAGCCCTCGCCTCTCACCACGTGTCCACAAGGGACAGGCATATGCCTATGGGCCTCCATCCACAGATCAGCTCTTAGCCAGGCATCGGGATTGACCTCAGATTTCTGGATAGCTGGCGTTCATGGAGTGTATCACTCAAACGCCACCAGATCTCATCATCGGTCCTGGATGGGCCCCCCTCTCTCCCTAGCCTACTGCTCACCTATATTTATTAGTGGGGGGCTGAGGGCATAGCTCTGATCACAGGGTACCACAACATTCTGTGTAGCCGGCCGTGAAAATCAGCCATTGGTAGAAGAACTCAGAAATCAGGACCAACTGTTGCACTAAAGCCCTAAATCTCTCGTGTACTACAATCACATAGACACCCTCTTATCACCATTACACATACCTACAAACTGGCCAAGAGACATCACAAGACTGTTTCTCCATTTCAGCACATCAGGTTATCTGCAGGGTCCAGGGAACAAAAATGGGAGGGGGAGATACTGTTGAGATTCTGTGAGTCAGCCAGCCGTGCCTACCCCACTTACGGAGCCCATGGTCATCAGCTTGGCCTGCTATGCTCCTGAAACTTTTCTACCCAGGAGAGACTGAGTTCTTGGCATTGGCCGGAAATGGACCACATTGACATAGGACCAAGTTCAGGCTAAGTTGTCCTCGATGAGGACAGCACCTCACCTCCCCCCCTCAATCATTCAACATGACTTTTGGGGCCTCTAAGCTGTGCTGTTCCCCAACATGACCTAGGTTATTGTCCTTCCCACTTTAACCTGACTTAGACTCTCTGGAAGCCATGTTTCCTCGGCCAATGGAAACTGATCACCTTAAGCAGCAAAGTTGACAAGAAAAGATCCTGCTTTCCTGTCTCTCAGGGTATTAGCTACTCCCAGGAGGTGACAGAGGTGATGTGGCTCTGTACCTGACCTCAGATATCTGTTCTCATGTCTCATTGAGAAACAATCAGATGCCACCAGATCTCATCATTGGTCCCGGGCGGGGCTGCTCTCTCCAGCCTTCAGCCTTCAGCATGGCTTACTCCTAAGTTTCAGTGGTACCCTTGGGTGACCACGCTGTAGGAGACCTCCCTGTGCTGTCCTTGGGGCTGTACACTGCCTGGCCCTCTAACTAGCACCGAGTTACCACTTTCCTTCCATGGTCAGGCTCACCACCCATTTCAGCATGAGACCCACCATACCTATGGACCAGGTAGCACACGGGAGGACCAGACCTGGAGCTGTCAAGTCACCATTGACTGCTGCCATGGCACCCCAGGAACTCTCCATCACTGCAAACCTCTACCATCACTTAGGACACTTCAGTGGATACCGGAAGGCAGAGAAAGGAAGAGGAATATTGTGACTTGGTCCCAAGATTGGCCCGGGATTCCTACATTTCAAGGGTGCTGTCTTGTAAGCTTTCTATTGAGGGGAGTGGGCAATGGCCTTTGTTCATACTCAAGTACTTTTGTGAAGCCCAGTCTGACCCAATTGCTCGGGGAGACCCCAAGCTGGCCCAGCACAGATTCCCAGTAATGTGACCAAGGAGCACTCAAGCCCTCGCCTCTCACCACGTGTCCACAAGGGACAGGCATATGCCTATGGGCCTCCATCCACAGATCAGCTCTTAGCCAGGCATCGGGATTGACCTCAGATTTCTGGATAGCTGGCGTTCATGGAGTGTATCACTCAAACGCCACCAGATCTCATCATCGGTCCTGGATGGGCCCCCCTCTCTCCCTAGCCTACTGCTCACCTATATTTATTAGTGGGGGGCTGAGGGCATAGCTCTGATCACAGGGTACCACAACATTCTGTGTAGCCGGCCGTGAAAATCAGCCATTGGTAGAAGAACTCAGAAATCAGGACCAACTGTTGCACTAAAGCCCTAAATCTCTCGTGTACTACAATCACATAGACACCCTCTTATCACCATTACACATACCTACAAACTGGCCAAGAGACATCACAAGACTGTTTCTCCATTTCAGCACATCAGGTTATCTGCAGGGTCCAGGGAACAAAAATGGGAGGGGGAGATACTGTTGAGATTCTGTGAGTCAGCCAGCCGTGCCTACCCCACTTACGGAGCCCATGGTCATCAGCTTGGCCTGCTATGCTCCTGAAACTTTTCTACCCAGGAGAGACTGAGTTCTTGGCATTGGCCGGAAAGGGACCACATTGACATAGGACCAAGTTCAGGCTAAGTTGTCCTCGATGAGGACAGCACCTCACCTCCCCCCCTCAATCATTCAACATGACTTTTGGGGCCTCTAAGCTGTGCTGTTCCCCAACATGACCTAGGTTATTGTCCTTCCCACTTTAACCTGACTTAGACTCTCTGGAAGCCATGTTTCCTCGGCCAATGGAAACTGATCACCTTAAGCAGCAAAGTTGACAAGAAAAGATCCTGCTTTCCTGTCTCTCAGGGTATTAGCTACTCCCAGGAGGTGACAGAGGTGATGTGGCTCTGTACCTGACCTCAGATATCTGTTCTCATGTCTCATTGAGAAACAATCAGATGCCACCAGATCTCATCATTGGTCCCGGGCGGGGCTGCTCTCTCCAGCCTTCAGCCTTCAGCATGGCTTACTCCTAAGTTTCAGTGGTACCCTTGGGTGACCACGCTGTAGGAGACCTCCCTGTGCTGTCCTTGGGGCTGTACACTGCCTGGCCCTCTAACTAGCACCGAGTTACCACTTTCCTTCCATGGTCAGGCTCACCACCCATTTCAGCATGAGACCCACCATACCTATGGACCAGGTAGCACACGGGAGGACCAGACCTGGAGCTGTCAAGTCACCATTGACTGCTGCCATGGCACCCCAGGAACTCTCCATCACTGCAAACCTCTACCATCACTTAGGACACTTCTCTGGATACCGGAAGGCAGAGAAAGGAAGAGGAATATTGTGACTTGGTCCCAAGATTGGCCCGGGATTCCTACATTTCAAGGGTGCTGTCTTGTAAGCTTTCTATTGAGGGGAGTGGGCAATGGCCTTTGTTCATACTCAAGTACTTTTGTGAAGCCCAGTCTGACCCAATTGCTCGGGGAGACCCCAAGCTGGCCCAGCACAGATTCCCAGTAATGTGACCAAGGAGCACTCAAGCCCTCGCCTCTCACCACGTGTCCACAAGGGACAGGCATATGCCTATGGGCCTCCATCCACAGATCAGCTCTTAGCCAGGCATCGGGATTGACCTCAGATTTCTGGATAGCTGGCGTTCATGGAGTGTATCACTCAAACGCCACCAGATCTCATCATCGGTCCTGGATGGGCCCCCCTCTCTCCCTAGCCTACTGCTCACCTATATTTATTAGTGGGGGGCTGAGGGCATAGCTCTGATCACAGGGTACCACAACATTCTGTGTAGCCGGCCGTGAAAATCAGCCATTGGTAGAAGAACTCAGAAATCAGGACCAACTGTTGCACTAAAGCCCTAAATCTCTCGTGTACTACAATCACATAGACACCCTCTTATCACCATTACACATACCTACAAACTGGCCAAGAGACATCACAAGACTGTTTCTCCATTTCAGCACATCAGGTTATCTGCAGGGTCCAGGGAACAAAAATGGGAGGGGGAGATACTGTTGAGATTCTGTGAGTCAGCCAGCCGTGCCTACCCCACTTACGGAGCCCATGGTCATCAGCTTGGCCTGCTATGCTCCTGAAACTTTTCTACCCAGGAGAGACTGAGTTCTTGGCATTGGCCGGAAAGGGACCACATTGACATAGGACCAAGTTCAGGCTAAGTTGTCCTCGATGAGGACAGCACCTCACCTCCCCCCCTCAATCATTCAACATGACTTTTGGGGCCTCTAAGCTGTGCTGTTCCCCAACATGACCTAGGTTATTGTCCTTCCCACTTTAACCTGACTTAGACTCTCTGGAAGCCATGTTTCCTCGGCCAATGGAAACTGATCACCTTAAGCAGCAAAGTTGACAAGAAAAGATCCTGCTTTCCTGTCTCTCAGGGTATTAGCTACTCCCAGGAGGTGACAGAGGTGATGTGGCTCTGTACCTGACCTCAGATATCTGTTCTCATGTCTCATTGAGAAACAATCAGATGCCACCAGATCTCATCATTGGTCCCGGGCGGGGCTGCTCTCTCCAGCCTTCAGCCTTCAGCATGGCTTACTCCTAAGTTTCAGTGGTACCCTTGGGTGACCACGCTGTAGGAGACCTCCCTGTGCTGTCCTTGGGGCTGTACACTGCCTGGCCCTCTAACTAGCACCGAGTTACCACTTTCCTTCCATGGTCAGGCTCACCACCCATTTCAGCATGAGACCCACCATACCTATGGATCAGGTAGCACACGGGAGGACCAGACCTGGAGCTGTCAAGTCACCATTGACTGCTGCCATGGCACCCCAGGAACTCTCCATCACTGCAAACCTCTACCATCACTTAGGACACTTCTCTGGATACCGGAAGGCAGAGAAAGGAAGAGGAATATTGTGACTTGGTCCCAAGATTGGCCCGGGATTCCTACATTTCAAGGGTGCTGTCTTGTAAGCTTTCTATTGAGGGGAGTGGGCAATGGCCTTTGTTCATACTCAAGTACTTTTGTGAAGCCCAGTCTGACCCAATTGCTCGGGGAGACCCCAAGCTGGCCCAGCACAGATTCCCAGTAATGTGACCAAGGAGCACTCAAGCCCTCGCCTCTCACCACGTGTCCACAAGGGACAGGCATATGCCTATGGGCCTCCATCCACAGATCAGCTCTTAGCCAGGCATCGGGATTGACCTCAGATTTCTGGATAGCTGGCGTTCATGGAGTGTATCACTCAAACGCCACCAGATCTCATCATCGGTCCTGGATGGGCCCCCCTCTCTCCCTAGCCTACTGCTCACCTATATTTATTAGTGGGGGGCTGAGGGCATAGCTCTGATCACAGGGTACCACAACATTCTGTGTAGCCGGCCGTGAAAATCAGCCATTGGTAGAAGAACTCAGAAATCAGGACCAACTGTTGCACTAAAGCCCTAAATCTCTCGTGTACTACAATCACATAGACACCCTCTTATCACCATTACACATACCTACAAACTGGCCAAGAGACATCACAAGACTGTTTCTCCATTTCAGCACATCAGGTTATCTGCAGGGTCCAGGGAACAAAAATGGGAGGGGGAGATACTGTTGAGATTCTGTGAGTCAGCCAGCCGTGCCTACCCCACTTACGGAGCCCATGGTCATCAGCTTGGCCTGCTATGCTCCTGAAACTTTTCTACCCAGGAGAGACTGAGTTCTTGGCATTGGCCGGAAATGGACCACATTGACATAGGACCAAGTTCAGGCTAAGTTGTCCTCGATGAGGACAGCACCTCACCTCCCCCCCTCAATCATTCAACATGACTTTTGGGGCCTCTAAGCTGTGCTGTTCCCCAACATGACCTAGGTTATTGTCCTTCCCACTTTAACCTGACTTAGACTCTCTGGAAGCCATGTTTCCTCGGCCAATGGAAACTGATCACCTTAAGCAGCAAAGTTGACAAGAAAAGATCCTGCTTTCCTGTCTCTCAGGGTATTAGCTACTCCCAGGAGGTGACAGAGGTGATGTGGCTCTGTACCTGACCTCAGATATCTGTTCTCATGTCTCATTGAGAAACAATCAGATGCCACCAGATCTCATCATTGGTCCCGGGCGGGGCTGCTCTCTCCAGCCTTCAGCCTTCAGCAGGGCTTACTCCTAATTTTCAGTGGTACCCTTGGGTGACCACGCTGAAGGAGACCTCCCTGTGCTGTCCTTGGGGCTGTAACACTGCCTGGCCCTCTAACTAGCACCGAGTTACCACTTTCCTTCCATGGTCAGGCTCACCACCCATTTCAGCATGAGACCCACCATACCTATGGACCAGGTAGCACACGGGAGGACCAGACCTGGAGCTGTCAAGTCACCATTGACTGCTGCCATGGCACCCCAGGAACTCTCCATCACTGCAAACCTCTACCATCACTTAGGACACTTCTCTGGATACCGGAAGGCAGAGAAAGGAAGAGGAATATTGTGACTTGGTCCCAAGATTGTCCCGGGATTCCTACATTTCAAGGGTGCTGTCTTGTAAGCTCTCTATTGAGGGGAGTGGGCCATGGCCTTTGTTCATACTCAAGTACTTTTGTGAAGCCCAGTCTGACCCAATTGCTCGGGGAGACCCCAAGCTGGCCCAGCACAGATTCCCAGTAATGTGACCAAGGAGCACTCAAGCCCTCGCCTCTCACCACGTGTCCACAAGGGACAGGCATATGCCTATGGGCCTCCATCCACAGATCAGCTCTTAGCCAGGCATCGGGATTGACCTCAGATTTCTGGATAGCTGGCGTTCATGGAGTGTATCACTCAAACGCCACCAGATCTCATCATCGGTCCTGGATGGGCCCCCCTCTCTCCCTAGCCTACTGCTCACCTATATTTATTAGTGGGGGGCTGAGGGCATAGCTCTGATCACAGGGTACCACAACATTCTGTGTAGCCGGCCGTGAAAATCAGCCATTGGTAGAAGAACTCAGAAATCAGGACCAACTGTTGCACTAAAGCCCTAAATCTCTCGTGTACTACAATCACATAGACACCCTCTTATCACCATTACACATACCTACAAACTGGCCAAGAGACATCACAAGACTGTTTCTCCATTTCAGCACATCAGGTTATCTGCAGGGTCCAGGGAACAAAAATGGGAGGGGGAGATACTGTTGAGATTCTGTGAGTCAGCCAGCCGTGCCTACCCCACTTACGGAGCCCATGGTCATCAGCTTGGCCTGCTATGCTCCTGAAACTTTTCTACCCAGGAGAGACTGAGTTCTTGGCATTGGCCGGAAAGGGACCACATTGACATAGGACCAAGTTCAGGCTAAGTTGTCCTCGATGAGGACAGCACCTCACCTCCCCCCCTCAATCATTCAACATGACTTTTGGGGCCTCTAAGCTGTGCTGTTCCCCAACATGACCTAGGTTATTGTCCTTCCCACTTTAACCTGACTTAGACTCTCTGGAAGCCATGTTTCCTCGGCCAATGGAAACTGATCACCTTAAGCAGCAAAGTTGACAAGAAAAGATCCTGCTTTCCTGTCTCTCAGGGTATTAGCTACTCCCAGGAGGTGACAGAGGTGATGTGGCTCTGTACCTGACCTCAGATATCTGTTCTCATGTCTCATTGAGAAACAATCAGATGCCACCAGATCTCATCATTGGTCCCGGGCGGGGCTGCTCTCTCCAGCCTTCAGCCTTCAGCATGGCTTACTCCTAAGTTTCAGTGGTACCCTTGGGTGACCACGCTGTAGGAGACCTCCCTGTGCTGTCCTTGGGGCTGTACACTGCCTGGCCCTCTAACTAGCACCGAGTTACCACTTTCCTTCCATGGTCAGGCTCACCACCCATTTCAGCATGAGACCCACCATACCTATGGACCAGGTAGCACACGGGAGGACCAGACCTGGAGCTGTCAAGTCACCATTGACTGCTGCCATGGCACCCCAGGAACTCTCCATCACTGCAAACCTCTACCATCACTTAGGACACTTCTCTGGATACCGGAAGGCAGAGAAAGGAAGAGGAATATTGTGACTTGGTCCCAAGATTGGCCCGGGATTCCTACATTTCAAGGGTGCTGTCTTGTAAGCTTTCTATTGAGGGGAGTGGGCAATGGCCTTTGTTCATACTCAAGTACTTTTGTGAAGCCCAGTCTGACCCAATTGCTCGGGGAGACCCCAAGCTGGCCCAGCACAGATTCCCAGTAATGTGACCAAGGAGCACTCAAGCCCTCGCCTCTCACCACGTGTCCACAAGGGACAGGCATATGCCTATGGGCCTCCATCCACAGATCAGCTCTTAGCCAGGCATCGGGATTGACCTCAGATTTCTGGATAGCTGGCGTTCATGGAGTGTATCACTCAAACGCCACCAGATCTCATCATCGGTCCTGGATGGGCCCCCCTCTCTCCCTAGCCTACTGCTCACCTATATTTATTAGTGGGGGGCTGAGGGCATAGCTCTGATCACAGGGTACCACAACATTCTGTGTAGCCGGCCGTGAAAATCAGCCATTGGTAGAAGAACTCAGAAATCAGGACCAACTGTTGCACTAAAGCCCTAAATCTCTCGTGTACTACAATCACATAGACACCCTCTTATCACCATTACACATACCTACAAACTGGCCAAGAGACATCACAAGACTGTTTCTCCATTTCAGCACATCAGGTTATCTGCAGGGTCCAGGGAACAAAAATGGGAGGGGGAGATACTGTTGAGATTCTGTGAGTCAGCCAGCCGTGCCTACCCCACTTACGGAGCCCATGGTCATCAGCTTGGCCTGCTATGCTCCTGAAACTTTTCTACCCAGGAGAGACTGAGTTCTTGGCATTGGCCGGAAATGGACCACATTGACATAGGACCAAGTTCAGGCTAAGTTGTCCTCGATGAGGACAGCACCTCACCTCCCCCCCTCAATCATTCAACATGACTTTTGGGGCCTCTAAGCTGTGCTGTTCCCCAACATGACCTAGGTTATTGTCCTTCCCACTTTAACCTGACTTAGACTCTCTGGAAGCCATGTTTCCTCGGCCAATGGAAACTGATCACCTTAAGCAGCAAAGTTGACAAGAAAAGATCCTGCTTTCCTGTCTCTCAGGGTATTAGCTACTCCCAGGAGGTGACAGAGGTGATGTGGCTCTGTACCTGACCTCAGATATCTGTTCTCATGTCTCATTGAGAAACAATCAGATGCCACCAGATCTCATCATTGGTCCCGGGCGGGGCTGCTCTCTCCAGCCTTCAGCCTTCAGCATGGCTTACTCCTAAGTTTCAGTGGTACCCTTGGGTGACCACGCTGTAGGAGACCTCCCTGTGCTGTCCTTGGGGCTGTAACACTGCCTGGCCCTCTAACTAGCACCGAGTTACCACTTTCCTTCCATGGTCAGGCTCACCACCCATTTCAGCATGAGACCCACCATACCTATGGACCAGGTAGCACACGGGAGGACCAGACCTGGAGCTGTCAAGTCACCATTGACTGCTGCCATGGCACCCCAGGAACTCTCCATCACTGCAAACCTCTACCATCACTTAGGACACTTCAGTGGATACCGGAAGGCAGAGAAAGGAAGAGGAATATTGTGACTTGCTCCCAAGATTGGCCCGGGATTCCTACATTTCAAGGGTGCTGTCTTGTAAGCTTTCTATTGAGGGGAGTGGGCAATGGCCTTTGTTCATACTCAAGTACTTTTGTGAAGCCCAGTCTGACCCAATTGCTCGGGGAGACCCCAAGCTGGCCCAGCACAGATTCCCAGTAATGTGACCAAGGAGCACTCAAGCCCTCGCCTCTCACCACGTGTCCACAAGGGACAGGCATATGCCTATGGGCCTCCATCCACAGATCAGCTCTTAGCCAGGCATCGGGATTGACCTCAGATTTCTGGATAGCTGGCGTTCATGGAGTGTATCACTCAAACGCCACCAGATCTCATCATCGGTCCTGGATGGGCCCCCCTCTCTCCCTAGCCTACTGCTCACCTATATTTATTAGTGGGGGGCTGAGGGCATAGCTCTGATCACAGGGTACCACAACATTCTGTGTAGCCGGCCGTGAAAATCAGCCATTGGTAGAAGAACTCAGAAATCAGGACCAACTGTTGCACTAAAGCCCTAAATCTCTCGTGTACTACAATCACATAGACACCCTCTTATCACCATTACACATACCTACAAACTGGCCAAGAGACATCACAAGACTGTTTCTCCATTTCAGCACATCAGGTTATCTGCAGGGTCCAGGGAACAAAAATGGGAGGGGGAGATACTGTTGAGATTCTGTGAGTCAGCCAGCCGTGCCTACCCCACTTACGGAGCCCATGGTCATCAGCTTGGCCTGCTATGCTCCTGAAACTTTTCTACCCAGGAGAGACTGAGTTCTTGGCATTGGCCGGAAAGGGACCACATTGACATAGGACCAAGTTCAGGCTAAGTTGTCCTCGATGAGGACAGCACCTCACCTCCCCCCCTCAATCATTCAACATGACTTTTGGGGCCTCTAAGCTGTGCTGTTCCCCAACATGACCTAGGTTATTGTCCTTCCCACTTTAACCTGACTTAGACTCTCTGGAAGCCATGTTTCCTCGGCCAATGGAAACTGATCACCTTAAGCAGCAAAGTTGACAAGAAAAGATCCTGCTTTCCTGTCTCTCAGGGTATTAGCTACTCCCAGGAGGTGACAGAGGTGATGTGGCTCTGTACCTGACCTCAGATATCTGTTCTCATGTCTCATTGAGAAACAATCAGATGCCACCAGATCTCATCATTGGTCCCGGGCGGGGCTGCTCTCTCCAGCCTTCAGCCTTCAGCATGGCTTACTCCTAAGTTTCAGTGGTACCCTTGGGTGACCACGCTGTAGGAGACCTCCCTGTGCTGTCCTTGGGGCTGTACACTGCCTGGCCCTCTAACTAGCACCGAGTTACCACTTTCCTTCCATGGTCAGGCTCACCACCCATTTCAGCATGAGACCCACCATACCTATGGACCAGGTAGCACACGGGAGGACCAGACCTGGAGCTGTCAAGTCACCATTGACTGCTGCCATGGCACCCCAGGAACTCTCCATCACTGCAAACCTCTACCATCACTTAGGACACTTCTCTGGATACCGGAAGGCAGAGAAAGGAAGAGGAATATTGTGACTTGCTCCCAAGATTGGCCCGGGATTCCTACATTTCAAGGGTGCTGTCTTGTAAGCTTTCTATTGAGGGGAGTGGGCAATGGCCTTTGTTCATACTCAAGTACTTTTGTGAAGCCCAGTCTGACCCAATTGCTCGGGGAGACCCCAAGCTGGCCCAGCACAGATTCCCAGTAATGTGACCAAGGAGCACTCAAGCCCTCGCCTCTCACCACGTGTCCACAAGGGACAGGCATATGCCTATGGGCCTCCATCCACAGATCAGCTCTTAGCCAGGCATCGGGATTGACCTCAGATTTCTGGATAGCTGGCGTTCATGGAGTGTATCACTCAAACGCCACCAGATCTCATCATCGGTCCTGGATGGGCCCCCCTCTCTCCCTAGCCTACTGCTCACCTATATTTATTAGTGGGGGGCTGAGGGCATAGCTCTGATCACAGGGTACCACAACATTCTGTGTAGCCGGCCGTGAAAATCAGCCATTGGTAGAAGAACTCAGAAATCAGGACCAACTGTTGCACTAAAGCCCTAAATCTCTCGTGTACTACAATCACATAGACACCCTCTTATCACCATTACACATACCTACAAACTGGCCAAGAGACATCACAAGACTGTTTCTCCATTTCAGCACATCAGGTTATCTGCAGGGTCCAGGGAACAAAAATGGGAGGGGGAGATACTGTTGAGATTCTGTGAGTCAGCCAGCCGTGCCTACCCCACTTACGGAGCCCATGGTCATCAGCTTGGCCTGCTATGCTCCTGAAACTTTTCTACCCAGGAGAGACTGAGTTCTTGGCATTGGCCGGAAAGGGACCACATTGACATAGGACCAAGTTCAGGCTAAGTTGTCCTCGATGAGGACAGCACCTCACCTCCCCCCCTCAATCATTCAACATGACTTTTGGGGCCTCTAAGCTGTGCTGTTCCCCAACATGACCTAGGTTATTGTCCTTCCCACTTTAACCTGACTTAGACTCTCTGGAAGCCATGTTTCCTCGGCCAATGGAAACTGATCACCTTAAGCAGCAAAGTTGACAAGAAAAGATCCTGCTTTCCTGTCTCTCAGGGTATTAGCTACTCCCAGGAGGTGACAGAGGTGATGTGGCTCTGTACCTGACCTCAGATATCTGTTCTCATGTCTCATTGAGAAACAATCAGATGCCACCAGATCTCATCATTGGTCCCGGGCGGGGCTGCTCTCTCCAGCCTTCAGCCTTCAGCATGGCTTACTCCTAAGTTTCAGTGGTACCCTTGGGTGACCACGCTGTAGGAGACCTCCCTGTGCTGTCCTTGGGGCTGTACACTGCCTGGCCCTCTAACTAGCACCGAGTTACCACTTTCCTTCCATGGTCAGGCTCACCACCCATTTCAGCATGAGACCCACCATACCTATGGACCAGGTAGCACACGGGAGGACCAGACCTGGAGCTGTCAAGTCACCATTGACTGCTGCCATGGCACCCCAGGAATCTCCATCACTGCAAACCTCTACCATCACTTAGGACACTTCTCTGGATACCGGAAGGCAGAGAAAGGAAGAGGAATATTGTGACTTGCTCCCAAGATTGGCCCGGGATTCCTACATTTCAAGGGTGCTGTCTTGTAAGCTTTCTATTGAGGGGAGTGGGCAATGGCCTTTGTTCATACTCAAGTACTTTTGTGAAGCCCAGTCTGACCCAATTGCTCGGGGAGACCCCAAGCTGGCCCAGCACAGATTCCCAGTAATGTGACCAAGGAGCACTCAAGCCCTCGCCTCTCACCACGTGTCCACAAGGGACAGGCATATGCCTATGGGCCTCCATCCACAGATCAGCTCTTAGCCAGGCATCGGGATTGACCTCAGATTTCTGGATAGCTGGCGTTCATGGAGTGTATCACTCAAACGCCACCAGATCTCATCATCGGTCCTGGATGGGCCCCCCTCTCTCCCTAGCCTACTGCTCACCTATATTTATTAGTGGGGGGCTGAGGGCATAGCTCTGATCACAGGGTACCACAACATTCTGTGTAGCCGGCCGTGAAAATCAGCCATTGGTAGAAGAACTCAGAAATCAGGACCAACTGTTGCACTAAAGCCCTAAATCTCTCGTGTACTACAATCACATAGACACCCTCTTATCACCATTACACATACCTACAAACTGGCCAAGAGACATCACAAGACTGTTTCTCCATTTCAGCACATCAGGTTATCTGCAGGGTCCAGGGAACAAAAATGGGAGGGGGAGATACTGTTGAGATTCTGTGAGTCAGCCAGCCGTGCCTACCCCACTTACGGAGCCCATGGTCATCAGCTTGGCCTGCTATGCTCCTGAAACTTTTCTACCCAGGAGAGACTGAGTTCTTGGCATTGGCCGGAAAGGGACCACATTGACATAGGACCAAGTTCAGGCTAAGTTGTCCTCGATGAGGACAGCACCTCACCTCCCCCCCTCAATCATTCAACATGACTTTTGGGGCCTCTAAGCTGTGCTGTTCCCCAACATGACCTAGGTTATTGTCCTTCCCACTTTAACCTGACTTAGACTCTCTGGAAGCCATGTTTCCTCGGCCAATGGAAACTGATCACCTTAAGCAGCAAAGTTGACAAGAAAAGATCCTGCTTTCCTGTCTCTCAGGGTATTAGCTACTCCCAGGAGGTGACAGAGGTGATGTGGCTCTGTACCTGACCTCAGATATCTGTTCTCATGTCTCATTGAGAAACAATCAGATGCCACCAGATCTCATCATTGGTCCCGGGCGGGGCTGCTCTCTCCAGCCTTCAGCCTTCAGCATGGCTTACTCCTAAGTTTCAGTGGTACCCTTGGGTGACCACGCTGTAGGAGACCTCCCTGTGCTGTCCTTGGGGCTGTACACTGCCTGGCCCTCTAACTAGCACCGAGTTACCACTTTCCTTCCATGGTCAGGCTCACCACCCATTTCAGCATGAGACCCACCATACCTATGGACCAGGTAGCACACGGGAGGACCAGACCTGGAGCTGTCAAGTCACCATTGACTGCTGCCATGGCACCCCAGGAACTCTCCATCACTGCAAACCTCTACCATCACTTAGGACACTTCAGTGGATACCGGAAGGCAGAGAAAGGAAGAGGAATATTGTGACTTGCTCCCAAGATTGGCCCGGGATTCCTACATTTCAAGGGTGCTGTCTTGTAAGCTTTCTATTGAGGGGAGTGGGCAATGGCCTTTGTTCATACTCAAGTACTTTTGTGAAGCCCAGTCTGACCCAATTGCTCGGGGAGACCCCAAGCTGGCCCAGCACAGATTCCCAGTAATGTGACCAAGGAGCACTCAAGCCCTCGCCTCTCACCACGTGTCCACAAGGGACAGGCATATGCCTATGGGCCTCCATCCACAGATCA
This sequence comes from Apodemus agrarius, assembly GCA_964023405.1. Classification (NCBI taxonomy): domain Eukaryota; kingdom Metazoa; phylum Chordata; class Mammalia; order Rodentia; family Muridae; genus Apodemus; species Apodemus agrarius. Next base: position 13,798,217 of record OZ030011.1, read on the forward strand.
GCTCTTAGCCAGGCATCGGGATTGACCTCAGATTTCTGGATAGCTGGCGTTCATGGAGTGTATCACTCAAACGCCACCAGATCTCATCATCGGTCCTGGATGGGCCCCCCTCTCTCCCTAGCCTACTGCTCACCTATATTTATTAGTGGGGGGCTGAGGGCATAGCTCTGATCACAGGGTACCACAACATTCTGTGTAGCCGGCCGTGAAAATCAGCCATTGGTAGAAGAACTCAGAAATCAGGACCAACTGTTGCACTAAAGCCCTAAATCTCTCGTGTACTACAATCACATAGACACCCTCTTATCACCATTACACATACCTACAAACTGGCCAAGAGACATCACAAGACTGTTTCTCCATTTCAGCACATCAGGTTATCTGCAGGGTCCAGGGAACAAAAATGGGAGGGGGAGATACTGTTGAGATTCTGTGAGTCAGCCAGCCGTGCCTACCCCACTTACGGAGCCCATGGTCATCAGCTTGGCCTGCTATGCTCCTGAAACTTTTCTACCCAGGAGAGACTGAGTTCTTGGCATTGGCCGGAAATGGACCACATTGACATAGGACCAAGTTCAGGCTAAGTTGTCCTCGATGAGGACAGCACCTCACCTCCCCCCCTCAATCATTCAACATGACTTTTGGGGCCTCTAAGCTGTGCTGTTCCCCAACATGACCTAGGTTATTGTCCTTCCCACTTTAACCTGACTTAGACTCTCTGGAAGCCATGTTTCCTCGGCCAATGGAAACTGATCACCTTAAGCAGCAAAGTTGACAAGAAAAGATCCTGCTTTCCTGTCTCTCAGGGTATTAGCTACTCCCAGGAGGTGACAGAGGTGATGTGGCTCTGTACCTGACCTCAGATATCTGTTCTCATGTCTCATTGAGAAACAATCAGATGCCACCAGATCTCATCATTGGTCCCGGGCGGGGCTGCTCTCTCCAGCCTTCAGCCTTCAGCATGGCTTACTCCTAAGTTTCAGTGGTACCCTTGGGTGACCACGCTGTAGGAGACCTCCCTGTGCTGTCCTTGGGGCTGTACACTGCCTGGCCCTCTAACTAGCACCGAGTTACCACTTTCCTTCCATGGTCAGGCTCACCACCCATTTCAGCATGAGACCCACCATACCTATGGACCAGGTAGCACACGGGAGGACCAGACCTGGAGCTGTCAAGTCACCATTGACTGCTGCCATGGCACCCCAGGAACTCTCCATCACTGCAAACCTCTACCATCACTTAGGACACTTCAGTGGATACCGGAAGGCAGAGAAAGGAAGAGGAATATTGTGACTTGCTCCCAAGATTGGCCCGGGATTCCTACATTTCAAGGGTGCTGTCTTGTAAGCTTTCTATTGAGGGGAGTGGGCAATGGCCTTTGTTCATACTCAAGTACTTTTGTGAAGCCCAGTCTGACCCAATTGCTCGGGGAGACCCCAAGCTGGCCCAGCACAGATTCCCAGTAATGTGACCAAGGAGCACTCAAGCCCTCGCCTCTCACCACGTGTCCACAAGGGACAGGCATATGCCTATGGGCCTCCATCCACAGATCAGCTCTTAGCCAGGCATCGGGATTGACCTCAGATTTCTGGATAGCTGGCGTTCATGGAGTGTATCACTCAAACGCCACCAGATCTCATCATCGGTCCTGGATGGGCCCCCCTCTCTCCCTAGCCTACTGCTCACCTATATTTATTAGTGGGGGGCTGAGGGCATAGCTCTGATCACAGGGTACCACAACATTCTGTGTAGCCGGCCGTGAAAATCAGCCATTGGTAGAAGAACTCAGAAATCAGGACCAACTGTTGCACTAAAGCCCTAAATCTCTCGTGTACTACAATCACATAGACACCCTCTTATCACCATTACACATACCTACAAACTGGCCAAGAGACATCACAAGACTGTTTCTCCATTTCAGCACATCAGGTTATCTGCAGGGTCCAGGGAACAAAAATGGGAGGGGGAGATACTGTTGAGATTCTGTGAGTCAGCCAGCCGTGCCTACCCCACTTACGGAGCCCATGGTCATCAGCTTGGCCTGCTATGCTCCTGAAACTTTTCTACCCAGGAGAGACTGAGTTCTTGGCATTGGCCGGAAATGGACCACATTGACATAGGACCAAGTTCAGGCTAAGTTGTCCTCGATGAGGACAGCACCTCACCTCCCCCCCTCAATCATTCAACATGACTTTTGGGGCCTCTAAGCTGTGCTGTTCCCCAACATGACCTAGGTTATTGTCCTTCCCACTTTAACCTGACTTAGACTCTCTGGAAGCCATGTTTCCTCGGCCAATGGAAACTGATCACCTTAAGCAGCAAAGTTGACAAGAAAAGATCCTGCTTTCCTGTCTCTCAGGGTATTAGCTACTCCCAGGAGGTGACAGAGGTGATGTGGCTCTGTACCTGACCTCAGATATCTGTTCTCATGTCTCATTGAGAAACAATCAGATGCCACCAGATCTCATCATTGGTCCCGGGCGGGGCTGCTCTCTCCAGCCTTCAGCCTTCAGCATGGCTTACTCCTAAGTTTCAGTGGTACCCTTGGGTGACCACGCTGTAGGAGACCTCCCTGTGCTGTCCTTGGGGCTGTACACTGCCTGGCCCTCTAACTAGCACCGAGTTACCACTTTCCTTCCATGGTCAGGCTCACCACCCATTTCAGCATGAGACCCACCATACCTATGGACCAGGTAGCACACGGGAGGACCAGACCTGGAGCTGTCAAGTCACCATTGACTGCTGCCATGGCACCCCAGGAACTCTCCATCACTGCAAACCTCTACCATCACTTAGGACACTTCAGTGGATACCGGAAGGCAGAGAAAGGAAGAGGAATATTGTGACTTGCTCCCAAGATTGGCCCGGGATTCCTACATTTCAAGGGTGCTGTCTTGTAAGCTTTCTATTGAGGGGAGTGGGCAATGGCCTTTGTTCATACTCAAGTACTTTTGTGAAGCCCAGTCTGACCCAATTGCTCGGGGAGACCCCAAGCTGGCCCAGCACAGATTCCCAGTAATGTGACCAAGGAGCACTCAAGCCCTCGCCTCTCACCACGTGTCCACAAGGGACAGGCATATGCCTATGGGCCTCCATCCACAGATCAGCTCTTAGCCAGGCATCGGGATTGACCTCAGATTTCTGGATAGCTGGCGTTCATGGAGTGTATCACTCAAACGCCACCAGATCTCATCATCGGTCCTGGATGGGCCCCCCTCTCTCCCTAGCCTACTGCTCACCTATATTTATTAGTGGGGGGCTGAGGGCATAGCTCTGATCACAGGGTACCACAACATTCTGTGTAGCCGGCCGTGAAAATCAGCCATTGGTAGAAGAACTCAGAAATCAGGACCAACTGTTGCACTAAAGCCCTAAATCTCTCGTGTACTACAATCACATAGACACCCTCTTATCACCATTACACATACCTACAAACTGGCCAAGAGACATCACAAGACTGTTTCTCCATTTCAGCACATCAGGTTATCTGCAGGGTCCAGGGAACAAAAATGGGAGGGGGAGATACTGTTGAGATTCTGTGAGTCAGCCAGCCGTGCCTACCCCACTTACGGAGCCCATGGTCATCAGCTTGGCCTGCTATGCTCCTGAAACTTTTCTACCCAGGAGAGACTGAGTTCTTGGCATTGGCCGGAAAGGGACCACATTGACATAGGACCAAGTTCAGGCTAAGTTGTCCTCGATGAGGACAGCACCTCACCTCCCCCCCTCAATCATTCAACATGACTTTTGGGGCCTCTAAGCTGTGCTGTTCCCCAACATGACCTAGGTTATTGTCCTTCCCACTTTAACCTGACTTAGACTCTCTGGAAGCCATGTTTCCTCGGCCAATGGAAACTGATCACCTTAAGCAGCAAAGTTGACAAGAAAAGATCCTGCTTTCCTGTCTCTCAGGGTATTAGCTACTCCCAGGAGGTGACAGAGGTGATGTGGCTCTGTACCTGACCTCAGATATCTGTTCTCATGTCTCATTGAGAAACAATCAGATGCCACCAGATCTCATCATTGGTCCCGGGCGGGGCTGCTCTCTCCAGCCTTCAGCCTTCAGCATGGCTTACTCCTAAGTTTCAGTGGTACCCTTGGGTGACCACGCTGTAGGAGACCTCCCTGTGCTGTCCTTGGGGCTGTACACTGCCTGGCCCTCTAACTAGCACCGAGTTACCACTTTCCTTCCATGGTCAGGCTCACCACCCATTTCAGCATGAGACCCACCATACCTATGGACCAGGTAGCACACGGGAGGACCAGACCTGGAGCTGTCAAGTCACCATTGACTGCTGCCATGGCACCCCAGGAACTCTCCATCACTGCAAACCTCTACCATCACTTAGGACACTTCAGTGGATACCGGAAGGCAGAGAAAGGAAGAGGAATATTGTGACTTGCTCCCAAGATTGGCCCGGGATTCCTACATTTCAAGGGTGCTGTCTTGTAAGCTTTCTATTGAGGGGAGTGGGCAATGGCCTTTGTTCATACTCAAGTACTTTTGTGAAGCCCAGTCTGACCCAATTGCTCGGGGAGACCCCAAGCTGGCCCAGCACAGATTCCCAGTAATGTGACCAAGGAGCACTCAAGCCCTCGCCTCTCACCACGTGTCCACAAGGGACAGGCATATGCCTATGGGCCTCCATCCACAGATCAGCTCTTAGCCAGGCATCGGGATTGACCTCAGATTTCTGGATAGCTGGCGTTCATGGAGTGTATCACTCAAACGCCACCAGATCTCATCATCGGTCCTGGATGGGCCCCCCTCTCTCCCTAGCCTACTGCTCACCTATATTTATTAGTGGGGGGCTGAGGGCATAGCTCTGATCACAGGGTACCACAACATTCTGTGTAGCCGGCCGTGAAAATCAGCCATTGGTAGAAGAACTCAGAAATCAGGACCAACTGTTGCACTAAAGCCCTAAATCTCTCGTGTACTACAATCACATAGACACCCTCTTATCACCATTACACATACCTACAAACTGGCCAAGAGACATCACAAGACTGTTTCTCCATTTCAGCACATCAGGTTATCTGCAGGGTCCAGGGAACAAAAATGGGAGGGGGAGATACTGTTGAGATTCTGTGAGTCAGCCAGCCGTGCCTACCCCACTTACGGAGCCCATGGTCATCAGCTTGGCCTGCTATGCTCCTGAAACTTTTCTACCCAGGAGAGACTGAGTTCTTGGCATTGGCCGGAAATGGACCACATTGACATAGGACCAAGTTCAGGCTAAGTTGTCCTCGATGAGGACAGCACCTCACCTCCCCCCCTCAATCATTCAACATGACTTTTGGGGCCTCTAAGCTGTGCTGTTCCCCAACATGACCTAGGTTATTGTCCTTCCCACTTTAACCTGACTTAGACTCTCTGGAAGCCATGTTTCCTCGGCCAATGGAAACTGATCACCTTAAGCAGCAAAGTTGACAAGAAAAGATCCTGCTTTCCTGTCTCTCAGGGTATTAGCTACTCCCAGGAGGTGACAGAGGTGATGTGGCTCTGTACCTGACCTCAGATATCTGTTCTCATGTCTCATTGAGAAACAATCAGATGCCACCAGATCTCATCATTGGTCCCGGGCGGGGCTGCTCTCTCCAGCCTTCAGCCTTCAGCATGGCTTACTCCTAAGTTTCAGTGGTACCCTTGGGTGACCACGCTGTAGGAGACCTCCCTGTGCTGTCCTTGGGGCTGTACACTGCCTGGCCCTCTAACTAGCACCGAGTTACCACTTTCCTTCCATGGTCAGGCTCACCACCCATTTCAGCATGAGACCCACCATACCTATGGACCAGGTAGCACACGGGAGGACCAGACCTGGAGCTGTCAAGTCACCATTGACTGCTGCCATGGCACCCCAGGAACTCTCCATCACTGCAAACCTCTACCATCACTTAGGACACTTCTCTGGATACCGGAAGGCAGAGAAAGGAAGAGGAATATTGTGACTTGCTCCCAAGATTGGCCCGGGATTCCTACATTTCAAGGGTGCTGTCTTGTAAGCTTTCTATTGAGGGGAGTGGGCAATGGCCTTTGTTCATACTCAAGTACTTTTGTGAAGCCCAGTCTGACCCAATTGCTCGGGGAGACCCCAAGCTGGCCCAGCACAGATTCCCAGTAATGTGACCAAGGAGCACTCAAGCCCTCGCCTCTCACCACGTGTCCACAAGGGACAGGCATATGCCTATGGGCCTCCATCCACAGATCAGCTCTTAGCCAGGCATCGGGATTGACCTCAGATTTCTGGATAGCTGGCGTTCATGGAGTGTATCACTCAAACGCCACCAGATCTCATCATCGGTCCTGGATGGGCCCCCCTCTCTCCCTAGCCTACTGCTCACCTATATTTATTAGTGGGGGGCTGAGGGCATAGCTCTGATCACAGGGTACCACAACATTCTGTGTAGCCGGCCGTGAAAATCAGCCATTGGTAGAAGAACTCAGAAATCAGGACCAACTGTTGCACTAAAGCCCTAAATCTCTCGTGTACTACAATCACATAGACACCCTCTTATCACCATTACACATACCTACAAACTGGCCAAGAGACATCACAAGACTGTTTCTCCATTTCAGCACATCAGGTTATCTGCAGGGTCCAGGGAACAAAAATGGGAGGGGGAGATACTGTTGAGATTCTGTGAGTCAGCCAGCCGTGCCTACCCCACTTACGGAGCCCATGGTCATCAGCTTGGCCTGCTATGCTCCTGAAACTTTTCTACCCAGGAGAGACTGAGTTCTTGGCATTGGCCGGAAATGGACCACATTGACATAGGACCAAGTTCAGGCTAAGTTGTCCTCGATGAGGACAGCACCTCACCTCCCCCCCTCAATCATTCAACATGACTTTTGGGGCCTCTAAGCTGTGCTGTTCCCCAACATGACCTAGGTTATTGTCCTTCCCACTTTAACCTGACTTAGACTCTCTGGAAGCCATGTTTCCTCGGCCAATGGAAACTGATCACCTTAAGCAGCAAAGTTGACAAGAAAAGATCCTGCTTTCCTGTCTCTCAGGGTATTAGCTACTCCCAGGAGGTGACAGAGGTGATGTGGCTCTGTACCTGACCTCAGATATCTGTTCTCATGTCTCATTGAGAAACAATCAGATGCCACCAGATCTCATCATTGGTCCCGGGCGGGGCTGCTCTCTCCAGCCTTCAGCCTTCAGCATGGCTTACTCCTAAGTTTCAGTGGTACCCTTGGGTGACCACGCTGTAGGAGACCTCCCTGTGCTGTCCTTGGGGCTGTACACTGCCTGGCCCTCTAACTAGCACCGAGTTACCACTTTCCTTCCATGGTCAGGCTCACCACCCATTTCAGCATGAGACCCACCATACCTATGGATCAGGTAGCACACGGGAGGACCAGACCTGGAGCTGTCAAGTCACCATTGACTGCTGCCATGGCACCCCAGGAACTCTCCATCACTGCAAACCTCTACCATCACTTAGGACACTTCTCTGGATACCGGAAGGCAGAGAAAGGAAGAGGAATATTGTGACTTGCTCCCAAGATTGGCCCGGGATTCCTACATTTCAAGGGTGCTGTCTTGTAAGCTTTCTATTGAGGGGAGTGGGCAATGGCCTTTGTTCATACTCAAGTACTTTTGTGAAGCCCAGTCTGACCCAATTGCTCGGGGAGACCCCAAGCTGGCCCAGCACAGATTCCCAGTAATGTGACCAAGGAGCACTCAAGCCCTCGCCTCTCACCACGTGTCCACAAGGGACAGGCATATGCCTATGGGCCTCCATCCACAGATCAGCTCTTAGCCAGGCATCGGGATTGACCTCAGATTTCTGGATAGCTGGCGTTCATGGAGTGTATCACTCAAACGCCACCAGATCTCATCATCGGTCCTGGATGGGCCCCCCTCTCTCCCTAGCCTACTGCTCACCTATATTTATTAGTGGGGGGCTGAGGGCATAGCTCTGATCACAGGGTACCACAACATTCTGTGTAGCCGGCCGTGAAAATCAGCCATTGGTAGAAGAACTCAGAAATCAGGACCAACTGTTGCACTAAAGCCCTAAATCTCTCGTGTACTACAATCACATAGACACCCTCTTATCACCATTACACATACCTACAAACTGGCCAAGAGACATCACAAGACTGTTTCTCCATTTCAGCACATCAGGTTATCTGCAGGGTCCAGGGAACAAAAATGGGAGGGGGAGATACTGTTGAGATTCTGTGAGTCAGCCAGCCGTGCCTACCCCACTTACGGAGCCCATGGTCATCAGCTTGGCCTGCTATGCTCCTGAAACTTTTCTACCCAGGAGAGACTGAGTTCTTGGCATTGGCCGGAAAGGGACCACATTGACATAGGACCAAGTTCAGGCTAAGTTGTCCTCGATGAGGACAGCACCTCACCTCCCCCCCTCAATCATTCAACATGACTTTTGGGGCCTCTAAGCTGTGCTGTTCCCCAACATGACCTAGGTTATTGTCCTTCCCACTTTAACCTGACTTAGACTCTCTGGAAGCCATGTTTCCTCGGCCAATGGAAACTGATCACCTTAAGCAGCAAAGTTGACAAGAAAAGATCCTGCTTTCCTGTCTCTCAGGGTATTAGCTACTCCCAGGAGGTGACAGAGGTGATGTGGCTCTGTACCTGACCTCAGATATCTGTTCTCATGTCTCATTGAGAAACAATCAGATGCCACCAGATCTCATCATTGGTCCCGGGCGGGGCTGCTCTCTCCAGCCTTCAGCCTTCAGCATGGCTTACTCCTAAGTTTCAGTGGTACCCTTGGGTGACCACGCTGTAGGAGACCTCCCTGTGCTGTCCTTGGGGCTGTACACTGCCTGGCCCTCTAACTAGCACCGAGTTACCACTTTCCTTCCATGGTCAGGCTCACCACACATTTCAGCATGAGACCCACCATACCTATGGACCAGGTAGCACACGGGAGGACCAGACCTGGAGCTGTCAAGTCACCATTGACTGCTGCCATGGCACCCCAGGAACTCTCCATCACTGCAAACCTCTACCATCACTTAGGACACTTCAGTGGATACCGGAAGGCAGAGAAAGGAAGAGGAATATTGTGACTTGGTCCCAAGATTGGCCCGGGATTCCTACATTTCAAGGGTGCTGTCTTGTAAGCTTTCTATTGAGGGGAGTGGGCAATGGCCTTTGTTCATACTCAAGTACTTTTGTGAAGCCCAGTCTGACCCAATTGCTCGGGGAGACCCCAAGCTGGCCCAGCACAGATTCCCAGTAATGTGACCAAGGAGCACTCAAGCCCTCGCCTCTCACCACGTGTCCACAAGGGACAGGCATATGCCTATGGGCCTCCATCCACAGATCAGCTCTTAGCCAGGCATCGGGATTGACCTCAGATTTCTGGATAGCTGGCGTTCATGGAGTGTATCACTCAAACGCCACCAGATCTCATCATCGGTCCTGGATGGGCCCCCCTCTCTCCCTAGCCTACTGCTCACCTATATTTATTAGTGGGGGGCTGAGGGCATAGCTCTGATCACAGGGTACCACAACATTCTGTGTAGCCGGCCGTGAAAATCAGCCATTGGTAGAAGAACTCAGAAATCAGGACCAACTGTTGCACTAAAGCCCTAAATCTCTCGTGTACTACAATCACATAGACACCCTCTTATCACCATTACACATACCTACAAACTGGCCAAGAGACATCACAAGACTGTTTCTCCATTTCAGCACATCAGGTTATCTGCAGGGTCCAGGGAACAAAAATGGGAGGGGGAGATACTGTTGAGATTCTGTGAGTCAGCCAGCCGTGCCTACCCCACTTACGGAGCCCATGGTCATCAGCTTGGCCTGCTATGCTCCTGAAACTTTTCTACCCAGGAGAGACTGAGTTCTTGGCATTGGCCGGAAAGGGACCACATTGACATAGGACCAAGTTCAGGCTAAGTTGTCCTCGATGAGGACAGCACCTCACCTCCCCCCCTCAATCATTCAACATGACTTTTGGGGCCTCTAAGCTGTGCTGTTCCCCAACATGACCTAGGTTATTGTCCTTCCCACTTTAACCTGACTTAGACTCTCTGGAAGCCATGTTTCCTCGGCCAATGGAAACTGATCACCTTAAGCAGCAAAGTTGACAAGAAAAGATCCTGCTTTCCTGTCTCTCAGGGTATTAGCTACTCCCAGGAGGTGACAGAGGTGATGTGGCTCTGTACCTGACCTCAGATATCTGTTCTCATGTCTCATTGAGAAACAATCAGATGCCACCAGATCTCATCATTGGTCCCGGGCGGGGCTGCTCTCTCCAGCCTTCAGCCTTCAGCATGGCTTACTCCTAAGTTTCAGTGGTACCCTTGGGTGACCACGCTGTAGGAGACCTCCCTGTGCTGTCCTTGGGGCTGTACACTGCCTGGCCCTCTAACTAGCACCGAGTTACCACTTTCCTTCCATGGTCAGGCTCACCACCCATTTCAGCATGAGACCCACCATACCTATGGATCAGGTAGCACACGGGAGGACCAGACCTGGAGCTGTCAAGTCACCATTGACTGCTGCCATGGCACCCCAGGAACTCTCCATCACTGCAAACCTCTACCATCACTTAGGACACTTCTCTGGATACCGGAAGGCAGAGAAAGGAAGAGGAATATTGTGACTTGCTCCCAAGATTGGCCCGGGATTCCTACATTTCAAGGGTGCTGTCTTGTAAGCTTTCTATTGAGGGGAGTGGGCAATGGCCTTTGTTCATACTCAAGTACTTTTGTGAAGCCCAGTCTGACCCAATTGCTCGGGGAGACCCCAAGCTGGCCCAGCACAGATTCCCAGTAATGTGACCAAGGAGCACTCAAGCCCTCGCCTCTCACCACGTGTCCACAAGGGACAGGCATATGCCTATGGGCCTCCATCCACAGATCAGCTCTTAGCCAGGCATCGGGATTGACCTCAGATTTCTGGATAGCTGGCGTTCATGGAGTGTATCACTCAAACGCCACCAGATCTCATCATCGGTCCTGGATGGGCCCCCCTCTCTCCCTAGCCTACTGCTCACCTATATTTATTAGTGGGGGGCTGAGGGCATAGCTCTGATCACAGGGTACCACAACATTCTGTGTAGCCGGCCGTGAAAATCAGCCATTGGTAGAAGAACTCAGAAATCAGGACCAACTGTTGCACTAAAGCCCTAAATCTCTCGTGTACTACAATCACATAGACACCCTCTTATCACCATTACACATACCTACAAACTGGCCAAGAGACATCACAAGACTGTTTCTCCATTTCAGCACATCAGGTTATCTGCAGGGTCCAGGGAACAAAAATGGGAGGGGGAGATACTGTTGAGATTCTGTGAGTCAGCCAGCCGTGCCTACCCCACTTACGGAGCCCATGGTCATCAGCTTGGCCTGCTATGCTCCTGAAACTTTTCTACCCAGGAGAGACTGAGTTCTTGGCATTGGCCGGAAATGGACCACATTGACATAGGACCAAGTTCAGGCTAAGTTGTCCTCGATGAGGACAGCACCTCACCTCCCCCCCTCAATCATTCAACATGACTTTTGGGGCCTCTAAGCTGTGCTGTTCCCCAACATGACCTAGGTTATTGTCCTTCCCACTTTAACCTGACTTAGACTCTCTGGAAGCCATGTTTCCTCGGCCAATGGAAACTGATCACCTTAAGCAGCAAAGTTGACAAGAAAAGATCCTGCTTTCCTGTCTCTCAGGGTATTAGCTACTCCCAGGAGGTGACAGAGGTGATGTGGCTCTGTACCTGACCTCAGATATCTGTTCTCATGTCTCATTGAGAAACAATCAGATGCCACCAGATCTCATCATTGGTCCCGGGCGGGGCTGCTCTCTCCAGCCTTCAGCCTTCAGCATGGCTTACTCCTAAGTTTCAGTGGTACCCTTGGGTGACCACGCTGTAGGAGACCTCCCTGTGCTGTCCTTGGGGCTGTACACTGCCTGGCCCTCTAACTAGCACCGAGTTACCACTTTCCTTCCATGGTCAGGCTCACCACCCATTTCAGCATGAGACCCACCATACCTATGGACCAGGTAGCACACGGGAGGACCAGACCTGGAGCTGTCAAGTCACCATTGACTGCTGCCATGGCACCCCAGGAACTCTCCATCACTGCAAACCTCTACCATCACTTAGGACACTTCTCTGGATACCGGAAGGCAGAGAAAGGAAGAGGAATATTGTGACTTGCTCCCAAGATTGGCCCGGGATTCCTACATTTCAAGGGTGCTGTCTTGTAAGCTTTCTATTGAGGGGAGTGGGCAATGGCCTTTGTTCATACTCAAGTACTTTTGTGAAGCCCAGTCTGACCCAATTGCTCGGGGAGACCCCAAGCTGGCCCAGCACAGATTCCCAGTAATGTGACCAAGGAGCACTCAAGCCCTCGCCTCTCACCACGTGTCCACAAGGGACAGGCATATGCCTATGGGCCTCCATCCACAGATCAGCTCTTAGCCAGGCATCGGGATTGACCTCAGATTTCTGGATAGCTGGCGTTCATGGAGTGTATCACTCAAACGCCACCAGATCTCATCATCGGTCCTGGATGGGCCCCCCTCTCTCCCTAGCCTACTGCTCACCTATATTTATTAGTGGGGGGCTGAGGGCATAGCTCTGATCACAGGGTACCACAACATTCTGTGTAGCCGGCCGTGAAAATCAGCCATTGGTAGAAGAACTCAGAAATCAGGACCAACTGTTGCACTAAAGCCCTAAATCTCTCGTGTACTACAATCACATAGACACCCTCTTATCACCATTACACATACCTACAAACTGGCCAAGAGACATCACAAGACTGTTTCTCCATTTCAGCACATCAGGTTATCTGCAGGGTCCAGGGAACAAAAATGGGAGGGGGAGATACTGTTGAGATTCTGTGAGTCAGCCAGCCGTGCCTACCCCACTTACGGAGCCCATGGTCATCAGCTTGGCCTGCTATGCTCCTGAAACTTTTCTACCCAGGAGAGACTGAGTTCTTGGCATTGGCCGGAAAGGGACCACATTGACATAGGACCAAGTTCAGGCTAAGTTGTCCTCGATGAGGACAGCACCTCACCTCCCCCCCTCAATCATTCAACATGACTTTTGGGGCCTCTAAGCTGTGCTGTTCCCCAACATGACCTAGGTTATTGTCCTTCCCACTTTAACCTGACTTAGACTCTCTGGAAGCCATGTTTCCTCGGCCAATGGAAACTGATCACCTTAAGCAGCAAAGTTGACAAGAAAAGATCCTGCTTTCCTGTCTCTCAGGGTATTAGCTACTCCCAGGAGGTGACAGAGGTGATGTGGCTCTGTACCTGACCTCAGATATCTGTTCTCATGTCTCATTGAGAAACAATCAGATGCCACCAGATCTCATCATTGGTCCCGGGCGGGGCTGCTCTCTCCAGCCTTCAGCCTTCAGCATGGCTTACTCCTAAGTTTCAGTGGTACCCTTGGGTGACCACGCTGTAGGAGACCTCCCTGTGCTGTCCTTGGGGCTGTACACTGCCTGGCCCTCTAACTAGCACCGAGTTACCACTTTCCTTCCATGGTCAGGCTCACCACCCATTTCAGCATGAGACCCACCATACCTATGGACCAGGTAGCACACGGGAGGACCAGACCTGGAGCTGTCAAGTCACCATTGACTGCTGCCATGGCACCCCAGGAACTCTCCATCACTGCAAACCTCTACCATCACTTAGGACACTTCAGTGGATACCGGAAGGCAGAGAAAGGAAGAGGAATATTGTGACTTGGTCCCAAGATTGGCCCGGGATTCCTACATTTCAAGGGTGCTGTCTTGTAAGCTTTCTATTGAGGGGAGTGGGCAATGGCCTTTGTTCATACTCAAGTACTTTTGTGAAGCCCAGTCTGACCCAATTGCTCGGGGAGACCCCAAGCTGGCCCAGCACAGATTCCCAGTAATGTGACCAAGGAGCACTCAAGCCCTCGCCTCTCACCACGTGTCCACAAGGGACAGGCATATGCCTATGGGCCTCCATCCACAGATCAGCTCTTAGCCAGGCATCGGGATTGACCTCAGATTTCTGGATAGCTGGCGTTCATGGAGTGTATCACTCAAACGCCACCAGATCTCATCATCGGTCCTGGATGGGCCCCCCTCTCTCCCTAGCCTACTGCTCACCTATATTTATTAGTGGGGGGCTGAGGGCATAGCTCTGATCACAGGGTACCACAACATTCTGTGTAGCCGGCCGTGAAAATCAGCCATTGGTAGAAGAACTCAGAAATCAGGACCAACTGTTGCACTAAAGCCCTAAATCTCTCGTGTACTACAATCACATAGACACCCTCTTATCACCATTACACATACCTACAAACTGGCCAAGAGACATCACAAGACTGTTTCTCCATTTCAGCACATCAGGTTATCTGCAGGGTCCAGGGAACAAAAATGGGAGGGGGAGATACTGTTGAGATTCTGTGAGTCAGCCAGCCGTGCCTACCCCACTTACGGAGCCCATGGTCATCAGCTTGGCCTGCTATGCTCCTGAAACTTTTCTACCCAGGAGAGACTGAGTTCTTGGCATTGGCCGGAAATGGACCACATTGACATAGGACCAAGTTCAGGCTAAGTTGTCCTCGATGAGGACAGCACCTCACCTCCCCCCCTCAATCATTCAACATGACTTTTGGGGCCTCTAAGCTGTGCTGTTCCCCAACATGACCTAGGTTATTGTCCTTCCCACTTTAACCTGACTTAGACTCTCTGGAAGCCATGTTTCCTCGGCCAATGGAAACTGATCACCTTAAGCAGCAAAGTTGACAAGAAAAGATCCTGCTTTCCTGTCTCTCAGGGTATTAGCTACTCCCAGGAGGTGACAGAGGTGATGTGGCTCTGTACCTGACCTCAGATATCTGTTCTCATGTCTCATTGAGAAACAATCAGATGCCACCAGATCTCATCATTGGTCCCGGGCGGGGCTGCTCTCTCCAGCCTTCAGCCTTCAGCATGGCTTACTCCTAAGTTTCAGTGGTACCCTTGGGTGACCACGCTGTAGGAGACCTCCCTGTGCTGTCCTTGGGGCTGTACACTGCCTGGCCCTCTAACTAGCACCGAGTTACCACTTTCCTTCCATGGTCAGGCTCACCACCCATTTCAGCATGAGACCCACCATACCTATGGATCAGGTAGCACACGGGAGGACCAGACCTGGAGCTGTCAAGTCACCATTGACTGCTGCCATGGCACCCCAGGAACTCTCCATCACTGCAAACCTCTACCATCACTTAGGACACTTCTCTGGATACCGGAAGGCAGAGAAAGGAAGAGGAATATTGTGACTTGCTCCCAAGATTGGCCCGGGATTCCTACATTTCAAGGGTGCTGTCTTGTAAGCTTTCTATTGAGGGGAGTGGGCAATGGCCTTTGTTCATACTCAAGTACTTTTGTGAAGCCCAGTCTGACCCAATTGCTCGGGGAGACCCCAAGCTGGCCCAGCACAGATTCCCAGTAATGTGACCAAGGAGCACTCAAGCCCTCGCCTCTCACCACGTGTCCACAAGGGACAGGCATATGCCTATGGGCCTCCATCCACAGATCAGCTCTTAGCCAGGCATCGGGATTGACCTCAGATTTCTGGATAGCTGGCGTTCATGGAGTGTATCACTCAAACGCCACCAGATCTCATCATCGGTCCTGGATGGGCCCCCCTCTCTCCCTAGCCTACTGCTCACCTATATTTATTAGTGGGGGGCTGAGGGCATAGCTCTGATCACAGGGTACCACAACATTCTGTGTAGCCGGCCGTGAAAATCAGCCATTGGTAGAAGAACTCAGAAATCAGGACCAACTGTTGCACTAAAGCCCTAAATCTCTCGTGTACTACAATCACATAGACACCCTCTTATCACCATTACACATACCTACAAACTGGCCAAGAGACATCACAAGACTGTTTCTCCATTTCAGCACATCAGGTTATCTGCAGGGTCCAGGGAACAAAAATGGGAGGGGGAGATACTGTTGAGATTCTGTGAGTCAGCCAGCCGTGCCTACCCCACTTACGGAGCCCATGGTCATCAGCTTGGCCTGCTATGCTCCTGAAACTTTTCTACCCAGGAGAGACTGAGTTCTTGGCATTGGCCGGAAATGGACCACATTGACATAGGACCAAGTTCAGGCTAAGTTGTCCTCGATGAGGACAGCACCTCACCTCCCCCCCTCAATCATTCAACATGACTTTTGGGGCCTCTAAGCTGTGCTGTTCCCCAACATGACCTAGGTTATTGTCCTTCCCACTTTAACCTGACTTAGACTCTCTGGAAGCCATGTTTCCTCGGCCAATGGAAACTGATCACCTTAAGCAGCAAAGTTGACAAGAAAAGATCCTGCTTTCCTGTCTCTCAGGGTATTAGCTACTCCCAGGAGGTGACAGAGGTGATGTGGCTCTGTACCTGACCTCAGATATCTGTTCTCATGTCTCATTGAGAAACAATCAGATGCCACCAGATCTCATCATTGGTCCCGGGCGGGGCTGCTCTCTCCAGCCTTCAGCCTTCAGCATGGCTTACTCCTAAGTTTCAGTGGTACCCTTGGGTGACCACGCTGTAGGAGACCTCCCTGTGCTGTCCTTGGGGCTGTACACTGCCTGGCCCTCTAACTAGCACCGAGTTACCACTTTCCTTCCATGGTCAGGCTCACCACCCATTTCAGCATGAGACCCACCATACCTATGGATCAGGTAGCACACGGGAGGACCAGACCTGGAGCTGTCAAGTCACCATTGACTGCTGCCATGGCACCCCAGGAACTCTCCATCACTGCAAACCTCTACCATCACTTAGGACACTTCTCTGGATACCGGAAGGCAGAGAAAGGAAGAGGAATATTGTGACTTGCTCCCAAGATTGGCCCGGGATTCCTACATTTCAAGGGTGCTGTCTTGTAAGCTTTCTATTGAGGGGAGTGGGCAATGGCCTTTGTTCATACTCAAGTACTTTTGTGAAGCCCAGTCTGACCCAATTGCTCGGGGAGACCCCAAGCTGGCCCAGCACAGATTCCCAGTAATGTGACCAAGGAGCACTCAAGCCCTCGCCTCTCACCACGTGTCCACAAGGGACAGGCATATGCCTATGGGCCTCCATCCACAGATCAGCTCTTAGCCAGGCATCGGGATTGACCTCAGATTTCTGGATAGCTGGCGTTCATGGAGTGTATCACTCAAACGCCACCAGATCTCATCATCGGTCCTGGATGGGCCCCCCTCTCTCCCTAGCCTACTGCTCACCTATATTTATTAGTGGGGGGCTGAGGGCATAGCTCTGATCACAGGGTACCACAACATTCTGTGTAGCCGGCCGTGAAAATCAGCCATTGGTAGAAGAACTCAGAAATCAGGACCAACTGTTGCACTAAAGCCCTAAATCTCTCGTGTACTACAATCACATAGACACCCTCTTATCACCATTACACATACCTACAAACTGGCCAAGAGACATCACAAGACTGTTTCTCCATTTCAGCACATCAGGTTATCTGCAGGGTCCAGGGAACAAAAATGGGAGGGGGAGATACTGTTGAGATTCTGTGAGTCAGCCAGCCGTGCCTACCCCACTTACGGAGCCCATGGTCATCAGCTTGGCCTGCTATGCTCCTGAAACTTTTCTACCCAGGAGAGACTGAGTTCTTGGCATTGGCCGGAAATGGACCACATTGACATAGGACCAAGTTCAGGCTAAGTTGTCCTCGATGAGGACAGCACCTCACCTCCCCCCCTCAATCATTCAACATGACTTTTGGGGCCTCTAAGCTGTGCTGTTCCCCAACATGACCTAGGTTATTGTCCTTCCCACTTTAACCTGACTTAGACTCTCTGGAAGCCATGTTTCCTCGGCCAATGGAAACTGATCACCTTAAGCAGCAAAGTTGACAAGAAAAGATCCTGCTTTCCTGTCTCTCAGGGTATTAGCTACTCCCAGGAGGTGACAGAGGTGATGTGGCTCTGTACCTGACCTCAGATATCTGTTCTCATGTCTCATTGAGAAACAATCAGATGCCACCAGATCTCATCATTGGTCCCGGGCGGGGCTGCTCTCTCCAGCCTTCAGCCTTCAGCATGGCTTACTCCTAAGTTTCAGTGGTACCCTTGGGTGACCACGCTGTAGGAGACCTCCCTGTGCTGTCCTTGGGGCTGTACACTGCCTGGCCCTCTAACTAGCACCGAGTTACCACTTTCCTTCCATGGTCAGGCTCACCACCCATTTCAGCATGAGACCCACCATACCTATGGACCAGGTAGCACACGGGAGGACCAGACCTGGAGCTGTCAAGTCACCATTGACTGCTGCCATGGCACCCCAGGAACTCTCCATCACTGCAAACCTCTACCATCACTTAGGACACTTCAGTGGATACCGGAAGGCAGAGAAAGGAAGAGGAATATTGTGACTTGCTCCCAAGATTGGCCCGGGATTCCTACATTTCAAGGGTGCTGTCTTGTAAGCTTTCTATTGAGGGGAGTGGGCAATGGCCTTTGTTCATACTCAAGTACTTTTGTGAAGCCCAGTCTGACCCAATTGCTCGGGGAGACCCCAAGCTGGCCCAGCACAGATTCCCAGTAATGTGACCAAGGAGCACTCAAGCCCTCGCCTCTCACCACGTGTCCACAAGGGACAGGCATATGCCTATGGGCCTCCATCCACAGATCAGCTCTTAGCCAGGCATCGGGATTGACCTCAGATTTCTGGATAGCTGGCGTTCATGGAGTGTATCACTCAAACGCCACCAGATCTCATCATCGGTCCTGGATGGGCCCCCCTCTCTCCCTAGCCTACTGCTCACCTATATTTATTAGTGGGGGGCTGAGGGCATAGCTCTGATCACAGGGTACCACAACATTCTGTGTAGCCGGCCGTGAAAATCAGCCATTGGTAGAAGAACTCAGAAATCAGGACCAACTGTTGCACTAAAGCCCTAAATCTCTCGTGTACTACAATCACATAGACACCCTCTTATCACCATTACACATACCTACAAACTGGCCAAGAGACATCACAAGACTGTTTCTCCATTTCAGCACATCAGGTTATCTGCAGGGTCCAGGGAACAAAAATGGGAGGGGGAGATACTGTTGAGATTCTGTGAGTCAGCCAGCCGTGCCTACCCCACTTACGGAGCCCATGGTCATCAGCTTGGCCTGCTATGCTCCTGAAACTTTTCTACCCAGGAGAGACTGAGTTCTTGGCATTGGCCGGAAATGGACCACATTGACATAGGACCAAGTTCAGGCTAAGTTGTCCTCGATGAGGACAGCACCTCACCTCCCCCCCTCAATCATTCAACATGACTTTTGGGGCCTCTAAGCTGTGCTGTTCCCCAACATGACCTAGGTTATTGTCCTTCCCACTTTAACCTGACTTAGACTCTCTGGAAGCCATGTTTCCTCGGCCAATGGAAACTGATCACCTTAAGCAGCAAAGTTGACAAGAAAAGATCCTGCTTTCCTGTCTCTCAGGGTATTAGCTACTCCCAGGAGGTGACAGAGGTGATGTGGCTCTGTACCTGACCTCAGATATCTGTTCTCATGTCTCATTGAGAAACAATCAGATGCCACCAGATCTCATCATTGGTCCCGGGCGGGGCTGCTCTCTCCAGCCTTCAGCCTTCAGCATGGCTTACTCCTAAGTTTCAGTGGTACCCTTGGGTGACCACGCTGTAGGAGACCTCCCTGTGCTGTCCTTGGGGCTGTACACTGCCTGGCCCTCTAACTAGCACCGAGTTACCACTTTCCTTCCATGGTCAGGCTCACCACCCATTTCAGCATGAGACCCACCATACCTATGGACCAGGTAGCACACGGGAGGACCAGACCTGGAGCTGTCAAGTCACCATTGACTGCTGCCATGGCACCCCAGGAACTCTCCATCACTGCAAACCTCTACCATCACTTAGGACACTTCTCTGGATACCGGAAGGCAGAGAAAGGAAGAGGAATATTGTGACTTGCTCCCAAGATTGGCCCGGGATTCCTACATTTCAAGGGTGCTGTCTTGTAAGCTTTCTATTGAGGGGAGTGGGCAATGGCCTTTGTTCATACTCAAGTACTTTTGTGAAGCCCAGTCTGACCCAATTGCTCGGGGAGACCCCAAGCTGGCCCAGCACAGATTCCCAGTAATGTGACCAAGGAGCACTCAAGCCCTCGCCTCTCACCACGTGTCCACAAGGGACAGGCATATGCCTATGGGCCTCCATCCACAGATCAGCTCTTAGCCAGGCATCGGGATTGACCTCAGATTTCTGGATAGCTGGCGTTCATGGAGTGTATCACTCAAACGCCACCAGATCTCATCATCGGTCCTGGATGGGCCCCCCTCTCTCCCTAGCCTACTGCTCACCTATATTTATTAGTGGGGGGCTGAGGGCATAGCTCTGATCACAGGGTACCACAACATTCTGTGTAGCCGGCCGTGAAAATCAGCCATTGGTAGAAGAACTCAGAAATCAGGACCAACTGTTGCACTAAAGCCCTAAATCTCTCGTGTACTACAATCACATAGACACCCTCTTATCACCATTACACATACCTACAAACTGGCCAAGAGACATCACAAGACTGTTTCTCCATTTCAGCACATCAGGTTATCTGCAGGGTCCAGGGAACAAAAATGGGAGGGGGAGATACTGTTGAGATTCTGTGAGTCAGCCAGCCGTGCCTACCCCACTTACGGAGCCCATGGTCATCAGCTTGGCCTGCTATGCTCCTGAAACTTTTCTACCCAGGAGAGACTGAGTTCTTGGCATTGGCCGGAAATGGACCACATTGACATAGGACCAAGTTCAGGCTAAGTTGTCCTCGATGAGGACAGCACCTCACCTCCCCCCCTCAATCATTCAACATGACTTTTGGGGCCTCTAAGCTGTGCTGTTCCCCAACATGACCTAGGTTATTGTCCTTCCCACTTTAACCTGACTTAGACTCTCTGGAAGCCATGTTTCCTCGGCCAATGGAAACTGATCACCTTAAGCAGCAAAGTTGACAAGAAAAGATCCTGCTTTCCTGTCTCTCAGGGTATTAGCTACTCCCAGGAGGTGACAGAGGTGATGTGGCTCTGTACCTGACCTCAGATATCTGTTCTCATGTCTCATTGAGAAACAATCAGATGCCACCAGATCTCATCATTGGTCCCGGGCGGGGCTGCTCTCTCCAGCCTTCAGCCTTCAGCATGGCTTACTCCTAAGTTTCAGTGGTACCCTTGGGTGACCACGCTGTAGGAGACCTCCCTGTGCTGTCCTTGGGGCTGTACACTGCCTGGCCCTCTAACTAGCACCGAGTTACCACTTTCCTTCCATGGTCAGGCTCACCACCCATTTCAGCATGAGACCCACCATACCTATGGACCAGGTAGCACACGGGAGGACCAGACCTGGAGCTGTCAAGTCACCATTGACTGCTGCCATGGCACCCCAGGAACTCTCCATCACTGCAAACCTCTACCATCACTTAGGACACTTCTCTGGATACCGGAAGGCAGAGAAAGGAAGAGGAATATTGTGACTTGGTCCCAAGATTGGCCCGGGATTCCTACATTTCAAGGGTGCTGTCTTGTAAGCTTTCTATTGAGGGGAGTGGGCAATGGCCTTTGTTCATACTCAAGTACTTTTGTGAAGCCCAGTCTGACCCAATTGCTCGGGGAGACCCCAAGCTGGCCCAGCACAGATTCCCAGTAATGTGACCAAGGAGCACTCAAGCCCTCGCCTCTCACCACGTGTCCACAAGGGACAGGCATATGCCTATGGGCCTCCATCCACAGATCAGCTCTTAGCCAGGCATCGGGATTGACCTCAGATTTCTGGATAGCTGGCGTTCATGGAGTGTATCACTCAAACGCCACCAGATCTCATCATCGGTCCTGGATGGGCCCCCCTCTCTCCCTAGCCTACTGCTCACCTATATTTATTAGTGGGGGGCTGAGGGCATAGCTCTGATCACAGGGTACCACAACATTCTGTGTAGCCGGCCGTGAAAACCAGCCATTGGTAGAAGAACTCAGAAATCAGGACCAACTGTTGCACTAAAGCCCTAAATCTCTCGTGTACTACAATCACATAGACACCCTCTTATCACCATTACACATACCTACAAACTGGCCAAGAGACATCACAAGACTGTTTCTCCATTTCAGCACATCAGGTTATCTGCAGGGTCCAGGGAACAAAAATGGGAGGGGGAGATACTGTTGAGATTCTGTGAGTCAGCCAGCCGTGCCTACCCCACTTACGGAGCCCATGGTCATCAGCTTGGCCTGCTATGCTCCTGAAACTTTTCTACCCAGGAGAGACTGAGTTCTTGGCATTGGCCGGAAATGGACCACATTGACATAGGACCAAGTTCAGGCTAAGTTGTCCTCGATGAGGACAGCACCTCACCTCCCCCCCTCAATCATTCAACATGACTTTTGGGGCCTCTAAGCTGTGCTGTTCCCCAACATGACCTAGGTTATTGTCCTTCCCACTTTAACCTGACTTAGACTCTCTGGAAGCCATGTTTCCTCGGCCAATGGAAACTGATCACCTTAAGCAGCAAAGTTGACAAGAAAAGATCCTGCTTTCCTGTCTCTCAGGGTATTAGCTACTCCCAGGAGGTGACAGAGGTGATGTGGCTCTGTACCTGACCTCAGATATCTGTTCTCATGTCTCACTGAGAAACAATCAGATGCCACCAGATCTCATCATTGGTCCCGGGCGGGGCTGCTCTCTCGAGCCTTCAGCCTTCAGCATGGCTTACTCCTAAGTTTCAGTGGTACCCTTGGGTGACCACGCTGTAGGAGACCTCCCTGTGCTGTCCTTGGGGCTGTACACTGCCTGGCCCTCTAACTAGCACCGAGTTACCACTTTCCTTCCATGGTCAGGCTCACCACCCATTTCAGCATGAGACCCACCATACCTATGGACCAGGTAGCACACGGGAGGACCAGACCTGGAGCTGTCAAGTCACCATTGACTGCTGCCATGGCACCCCAGGAACTCTCCATCACTGCAAACCTCTACCATCACTTAGGACACTTCTCTGGATACCGGAAGGCAGAGAAAGGAAGAGGAATATTGTGACTTGGTCCCAAGAGTGGCCCGGGATTCCTACATTTCAAGGGTGCTGTCTTGTAAGCTTTCTATTGAGGGGAGTGGGCAATGGCCTTTGTTCATACTCAAGTACTTTTGTGAAGCCCAGTCTGACCCAATTGCTCGGGGAGACCCCAAGCTGGCCCAGCACAGATTCCCAGTAATGTGACCAAGGAGCACTCAAGCCCTCGCCTCTCACCACGTGTCCACAAGGGACAGGCATATGCCTATGGGCCTCCATCCACAGATCAGCTCTTAGCCAGGCATCGGGATTGACCTCAGATTTCTGGATAGCTGGCGTTCATGGAGTGTATCACTCAAACGCCACCCGATCTCATCATCGGTCCTGGATGGGCCCCCCTCTCTCCCTAGCCTACTGCTCACCTATATTTATTAGTGGGGGGCTGAGGGCATAGCTCTGATCACAGGGTACCACAACATTCTGTGTAGCCGGCCGTGAAAACAGCCATTGGTAGAAGAACTCAGAAATCAGGACCAACTGTTGCACTAAAGCCCTAAATCTCTCGTGTACTACAATCACATAGACACCCTCTTATCACCATTACACATACCTACAAACTGGCCAAGAGACATCACAAGACTGTTTCTCCATTTCAGCACATCAGGTTATCTGCAGGGTCCAGGGAACAAAAATGGGAGGGGGAGATACTGTTGAGATTCTGTGTGTCAGGCAGCCGTGCCTACCCCACTTATGGAGCCCATGGTCATCAGCTTGGCCTGCTATGCTCCTGAAACTTTTCTACCCAGGAGAGACTGAGTTCTTGTCATTGGCCGGAAATGGACCACATTGACATAGGACCAAGTTCAGGCTAAGTTGTCCTCAATGAGGACAGCACCTCACCTCCCCCCCCAATCATTCAACATGACTTTTGGGGCCTCTAAGCTGTGCTGTTCCCCAACATGACCTAGGTTATTGTCCTTCCCACTTTAACCTGACTTAGCCTCTCTGGATGCCATGTTTCCTCGGCCAATGGAAACTGATCACCTTAAGCAGCAAAGTTGACAAGAAAAGATCCTGCTTTCCTGTCTCTCAGGGTATTAGCTACTCCCAGGAGATGACAGAGGTGATGTGGCTCTGTACCTGACCTCAGATATCTGTTCTCATGTCTCATTGAGAAACAATCAGATGCCACCAGATCTCATCATTGGTCCCGGGCGGGGCTGCTCTCTCAGAGACTTCAGCATGGCTTACTCCTAAGTTTCAGTGGTACCCTTGGGTGACCACGCTGTAGGAGACTTCCCTGTGCTGTCCTTGGGGCTGTACACTGCCTGGCCCTCAAACTAGCACTGAGTTACCACTTTCCTTCCATGGTCAGGCTCACCACTCATTTCAGCATGAGACCCACCATACCTATGGATCAGGTAGCACACGGGAGGACCAGACCTGGAGCTGTCAAGTCACCATTGACTGCTGCCATGGCACCCCAGGAACTCTCCATCACTGCAAACCTCTCCCATCACTTAGGACACTTCTCTGGATACCGGAAGGCAGAGAAAGGAAGAGGAATATTGTGACTTGGTCCCAAGATTGGCCCGGGATTCCTACATTTCAAGGGTGCTGTCTTGTAAGCTTTCTATTGAGGGGAGTGGGCAATGGCCTTTGTTCATACTCAAGTACTTTTGTGAAGCCCAGTCTGACCCAATTGCTCGGGGAGACCCCAAGCTGGCCCAGCACAGATTCCCAGTAATGTGACCAAGGAGCACTCAAGCCCTCGCCTCTCACCACGTGTCCACAAGGGACAGGCATATGCCTATGGGCCTCCATCCACAGATCAGCTCTTAGCCAGGCATCGGGATTGACCTCAGATTTCTGGATAGCTGGCGTTCATGGAGTGTATCACTCAAACGCCACCAGATCTCATCATCGGTCCTGGATGGGCCCCCCCTCTCTCCCTAGCCTACTGCTCACCTATATTTATTAGTGGGGGGCTGAGGGCATAGCTCTGATCACAGGGTACCACAACATTCTGTGTAGCCGGCCGTGAAAACCAGCCATTGGTAGAAGAACTCAGAAATCAGGACCAACTGTTGCACTAAAGCCCTAAATCTCTCGTGTACTACAATCACATAGACACCCTCTTATCACCATTACACATACCTACAAACTGGCCAAGAGACATCACAAGACTGTTTCTCCATTTCAGCACATCAGGTTATCTGCAGGGTCCAGGGAACAAAAATGGGAGGGGGAGATACTGTTGAGATTCTGTGAGTCAGCCAGCCGTGCCTACCCCACTTACGGAGCCCATGGTCATCAGCTTGGCCTGCTATGCTCCTGAAACTTTTCTACCCAGGAGAGACTGAGTTCTTGGCATTGGCCGGAAATGGACCACATTGACATAGGACCAAGTTCAGGCTAAGTTGTCCTCGATGAGGACAGCACCTAACCTCCCCCCCTCAATCATTCAACATGACTTTTGGGGCCTCTAAGCTGTGCTGTTCCCCAACATGACCTAGGTTATTGTCCTTCCCACTTTAACCTGACTTAGACTCTCTGGAAGCCATGTTTCCTCGGCCAATGGAAACTGATCACCTTAAGCAGCAAAGTTGACAAGAAAAGATCCTGCTTTCCTGTCTCTCAGGGTATTAGCTTCTCCCAGGAGGTGACAGAGGTGATGTGGCTCTGTACCTGACCTCAGATATCTGTTCTCATGTCTCACTGAGAAAAAATCAGATGCCACCAGATCTCATCATTGGTCCCGGGCGGGGCTGCTCTCTCGAGCCTTCAGCCTTCAGCATGGCTTACTTCTAAGTTTCAGTGGTACCCTTGGGTGACCACGCTGTAGGAGACCTCCCTGTGCTGTCCTTGGGGCTGTACACTGCCTGGCCCTCTAACTAGCACCGAGTTACCACTTTCCTTCCATGGTCAGGCTCACCACCCATTTCAGCATGAGACCCACCATACCTATGGACCAGGTAGCACACGGGAGGACCAGACCTGGAGCTGTCAAGTCACCATTGACTGCTGCCATGGCACCCCAGGAACTCTCCATCACTGCAAACCTCTACCATCACTTAGGACACTTCTCTGGATACCGGAAGGCAGAGAAAGGAAGAGGAATATTGTGACTTGGTCCCAAGAGTGGCCCGGGATTCCTACATTTCAAGGGTGCTGTCTTGTAAGCTTTCTATTGAGGGGAGTGGGCAATGGCCTTTGTTCATACTCAAGTACTTTTGTGAAGCCCAGTCTGACCCAATTGCTCGGGGAGACCCCAAGCTGGCCCAGCACAGATTCCCAGTAATGTGACCAAGGAGCACTCAAGCCCTCGCCTCTCACCACGTGTCCACAAGGGACAGGCATATGCCTATGGGCCTCCATCCACAGATCAGCTCTTAGCCAGGCATCGGGATTGACCTCAGATTTCTGGATAGCTGGCGTTCATGGAGTGTATCACTCAAACGCCACCCGATCTCATCATTGGTCCTGGATGGGCCCCCCTCTCTCCCTAGCCTACTGCTCACCTATATTTATTAGTGGGGGGCTGAGGGCATAGCTCTGATCACAGGGTACCACAACATTCTGTGTAGCCGGCCGTGAAAAACAGCCATTGGTAGAAGAACTCAGAAATCAGGACCAACTGTTGCACTAAAGCCCTAAATCTCTCGTGTACTACAATCACATAGACACCCTCTTATCACCATTACACATACCTACAAACTGGCCAAGAGACATCACAAGACTGTTTCTCCATTTCAGCACATCAGGTTATCTGCAGGGTCCAGGGAACAAAAATGGGAGGGGGAGATACTGTTGAGATTCTGTGAGTCAGCCAGCCGTGCCTACCCCACTTACGGAGCCCATGGTCATCAGCTTGGCCTGCTATGCTCCTGAAACTTTTCTACCCAGGAGAGACTGAGTTCTTGGCATTGGCCGGAAATGGACCACATTGACATAGGACCAAGTTCAGGCTAAGTTGTCCTCAATGAGGACAGCACCTCACCCCCGCCCAATCATTCAACATGACTTTTGGGGCCTCTAAGCTGTGCTGTTCCCCAACATGACCTAGGTTATTGTCCTTCCCACTTTAACCTGACTTAGCCTCTCTGGATGCCATGTTTCCTCGGCCAATGGAAGCTGATCACCTTAAGCAGCAAAGTTGACAAGAAAAGATCATGCTTTCCTGTCTCTCAGGGTATTAGCTACTCCCAGGAGATGACAGAGGTGATGTGGCTCTGTACCTGACCTCAGATATCTGTTCTCATGTCTCATTGAGAAACAATCAGATGCCACCAGATCTCATCATTGGTCCCGGGCGGGGCTGCTCTCTCGAGACTTCAGCATGGCTTACTCCTAAGTTTCAGTGGTACCCTTGGGTGACCACGCTGTAGGAGACTTCCCTGTGCTGTCCTTGGGGCTGTACACTGCCTGGCCCTCAAACTAGCACTGAGTTACCACTTTCCTTCCATGGTCAGGCTCACCACTCATTTCAGCATGAGACCCACCATACCTATGGATCAGGTAGCACACGGGAGGACCAGACCTGGAGCTGTCAAGTCACCATTGACTGCTGCCATGGCACCCCAGGATCTCTCCATCACTGCAAACCTCTCCCATCACTTAGGACACTTCTGTGGATACCGGAAGGCAGTTAAAGGAAGAGGAATATTGTGACTTGCTCCCAAGATTGGCCCGGGATTCCTACATTTCAAGGGTGCTGTCTTGTAAGCTTTCTATTGAGGGGAGTGGGCAATGGCCTTTGTTCATACTCAAGTACTTTTGTGAAGCCCAGTCTGACCCAATTGCTCGGGGAGACCCCAAGCTGGCCCAGCACAGATTCCCAGTAATGTGACCAAGGAGCACTCAAGCCCTCGCCTCTCACCACGTGTCCACAAGGGACAGGCATATGCCTATGGGCCTCCATCCACAGATCAGCTCTTAGCCAGGCATCGGGATTGACCTCAGATTTCTGGATAGCTGGCGTTCATGGAGTGTATCACTCAAACGCCACCAGATCTCATCATCGGTCCTGGATGGGCCCCCCTCTCTCCCTAGCCTACTGCTCACCTATATTTATTAGTGGGGGGCTGAGGGCATAGCTGTGATCACAGGGTACCACAACATTCTGTGTAGCCGGCCGTGAAAAACAGCCATTAGTAGAAGAACTCAGAAATCAGGACCAACTGTTGCACTAAAGCCCTAAATCTCTCGTGTACTACAATCACATAGACACCCTCTTATCACCATTACACATACCTACAAACTGGCCAAGGGACATCACAAGACTGTTTCTCCATCTCAGCATGCTGGATCCATCTCTCACATCAGGTTATCTGCAGGGTCCAGGGAACAAAAATGGGAGGGGGAGATACTGTTGAGATTCTGTGCGTCAGGCAGCTGTGCCTACCCCACTTATGGAGCCCATGGTCATCAGCTTGGCCTGCTATGCTCCTGAAACCTTTCTACCCA
Organism: Apodemus agrarius; assembly: GCA_964023405.1. Taxonomy (NCBI): domain Eukaryota; kingdom Metazoa; phylum Chordata; class Mammalia; order Rodentia; family Muridae; genus Apodemus; species Apodemus agrarius. Next base: position 13,826,689 of record OZ030011.1, read on the forward strand.
GGAGGACCAATTCAGGCTATGTTGTCTCGATGAGGACAGCACCTCACCCCCCCCAATCATTCTTTCTCTTCTAAGGGAGAGTAGTTTCTTGCCATTTTCCAGGCCAAAATAGGCTGTCCTCTGTCTATACTAAGTGTTCCTGCATAGGCGCAGCTCCTCAACACCCCCATCACCCTTGGATATGCTCTGCTTGTAATCATAGGCCATGGGGCTGCCCCTTCTGCTTCAGGATTATCTGTCTACCATCCAGGTTTTCCTTACTTATTTAATGCAAATAGTTCTCAGTCAGGGCATTGTTCAAATGTATGTGACTTTTCTTAGACCATAGGAAAGCACCAAAATGCAGCCCAGGTATAGTTGCTCTGTGCCTGTCCTCAGATATGTATTCTCATGGATGTCATCGAGAAACACTCAGACAATACCAGATCTCATCATTGTTCCTGAGTTGGGCAGCTTTCTCTCGAGCCTTAAGGAATGCCTCAGTCCTTGGCTACTGTCGCACATTCAGAGGACCACAGTGTAGGAGAAGGCACTGTGCTAGGTCTGTATACTACCTGGTCCTCAAGCTAGCACTTTCTTCTGATAGTCTACTTAACAACCCATTTAGATGAGACAATCCATACCTACAAACAGTTCCACAAAGGAGGTCAGAGCTAGGGCAACTCACTGCCTAGTCTTTGAGCTAACGACAGATTAATTCTTTTTGGGCATAGTCTACTTAACTACCCAGATTTTGGTGTTTTGATTAGACCCTCCAGAACTCTAAGTAGGTTCCCACGGAAGGATCAGAGCTGGAGCTGTCAAGTCACCATGAGCTCTGAAATGTTGCCATGGCATCCCAGGAGCTGGCCATCACTGCAACCCTTTGAGATCACTTGGGTCTTCCCTATGGATGGTAGAAGACAGAGACGGAAATAAAAATAGAGACTTGCTCTCACGGCTGATCCCTACATTTGAAAGAGTACAGGTTTACTCTCTAAGGGAAAGGGTGGCCTTCTCTCCTATTCAAGTAGATTATGAAGCCAGACTGTCCTCACTGGCCTTTATTTTGAATAGTATTATTACAGAATGAGTTCTCTAGCATTTGCAATCATTCTTATTTACCTTTGGGACCTCATTTTAGCTACCTAACTTCTATTCAAACAACTCACATCTCTCAATTTTCTATGATAACTTTATGTAAATTCAAGTCCATGAACCACAGACTAACAAGGTACAGGCTGTATGTACTGTAACTACAATTTGGCAGTAAGTCCTCAATAACTTGTATCTATAACTTGTCCTCAATGTCCTTGACCTCAATGTCAGCTCATATTCACTAAGCAGCACTCAAATGATATAAAATAATTGCATCATCTCTTTCTTTTCAGCACATTTCTCTGTCCTCTATATCCCGTCTTTAATTATTCATGTGGTGAACTCATAGATCACCAATATATTAAAATGTATGTTAATTACCCTCAAATTTACATATATATTTGATGAATCATAGATTCCATGTCTTCAATATTGTAAGCATTTTCTTTTGACAATCATGTTTTACAACATGAACTACTTGAACCTAACCAAGAACATAAACCTCATCTATAATTTATACTTTCCCCTTTTCACACAAAATTATAGGATTCACATGGGTCTCTTTTCCCTGGGAGGACCCTTTCCACTTTTCTATAATTCTCTCTTGTTTGATTGATATTCAGGGAATAAAAACATGAAATAAGCATGATGGAGTGCAGTCCTGCCCCTGGGTGGCAGGGACATGAGTCCTCTTGGACTTACAGCTGCTATGTTCCCAATTGTTCTGGTATAGCTCTGCTCCCCTGCAGTCCCTTTTCTATTGGTTGAGGATGGAATCACGTCTGCACTGATAACCAAACACTGAAACAAGCCAGAGGCACCTCTGAGTCTAAGAAAAAACTCATGCCAATTCTCCTTCAGTGATGGATCTTGGTTTTACAGGCATGCCCAATTCAATGGTCTAATTCATGATAATTTAATTTGTTTCATTGGTCCCATTTGGCTTAATGCAATCATATTTCACATTCATTTTTATGATGCTTATTTCTCTGTGTTGAGAGAGATAGTTGTGGAAGTGATAGGCAAGCTTTAGGGAACCCTGTTCTTCCTTCCAACCTCCTTGCTCTGCAGGGCCATCTTTCTGTCTGTTACTCCTCTCTGAGAAATAATGCAAAATTCCTAAATCACATGAACTGTATCAGCCAGGACTCACATTCTCTCTAACCTATACTACACTTAGTCAGCTTGTAAGTAGGCTGGTGACCATGGAAGATGACTTGAGCCTAGAAATGCCTGTTCTAGGGAGTACGACAATCAGCAGAGGCTGAAATATGAAACATCCTTTCCTAGCTCTGATTATCCACTTAGCTTTTGTGTTGGACCACCAGGTTTCAGACACCTGCACCTGACATCTGACATGTTGCATGCACACAGGTGCCAACAACCATTCCAGGTAGAATCCACTTGAATTATTTCTATTTATTTTTTATTAGTTTCATATTAATTACTATTTAACTGGGAATTTATAAATTATACAATGCAAGTTAAACATAGGCAAAAGAAGTATAATAATAACAACATCAGTGTAGATAACCAGTTTGTTTTGGATAAAGCTTTTCTTGACATTTGTGGCCACCATGAACAAAGTACCTGTATTATATAGAGTAGTTTATTTGCTGAATACAAAAAATCAAATGAGAACCATTGACTTACATATGTGGTATCAGTACTCTAAATAAGATATTACAAGTCCACATGAACCAGAGGCACCATTAACATATTAATTCCCTAAAAGCTTTTCTAAAAGGCCTGGATTCAAATCCTGGGTATAGCTGCGATACACACACAAGGACCACTAACACAAGCCTCTGTTTTTTTTTCTGCTAGAAACTAAATTTCTCAATGACTTTGCTCAGTGCCATGTAAATGGAATAATTACTAATGTGCTTCTGACAAACTGACATTAATGTAGTCAATGTGTGACTCTATATGCTACATCAAATGAATTGTAGCTATAACGTGGTTAGATTATACACTGTTCGAAAATGCAAAGAATCATCTTCAATGCCATCCAAACCATGAAAAATTTAACTAGTATTTATATTTGGCCGAAGATCAGTAACAGATCAAGTATTGATGAGGTCTATAACCCAAAAATAACACTGATAAACTGGTAAGTGTGAAATATGAAGAAAGCCCACTCCCTAGGAGTAGCAATACTGGGAAGTAGAGAAAAGCAGGAAATAAGAAATGACACCCCCCTTCCAGAGGTTGTTGCTTACACATTTATCTTTCATGTGGGACCAACAAGATTCAGATATAATTAATTCATTATCTGAGTCTCATATACTGACAGTTATGATCACTTATCCTGGGCAGCCCAATCTCTCTTCAATCTAATTTAAATGGTATTTGGTTACTAATCCACTAATAATGCTTTGGAATGAATATATATATATATATATATATATATATATATATATTCATTTTATATATATATATATATGAATACATACATATATATATATAATTAAATTACTTGTCATGTATTATGTCTATAATTATAGATAGTCTTGATAGATGGATGGATGATAGATAGATACAGATACATAGATAGACGGAACTAGAATATAGAATTTGACACAATACCCCACGTCTTTAATGAACTGAGCTTAGCATTTCATTATACCAGCTACTCAGGTAAAATATTCATCATAGTCTCTCATAGAGATGGGTGCACTATCACTGAACATTTTTAAAAAGTAAAATTTTCCAAGGAAACCAAAGCAATATCTGGGCCTATGACTTACACTGATTTACAGTAGCCAGTGAGAGATGCACCACTGAGTGCAGACCACAGAGAATTCCAACCCCGGCTCAGTGGGAGAGCATTGGGAAGAGCACAGGGGCGAGCGGGTGAACATAAAAACCATGAAAAATGGAGAGAGTATTTCCATAGATCTTTGATTTTTAACTTTGCTTTCTGAATTGACTCACTCATTAATTTAACATCAAAAGCTATAACCTTAAGAAAAGATATTGACATGATTTAAATTAGAAACTGATTTAATATAGCACCACGCCCAGCTGATAAGCAAGGCTCCTACACCTGCTGTAGGCGCCCCCTGTGCCTCACTGTTTGCATAGCATATCAAAGCGCCCCTGACACACTGCATGTTTGTATTTGATTAACACATCACTTATTGGTTAAATTACAGTTCCACTGCTTAATTCTAATGCCAGAATTAACATATGTCAACACAGGTATCAGCCTCAAGGTCCTTGGATATTCCTACATAAGTCTAGCATAGTGGCTCTCAGCTTTCCTAATGTTGGAACACTTTAACACACCTTATCTTATTGTTGTTACCCACCCAACCATAAAATTATTTTCTTATATTTCTTATTATATTTCTTACAACTTCATAGCTGCAATTTTGGTACTGTTTTGAATTCTGGTGTAAATATCTGTGAAAGGGTCAAAGGTCTGCAACCTCCATGTTGAGGCAGCGGGTCTTAAGGCTGCCTTTCACCAAGAAAATGAACTAGCGAGCATGAGCTGCCTATTAGAGCTCAGATATGTCTTAAGCAATGTAGGAAACTCACTCTCAACTGCCATTACCATTGGTCCATGTTTTAGCCTCTTCTTTTTTAATTTGAATTTACTGTATTCTAAGTTACAAATTAAAGTTAATCAATAAAATCGTTCCGTTCACAAAACTATTAAGAACATGATACTTGACAGGTTAATAACTGTCTGTAGAATCTTATTCCTCTTGAGCCTTTATCTTTAGTTAATTGGCCTCAGTGTGCCAGGGAGCCATCAGGAAGCACCACAACTGAAATCAATCTCTCATTAGGCTTTCCTGTGGGTGAGCAGGGTCCCAGGCAGGCACTCACCACATTTCCCTAGCTGCTCATCAGCTGAGGGCGCCTCACCCAAGTCTGTCTGATCTTGTAGAGATCACTACAAGAACATATTGGAGACAAGGGCACCTCCATTTTCTTTATATGCAGACCTACTAGAGGGTTGGTTGGGTTATCAGACAAGTCTGTTTGTAGAAGCCTTTTTTTGGACCCTACATGCTGTTCTCTACAATGTTCAATTAACTTATATTCCCATCAACAATATACAAAGGAAATGCGCTAACTACCCCATGGCCAGTCATTGCTACCACTAGTCTTTCTTGAGAACAGCCTTCCTAACTGGAGTGAGGAAGGGGTTATCTTGCTGTGATGTGGGTTTGCATTTTTTTCTAGCGATTGATCACACTGACTATTCATGCACAGACCTCTTGGTTACCTATATGTTTCTTTCTTGAGACATGCCTACTTATGACTATTGAACCTGATTTAGTGTTTTGGGTTTGGAGTATTGAGTTTTGAATCAGTTCAGTAGCTCTCAACCTGTATGTTTTCAAACCTTTCGGGGGTCAAATGACTCCCTCACAGGGAACAGCTGACACTATCAGAAACCAAACATATTTACATATTATGGTAGCAATGAGAATAATTCACAACAACACAAGAAACTGTATAAAAGAATTGCAGCATTAGGAACTAATTTAAGATGCACTGCTTTAGATATAAGAAACATGTTAGGTTCTTTCAACCATAAAGGAGAATGGTATTCTATAATTTTTAGTCATCTGATTGCACCTGAGATGATCATATCTAAGGAAATAGGCCAAGCACAGAAAGACAAACACAATATGGTCTCACTCATGTGGGACACGAACGAGTTCATTTACTGGGAGTTGACAGTGGAGTGATAGTTACCAGATGGTATAGTGAAAAGAGAGAAATGAGAAAAAGTTGCTAAGTTACAGTTCAATGCCCATACCTATGTATTGTGGAGCAACTCTAGATGAGAGTTTCCTAATATGTTAAAGGCTCTTCCAAATGAGCTTCAAATCTATAATGTGTATTCATTCATTGACAATGCATCATCTTTTTAGTCCAGAACAATTTCTGTTTTAATAGACTTGGTGATTCGCAAATAAAATTCTAGCACTTGACGGAACTACACAGCAAGACTGAAGATTTGAGGCCAACCTGGTCTTTATAGGGAGCACAGATTAGAGATCCTTATACCTATATCCTAATAGTATATTTTAATAATGAGCAAATTTGTACGTCCGTCATCTCTATACATACACTTGCTAATGCAAACCGTGCCTTGATTCATTTACAATAATATTTTAAAAAAGAAATACAAAGATATTAAATGAGACCCTTGTAATGGATACTTGACCCAAATTTAAATAAGGATCTATCCATTTGTTTTAGATCTCGGAGTTCTAGACATAATGATGTTCAACGTGTATGCCTCACATGCCACAGCTATCAGGGTGGCATCAGATGCTGGATGGATCTCCAGTCACAATACATTCTAGCTTTGTGGAATGTTTCATTAACGGAGAAAAATATATAAAGTACCTAATGGAAGAATGATATGCATGAAGGGCCCTAAGAGATTAAACCTGTCATCCACTACATCTTTTTGTGACAGTGCTCATTTCTTTGTTTATGGAATAATCACTAAACGTTTCTATCAACTGTGAGAAAATATAACAATAATAACAACAACAACAACAACAACAACAACAACCCTTAACTATTGCTCACAATGAAGATAAGGGATGTATGCAAGAAGGAGAGAATCCAAGACGAATCTATCCTTCCTTGAATATCCATTCTGAAGAGTACAGTTCAGAGCAGAGGATGAAAAATTACACTTACCTCCTCCAAGCCTCGTGGCATTCAGCTGAAATTCATGCCCTGACAGTTGTCACCCGGGGGAAGCCCAATAGCCGCCCCTCCACTTATTTCTATACTGTGTGTTAACCATCTTTTGAGTAAGTAATGATGTTTCTAAAAGTGTATGATTGGATAAATGCAACAAGAACATGGCTGGTTATAATCCAGAATGATGTGTGGGTCAAAATATGTCTTCAGTTAATTATCCTTAGCTCTTTATACACAATAGTAATCAGGATAATTGTTCATTTTCATCTAAAATGTAAAAATGGCTTCAGTCTTACATGATTATACCAGAAAATTTAAAAATACAGTGCATTCTCGCTAAATAAACCACCCAAACCAATGTAAGAATTAGAAATACTACTTACATCATCCTCCAGGCTCCCAACAGAAACAGACAAAAGAGAACTCTGCCACAGAGAATTCAGTCCGCTCACACATGAACAAGAGAAAGGACAGGAGGAAGAACACATGATTTAAAAAAGTGTTGAGCCAAAACATTGAGATCCACTGGTCCTTAATGTCTTTAGCTTAGAGCAGTGGTTCTCAACTTTAATACAGTTCCACATGTTCTCGTGATGTGCCCAAAACATAAATATTTTGTTGCTATCTCATAACTGTTATGATTTGTAATTTACACTTTTTTTTTTTGGTTTTTTCAAGACAGGGTTTCTCTGTATAGATAGCACTGGCTGTCCTGGAACTCACTCTTTAGACCAGGCTGGCCTCAAACTCAGAAATCCGCCTGCCTCTGCCTCCCAGAGTGCTGGGATTATAGGTGTGCGAGACCACCGCCTGGCTATGATTTGTAAATTAGATATCTGATTTGCAACCCCCATGTAAATTTCATTTGGTGTCTGGTCAAAGGGGTTGCAACCCACCAGTTAAGAACCACTGACTTAAGAAATTCATTGCTACGTTCATTAACTTAACATTTCACTCTACAGAATTTTAAATTTTCCATATAGTGAGAACACTGGCATTACCATTTCAAGTCAGTACAATCTTTAGCCACAAAACAGCCAGTCACGGAGTAAAATGGTTAATCCTGGACCACACAAAGTTTCCACACTAGTTTCCTGTTCCTATGTTTTTCTAGCTAAACAATTCAACATAAGTTGAATGACTAATATGCTAATTCATCTAATTTTGACAAAGTCCAGGGCCAAGCTCCTTGGATATTGCCAGATCTTTCTTGAAGACAGTCTCCTGAGGTGATGCACTGTATTTCTTTTGCATTTGACTCTAGAGTCCAGGCAAATTTTATTCAAATTGAGAGCAGCTACCTTCACTGGTTCATGTTTGCCTTTTTAATTATAGCATTTCTATTTTTACTCTAAGCTATTAATTAAAATATATCAATAAACATGACTCAAAAGCTCAGGATGATGCTTGACACATCTGACCTCGCTGGCTTCTGAAAGGGCCCGGAGTCCACTTCACATTCTAAATTAAAATATTGCTTCTCTCTTTCTGTTTCTATATTATTATGGATTTTACATTTTTTAAACATTCTAACAGAATTTCATACATGTATACAATATATTTTTTTCATAAGCAATACCCTATCACTATGGGATGAACCTTGTGTCTCTCTCAACAATATAGCTTCTTTTTTTTTTAAATATAATATTTGGAGTAGAAAATTAGTTTTAACTAAATGTGTGTGAGTGTGAATATATTCACATGAGCATGGTCAAGCAACTAAAGTCCTAAGCCCTCATCAGATCTTATTCGGACATAAAACAATTTTTTAAAACAAGATGGAGTGAATGGAATTCAGAGACAATAATTCAGGCACAGAGAGGGAAAAGTGCACATGAGTCCATTTGCATTGAAACTGATCTCAGGCAAGAAGAGAGCTGCCTGGTGGTTTACAGGGAGAAGAGAGGTGGGAGAGAGGGAGGTACAGGTGCTAAAGGTGTATCCATGGGTACTGAGTCACAGTGTGGTATACGTAGTAAGGTGACAACCAAAATGGCCTTTTGTCTCTATTGCACAGTAGTTTGTTCATTGTTTGCTAGCTTATAAAAACATATATAAATATAATAAAAAGTAGACTCTTGAAAGGCCACTAGGATATTCCTATATAATTGTTTCCAGAGAGTCCAGATGTATTATATAAATCAAAATCAGAAGTTCATACAAAGGACTCAGTGCACTATATAATTCAAGGCTAATGTTTACCATAGGCACATTTCAGTTTCTTTAGATAACTTTAATGTTTTTCGAAAGTTGAAATCATCTCAGTGGTTATTATTATGAAACATTTCATACTTCTGACACAAGCACGTAACCATGGAGCTAACAGAAAGATGCGTCCCCTAGCTCAGAGCATCCGGACCCAGGATACCAAAGCACAGCAGCTCATTAAAATGTGGCCTAATCTATTTTAGTTTTGCTTCTCATCCTTCTTTCGGGTGGCCATGTAAGAAATCATTAATGGGACATCCTTTGTTGCTTTCTTTCCTTGACCCAGACGTTGACTGTTGTCTACTAATTATACTGTGTACCTCATCTCTAGACAAAGAAGACATGAAAGTACAAAAGTTATTTCTATCCAGGGACGAATACTTTCAAACTAACAGGATGGAAATAATGAACATGCAAACTAATAGCAAATACATTCCATCTTATCAACAGAATTATAGAAGACTGGGCATGAAGCTGGGCTCATAGTGCATGGCCTATGCCTCATGTGGCAACACTAATCATCAATGATCCAGGATGGAGTGCTCTTTCTATAACATTTCTACTTTTCATATTGATCAAGCAATTATAATTATAAGCCTTATGATCCATAACCTTTCCAAGGGGGGGGGAGCTGTTATTATTATAGCTATTACTGCCAATCTGTTCATGGATCCACTCTCTAACACTGACTTACATTTGCATTATTTCATGATTTTTTTCTTTTTACTAAGAATTAAATGTTCATGCAGTGCCTATTTGAACCATTGGTATTCAGTGGACCATCATTAGCAACCTGGTAGACACTTGGTCAATGATACCCCAAGTCACACAAGATAAAACAAGAAGTCCTCTGTTCATGTTGGTATCACTGTCCTCAGCATGGTGCACAATCCCTGACCTTGGAGGAGTCTCCTTTCACACAGTATGGCTACTCTTGACTAGGGAAGCTGAGAACACATATCCTTTCTTCTCAGTTTTGCCTTAGTATCAATTGGAGTGTAAATTTGGCCACTGATTTTTTTCAATAACAATCAAAATTCATGAAGCACAAAACTCCAAAGAACATGACATTTGGGATAGCTGACGGCTCCCCAGGATTAGTCCCGGCAAAGCTAATACAACCAATCTCTGTCTGAACTAAAGCAGATTTCTGATATGAATTATTCATTACTCATGGTACAGATACCCGGCCATAGCCATCGTTCTGGGTGAGTATTTCATTCCATCCTCTCCCCTTTCTACATCTCTCTGCTGCTTTTCAAACTGGTAAACAATAATAAATAACTGCCACTAAATACTGGAAAAAATTGTCTCATCACTAATTTTCAACTTTGTCTTCACAGCACATTGATTTCGGGGCCCTCCATTGGTGAGGTGGGTGGAAACAACAACTAAAACAAATAAACAAACAAAAAAGCCACACCCCCAATTGGAGTCATTCCATTAACACATGCCTTTCAAATGTCATTGTTAGTCATTATAGTATTTATTTCTATGTGATATGGTTCTTTGGTTGTTTTATTGTTTTGTTTGTTGTATTGTTTTTCTTAAGCATAGGGATATTTGTATTCTTTGTGAATCTCAACTATTCCATGTCATTTATCAATCCCAAAAGGCAGCTGCCCCCACTCCACAGTGTGCTTAGTGGGTGTCCACATTAATACTAACCCTCTCCTCACTATGGGCTGCCATGCTTCCCCAAACCTCATGACCTTCATTTTGTACATCTTTCATTTGCTGATTTTTAATAACAAAATCAAACCTATGATGCAACAGAGACTAAGAAGATGAGCCTCGGATATTATTAAAATCTGTGTATTCATCCCCACAGAGACAAACACGAAAATCCCTGCTTGCAAGGGACCTCAGAAGGTCATCAAAACCTTGGTCCTAAACACAGTTGGGTCCCTTGCCCTTCCCTGTGTAATCTGTGTGTTCTTCCTATTGGCAGCAAGACACAGCATCGGCTCTCTGATGCTGACCAGTATGGACCTCTCTGAATTCTTGCTCTACAACAAAAGTATTTATCTTCTATATATCTTATATATTAAAAACATTTATTTCTTACTGAATATTTAGAAGACATGTCAAAGTTCTAGAAACAGGCACAAACATGCAGTAAAGGCGTATAAATAAAGGGGGAAGTGAGTGGGAAAGGTTCCTGGGTCACAAATGTGATCTGTTGTTCAGACAGACTTGGCTTCTGGACATTGGTTCTATATACAGTCAGTCGGACATTTTGAATGCAAAGAGAGCATGTACATGACAACTTACATGGGGGAAGCGTGTTGGCTGTCCCACCAGCTCATCCAAGATGCAATCATTGTGCACAATATGAAAAGAAAAAAGGTTCAAGATGTTATAAAAATATATATCTACTTTTCTCCTATGAATAATTACTTAATGTCTTCTTTTCCATGTCAAGACTAACAACTTTAAATTTACAAATGACCCAGTGCCATATTCCTGATTACATCAGTGACGAAATGGACATCTTAAGCAAACATCCAAGATGAAGACAGGGACCCTGCAACTCCTTCCAATGGTTTGTGTCATCCTTAGAACTGGAACAATTTCTATCACATTGCCTACAGGGACTATTGAATAGATATAAAAAGCAGAACATAGCATCCCATTGATTATATATACTAGCACTGTTTAATCTGCTTTAGACACTTGTCTCTATGCATCATAATGTGTTTAGTATGTGTCTATTTTAAACTTCTAAATATCTGTGCCACAGATCTCCTTAGTGCAGAAACATGAAATAAATGGGGCAATTTAAAATGAAACAATGTACAGCTATATAAACGGATGAGAAACCTTGATTTCTTTTTAACTCAGACTCTGTTGTAGCACAATGATTAATACGTAATACATGGTATTAAATGTACTCATACTTGGTACAAAGCTAGGACAACTTCCTTTAATTTTTTTTAAATGTGGATATTTATGAATCTTTTGCTAACGCACTAAAGGTCAAAAGCATATAAAATCACAAGTACCTTGGACAGAGACACAGAGTACTCAAGCATCTGTGCATAAGCTAGCAGCTGACGTGGGTCACAGGCTTCTATTTTTATCCACAGACAGCGGTGGTAGAGATACAAAATAACAAACCCAGCTCCGGTAAACAAGCTCTTAACGAGCCTGGCTTTGGCTCGCTCATCGCTCCTCATTCACAGCACTTGTGTTTATTGATTTGCGTATGACACATTAGCACTCAGCAACAAGCGACCAAGGCCCCAGACTTGTCTTCCAAAAGCTCCTCTTTTCTGACAATAGGCTCATTTCCGATAAAGGAAATAGAAAAAGGGTTGTTTTGGGGGGGTGGGTTTGTGGGGTTCAGTGTGGAAAAATAATGATTGAATATTCAAGATAAGATTCAAGATCATGATTAGATTCCATTCATGACTTGGGGCCATGTATGTTTCCATTGTACACTCTATTAACATATATCAATAAATCAGAAAACAAACCACTCCACCAAAACTAAAAGGATTAGGTTTTTATGTAAGCGACCATTGGAAATGATCCCCACAAGTATACAGCACTTCCTGTTTCTGAAAACCCCTCAGATCCAAACACTCATAATCAGACATCCTCTGTAATTGCTGGGCCGAGACATTGTGATGTCCCTTTTCTTTAAAAATCTACAGGCACTTACTAATTTTTTCACTTCATTAATAGCACTAACTTATAACAGCCTATGAGCCATAAGTCTCAAGGGAGGGAAAGAACTATAGCTATCCTAAAATTCACATACAAGTTTGCTTATGTCATTGAATGCATGACTGTTATCACTCATTTTCATTATGAAACCAATTAATCAACCTAAGCAATTCATCAATACAATGTTACATAAATCTCATTTCATTGGCCACTAATGGCATTCTTTGATTACAGTTGTTACTTACCGACCGACAGCTGTCACTGGAGGTCTGGATCAGAACCACCTAGCACAGCATTGCCTCTGCCCCTCGCAATGGTCCCACTCTGGGTAGCTTCTCACAGCCATATGAGGGTCATTCTGAGAAGTACAAAGCAGAACGGTGACAGCAACATTGAGATAACCTGTCTGCCAGAAAGATTCTCGTCTATACGGAACTCATTGTTACTATTCATGCTGGTCCTCATTTAAGAGTCCCTTTCCCCACTTACTATTACACTCTCATAGAACAAATGATTGTTCATTGATTCTACTGAAATAAATACATGATTCACAAATCCCAAGGCCAACACATGCAAATCCCTCATATCTTTAGTGGGTGAACCCAGCTCTGTCCTTTATCAGGCATCACAACATCTCAAAATCTTCTATTGCTCCCGGGCAAGAGGACTCCTTATATTTAGTACATATCAAAAGTACCCACAAGGTATTAGAACAAGTACCCCAAACCAAAGGAAGACCTCAGTGACTCACAGGACTCTGCCATGTGATCTCAGCCTCAAACATGGGTTCAGCAACAGGTGCATCCATTGTGAAGAGGGCGAGGTCGAGAGAAAAAAAAAGGAAGGGTTTCTTTATTAATCTTTTTTGTTCAGTAATTTGCTAACATGGTAATGTAGGTATCCATTAACATGCAATATACTCATTTTTCTATCAACATGATAAACAAGCCTGCGTGCAATGCAAACCAGTAACTGAGACTGGTAGCCTTCCGTAGCTTCCTCAGCTGAAGTACAACATTCGGGCCAATCAGTATTTATTTTTCTTATTAAGCATTGAAATTAACACATAGTACCACACTTCTCATCTTTCTGTGAATTGGTGGGCTTATTTATTCAACAGCTGCTATTTTAAAAGATGTCTGGGCTGTATACAGTCACTCGTCGGCAATCCGTGCCCCAGTGGACCCCCAATCCCATGCGCATACACACAACACTAGTTAGAATCAAGGAGTTAATAGTTTTAAAAAGGGAAGCTTTTAAAAAATTAAAAGACATGAAGTTGGGAATAAGTTGTGTTAAAGGACAGAGGGAGGGAGTGGGGGCAGCTATGACGTGAATGGATTATATACATGTATGATACTTTCAAAGGATAAATTTTAAATATTATTCTTTTAAGAAATAATTTTATTTATGAACACAAAAGTGAGAATAATGTCCTTGCATTTTCCTTAAAGCTCTCTACATGGTCATGCTGTGTAGGCCCACACATGAAGAAAGGCCTCCTCCACGGGAACACCGTTCAATTTACTAATTCATTAATAACAATAATATCAGCACAATCATCTTTGACTAATCATCATGCTATATATATTAAGACAAAATTAATACAAAATGACAGGAAGATATCACTAATCTATCACTACCCTGTTAAGCCCATAAATTGTGCGGTGGGAAAACACTTGTGAATTGTCTGTAAGGAAAACCAGCAAAACTGAGTTGTTTCTTATGCCTTCTTAAAGAAAGAAGACATTTGCCTTGTGTACATTTTCTAGTTAAATTCACAGTTATAGGTATATAAAAGGATGTCACCATGTCAGACATATAAGACGCTTCATATCTCACTAGCCCTGTGCTGTCCACACTGGTCCTGGCTGGGATCTCTTCTGTTCACACTCATTTACATGTGTTTATTAAACAAGTAATTTATTCAATGCTTCTAATTTTAAAGACAATAATTCATGAAAACTAAGAGTGATGAATATTCTTCATGCCTCAGGATCACCTATGATACTTGTATCCTGTTCCCCAATTACCATCAAGGAATTTATAAATGTACTATTTCAGGCTAAATCCATATTCATCATTTTTCCCAGTTGGCCTTGTGGAGACTATATTACAATTATGATAATTTAATAAATGATTTAAGAAAAACTTCCAAAGACATCACTATGAAGTTTTACTCACCTTGGTCTCTATGGCCTCCACAATTCAGGCTCCTGCTGAAGACAGAAAGCATCCATCCTCGAAGAAAAGACAGAGCAATTGAGAAAGACCCTCCCCAAAAGAACCTTCTTTCCAATACTTCACTCATTAATACATTCTGATGCTAATTAAAAATATCAGGTCATAAACACCAATATCAAAATGATCATCTCTCCGTGTTGACTGCATTTGTGGCTCTGAGACAAGCTCCCAACAGTTAGCATTATTGCTCTTAACACATATTAGTATTCAGAGTTTAAATTAATGTTTCATTCTTCCTTCCATATATTCATGATAGGGCAATGCTTTGGTTTATTTACTTCATGTTCATTGGTCTATAAATAAAGTCCCGGATGACCTCAGTCGAATCTCTGGAAACCAATTGCTGGAAGGAGAGAATGGGCACCCAGAAGTTGTCCTCTGAACCCCTAAGCATGTGCTGTGAGACAAACTGCCACACCCCTTGCAAGACCAATAAGTAAAGGTAATAAAACAAGATTATTATACATTCCTAACTTTCCTCCACAGGATCAATAACAGCACAGGAATTGAAGGAGTTTGGGCTAAGCCTCAGTCTTTCAGAGCCACAGTATTGATATAGAATGTCCCCTATGCCACGTAGACACCATTGCTGGTCTGGGTGTGGGCCTATCTTCATTCTCATCTAATGTTTTTATTGATTTGCTCATTGATTTACTAATAATAAATGAATTAATCACAAAAGCTCTACACCCTGCCATTTGTCTTTGGAATAAGTCCCTAATTGAATAAGCCCCTCCCGATCAATAATCTTCATTGTTGCCTTGCAACATAGTTGGCTTTTTAAAATTATATCTATGTTCATTTTAAATGCTACAATGAGTAAACCAAGAACTCTTTAACATTGGACAAATGTTCCTACCATTAGGAGCAACGGTGGGGGCCAGAAACCCATAGGACACAGAAGCCAGGTGACATGTTCAGCCTCGGATGTTCAAAGCAAAACATAGATAAAAGGAGATTAGAGCACAGCCCATGCTCATTCATGAAGTTATCTACATGTATATGAATTTGAAGTAATATATTTTCATACTTGTCTGAGTTTGCCCCATATGTTAAAGGCTTCACACATTTGATTTGTATTTTTCTGTATACTGTAGCAGTCATTGCAAGACTATAGCTACATTAAAACAATCTAAGGAAAAGGTCCTGTGGCTCTCCTAGCATCCATACATAAGAGCCTTTCAAGCAGAAATGACACGGGTTATCATGTCTTTACTTGACCAGACAGCTTCATATAGTGTGAACATTGTGGAATTACTATACCAACATCAGCAGCAATGGGGTGGGTACATTTCTACTTATTGTCAATTAGTAGATAAATCTCTAATAACAATGCAACAATATATATGAATGTTAAGAAAATCATAGGATTTTTTTTGTAATTTGTCTAGGTTGAGTGCAAATTCATGTTACCTAACCTTACTGCTACATTGAGATGGTACATTAGGAATGGGAACAGCCACAGGCCTTACTTATTGTGTGCATTGGCTGCAACAGCCCAGTGTAGTAGCCTCAACCTTGTCACACACTGGAGCAAACACTTAGACAATTGTGACAATTCTTCCATTTCCCCTGCTATGACTGGGTCACATGGATGTATCTGATTTAGCTTAATGTATATTTCATAGTCTAATAAGAATAACAAGCACTGAACTTCCATTAACAAAATGCAAGAGTACCAGACATGACTTTACCACAAGAAAATACTCTGAACATATAATACTTAACTAATTGTCACTATTTATTAGCATTAGTAGTGTTAATAATTGGTGTTCTTTCTCATTTTATTATCATTATATATCATGTTCCCTTATCTTTACTAACTTATAATTGTACATTGTGTATCTCAAAATGATTCACAATAAACAATAAACGTACCACTTTAATGTGTCCAACCAAGTGTTTTGATTGTACATTCTCGTATTGATTTCCTGACTGCAAAATAATCAAAACCTGTGAAAAGCAAACTGAGACAAGATCCTTACAAAAAGCCAAATCTATCTATCACATCCACTCTGGAGTGAGCAAAAGTAATAATTGTTTTTAACTGAGGGCTTCGGTGTTGCAGACCACCTGTGACTCACAGCTGCAGCCACATCGATCCCAAGTTCCAGTAAATTCCCTTCTTGTTATCCAGACCTGTTTACCAATTAACTCACTAGCTCCCCGTGAATAATCCAAAGTCTATAGACAACTAAGCTTAAAACAGGAATGAACCTTGCCTGGCTTTTCCTATCTAGGCCTCATCTGTTACAAAAATAAGTATCTTAGGACTCATAAGGGTTCAAATGTGGACTAACCAATGTAAAATTGTAATATCAACTCTATATTCACCATTGATACTTTTGTTCAATTTTATTTAATATATTAACAGGGTCATTAATGGAAGCTATACTTTGACCAATGACCCATTTCTTTTTTAGTATTGGGGAGAGAACCAGGTCCTTTGGATGCATAGCAAGTTTGGTAACTCTGACAAAGGGTCATCCCCTCGTACCTAAAAACAATCATGTACACCAGGAACTTTCCTTTGCTAAAAGTTATTGTCACCCTTTAACTATTTTCTATTTTATATTGTTAGTATAATAAAAATAATTAGTGCTACCTTTCTTTTAAAATTTGTTATTAATTTGTATTCACACATGCATATAACATGGGTCAAATCCCACAGTCTCCAATATCTCGGGGTGTGCTTAACACAAGGACAAAAGCACCCCCACTCACCCCTGTTATGATTTATACTTTCCACTGATCCTTCTGCCCCTTTCAATAACTGTACTTCACACTTTTCTTCAGTCATAGAGGAAATAAGCTTTTATTAAAATGTATTTATATACAGTGTATTTTATTACAGTTTTCCCACCCCCAACACCTCCCATCCTCCCCTTCCCCCCACCAACCCAAATGCACATCTATTAATTCATTCTGACATTACAATAAAAACAGTCACCTAAAATGAGGAGGAAACAGAGAGGCAGAGAAAGGGGGCAAAGAAAAGAAGCAAAGCTTTCAGGAGACTGATATAATGGTCTCCTGAGATGCTCTGCCAGAGTCTGACAAATGTAAAGGGGGACGATCTCAGCCAATCATTGGACTGAGCATGGGGACCACAATAGAGGACTTAGTGAAAGGCTCAAGTTTGCAACCCCATAAGAAGAACAACAATATCAACCAACCAGACTCCCCAGAGCTAATAGGGACTAAAACAACAAGCAAAGCATACACATGGAAAAACCTAAAACTCTAATCAATTATGTAACAGAGATGGCCTTGTCTTGCATCCGTGGGAGGAGAAGCCCTTGGTCCAGTAAAGGCTCAAAGCCCAGGGTAGGGGAAGGCCAGGGCAGTGGTGAGGGGGGAGTGGAAGGGTGGGTGGGAGAGCACCCTCAGAAAATCAGAGGGTGGGGGTTTCCAGAGGAGAAATCTGGAAAGGGGAGAACATTTGAAATGTAAATAAATAAAATATCCAATAAAAAAATGAAAAACAAGCAAAGTGGGATAAGAAAAAAAGGGACAAAGAAAAATCACAAGAAACACAGACACTGAAAGTCAAAAAATTCAATCAGCAACCATAATATATACAGAAAATATCAGTAGGGTGAAAAGCATCGTGAGTCACAAAACCCTCCTAAGATGCCATTGAGTTCGTCACGTCTTGGCCGTCTGGACCATGGAGACTGCTCTTAAGGCTGGTTTATATGTCCAGGGACACTCCGTTGGAGAAAACTAGTTTTTCCTTTGACAGAGTTTATCAACTGGAGAGAGCGTCTGGGTTATCAGTATAGAATTGTGTCCAGTTCAGCTCTCAGTGCTGAGATCCCATCAGGTTTAGACCTGAGCTGTCCTTAGCTTGTTGCCTCAGTCTCTATGAGGTCATCGGTCCTCTGGTGTCTATAAGGCCTTGTTTCCTCAGGGTCTTCGATTCCAATTGGCTCTTACACTCTCTCCACCTCCTCTTCCACTGGGTTCCCTGAGCCCTGAAGGAAGGGATTTGATGGAAACACTCAGTTAGGACTGAGTGTTCCAAGGTTAGAGGGAATACTTTCTGAGCTTGCCTATTCAGGCAAATGATACATTACTAATCTAATTGATTTTGGGGAGACAAACACAAGAGGCTGCCACTGCCATCGTTGGGACATTGGTAAGTAAGGGAACAAAGCAAAGGGAAGTTTAAAAATATGATAAAGTGCTCAATGGTCTTGCCTCAATTTTCTCCATTGTTCGGATGTATATTAGGTTTCTGAACCAAAATAAATACTGCATGTGTACTGATTATGATTATGGTGATTAATCATTCATATATTCAAATTCATAATTAGTATTCCATGTGCTGTCATTTTTAATCACTGGCCAAAAAACTACCATTCTTAGATATTATCTTTTTTTATTTCTTTACTTTGTGTTACTGAGGATAGAACCCAGGGCCTCACATCAAAGGCCTGCCACTGTATGATCAACTGCTCTTTTCCCCAAGTCACCCTGAATATTTTTAGTTAATGATAATAGGTTGTTTCCCTTTGTGACATTTGCATAACTGAATAATACTTAACTGTTCATAACAATAAAAGCAAAGACCATAAAGACTAAAGACAATGCTTGTAAGGAGGTGTCACCAAGTCACTAGAGAACTATCAAGGTGACTCAAATTCCCTTTGCTTTGGACTATTGAATCCAAGGTATTTATTGTATATAAATTATAGGTAGTGATAACTGGGTTGGTGACAACAGGCTTTTTCTTAATACTATAAACATATCAAATTTCTATGTGGAATGTCCTCTTTCAAAAATGACATATAAAAAGTGATACTGTAATTATTACTCACGGTTGTAGCTGTGACCTTCACAGCACAATCAACCCTGGAGCTTAGGATGAGGTAGGATCCACCCATTCATCTGAAGTTGGCCTTTCTGAAAGGTACAGAACAGACAAGGATAAATTGCGATGCTGTACACTGGTCAATTTATCTACAAATTATTTAGTCATGTTTACTTTATCTTCAGACATAGAACAGCACTGAATCTTTTACTAACTCAAAAGAAGAACATGTATTACTAAGTCAATAATCCATATTATCATGGCTTATAAGACAAGACGAATATATTAGAACTACTAAGAAAAAACATTTCCAACTAACTTAATCCTTATTCTATAATTTTAATAGCAGCATAATTATCTCTTATTTACTTTATTCTTGTGAATCCATTAATACTACCAACAAGGATATAATGCTGCCCGTTTTCTCAAATCTGTGTAGAGGACAAATTCTAAGGGTCAGGGTGGACTTCAGACATACAGAACTGTAAACACAGTAGTCATCATTGACACAAGATAGACCTAGTTCCATTCCTTTCTACATTTGTAAATTAATAAATCTTAAAATTTCCTAATGACTTGTGTGTAAGTATGAACCACAGGTAGGAACAACATCTTTCACTACATAGATGAGGGCTCTTTTTTTTTCCTTTGTTGGTCTCAATTTTCCAAGCATTAATTAATGAGCTTAATGGTAGATGGCCAGGCTTAATTCTAAGTCAGCCATAGTTGGTTTTGATAGATTCTGCATGATATTTTAAGCTTTAAAAACATCCTAAACTAAGTCAGGGGGTTTGACTATACTTACATTGTCTCTGTTCTCAGGAATCAGAATGTGAAAATCATGGCGAAAGCATCTATGCTGACAGTACAAAAAGACAAGTTATATTATAGCCATTTATTCTCTCATCCACCAGTCTACTTTATTAATCACTAAATTCTCTTGATACATTTCTCTTGATGCATATTATTGTTTTACTGGAGAAAACAATAATGAATACTCAAGCCCTAAACAAGACAAGGACTTGCCGAGATATTTAGTAAATACATCGTCCTTAGCTAGTAATAACATGAAGACAATCTTGTTGTTATTGTGTGTTTAATCTTATTGTATTTTATTTATTTATTTCTAAACACGCATGGTTTCCAGGCTTATTACTATCTCTCAAATGGCATGATTCTCAGGCTGAACAATGCTGACCTGCTTTAATTTGATTTACAGATTAGCATAAAAATTCTTTCGCTGAATTAACTTTTAAGGATAACATATGAGACCACACCTCAAAGGAAAGTCTAGTATCAGAGCATGCACACTAGATGCCTTTAAGGTATGGAACTCAGACTTCCAGACCTGTTGCCATGATCCACAGCTCATGCCCAACAAGATGTCATCCCTGATACAACCTTGACCTCTAGTTTCTCCGAAGAAATTATTAGCTGATTATTCATTCACTAATGAAAATTATATAATTATGGATCATGAAGATGTAATTATAATTTTCCATCTATATTTTAGCTCCTTGGACTAATGTCAAATTAATCTTAATTTCAATAACATTAATTAGCCAACCAAGCATTTTGCGGCCACGTCATTCTTCTCCCTTGATACTGGATCTTTAGGTTCTTTTTTTTTTTTTTTTTTTTTTTTTTTTTTGGTTTTTTGAGACAGGGTTTCTCTGTGTTTTAGGTTCTATGCCATGCCTTTAAAAAACAGAGGAAAGAACTAAGCCAGGAACTCTGACTCACGTTGGTCATTCTGCTCCTGACACATACGAGGGCCCATGAACCTGGTGACCAGTGAGGAAGGCATCTGCTCTGAGAGTACAAAATAAAACAGGGTGTAAAGAGGCTCAAACATACATATATAATACAATCTTTCATTTCACTATTCAAGAAAGGACAACTAAGTAAGAACTCAGTAGTATAACTGGAAGTTTTAGTTTCATGCTATGTCTGGTAATTTTCTTTAACCTTATTTGTGTATTACTTAGGGTGTATATGTATTAATATTACATGACATATTTTTAATTTTGTATTTTATACAATATATTGTATTAAACTTATATAATAAAATTTTAGTTTCAATTGTATATAATTTTATTTTTATATATAATATAATTTAAATTTTCTGACTTTGTGTTTTATAGGTTTTCTGTGCCTACATTTGTAACTGTGTATGCATGTGCTTCAGGGGTTTAATCTTTCTTTTTTGTTTGTTTATTTTGTTCTATTTTGGTTTGTCAATTTTGGTGTTGTTTACTTGTTTGTTTTATAAAGAGACAAAGAGAAACAAGGTGTAATGTTGGATGAGTATGAAGGAAGGGATGATTTGGAAGGAGATGAAGGAGAAGAAACCTTGATCAGGCAATATTGTTTGAACAAAAAAAACGTAATTTTAAAAAGAGAGGATCCAAGGTCAAAAATTTAAAAAAAAAAAAAAAGGTAAGTGGTTTGGGATTCAAATGTGTTACAACTATATGTTCTTTTTAGTTTCTTTGGATAAAATACAGGGTCATGGCTACAATTCCACAAAAAATACTGAATACAATTTAAAACGAGGCGTTCTCACTTCTCATGTCTGAAGGTCTACTGTTTGGTGTATGTAGTGTTATTCATCACAGATACATCAGCCCTCCTCTTCTGTTTCTGATGTGTATTGAGCAACTGATCAGTTGTGATACTGACATAATTATGAATCATAAATATACAAAAACATTTTTAATTTAATTCAGAGAGCTATAGGTCATTATTTCTGTCCTTATACATTATTAATTGGACAAAATTTTCTTAATATTATACTGCACGCAGGTGCCATATTTATGATCCAGACAAGGCATCTCTTCTAGATGACAAGAAAACTTTCAACAATACTATAAACAGGCATGGCATGCAAACAACAACAAAAAAAAATCAATAAAAACAAAACTCACTCTGTCCTCATCCAAGGAATACAGAATGTGGAAAATCAGCTGGGGGAAATCTATTCTGAGAGTTTAAAGCAAAAAAGAATATAAAAAATATTGGTATCCTAATAATTTATTCATACATAGTATATAATGACCTACGGGATGGCTTTTTTCAGAAACCAAACAGGCATGGCCGACCCTCCCGAAACATTGCCCAAAATTTGAGCTCATGAGGCAGGGCATCTGCGGCCATCATGTGTGAAAGAGCTGCTGTGTGGAAGGTATTTTTAGTATTCTTGGTATGGAATTTGTCTTGATTAGACATATTACAAGTTAAATTTTATTGATATTTTATCTGATTGTATAAGTAAACTATTCTTAGCATTTGCCACTAAGATGATAGATATATTCTAAATGTTTTACAATGTGGACCTCAGACTCCCAGACCTGTGATCATGATCCAAGACTCATACGGCACCAGAGGTCATCATAGATCCGACATTAGCCATCCCCTTCTCTATTACTTTCTGCACCTTTGTCAAGCACTATTCTACTACTATCAAAATAATTAGAAATCATAAAGACCTATAAATAAGATCCTTTAATATACTTAAGAACGACTCAGGATATTACCATGTTGTGTTTCTATTTTGTTACTAAGCCTTCGGGGAGGGGGGCAGTTAACTCAGTATATTTATAAAATGAAAAGCACTATACAAATACTTTCCCCTGGAAAAATAACTAACCATTAAGGCACATGGCATATTAGCGATTTGACACTGGCTGCTCATTTCAGATGACAAGTCATTGTCATCGAGGACAGCATTTCTGAGCACCCCAAATCAACACGAGGTTGACGATACTCACACTGTGTATACGTCCTGAGCCCGAAGTGCTGACTAGAGAGCACGGGAGCAGGGCAGAGTGTGCGCGTCCCCCTGGGGACACCCAGCCTGAGAGGACAGAGCAGATGATATTATAAAGATTGAAACTGGATTTACTCAACCGTGAGTTCTATCTGCTTATTTGGTTTCTTTTTTCCTAATACTCAGCTAAGTTTGTCTTACACTTCTACATGTTCTGGGAAAAATATATGGCCATTGGTTGTGTTCATTTCAAGAGCATTACTGTCTGTATGGAATCCTTAAAATCCCTATCAGAATGAACTTGACTTTGGTTTGGTATGTCTTAGCAATACTCTTGCTGTGGACTTAGCGATTAATTATTAAAAGGTTTACCAAATTCACTTTTACTTATATTCTTATCTAGTGTAGAGGAGAATGCCATACATATCAAATTGCAAAAATAGATTGTTCCTACCATGTGTCACTAAGGTCATGGGGGTATATTAGATCTTTTAGGATGTGAATCTCAGACTTCCAGACATGTACTCAGGGTCAGCGACTCATACGCCACCAACTGTCATCACAGATCCAACATCAGACCTATTGATATCTACATTGTTATCAAATGATTGATCAACCATACTATTAAGATGATCATAAAATGCAAAAATATCTAAGGAAAAAGTAACTGTGTATATGACTAACAACAACAGGATCTTTTATCTTGTATTTGTTTAATTATATGTTGCTATGTTATCTCACACAGACACATTACTTACCTCTTGGAGAAGGTAGTAGTGTTTGTGGTCTTTCAAAGAATGCACAATCAACGTGCGAACACTGACTACACAACTACGTCTATTTTATGACTACAACGACCAGAGCAGGAATCTCGCAAGCAAGGAAGAGTATATATACATCAGCTTAAGGGTATCCATTCTATGTACAAAGCAGAAGAGAACAAAAAAAAAAAGATTGATATTTACTTTGGGCCTATGGTAAATTACCCTTCTCCTTAAACTTTCTGAATCCAAGATTCTATGAATTTTCAAATGGTTAGAGAAAATAATGAGACACACACGAAAAAAAAAATCAAAGAAAAAGATTAAGTATATATCAGACCTGTATAGAATTTTTTCTCCTATTGACCATATCTTATACAATTTTATTTAGCAAAACATTGTGAAATATTTTGTTTTTGTACATGTCATATTATCCAATGGGCCATGACTACTCGTCCAGATGGTAATTAGGGGTAAATCAATAGAGTAAACAGTTTTTAAAAGCAATGCTAAGAAAGATATGAAGACTAAATATAAGGAATCTCCTATAAACACAATAAGCGGATTGTGAAATTTATGACCAAGGATGCATAGGTCAGCTGTGGTATCCATTCTGAGAGCAAGCAGAAGATACTCTGTTTACAGACCCTTGCATTGCACTGTTCATTTTATCATGACATACTATAATGTGTATTTTGTGAGAAAAGAAATGGCTATCATTCTGACCCTACCAAGTAGGGTCTATTAACCACTGTGAGTTAACCACTGGGTTTGGTATGTCAGTTTTAGAACTCTGACTATAGAATGATATCTTACTTAGAAAATGACTTAACAATTTTTAAGGTGTTCAATTAAATAGCATTGTTTCACATCCCCCTATCACATCTATGTCTAAGAGCATGGGTACAAACTATATTCATAATATGGACCTTACTCAAACTCCCAGACCCCGAGTCATGCCTCATGAGTCACATGCAGTGGTCTCTACTGGCCCAACCTTAGCCCTCTCCTTCTCTATTGATTTATGAATGTTTATTAAGCAACTGCTGTCACTATTGCCTCTAAGTTGATTGGGAATGACAAGACCTAAGGACAGGATTCTTGAGTGTACTCTGAAGGCCCTCAGAACCGTTTGACATGGTTAGAATCTCTTCTAATATATATTCCTGATCTATAGCATATTGTTAAGCATTCATTTTCATCTACCTACATTTAACCCTTTGACCATTGTTGCTCTTCCCAGATAATAAGTGGACTTTCATTTCTCAGCATATGCACAGTCATTAAAAAACAACATGAAGCAATGAAATATTGGCTATACACACCTGGAGTCTAAATGAACATGGAGGCATCGATCCTGCCAGTGTGAATCAGAAGACAGAATAAAAAGATTTGACCTTGTCCCGCTACGCTCTCCTTGACTCTTATCCAGATGTGTATTGCACTAATATGTGGACTTCTAACCATGAACATTGCCTTTATTATGGTACATGCGGCATCCTCAGACATGACTTGATATATATCCTTAATACCTTTCCTATGAACAAACATCTTAACTGGACTCTATGCTACAAATTTATATTTAACTTTTAAACTGATTATAAAAACAGACTAATAGGCATAACTGCTACCAGTGTTTGTGATAGCTATTAAGATGTGGAACTCTGACTCCCAGATCTATAGTCTGGATCTATGAATCATACGACTACTGCTGGTCATCATTGATCCAACATCTGCCCTCCTCTCTTCTACTAATTACTACGTGATTTTGAGTAATTAAACACACAACTGAGATAATTATGAACCACAAAACTCTAACAGCAAGATCCTTGAGTGTACTTTAGACCTCTAAAGGATCTTTTGTCCAAATGAATATTTATTATAAACACTTAATTTGGCAAAATTAGTTTGATAAATATTGTGCTTCACGCACTTGCCATGTTTATAATTGTCAAGATTTCTCTTCCGTCGTATAGGGCAATCTGGAAGTAACAGGAGCCAGGGCACGAACACTGATAATACTCACACAGGATCTATCCACGAACAAAAAGGCTAGATCACGAGGTTTATTTTCAAGGGAGACTGTATGAAGTCAGCCTGCAGGATATTCATTCTTGAAGTATAGACAGAAGAGGTTATAAAAAGATTGACATTCTGTTCACGCCTGCATGCATTCTGCCTGCTTTTCTCCATTTGATCTTGTCCCTCACCTATGTGGGCATCATTCTCTCACAAGTGGGCAGAGATGCTATAATGTTTCTGATATATATCATATATATGATATATATATATATATATATATATATATATAATATATGCACATACATACATATGTACATATATATAGTCTTCTTGTGGACTATATTTTGATAAATGATTTAATAATAAATTTTTATTTACATTTACCTACTTACTATTTCTTACATCTGTCATTAACATCACAGTATGCACTAGATATTTAATGATGTTGACCTCAGACTCAGGTTTTTCGTCATAATCCATGACTCAAATACTCGCAGTAAAGTCATCATTGATCCAACACCAGCCCTCCTCTTCTCTAGGAATTTAGCCACATTTATTGAAAAATTGATCACTGCTATTATAGAGATAATTTCCATTAAAAAAAATCCTAACTATGAGATCCTTGAGTGTACTTAAAACCTCTACAGGATCTTCGGCAGTGATGACTAGCTCTCTTATTGTACAATCTTAATTTTATAAAATTTTATTAAGCCTTGTGTTTCATCTACATGCTATATGCCTTTAGCTACAGCTGCTCTTCAGAGATAATAAACTGATACAGTGGCAGGCATTAAAAGCAAAACAAAACAAAAACAAAAACCAACACAAGAACACAGACTCTACTCACACTGTCTCAATTCTGCAGACACATACAGGGAAACCAAAACCTCAAGAATAACGAAGAAGGTGTAAATCAGCTGGGAGGTATACATTCTGAGAGTAAAAAGCAGAAAAAAAAAGATTAAGATTCTGTTTACTTATGTCTACATTCTGTCTGCCTCTCTGGATAATTCTCCATCTTCTCCCTCACAAAGCCTTCATTACTCTATAACTTGCTCTTCATTACAGATCAAATGGCTGGCATGGTCTGATATGAGCAAGAATATGGCACATGATTTTACATCACTCATGGGGAATCCCCAGGGTTCTTATCTGAACGAAATAGTAATTAGTGTATATGCATAACATTATTGCTATGGAATTATGTCTTAGTAGAAATGACTTGCAATTTCATCAATGTGTAAAAGTACACTATTCCTAACATCTGTCACTAAGAAATGCACGGCACATATTACGATGTGAACCTCAGACTCACAGACTTGTAGTCATAATCCATGACTCATACAGCACCCACAGTCATCATTGATCCAACATCAGCGCTCTTCTTCTCTACTAAGTTAGGTACATGTATTTTGCAACTGATCACAAGTACTACTGAGATAACTGTGACTCACAAAAATGAAAAAAAAAAAAAAACTAAGGATGAGATGCTTCAGTATACTTCAGAGTTACTCAGTTTCTTTTTGAATTATGAAGCCCTTTTCAATACATATCCTTAATTTAACACATTTTTATTACATCTTGGGCTTCAAACACATGCCACATAAGAGCCTTTGCATGGTTGCACTTTCTAAATAGTTAATGCCATTATAGTAAATGGCCTTTAAAGGCAACGTGAAGCATCATCAGAACATGGACTGTACTTACACAGTGTCTATATTACCATCTGAAGCACAGAACATTAACTGTACTTACACTGTGTCTATACAATCTGAAGCAGCTTATTATCGGGCTCATGATCAAACGCGAGTGTGAAAATCATCTTGGCGTCAGAATGCATTCTAAGAGTACAAAACAGACGAGATGAACATTTGTTCCTTCATTCCCACACTCTGTGTACATCCATCACTATCTCTTCTTATGAAACACCTATGTGAGTATGACATTATTATAAGTTGTTATGAATAAAAACACTGGACATAGATCTGACCATAAAAAGAAGGTTCTTAAATTTCTACTTCATGTGGACTCATCAGTCATCCTGTCTCCAGGAACGACTGTGCTTTTTAAAAACTTGATAATACATTTACTGTGGAATTATTTTCTCAAAGATTTATTTTATCTGTTTGAGTGTTTTTTGATCCACATGTATGTACTTGTGACACGTGTGTGATACCTACAAAGACCACATGAAGGTAACAGATCACTAAGAACTAGAGTTGCAGGTTCCAGTAATGGTGATTAATCCCAACTTTGGACTTATGCAAGAACAATAAATTTTTTTTATCTCCCGAGCTATCTCTCTAGCCTTAGATATCAAGACTTACTAATATATTTTTATTTATATTTACCTAACTATAAAAGGAGACAATTTCTTACATCTGTCATTAACATCCCAGCATGCACTAGATATTTAATGATGATGAACTCAGTCTCTAAGGTTTGTCAACATAATCCATGATTCAAATACTCATTGTTAAGTCATCATTGATCCAACATCAGCCCTCCTCCTCTCTACTAATTTAGGCATATTTATTGAGCAATTGATCACTACTACTATTGATATAAATTCCACTAAAAAAAAAAAACACTAAAAGATCCTTGGGTGTACTTAAAACTTACTAGAAATGATTTCCAAATTTATCTCTATTTTATCTATGTGTAAAAGTAGACTAGTCCCTAGTCCTACCACCTGCACTAAGATCATAGAATGAACTACACAAGAACTTGGAAATCAGCAAGTTCTTTTATCCAAAGATCTATCTCTCCACCCTGTGAAATTATTTTTTAGTTGAAAAGTGAATTACAAATTACTTCTGTTAATGTTTTTGTCTAATTATAAAAGCATATTAAAGTATATTAACCATGGGTGTCATCCTTGAGTTATATGGAATTCATTTGTCAATAAGGAAAATTGCTCATAGTAAGATAAGAACTGTATTAACACAGCCTGATATGCTCTCAATACCCAAGTCTAGTCAGGGATGTCATGACTAGGTACAAAAGCTAACTCAGTTTGAGAATAGAACATACAAATGTAAATATCGTATGCAATTTGAGATTGCTATGCCCTATTTTATTTCTTATTTTGTTATATTTTAGTGTAAGTTATAAAAACAAAATGAATATAAAACTCATGAATATAAAAATCAAGATAACATATTATAGCACTCTTGATATCTAGCCCACAGCTGCAGACTACCTGTGTTCTGGTGTGGACCTGAAACTCTCAGACCTATAGTCATGATGGATGTATTTTCAGTGGTCAGCACAGACCCAGCACAGTCCCCCTTTCCTTTTTCAATGATCTCCATATTTGTATTCCCTAACTATTCATCT
This sequence comes from Apodemus agrarius, assembly GCA_964023405.1. Lineage (NCBI taxonomy): Eukaryota > Metazoa > Chordata > Mammalia > Rodentia > Muridae > Apodemus > Apodemus agrarius. The sequence continues at coordinate 13,856,285 of OZ030011.1, forward strand.
CCCTTGTAAAGTCTTCATCACAAAATCCTAGCACAAGATACTGATGTGTTGAATAACTAACAGATCTTGGGTCATACTGCCTTTCTCTTAATTTTGGAAAACTTAATACAGTGTTCATGGTCATGTTGAGTTGTTCACACTTGGATGGATGACTTTACCAATGAGCAGATTTTTGGCTTCACTTACATCAGTTGCTGAGTTCCGTCCTCATGGTGATAGGGCAACGAAGGACCTCCCAGGCAGGGAAGAATGTATCAAAACCCATCCAGGGAGTACAAAACAGCAAGGATAATAAAAAGATTGAGATTTGTCCATTTATTTTTACATTTCTCCTTTCATTGCTTAAGAGTCAAATTGTCATGAAATCAAGTAAAAAAAATAATAAAAAAATTGACAATTTTAAAAATTAAGGCCTTGAACACCACAGAGACGTAAGCCATGAATTTTACTATATAAATCACCTTGGATAAAGGTTATATAAACATTTCTGAATAGATTTTTCATGTGTATAAATATCATTGATGGCCAAATGTTTCTGTTCAGGACTGATCAACGCCTTAAAAATTATTGATATTGATTTATGTCTTGATTCAATGATATATTATGAAATGATGAGAATGCATGTCTAATGTCTAATGTGTGCTGCACATGCCAGACTTGCAACCCCTGCATGAGAGGGTCACATGAGGCATCTTATGCTGTGGACCTCAGACCTCTAGCAACGTAGTCATCGTCTGTGACTTATAATCCCGAAACCTTGTCATCATTGGCCCGTGCTATCTTCTTATCCAATAATACATGCATGTTTGATGATCAACACATCTATTCATAAACATTTAAAATGACAAAGAATGGTTGCACTTTGTCTGACAGAATGACTGGCATTCTTGTCTCAATACATTGTATACTCTATAATAATATAGAAAACAAGACCGAATAACTTGGAATATTACTCACACAGGACTTGTGAGCACAGAGGGTAGGTACTGAGAGTGTGATCATGGACCCGTGTGTAAAGTAGACTTGAGCCATTGGTTCTGTGGGATGAATACAGAGGATAACTACCTCATGACTTCACATAAATAAGTTCTGCATAACTATTAATGTAGATACATATGTACATGTGATAATAGCTATGAATGTTCTTTTAGAAAAATTAAGTCTTTGGATCTGTTTCAACTCAGTGCGTGGTGCTTTTTGACCCAATTTTATAAAAAAGTTTCAAAAATCAACAATGTCAACATTGAACTACACAATCAATATTGATAGTAGCTTATATTCCCTATATCTAGTGATCTAGTTAAAGAGCTCACAGGGAGAGGTCAAACAGGCTCAATCCATATGGTATTTAAGGACTGAAAGTGTAAGTTATGTAAACAACCAGGGTTCCTTGCTGTGCTATATACATTGATAGTTGGCCAACCCCTTTTTCATTTACTTACTAACTGATCAATATATCACAACAAATCAAATTAATTAAGTCAATAGTGAGTCTCAAATACCTTATTAATAGAAATTTCAAAAAACCACGAACCTCATTTAGGGTGTCTGTGTTCACAGTAGAAAATGCTAGAATCTGTATGACTGGGAGCCAATTCTGGGGGGGAAAAACACAGGTTATAAAAATGAACACAATTTCTATATTGATTTAAGTCTTACTAAATTCACATTAGGATGAGCTTGTATATTGGACAGAACTCTGAATGTCTTAGTAAGTTGATGGAAGATAAACAAACCGTTACTTAAAATTAACTATTTAATTTTATAAATTAAAATAATTATAAAATTATTTAATGATGTATATACATCATTAATGGTGCAATACTTCACAACAAATTCTCCCTAAGTGTGAATGTGTGTGTGTGTATGTATTTTTAAGTATATACACAAGTTCATCTGCATATGTATGCATGAGGAGGCCAGATGTCAACTTCATGTGTTCTCCAGAGCCTCAAGGGTCTTTCATTGGCCTGTAGCTTGCTACTTAAGCACAGCTCACTGACTGCCAAATCCCAAGGACCCATCTGTCTCTTCTTCCCCAAGAGTGAGTACTGCAGCACAAGGAGGTCTCAGCAGGTGTCAGTGAAAACAGAATTATATATGGAGCTGTCTGGGTGCATTGTCCCTGCACCTTAAAGGAAACACTACAAAAACTCTATATTATTAAAATGTGTCTAAGTAAATAGATGCAGTCACAATTGCAAAAAAAAAAAAATGTGCCTTTTCGGGAGACATGTTGGATTGCATTAACTATCTACTTGTCTCACAAGAAAAGGCCCTCAATGGTCTGCACTCTGGCTTCATTAACTGAAATGATAATGTGCTTTTTCTATATTTATGATAGTACCACTAATGGTGTCCATTCACTGATATTGCACAATATTAATAACTGATTATATCATACATATAAAAGCTAACTGATTATATTACTAAGTGTGTTTTAAAGCTGTTTAAGGGAACATTGGTGATTCAGTGTGCCATCAGATCAATTTTCATATTAAAGATATTAATGAAGCATGCCCAGGACAAGTTGTATCTGTCATTAATTGTGGGTGTAATTCTTGAGTAATGCATAATTCATTTATCAATAAGCAGAAGCAGTAAGAACACAAGAAAGTGAACTATACTTACAAAACCTACTGCGTGCCCAAGACCAAAGTCTAGCCATGGACTCCATGATCCAAACAGATAGATAAAGCAGCTTGAAAAGATACACAGAGACGAAAAGTAGAACAGATTTGAAACATAATTAGGTTCTATGCAATTATGACCCTTGTGTTCTTTTCTATTTTACGCATCTAGTTATATGAAGCTATGATATATTCTCCTCTAGAAAATAAACAGGAGACCTGGTTCTTAACCTAACAACAATTTTGGCCACCATTTTAAACAGCACACAGAATCCTCAGCTAAGGGATTATACCTCTAGCCATTTATTTCTAGTGGATTTCTGAACATTGATATTTATACTGTTAGTATTACTGTTTGCTAAATATTATTTTCATAGCTGGACAATGCTTTGCCCTCATTCATTGACTATAATGTAAAGATAAGTAGAACAAAAACATGTGAATATAAGGATGGTAACATACTATATCACAGCTCCATACTATGCATGCTTGAGTGTGGACCTCAGAATCTTAGACGTGTAATCATGATCCCCAGATCATACATCACCAGTCGTCATCATTGATCCAACACTGCCCTTTTCCTTCTCTTACACTTTCTAGTTTTATTAACAACTATATGTATCAATTACAATATTTCCATAACTTCATCACAAATCATAGCCCAGTGAATTGAAGTTATTCAACAGATCTTGTGTCAGCCTGACTCTATGTCTTTTCTCTTAATTTGGAAAGCATCAACATGATATTTATGATCATGTTGATTTGACCTAACTGGAGCCTATGCCTGCACTTCACAAGACAAGGGCATCTTGTCATGGATAAACCAAAACCGAGGCCACAGAAACCAAGACAACAACTTTGATTCCACTTACATCCGTATCCATACTTGTTAAACCTGGGGATACAGCATCATGGACCTCCTAGCCAGGAAACAATATATACAAGGCAGCATCCATCCAAGGGGTTCAAAACACCAAAGAAAATAAGAAAATTGGTATTTTTACAATTCTTTGTATATTTCTCCTTTCATTATTTGTTACTTGAGATTCAAATTGTTATAAAAGTTTCTTAAGAAATCAAATAACAGTTCAAATAAAGGCCTTGATCTGTCAACTAGGGATAAGTGATATATATATATATATATCTATCTATCAATGCCAATGATTACTTAACAGACTTTTCCACATGGATAAGCAGTATTTGTGGTCAATGCCTCATAATTTATCTGCAGGTACATTTGTACATTTGTGTTTATGTTTATATCATGATTCATGAATCCTGGAACTCTAGTGCACAGTAGGCACTACACATGTCTAATATGACACATCTTGTGGCATGAACCTCAGAATTCAGTGTGTTGTCATCGTCCATGACTTATAATATAGACAAGTTCATCATTGGTCCATATTTGCCTTTTTATTCTCTAGTAATACATGTGTGTGTTGATTAACACAGCAATTCATTAATAATACAAATGACTATGAATAGGAACATCCTAAGAACAACTTTATACTGTTAATCAGAATCGTGCAATCCCTTGCCGGGATGCACTCAGTCAGCAAACAGTCAGAATAATTTTGAATATTACTCACACGTCTTGGGATGTCATGTAAATACTGAGTATGTCTGGAGAGCTTGCAAGCAAGGCCCGATGTTTAACGAAAACTGCCACCAGTGGTTCTGAGGGATGAGCACATCAAATGAAAATTTGATGACTTAACTTGTGGAAGTTTTGTAGATCTCTTTGTAAATGTGTGTTAATAGCTATGTTCTGTCATTTAATAAAATTTATGTGTTTGGGTCTGATTTGTTTGTGTGTATGATGAGGTTTTGCAAGGTTTTAAATTTAAGAAATTAAGAGGGTTTAAGAAATTAAGAAGTTTAAGAAATTAAGAATGTCTTTTTTTCACTTCTAGATATTAGGACAGAGATCCACAGTGAACTGGGACAGCAGCAGTTAAGAACACAGATTCCAGCACTGAGGTCTCAGAATGACATCCATTACTTCATAACCTGAGAACAAGGGGTACTTGTGCATGGATTCTGAGGACAAACCAGTTCAAAAATGAATATTAATATTTCACATTACAGAGGGTCAGTCTAAACACAAATTATTACAGTTCTACAAAAATGGATGGGACTAAGGAATAAGCTGACTGGCAAAGCCACTGAGTCACGGAGGGCAGACAAAAACATGAATACCAAGACTGGTGCATGGGTCTGTCTGGCTACACATTTCCTGCTCATGAGGGAGGAACAAAATATTCTGACTAAACCTATGCAGAAGGGTGTAGAGCCAAGGACAGTCACCACAGGTGCTGTGCAGTGGAAATATATATGGAGTTGTCTCGCTGCATATGGGATCCTTTGCCCCTCCAAATTCAAGGAACAAAACAAAAACATTATAATATTATAGCAAGTAGAAAGAAAGAAAGGAAGAAAGGAAGGAAGGAAGGAAGGAAGGAAGGAAGGAAGAAAGAAAGAAAGAAAGAAAGAAAGAAAGACAGTCACCATAGTAAAAAATGTGAAGGGCTCCGTTTATTAGCTTTCTCTAATTTAGGTAGTACTAACTGTCCATTTCTCTCATAATAAAAGGTACTTCATTAATTGAGATAGTAGTGTCCTTTTTCTACATATGACAATGCCATTACAGCTGTGATTCCACAGAAAAGGAACAATAGATTAATGCCAGATTATATGTTCAATCACGGAGAGATTAATGCATGTTTCTAATTATTTAAATTAAAGTGAGGGTCAGCAGTGAAATACAGTGGAAAGTGGAGCAGAAATTATAATTGTTCATGTGGGACATGCTGTCAGCCAAGATTCATGGGTAAGCACTCTTCTACTCAGATTTTATTTACTTAATAATCATCTTAAATAAATATTTTGTCCTTCCCTTAAAAAAAACACACACACAATATGTCAAAACAATAAACATTTATCCAACTGTTCCTTGCCCCACGGCATCAGCCTTGATCAATACATTGCGAGAATGTCAAGTTACATGAATACATTAGTAACGATTCTTCTTGCATTACTCACATATTTGAAAGAGAAATGACCCATTTTGTTAGTGTTCATTTATAGGGTTCTTGGTTGACTCTACACTGCTTTAGTGCATGGAAGCCCAAGAATACAGCCCGTGTTGTTTTTGATTGCCAGATTAAGCTCATATCCCAAAGAGATAATAAATGGGATTTTTCATGATGGACCTCTGAGTGACAGGGCTTAGTCAAAGTCCACAGTTCAGACGCCCCAGGGTACACAGCCCTGATCCACATAAGCACCTTTGACCTCTTTCTTTTTCATTCAGAGACAGTTTTGTTTATTGACCCATTCACAGCCTCACTGGGGGCAATAAAATAAATATTCATGAGTTGAAAAGAACTAGCCAAGAACAAAAAGTGTGTTTGGAGGCGAGGTCTTTCTTTTCTCATTGCTTAGCTCTCTCCTGGCTTCTTTTTCCAGGGGCCTTCAGTGAAGCATGGGTGGATCAATTCGCATGCCTGCCTCACAGCCAGCTGTCTGTCTCTCTTTCCTCTTCCTGTGTGCAGCCCTCTCAGTGAAGAGCTGTCCAAGAGCACTTTGCAGAATAATAGAAACCTGATACTAACTGCATCTCCAACACAGTGCCCCAAAGGCTCAGGTAGCTACTGAGGACTTGCAACAGAGAAATTGAATTTTACATTTCACTTCACTGTAATTACTTTATATAGAAGCAGCCATGTGTGTATGGTGGCAGCCATATTGGACATGCAGCCTCAGATTATTGAGTAGATAACTTTTAAGTAAACTGCAGTGTGCAAATAAAATGGGCTGTGAGTAAAATATGCCAATTATACTCAAAGCAAAGGTTCAATATTACATTTGTGTCATTGGTTGGTAGATGTGAATAATTCAATGAACACTACAAAGAAATCAGTCCTCACTGACAGGATTCATTGATGATTATGGAGTCATAAAGCCTCTTACCCACAATGGCAATAGCAAACTCCTCATCTAAGAGAGTAATTCAGTCTGCTACAGTCTTCATTCTGTGGTGTCAAATACCAAGGTTTAAAACAATGAGCCATTTAGATTTAGATCACTTTAAACAGCATTAGTTTGATTCTAAAACATTCATGAAGACAAGTCCCATTTTTTTTCATTGACCCAAGAATAGGCCACCTTTTTACTTGTCTAACTATTCCTTTGAAATGACAAAATGAATCAAGTTCAATTCATCATTTAGGAACAAGAATGATCAAGATTGTGCCTGCCTGTCTGTGGGTCTCTCCACAGAGGCAGAAGAAACCATTTTCCAATTGACTAGTTTTGAAAAAGAAGAATGAATAAATTTAGAGTATCCGTCTCTGGAACTTATAATTAGCACACATTTATCATAAATATAGAAAATAAAATGGAACCAGAATTTACAGACAAAATATTCTAGATGTTCTGTTTTGCTATTAGTGAGATGACATGCAGGGAACAAGTATGTAGCTCAGGCAGGCCCTGAACTTGTGATCCTACTGCTAAGTACACACACACACACATACACACACACACACACACACACACACACACACACACAGTGGGATTCAATGCTATAAGAATTGGCATTGACGGTCTATGCTATGCCTCATGACAGCCTGAAACTAGCTCTTTCGATATTGACACAGTCATGTATCCCATACCTTAACAACTGCTCATTACAAAAATATCAGTCTATATCTGTATGAACTGTGAAGATCCCTGGTCCACAGACCTCAGTGTTCCAGAGTCTTTAACCACATTATCTTTGCTTCAGACACCTGATAATCCCACCACTTAAAGCTACTCCTGGCCATGGCATCTGGTTTAGAAAATGGATCATATGGCTCAGAAACTCATCTTTTTGTTAAACTAATTTGAACTTAACTGTTTATCATGAGATACCTCTGATCTGTGTAACTCTTAATGAAAGAAGAAGTTCCCCATCTTTGTTTCAGTGGACTTGAAGTAAGTGGGTGTGGAGGATTGATTATTGATTGATTGACCAGTAATTGATTATGTGTTTGTTCAGGTTGTAAATTTTTAAATTAAAAAATTTAAACCTAAATTTAAAATTTAGCTTGGAGGTAGGGTCTATAGGTTAGTTCTATAGCTAAGGGTAGCCCTGAACTCATAGTCATCCTCCTGCCTCAAAAACCCACTATCATTCTAATCGCCTGTAGTGGATACATAGATGAACCCATTCTTTTAGTCACGTAGTTTTAAAAAAAGAACAGTTACGTTTCTCAACCATACGACTGGGTGCATTTTTCTTGCCAGATAAAAAGTAGTGAGTGCAAGTCTATGACAAACATTCATTCAGGGTTCAGGCTTGGACAGTGCCCATGTTTTAAGGGCTAGACATGGTTTTGTCAATTGGGCTGTTCACAAAAATGAACAACAGTCTTTGCTTCATTAGCCGCTTTTATAACTCAAACAGGATGAGGCAGAGACTTTCTCCCTATTACTAATGTATTGATTTACATACGAGTGCAAATAAAGGTACAGTTCCCTTAGACACAGAGAACCTCACAGTTAAACCAGGACCCTGAATTCAGATGCCCCATGCACACTCGTCATAGGCCTGTTTTATTGGGCTTTTAGTTAGTCATACTAGTCTTGACTTGTTCATTACTAGACTAATGATATAATCAATGTCTATGAATTAAGGGAGGAACAATACTTGGAAATACAAATACATCTTGAAAGTGCAAATCCCACAGAGCTAAAGCCTACCCTTTCTGCTGTGAGCCTCAGCATGGGGAATCTGAATCAACTTTGAATCCTAAACACATGAACGAATGAAGAGGAGCTAGTGATGAGTGTGGCAGAGCCATTAGGACCCAAATCACATTAAAACATTCAAGAAATGGTAGAAACACACTCATCTTTGCATCCTGAGGAGTATAGAGGGGCTGAAGTATGTCCACCCTGAACATGAACTCACAAAACATTCTCATCACTGGTCAGCTCATGGCCACTTTCGTACCTCGGCCTCAAGATCCATTCTATGGGCATGATGGTGCCCCTCGCACAGCAAGGACATGAAGTTTGATTCCCACTTACGTCTGTATCCTCCCTCCTTCTCTAGCAGTTAACAGGAATGATCTTCCCCAGAATGTAATCACGAAAAAATGCCAGCGGGAATCATTCTAGGGAGTAAAAGGGAAACATTCAAATGAATTGGTGCCATTTAGGTATTTTTTTTTGGTAGGGGGGAGACTGAAGTTGGGGGTGATCAATTAGCCATAAGCTTTGGTTTGCGTTCCGGTCTGAACACTTGGGAAGGCAGCAACTCCTTTATATTTATTACCTTATGGGATTTAAGCGAGAACAGCACTTTATATTTATGAACCTGCATACGTTTTATTTTAAATAATGTAATGAACACCACTGAACCCAGCAGTAAGAAGAAGAAAAATAACTCTAATTATTAGGAACATCTGGTATGTTTGTTACCAACATACATTAAGAGCAAGGTTGTCTTTTAGGTGGGACTTTGTGCAAAATTGGAGTTGAGAGATATACCATATGGTATAATCTCTGTTATAGCCCAAGCTTGACACTCCTAGGTGTGTGCTATATGTGCAGGTGCACATGCATGTAGGTCTGTGTACACATGTGGGTGTGTGCGGACAACCTTGGGACAGGAGCTGTCCATCTTGTGAGGTGTCTATCTGTGTGGAGCTGCTCAGGCAGCAAGCCTGAGGGACGCACTTGTTCCTGCCCCCCAGCACTGGAGGTACAAACAATCACTCTAACCTGGAGAATTGTTTAGCTGGTTTTCAAATTTACATGGGCCTTGAGATTTCAAGAAAAGTACCTGACTGACTGAACTATCTGCCCAGCCCATATTTAACTAACAGATGAGGATAATTTCTCTTTTCTAGCAGAATTTGAAAGTTTATAGCTACCAAGCCAAGACTGGAACAATAATAAGGTAAATTCCTAAATACACCACTGGAAAGGTCCGGAAAAATCTCTGCTTTCCTGTACATTTCAGGAGTAGACAGTACAATGCTCAATTGCTCAAATGAAAAAGAAACAAAAGTGCCTGGTTTTTCCCAATCACATGGAGGAGTGTGAGGAAGTCCCACCCAGCCACTAGTTACAGAAATCTATCTCCTCCTCAGCACTGGGCACCTCACCTCAACTTGACTTCTAAGACAGCTAAGTACGTTGACTATGAATCTAAAAATTAATAACAACCCACACTGCATTAAATGCTCTAAAAAGTACATGTATACCATCAGGTATTTTAATTCGTTCATTTATATCGTGTATGTGTGTGTGTGTGTGTGTGTAGGTCAGAGGACAACATGGAGGGCTCTGTTCCTCTCTTTGAGATTTCAGAGGTGGAATTTGGACAGCTAGGCTTGCTCAGAAGAGCCTTTCCAAGTGGAACCATCACTTCCACCCTATTTTGAGGGTTTTGTTTGTTTTGTTTTGCTGCTTTATCTTGTTTTTGTTTGTTTCAAGGTAGACCATCTTTGCCAATTGTATCTTTTTAAATTTTTTTTTTATTCTTTAATATAGTGTTTATTTATGGCTAAGTTTGTTACAGGAATGTGGTTTATGCCACAAATCCACAAAGATCGGGTTTTGGGGACTCCTCTCTATAGGATGCAGACACCAGTTTGCAATAGTCCTCAGATTTCATAAGGGTTTAATCACTGTCCTCGGTCAGAAACCCCATGCTCCTCATCATTGGCCTATGCTGGGTGTTTGCGTCATTCATTTACTGATTCACAATTAACAACACACAGTCCTCAAAACAAGATCTTTGGGTTGGGGCTGTCTCCTCTCCCTGGGATATTCAGACCACTTGGCTTCCAACAGAGTGCATGCTCCAAGGAGCACTATCAAGTGTTAGCATCTCTTTTTCAGATCAAATACACATCTTGTTTGGGTGTGGCTCACTTATTTCATTCATCCGTCTGTCAAATACGGCTCTGTGAAGCTGGTAGGGAAGCTCTCCTGTCCCATCTTCCACCTCAGAAACACTCACGGGCTAGCATTTATATGGGGATATCAAGAACTCCGGTTGGGGATCTGAGCTCAACAACAAAGCAAATTAAATATCTGTTTTCTTCTTTTAAAATCATTTCTGCTGGGCCAAGTATGATTAACCATGATTTTTGTAAGTTAGCTGTTTCAGGTTGGTGATGATTACTAATTTTGAAATTGATCAACTAGCAGCCATTAACGAAAGAGCCCAGACAGACAGAGACCAGAAACTAAGGGGCTTACCTTTATCCTCATCTACGCGCCTTACTCGGGACAATGGTTCCATAGTAAATAATTAAATCAGGGGCCCTACATTCACCACAAGAGGGAAAAGAAGATGTAGAATTTAGTGGGTCAAGCAAAACTATGTAATAACATTTAGATTAAATATCAAAGTTCTGATTTTTTTTTCAAGCTAGCCAAAGGGTATGCCCATTACCTTCCTCAAGAGTAAGCTTTACAGTGTTTACGCCCATCGGTAAATCAGGTGGGTATTTAACAAATTGGTAGCTCACGCACTCTGCTTTTCTTAATGACTAATAAATGCCCAAGCAGCTCTATTAACTACAGCCACTAATATACTCACTATGAAAGACGGTTACAGACTCTATCCTATGTTACTTCAGATTAACAGGCACACTTGCATTTTAATAGGTAACAGCATGAGCTATTTGTTGGCACAAATAGGTGTGTTTTCCTTATTTTATTTATCTACTTCCTACTTAAATATTAATTATCTTGAAATAAGAGATTACATATCACTGAGCCAAAAATCCCAGGGGCAAGTTGGTTCAATTTTTCCAACTTCTGCTCAAAGATCCTTTCTGCCAAAAACAAAACAAAAAAAAAGTGTCAGACTATCACTGTAAATGACCTCAGACTTTGCCAGAGGTGAACACAGACACCTCCACCAACAGACATGATATGCACCGGCATGGTTGCCTATCCAATAACAATGTCTTGAGTTAGTAAGGCTACTCATAGATTTGTAAGTAATGACTACTGCATCAGAAGCCCTTTTCTTGTAGAACGAATGGCCTGTATTGTCTATCTCTGTGTGTCCTCCCACATCACTGCTAGTAGAGATATAAAGAAGCCCATATAACAAAAGTCAAGGACGCAGCCCCATGCACTGTCCCCTAAAGCAGGGATAGTTTTAAAAGACCTCAGAGTCAAACACGGGTTTAATCACAATATCCTAGTTCAGATACTCGATGGTTCTCATCACTGGCCCAGACAGGCCTTCCTCCGCTTCTCCTCTCCTATTAGTTCATTAGCCCATAGCACACAACACAATATTCCAGGAGTAAAATCTCCCTTTACTGAAGGCGTCCATCTGCCTTAACCATGGAGGTCAGGGGAGAGACACCTTCACCAGCACCTAGGTCTCATCTCTGTCTGCTGCTGGACCTTGCACTAAGTGAATTTGCCCCTGTATGAAGATGGCCTGATGGAAGATAATGAAGCCAGCACCTTCTATCACTTCTGAAGCACACTCCTTATCATCCAGGGCCATACTGATAGGCAAATCTTCAAATCAATGTGGTAGGAAATTAAAAACAACAATAAACAGTTCTCCCAATATCCTGGTTCAGATAGCCCATGGCACTCACATCCCCAGACCAGACAAGCCTTCCTTCCTCCCTGTCCCCCTTCTCGGGTCAATTCATTAGTCCATGACACAACACAATGTTCCAGGGGCAAAATCTCCATTACAGGATATTGCCTTTTTTTTTTTTTTTGAAGAAAAACAACAACAACAACAAAAAAAAAAAATCGCTGCCACTACACTAAATTTGATGAAGAAGATTTTTATGGTTCCTAGCACTGTCTCATCACCAGTCCATCCTTAGAGACCTTAATTTATTTTTTGAAACCTATATCCCTTTGAGCTCCTACAAAACATGTGTGAACAAAGCATCCCAGGTAAGGCCACAAACCTGGTGTCTCATTCACAATATCCTCTGTTCCTTAAATGTGCAGCTACCTGTCACAATTTTGTTTCTTAGAAAAACTCAGTAAGTCAGCCGACTGTGAGAACTCTGTGGAAGAAAAATAGACTTATCAAGATTTAGAAATTTAAACAGAGCCTAGTTAGGTCTCGTTTTAATGAACCCGTGTTTCTCTGAGACAATGTAAAAGACACTGTTGGATCTACTTCTCCATAAGCCCTGTCACCATTAAAAATATAGCTATACATAATGCCGCCCTCATCCAGGTTCAGATAGGCTATGACTCTCTTTTATTGGGCTGTCTTGAGACAGTATTAGATAGATGGTCATCACTATTTCTAACTATGCAACCTGTGACATATGCTTAAATTCTTAGGTACATCCTACGACACTCGAACAGCAGTTACAAGTAGCTTTGGAAGACAGAAGAAGAAATGGGAAGTTTCTTGATCAAACAGAAGAAAGTTTCAGACAAGAGAATAGTATTGGTACCTAGGAGGAAACCAGACAAAGAAAAGCAAATGAGATCAAAAGAAAAGAGAATGAAAATAACAGAAATTAGAGCAAAAAAGAAAAATCAGTGAATTTGAAAACACAAAGCCATCCCCACTCAGTAGCATAGGAGGGCTAATTGCAAGCCCCACCAACCCCTCCTCCCTCTCCTGCTCCTTTTTCTTCTCCTCTCCCCCTCCTTTCCCTCCTCCCCTGCCCTCTGCCCCCTTCTCCAAAGGATCACAAGAGATTGCCTCCTCCAAACTCCCCTCCCCCACTCATCCAGGAGCCAACTCTGACAGGCTTCCCTTGGTAACCCACAGACCACTTAGGCTCAGCAAGCAGACAGGCAGACAGTAGCCTTCCCCTCCCCCCTCCCCCCTCCCCCCTCCCCTTCCCCCTCCCCCTTCCCCTCCTCTCTCCCAAATCCATTATTTCATCATAACTGATCCACCCAAGGCTCCCCTGATTTTTTTCATGCAATTACAGATTTCATTCCTTTATTCGAATACTGATTTACTTTTAAAAATATAATTTGAACTAAATCTTCTTGATAGACAAAAAAAAAACAAAAAGCCTCCTCCTTCCCCATTCACTTTCCATAACAATGGGGGTTGTTTATCCACACAGTGGAGCTCAGAGCTTCACACTTGCTGACCCATCCCAAGATCACCTGCCTAGATTTGAACTCTGTTTTTCAATCATCATTTAATCACTCACAAACAACAATCAAACAGACAGTAACAACCCCAGCAATAACAAACACGACACTGTAAACATTAAAACTATAGCTGAGTCCTTCTGGCTACCCATGTCAGTGTCCCAGGGATGGTCTTTAGCAACCCTGTGCCTCCTAGATCACACTGTCTCCCCAGTAAGGGAGATCAAAGCCATTGGGATCCTCTGCAAATGCCTATCAATCAGACTTAATAAGTTTCTGTTAGAATTGACTGCTTCAAATGTATCTACAAAAGTACATAAATCAGGCAATCACACAAGGAGGCCACTTTCGGCTATCTTTTTGCACATGATCATTTAAATAGTTACTTATTTAAGTATTCGCTTAGTTGTGCTAGCTTACTTAGAGGGATCCCAAAAAACAAAGACTTATGGAGCTAAAAAGCTTAAGAAAAAAAAAATTTTTTAAAGTTTCTGATTTCCAATAACATTTACTAAAAATGTGTTAATGAAGTCTATATATACTTTTTACATATTTGCTTGGTGTGTGTGTGTGTGTGTGTGTGTGTGTGTGTGGTATGGGTGTGGTGTGGGTGTATGTGTGTGTGTTTGTACACCCAAGGGTGCATATGCTATATAGCAAAAATGGTGTGATCAGAAGACAGCTTCGGGAGTCAGTTCTCTTCTTAAAGTGGGTCCAGGAGATTGAACTCAGGAACTCGGGATTGTCAGTGGGTGCCTTAAGGCACTGAGTCATCTCACTGGCCTCAGATAATCGACCTCAGAGCTATAGGGTTAATCAAAATCATTGATTCAGACACCCCAGAATTCTCATCATTGGTCAGAGCATGGCTGTCTTTGGCTTAGTTTGTCCTAAATGTGTACCGGGTCATTTATTAACTACTAAGAAAGACAAAAAAACATGAAATAAGAATCTAAACACAAGCTCCTAACATTTTACTTAGATGCATCTGATGGTTTACTTTGGGTTGAACTCTTAGGTTCTGAGTACATGTGATAGTTCAGCTCCTTTACTTCAAGGAGTTTCTAATTAACTTTGTCTGAATTTTAAGGATAGTCCATGAGGATAGTTAGACAGTCTCTAAGACAGTGTATGTGTGTGTGTGTGGGGGGGTGTCACACCTTGTGGCACACACAGGCCTGAGTTACCTTGAAACACCATGTGAGCAGGAGAGCCCTGAGCATGTTTGTGCCTCAGGGAGATGCTTTGTATGTTATACTGTGGATCTGCCTACGTCTGCCCTGCATTGATCTCTCTAGAGAAATTAACTGCCATGTCCCAAGGACTCTCACTAAAGAAAGCAGGCAAAGTTGTGGTCCCCATCAGCAGCCAGCCATGGACATGAATCTTGCAGGCAGAACACGCATGCATAGCCAATCAACCACATCCTCTGACATCTCACCAGCAAACAGACAAGAGATCCACACACAGAGAAACTCCTGAACTCTGGCTTTGTGGAAATTGAGAAACAATGTGCTTCATCCTTTGAGCGATGTCATCACGAGGTCACCATGACACATTTAGAGATTGCAATAGTCACAGCTGATCCTGCTCTTTCTGACATGCTTGACATGGTAAATGTTTCAAATTTGGGGCTTTTTCTCCCCATCTTTTGTAATATTTGAGTAAACACAATGAAATATCTTAAACATAGGGTCCAGGAAGAAACAAAGTTCATCCCCTACTCACCTTATACATGTGACCAGAAATTTTTTTAACATCTTTTTCAGTGAGCATGCATTTTGACTGTAACACATCCTTCACTAGAAGGTGGTACTAGAAGTCAATGGTCAGAGCCTTTTTGACTTTTCAGGTGAGGGGAGATAAACCTGTACAACCAGGAACCTTCCTTGAGTCACAGCAGGGACATTGATACCGCCTTCTCCCTCAGACTGCATGTGTCTACCTCAGTGAGTTCATGGCCCAGATATTTACCATTGATGAAATGTGTAAATTGCTAATGACATCAAACAAACCCCAACACTGAACAACCCTGAGAACAACTAAAAGCCCTCAATGATGAGCAAATTTCAGGTCTGAAGAATCATAATAACCACAAACTCTGTGTTGGTCCGACAGGCTTCTTTTCTTTTATTCATATCCAAGCACCTATTCCCTTGGTGTAATTTAGGAATAAATAAGCTACCTACAGAATAAAGATAATGAGCCAGCCAGCTAATGTGTGAATTAGGAGACCTGGGATCGCTGTTGCAAGGTAGACCCTCAACAATGCACAGCGAGGTCCCTTGAAAAAGATAAATGAGATGAGGGTGTCTGTGGGTAGCGGCACAGACAGTCTTAATGGCTGCATTTATTTCTTTTGTGTGGGGTGGGGATTTTAGTTTCTGTTGTATTAAAAATTAAAGAGTACATAAGTCATTACATAAGTAAGAGGGTTATTTTGGAGTCAATAATGGGAATGTAATAGCAACCAAGTTAGGATTAGTCAACCAATCTCTTGTGAGTCAGTCTATTAAAGGATTTAAGTCTGTGGGTTCCATTCTTCATACAGTGTGTGTTGTACTTCACAGAGCAAAAACACTTTCTACTCTTCATAGAGAGAGTTGTACTTTTCAGAGCAAGAATACCATGGTGAATGAAATTGTTCAGTAAAGATGAAAATGTTGGTTCTACCTGCATGGTTAAGGGCTTAGGTACTGACTTGGGTGTCGATGATTTATGTAGGTTATTTATGTCAAAGTCATAAATAACCAAATGGGAATATATACTGCCAGAACAGCCAAAGAAATTAAAACTTCTGGTTAATAAAACTCAATCCAACATAAGTCAGTAAAAGATGGAGGGCTTTTATTAATCTTTAAGGAGTCTTAAATGTATCAGATCTCTGGGCTACCACAATAACTCAGTGGTTAAGGACACTGAGATATCTCCAAGAATGAAGTTCTAAGATTATATTACCACCACAGGAAGGAGAGGAAGAACTTCCAAAAACGTTGTCCTCAGACTATTGCACATGCACGGTAGCACAGGCGCTGGGAATCGAAATAATAAAAGGAAAATTTCCAATGCACATTTCTGTTTCAAAAAACCTGCTTCCAACTGCCCCTGGATCTGATCCCTCTAAGTAATTAACTGAAAGATGAACTCATTCGTTCTTTCATCTTTAGGGGGGACATCAAAACAACAACAACAACAACAACAACCAAAATGAGACAGTAGACTAAACATTAGCGATGAACCAAAACCTGGGGATGAGAGATACAATTGACAAAGGCCTTTTGAAGAGAATATTGTCTTTGGTGGACAGGATTAGATTAATAATGCTTATTACCATGTGCACAGAAGTCATTCATGCTTGGCCTTCTTCCATTTAGGCAATTATTCAAACAATCATTTTCATATAAATAATTTGTCTCTTGTCTAAATAAAACCAGCCACCAGCTGCCCAACACAATTCAAACAGTAACACCACGGTTCATGACCCAGGACATGTCCTTCAGGGGAATGGTCAAAAAGACTTGATCTATGTGGAGAATGAGTCTTGGTGTGTCAGAAACTAACAACAATAAATAATAACATTTGGTTCCATTGTTTTCTTTTCAAAACTGGAGATCTTTATTCATTCCTAAATCCTTCCCATTATAATACAAATTACAGACTGGGAGAGCTGAGCCCAAGGTCTTTCAGGATATCCACCTGTGTAAGAAGCAAGGCTTACTAAGTCTTCTGACATCCCTCTGAGTTATTTCGTACAAACTCTGACTCACACATCTTAGAAAACGTGCTGTTCTGTATGCCTATTGATACACTTTCTACCAGTGTTTGCTGCTTTATTCATTGATGTGTTGATAGGTATATGATGAATTAATAAATCAGAAGCCCCAAGAGCAAAGTCACTGAATAATACATCTATCTATCAAGGGTCTATTTCCCACAGAATTAGTAGATCTGTTCGTTTTTCCCCAATATCTGTGTACTTTTTCCACATTTAAATCAATCAGAGTTCGGATCTCCTACTATCTCTCTGTAGTCACCACTGCAAAAGGTTTGCCCTCTTTAGGCCTTAAAGGTGATGCCTTAGATAAGCGAAGAGCCAGGATCTACACAACCGGAATAAATAAGTGGTGCTGGCCGTTTTCCTGTATCCTTTCTCATCAAGAAATTAATAATCTCTGAGTGTTGTCAGTGACAAGGTACATAAACAAATCACAACAAATAATCTATATGTGTGTGTATATATATATATATATGAATGAATACTGAAAATGAATAATAATAATAATAATAATAATAATAATAATAATAATCAGTTCCCAGTCTGACCATACTCGTATCACTGCCTAGCACTGGCATTTTTAAGTTTAACTTATGAATTAGATCCATTTATTACTTCAGAAAAGTGCAAGCAACACCTACCCATGAGTCAGCCTCCCAAGCCAAAAACATAAAACCAAAGCTATTACTCACATAAATCTCTTCTTCCCTTACCCACACAGGTGAAAGCCAAGACCTTTGGCATGTCAGGCTGAGTCAGTTGGTATGGAAGCCTCCACAGGATGAAATCAAGCACAAACTCTCAAAAGAAAAAAAAATCCTGTGTTAGATTTAGCAGTGTGCACTTCTCAAACTGACAGTGGGGTTCAAAGGAGGGTTTCATACGTGTATATCAAATACTTGAACAATATTCTGTACCCACTAGCCTTATTCATCACCCTCCCCATCTCTGTTGGTCCCTTCCAATTTTTTTTGTTGTTGTTATTTTTGTTTTTGTTGTTGTTGTTTTTAGATTCCACAAGAGAGAAAAGACATTCTCTGTTCTGGCCACACCCACTTCTATTCCATGACAGACCTATGAAACTGTTCATTTATGTACTTGGTCCTAACACCTACCATGCCAAAAATGTATATGGGGAACACTTTAATGCACCTATGTAGGTGTGTCTGTGCATCTATGGTCTTATATGCCCTGAAGGTGCAGTAGGTTTTATTGGCATAGCATAGGGGAACACAGCATTAAAAAAAATTTAAAAAAGACTAACAA
Source organism: Apodemus agrarius (assembly GCA_964023405.1). Classification (NCBI taxonomy): domain Eukaryota; kingdom Metazoa; phylum Chordata; class Mammalia; order Rodentia; family Muridae; genus Apodemus; species Apodemus agrarius. Next base: position 13,875,083 of record OZ030011.1, read on the forward strand.
CTATTGCTTGATATTGTGATATCCTCACTGACCCATGGGTGACAACTTAATTTTCCTCACATTCCTACAATCCAGATTCAGGTACCACTGCAACCCACAAGCCAGAGGCCACAATGGTCCCCGAATCCAACACCCCCCAAGAGCCACCAATTATGCATATTTCTAAGAGACTTCAGTTTACGGTTTAATCAAAAGTATTGATGCGTAAGCCCCAGAACCACTCATTACTGATCCACGCTCAATGCGTTTCCCTCATTTATTTATCTGTATGTTACCGACTGTTTCTGCATAATTGATTGATTTTTTTTTTTTTTTTTTGCCCTCATTCAGAGTTTCTGATTAAAAATCCTAGTGCCCATGAATCATGGAAAACCAAATCTTTCACTATTTCCATTCTCATGTTCACAGTGCAGGTAAATGGGATACCATAGTAATTGGAAATAAGGCCTGGACATATAAATTAACCAATCACAATCACATTGCTTCTTACCACCCTGCTATTCATTCAACCGCCTCCTACAGAAAGACAATGGTGTGAGAGAGAGCACAGCAGACTGTGTCTTAGTTTCCACAGCTGGAGACCCACAGAATAAACTGAGGACCTTGCTAAGGTCTCCTTACAAAATGTTTAAACACTTACCTCACATCTCTACTGATGGGCCAGCATAGCAGACAGACAGAATAGCCCTTGAGCAAACTGTGGGGAAGGGTGACAGCCCTCAGACTTATCTCTAAAGGGTTATGCTAAAACCAGCCACGCTGAAACCCACCAACAGCTAACACCTGGCGAAGTTATTCCTTTTGTTCTTGTTTTGCTTTTATAACTGAAAGATGAAATTGTGCACATTAAGTGTGCACATGATGTTTTCAAGGACTTAAACACCACAGAATGACTAATTTCTAGCAAGCTAATATCTGCGCTCCATGATTGTCACATCTGTGCTAAAAACACTTCACATCCCACTCCAACCCCCCAATCATGGCATGCTTTTAATGTGGCTTTTGAGTTTTGTTTTCCTTTGCCTTCTTTTGTCTGTAGCTATTGGTTTTGGCTTAGGGCCAGTTTTCTTTTTTCTTTCGACTTTTTAAAAAGTTTTAGTCATTTGTTTGTTTATTTATTTATTATATGTCAGAACAATGTAGATGTCATCAGATACAGCCATCATGTGTGAACCCAGCACCTCAGTTAACCACTGAGCCATCTCTCCAGTCCACCTGTTTTCTTTTTTAAGACAAGATCCTAATATGTAGCCCAGGATAGCTCAAAACTCATAGCAATCCTCCTGCCTCCCAGGTCTCCCAGGTACTAGAATAAGAGTGAGATATCATGTCTGGTTTACCTTTTCTTTTGTGTCTGTGGACTGATAGTATTCATCCTTTTGAGGTGAACCCATGGATGGCCCAAATCACTCAACACACCAGGACCCCAAACATTGGACTCAGACAGTCCTCATACTACGACAGGAACACAGCACTGTATCTGTGGGGTGAAAAATTTTAGTAAGTGGCAATAATTTTTATCTAAAGGGTGACAAAATTCTAGAAACAATTAACATGATTGGTATAAAATTTAGAAAATTTAACTTTTAAAAAAATACAGTTTTTTAGGACATTCAGGAGCAATATAGCCTTGAGTCCTGATACCCTAGTCTGTATATATCAAATCGGGCCAACCACAGCTTTTAGACATGCCGGTGATTAGCCAAATAGTGGTTCATATCTTATTTATTGGTTTCTTACATTAGCAATTTATGTGATCTAATTTATAACTCCCTTATACACAGATCCTATAATACAATGTATCTATAGTGTATGAAAGTATTATATATAATATATAGTATATATAAATTGTGTGTGTAGTTGTAGAATATAATATGAAAAAGGAAGAAAATATTGAATAGTAAAAAAGATGAAGCCTGTACTAATGAGTTCACAATTTGAATATTCTCAATAGTTAGCACAGTTTCAATTCAAAATAAGTCCTGAAAGGGGCAGTATCCACATATAATTCCATGAGGGGCTGTTACCGTCCTGGAAGATCTGAATAAGAAATGAAGTTGCAATGTTTGGATATTCTTGTAGGCTGTAGCTCTTTGTAACTACAAGAAAATTTAATGTGTTTTATTCTTTAAACATGCATTATAGATGTATGCTTAAAATAATCATAATTTTGAAAGGGCTGAGAATTCTGATTCATTGCCCGGAATCTTAAAGACTAACTCGCCAGAAATTTGAAAACAAAGAAAGCTGCTTTTTTTTTCCTACCCCTAAGTCCAATTCTAAAATGGATCATTGTGGCTGAGTAAATGGTTTAATAAATAAGTAAATAAATCCCATCAATCTAGACACTCACTCAAGAATTGACAGCTACATTGGGAACATTAGATGGAGATTGTATCTCAGTTAAAATACTGACAGTCCAACTGTTTAGTGTGGCTAGTGGTCACTCTATTGGACAGTGTGGGCCTATGACAAAAAGAAATGGGCATTTCTTTACATAATCTACCCCACAGACACTCAGCTTCTTCCCCTGTCCCCTCTCATGCTCTCCTATATTCTCTTCCTCCCTCACAAAGCTCTGACTATTCCACACATTCCTTCCTTCCACTTCAGCTTTCTTACTGGTAATCCTAATAGATACCACCATACTAATATTCTTTTTGTTTGTTCATGTTTATTTCTCTTTTGTTTGTTTGTTTCTTTTGGGGGGCATGGGGAATGTCTCTCGTTGTAGCCCAGGATAACCTCAAAAATCTCAAAAGCTCTATGATTTCAGGCATGAGCCCATGCTGGGCTCACGGACAACATCTTGATCCTAGAGACACCCTACACTCATCACTATCTCATCTTCATTCCTTCCCTTGTTTAGTTTGTTAGTTGATCCTCCAAGCTATCCCAAACGTTCTCACTGGATTAAGTCTACAGTGGTGACAAAGAGATGTGAATCACTTAATGCTGACCAATAAAGTGGCCTTACTATGTGTTCCTGGAGTTGGGTTGTGTTGAAGTGGACATTCATTAATTTATGGATTGCACTAGGTTGATGTGAATTAATCAGAAATTATATTACCATTATTGTGCTACAGGTAGACTGTAGTATAGTATTTTGTTGGACTGGGGATAAAGCCTAGGACCTCACTCATTCCAGGCAAATATTCTCTCAGCGATCTACATTACTGACTTATTAGAATTCACTACTCATTTGTTGAGGCCATTTGATAGTATAAAGCATACACTCAAAAGACAAGTAACATGCCACTAAAAAGTTTGACAGTACCATTTTGAATCTTGCCCATTAAAAATACATAAATCTTCAATATTAGAGACAATGTGAATAGGGTATAAAGTCAAGGAAATATGGAAAACTTTTTAAAAAAGATAAATACATGAATTAGACACAAAATACAGCTGTGCAGAACTATATTAATTATGATAATTCTCTGTAGCAATTCAACCATTAGCTTACAATTAATAATCACTCATTTAAATTATGTGTTTATTTATTCATCTTTGGTATTTCTAAAGCTCCCATGAGATAATTACCTAATACAACTAGTAGAAAGCCATTAGCCATATAGGGTTATTTAAATTTAAATTAATAAAAAATTGAGCAAAAGAACATTTTCATTCCTTATATCAAGTGTTCAACAGTTCTGTGAAGCTAAATTCTACCACTTCAAAATGTCAGTCACAGACACTCTCCTCTCTGCACAAAGATCCAAGAGACAGAAGTGGGATCTGCTCTTCATCCCTGTAATGATAGAGTACTTTTCCTAATGAGCTTAACTGGACTGGTCATGGGCTGGAGACACAACCCCATCATCTATAGCTCGCACTGCATCTCTTCCATTTCATTTGATCATTTTTCTGTTTTAAAAAGATTTCATTTTCTCTTTCTTATGTGTGTGTGCATGTGCATGTATGTGTGCATGCTTGTGGTTCCCTTGGAGACCAAAAAAGGGATCTTGGCCCCTGGAACTAGAATTACAGGTAATTGTGAGCTGCCTTACACAGGGGGGCTGAGATCTGCAATCCTGACCACTGAGCAATCTCTCCAGCCCTGAGGATTTCACTGTCTCTAAGAAAATGTTAGCACGTCAGGTCCACACAAATGCGAGTAGCATCTGAGACTTCTTACTTGGCCGATGCCTTTCATCTTTTTCTTCTCATTCCTCACTCAAAGAATAAACAGCCTAGGATCTCAGTTATGGTCAAAAGTCTAAACAAATCATGCAACATACACAATAAAACACAGAACAGCTGGTTAAGAGAAGGGAACGCGCAGGCTGTTGTTAGAAAGACGTTCCGGAATTAAAATCCTTTCACACTTGGCCCACTTACCTTACCAGTCCATCTTTTGGGCTTTCAATTCTTTTATGCATCTATGTTATTATTTACATTGAGTACTAAAATTAACATCCAAAACACCATTGTGTTTGCATGGTTATAAATATATCGACTAATTCCTTAATCAACATATTTTAAAGGATCTTTGATGTTCATAATTAGAACCATAATTCCAGGGTATTAAGTGGTATTATGTGGTCTTCAGGGCTCTGTCAAGAGAATATATATGAAATCAAGCCCTGCTGGGATGGGATCTCATGGTGGCAGTTTCCAGTGTGCCTGCCTTTCATGGGGCACTTCAATGTCCTTGCAGATATAGGGACGCTCAAGTCTGCCAATAGATACCCTACAGTCTCAGCTAGGAGTCAGCTGTGTCTTATGTCCATATGCCTATGTGTCATATGCTTATTGTTAAAGAATTATATTGAAATCTCTAGCTAAAGTTTATGAAATATGAAGATAGGAACTACAGAGGTGCCTTAAGGTTAGTAGCATTTGATGCTCTTCCAGGGGACCTGGATTCAGTGCCCAGCACCTATGAAGTGGTTTACAAACTTCAGCAACTCCATGTTAGGGACCAAACACCCTCTACTGACTTCAAGGGGCACCAGGTATCATGTGGCATGCATGCACAGATTCAGGCAAAACCCTCATACACAGAAAATCTATTTGAAAACTGTTTGTAAACTTGAATACATCAATGTTCACCTATACTTTATATACCTTTTATCTCTAAATAAGAGTTATAATCCCCATAAATATTAAAGGACCAAATAAATTACAATGTACCCATGCTATGTAACAGAAAGAAAATATTGACAACTTACAATCTGAGCTAATTTTCAGAAACTCATACTTGGATGGGATAAATTAGTAAGCTTAATCATTGTATAGTATTATCCTCAATGGCCTATGGTTGGAGCATTCAGGTTCTGTTTTTCCCTTTAGGAACTACCAATTGTGTCCTTACATATACAAAGCTGTACCATGAACGAAATGCCATGTTTCATGCATATGGCCACCAGATCAACCACAGGTCCTCACGCTTGTAAGGCGAGCACATGACCAATTGAGGTATCATCCAAGCATGAGAAATTCCCTTTTTCTTGGCTATTTTCTCCATAAGAAACAGCCTAATATATTACTTCTAATTCAGTAATTATTATGCCTAATTAGATTAATTACCCTTGGTTCATGACAGTCTCCTCACTGAAGAGGGCTTTGGCCATCTCTGATTTTATTTACAAACTCAATCAAGTTTAATAATGCAATAAACACCCATCAGCCAACCACCCAAGTTCAAAATAACAAAACTAGCAATTACTCACCTTGCTGGCCAATGAATGGCTCACTGCCCACAGCGGTCACTGCCAAGGTCTCCACCCGCAGGCCAGCTTCCATGCCCACTAGGGCCTCTGTTCTGTGGAACACAAGGCAGACATTAAGATGGGACAAAGTAGCTGTCGCACTTTCTCCATAGCCATAAGCGGACAGGACAGATAATCTTAATCTCCGCTCATGATACAGACCCAAGCATATAGTCATTCATTCATTCATCATTACTTATCATTCTAATAAATATGTACGAAGTCATTATCCAAAAACATAAATAGAAACAACCCCAAAGCATTCTTTTTTTTTTAATAAACATTAATCCTACACTTCCTGTCCAAAAATGAAACAGACCCTTTTCGAAACACACCCAGGTATAGAGTAGGAGACACAGATACAATCTCATCATTGCCCTATTTGGTCTTGCCACTGTTTTCATACATTTTGAATACAATAAACACAGATGAGCCGAGTTCGAATCTCGCCGCATCTTAGTACATCCAAATGACTCTTAACACATAGAGTTAAAATAGACATTTTATACATCAATGAATAAAAATTAACCTTTTGGTCAGAAAATACTGTTAGTGGTCCACTCCTGGGCTCCTGCCACCTGGCCATTATTTACTGACTCATTTAATTCCTCTTTAGCTGCAGACCAAATTCAGTTGAAGCAGCCATGCAGCGCAGGACCACTGAGAGTTCTGCCCATCCGGGGCCATCTTACTCACAGCCTACAGCTGCGATTGGCCACTCTTAATAACTTCACAAAAACCCAGAGGGGAAGGGAAGTTAACAGAAGTCAGTGGGTATGAGGTACAGGAGTGGGTCAGAGAATACAATTCGTATTTGTAAGAACATTAAGTTCTCAGTGGGTAACATAGGTACAGAGCAGCAACTCTAGTTAACAGTGACGTATATCGAGAATTAAAACAGAAGGTCCAAGATATCCTCCTCACACATATAAGCAGTACAGTGAGGGGTACTGGACACAAAAAGTCAGAGCTTAAATACATACAAATAAACCAACAGGACAGAAAAAAAAAAAACACTTTGTCGCCGACTACCTAAGAGGCTCTTTGATTTTATGCATGATTAATTTAAATCACGCATAATTTCTTTTATACATAACTTTATACCATTTCTTATTACTTCCTGTGGGGAGACCTCCCAGGCCTGCTACCTGTCCAACGTGGCCATGTAACGGCACAGGATGGCAGGAAAGGGCCGCTGGATCCTTTAGAAGTCATGATAGAGAACCCGGGTCATCTCACAGCTGATGGATCCAAGGTATGAGGACGTGACCTCTTGGTCTTTTCTAATTTTTAATATAACATGAACAGCCCAATCCCATGGTGAGCTCTCCTTCCCTGTTAATGCTAGCCCCTTATGCTGAGTTAGCTTAGCCCCTGGTTCACAGCCCACACTCATCCTCAGGCCTTATCTGTGTCTGATTTTTCTTTCATTTTTTTTTTATTGGATATATTCTATATTTACATTTCATTTCCCTTTTTCTGGTTCCCCGCCCCCCAAAGGTCCCACATGCTCTTTTCCCGCCCCTTGCTCCCCATCCACCCCACACCCCCACCCCGTGTATGATTTTAATTAGTATACAAACCCCTAGGGACTAACCCTGCACGGCCCCCAGTCGCTGGGCCCACTGTCCTGATGGCCACACAAACGTTGTTAACAATGGCTTGTCCCTCCTCCTTTTATACACATAGCACTGAAACAGATGTGTGGTCTTGACATAAGTTTTTCAAGAACCCATGGCCTGTTGCAGATACACAGCTTGACTTTAAAGCCACTCCCCCAAGATTTGGTGACTGGATTCGAACCCAGACCCTCACACACATGTGCTGCATGTGGTCACAGCCATGAGGCAAGAGAAGCCTACAAAAATGCCCTCACTATGATGCCTACCCCCAAAGTCAGCATAAAATTCCAACTAGCTGGGTGACATCGATAGTATTGAACAGCCTCTCTGTGCAATGTTCCCATCTGCACAACATCCACAACTCTGATGCCTTAGCAACATCAATCCCTCTCTGCAAAGCCAGGCAGAAGCCCCCCGCCACAGCATCTCTAAGCCCCTTGCACAAATCTTTGCCCCCACAACAGCAGCAGCAGCAGCAGCAGCAGCAGCGCCCAAGCGATGGTGACAGACAGACAGAAAAACCAGGTTCCACCCCAGCAGGCACTCACGAGCTGTGTAACTGCAGAGACGTGACCTGGTCTCTCTGTCTTAGGCCCCGGACGCGTAGGATTTGCAGACTGAGAACAGCAACACCTTCCTGGGTTCAACAGGGTGAAGGGCTACCGACAGACAGATGGACCAGGTAGACTGAAGGATGGACTGACAGACCAGTCCTCAAAGCAGCACCCCCGGTGGGCATGCCCTGCCAGCGAGCCCCACCCCAAACACCTATCTATGCAGCCAGTCAGACTGGCTCTGTCCTCAGACCTAGCCACAGGTTTCAGGGAGAAAGAAGGATCTTGGCCCAGACATTATTAGGAGCTTTTCCTTTGTAATCAAAATATCATAGATTTTTTTTTTAAGAAAAAAAAAAAAAAGGAATTCACCCACAGGGACTCACTTATGAAAACTGAGCCACACTGCAGGGAGTATATGCTGTCTGTCAGATCACTTGTTTTATTTTGGTTTTCTTTGGAAAAGAAACCCAGGCTGGCCTGAGGATGGTTTTGAACTCGTAAGCCTCGGAGCTTCCACCTCTTGAAGGCAAGGTTTAGAGCACCTAGTATTATGGAGTGCTGGGGTTTCAAACCCAATACTTCCAAGCACTCTAACAACTAAGCTACACTCCTCCCCAGCCCCACACTGCCAAGAAATTCTTGAGGTTCATATTGTTCCCCTCTAAGCCGAAGGAGGCTGCCCAGTGAGTTCTCCACACTGCTCCCAGCAAGGGCCTCAGGTGCCGGGCGAGCCCCCTGTGCCGCGCCCCCCCCCCACGCCCGGCTGCCAGCATTGTTTGTCCTGCACCCAGCATAGAAAGCTCACAGCACACGCTCCGTTCCCACAACAGTCCAGTCAATTAGTCATAATTAGCCAATAGTTACTGAATGCAGACACTGTACCGAGCACGGTGTAGCCCGTGCACACACACACACACAGGCATTCCTCGGGTGCAGAGACGGCAGGGCAGCAGACATCCTCCCTCCCGGGCCTTTTCGATCTTGATGCTGAGAACAAGGGAAAATCCTGTGAGGACGATCAGCCCTGTGGGGAAAGCCAGGAAAAAAAGAACAGTCAGTCTGAATAAGCACAAGGTATGGGGTAACACACAGGATACATTGGGGGCGGGCAAGGGGGTGTGGGAGTGTGGGGAGCAGCTATCAGGGGAGACAGCCTCACTCAGGTGGTGAGAGTTAGATGAAGTTTTAATTTATGCTTTGGCAAACTGAGCCTCAGAGATGTTAAGTGACTGGATGGTGGTCGCACAGCAGGGAAAGAGCAGAACTAGCCAGGACACACACCTTGTGGGTGAGGATTCTTAGCAAAGATATTAAACCCTATCTCAATATTTACAATGATCATATGGAAACTAAAATTGTTATTTTATTTTTTTTTAAAAAAAAAAGACCTTTTAGGGGCAGAAGCTGGCTTTGATGCTGCCCTTGGTGCTTCTGCCTCCCACCTTTACATGCTGATGGGGGTGAAACTCAGAGATTTATGAAATCGAGGCAAACGTTCTACCAACTGAACTACATCCCAGGTTCAGTTCGCCTAATTTATTTATTTGTTATTTTAAACTGCATATATGCTGGTTTACAGTAGCTCACAGAACCCAGAGGAGGATCTCCATTCTATATAGGGCTTGCATAGCCTAATGTGCATTCTTAGAGCTGAACGTGGGTCCTCTGGAAAAGCAGGGAACACTGCACCATCCTCTCAGCCCCTCAAGTCACCTTACACGCCGCTAATGTGGCCAGGCAGTGAATGTGATTTGTGCCTTTAATCCCAGCACCCAGAAAGTAGAGGCCAGTGGATCACTGTGACTTTTGAGTCCAGCCTGCTCTGCCTATCCTCTTCCAGGGCAGTCAGGGTTTAGCAGTAAGAGCCCATCTCAAAATATTTTAAAGAAAGGTGCTTTTGGCATTTACATGTTATAACTGGATAAACTGAGGCATTCAGGGTAATGTGCACACAGAATGCTCACTGACAGATCCTGGCTTAGCCAAATACAGATTTTCAAACCCTACCTGCCAAACCAAGGCCAGTTATGCAGAGGGACCATTCTCAGAGCCTCTCTGCTCCGTGCCTTGCACCCTCTTGGGCTGAGAAGCCATTTTTTTACACCTGCTCCATTAGCATTCAGTCAGAATAGAAAATGCAGGAAAACACGCTCAATTTTCCCTCGGGATGCCAGAGTACGTGTGGACCCTGCTTCTGTGATAATTACAGATAGAACACACTTGAGAAGATATTGCTTAGAAAATAAACTCAAATTCAATTGGATGAGAAGTTTAGCCCCCAAAGGGTGCCCCTGACAGGAGGGAGAATTAAGGGACGCAGATTTTTTTCTCAGGCGTGGCCATAGAGGAAAGGAAATCTGTCAGTGTGGGTTTAGAAGAAAAATAAAAGGCTGGGTCTGCATCAGCCCCCTGTAAGGCTGTGGCAACAGTCTTTTATCATCTTTAAACCTTAGTTTCGTCCCCCTTTTGATTGACAGTGGAAAATGCCATCATGGAGGGTGGCTGTGATGATCTAGCATAATAAAAGAACACGAGGTTCAAGAGGAGGGCTGAGCGAGCGGCCAGGGCTCTGGGCTTAGTCATCCAGGAGAGCAGTGGAGAGGCAGCAGCCTGCTATTGCTCAGAACACACGTGAGAGCAGTAGAGACTCCGAGCTGCCAGCTCGCTGCTGCAGAGCCAGAGCTGGGACTGGGTCCTACTGACCAGGTCGGCGGGACACCTGTTACCTCAGAAACACCTGAGATAATTGATGCAGTTAGAAATAGGGCAGAAGGCAAGAGTTATCCTAGCAGTTAACTAGGAAAAAAAACCTCTTGGAAGAGCCAGGAAGCCTTTGATCTCGGTGAGAAACTGTCTATTTATGTTATTTTCTCCATCTCTCTGTCTCCCATCCACAGGGAAGCTTGCTGACCTGTGTTCATCCATGTACCATCTCTCCAGTGTTTATCATCCATACAGCTGCCTAACTGCACAGTTCATGCATCCTTACACAGGACCCTATCCATCAGAACGACCCTCCATCCTTCCCCCGTCTCTATTCTGCAAATGAATTTGAACAGCCTGGGCGGCAGCGCTGGGCTCTGCTTACTAGCCGATCTTGAGAAAATGCTAACCCCTTCTCATCCCCTTGTCTGTAAAATAACGAGCAATCAGATGTAGCCGGGCTGGGAACTAAAAGGGGGGTGGGCAGTCTAGTATTCCGGTCTCAGGAAATCATTGTGAAATGTTCACTGTCTGCGTCTCTGCTGTCGGGCTGGGAGGGATGCGGGGAGAAAAGCCGCTGTGCTTTGTACAAAGTGTTAAGATGATGTTTAAAATTACCTGGGACGGCATGTCTCGGCTGTGGCCTGAGGATCTTGGGGAGTGGTCTGTCCTGGTCCTGGACACACAGCACAGAGTGCCATCTAGTGGACCAGTACCCTGTGGGGGTCCCGGACCTAGCCCCCCGGGAGTGCAGGCGACCCTCGTTCAGAGGAGGCTAAATCACTCGGGGCCCCTGGCCTGCCAGGAGCCTTTTGTTTTGTGGCCGATGGCCAGCTCTCTCTTGTCTGTTCAGTCCAACTCCTTTAGAGGTTTCCGGGAAAAACAGATAATTCAAGTAACAGCTGTTGGCTGGCTCTGTCTATTTTCCGTTTGAAATGAGGCTGGGGGATGTGTGTGTACCTGTCACTAATTTGCCTGGTGGCCCTGGGAGGCTCTCAGAATTGGCTCCATTTTCAGGGGGAAAAATGAGGCTCGCCGAGGTTGTATTTCGTGTAAAGCTCTGCCTTTCAGGCTGTACTTACCTTTGAGAACCCCACAGTCCCCTTGAAAGTGCAGGAAGCACTTTGGAGCAGAGATCTGAGTAAGATCAATAATAAAAAAAAATTATGAGTTCATCAGGAAGATTTGGCCACTGCATACAGGTGAAATGGCAAATAGGAAAAGCTGTTAATTTTTTTAATTGTGGTAGGTAGTGGCATCACACATATTTTTATTTTACAAATTGCAGCAATGGATATCTTTATGTTTTTATAAAGGAAAACGGCTTTGCTTAGAGATAAATATTCCAAGAGTCACAGAAGAGACAACATGATCTCTAGAATTAGCTTTAAAACAGTCCAAAAAAACCTGAGAGCTTGGATAGTGGGAGGGGAGGGGGGTGTCCAGGGCTCAGATGAAGCAGGGGGATGGCTAAATTGGATGGGCACTACATGTGGAAGGTGAAATACAGGTTAAAACTGTGCTGTTTAAGAACACATTGTTTTCTCCGTTTGTGGTGTCTTGGGGGGCAGGGAAATAAACATAATAAAGTCTGACTTTCTTTTTAATCAACAAGTGAAAATGAAGTACAGAGGTGTCGACGGGGTTCAGGGAAACATTTAACAGCACAGAGGGGGCTTTGGGTCCAAGTTAAATGAAGCACAGTGTCCAGAGGCTGGCTTACAAGGATCAGAACGGCACGGGGACGGAAGAAACACTCCCTGCAAATTTCGTGGACAGAAGGTAAAGAGCTGGGGGCTGGGGGGAGAGGGTGCCCAAGAAACAGACACCCACCAGATGCACACCATCTCCTCCCTGATGGGTCCTCCAGCACCGCGAGACCCTCCCCCTAGATGTAAAGACCCCCGCAGCATCTCATCTTAACGCAGAAACAGCAGCCTGTGTAAGTCTTCCTGCTGGGACACTGTGCCAATTTAGTTAAGAGAACAGCACTGTCACCTGTCACACACATCGAGTAACCAGCTCCGCCACACTACCTAGTTTTCGTTTTGTTTTGTTTTTTTAATTTTTAATTAAGCCTTGCTGGAGAGGTAAGAATTGATGCTTTTCCCCCTAAAGCTGTTTGCAGCCAGCCGTCTTGGCTGCTCTCAGCCCCCATCACTTTGCGCTCAGTCACAGGACGGCAAACTGACTCACCTTGAGACCCCAAGACCTGCTGGTCCACTAACCCCTTATGACTCTCCACCGTTCCCAGAGCCCACACTTTTCTGGCCCTCCTGCAAAAGTCACAGGCTCATCTTCACTCTTCCCTTGGGTTTCCTGGGCGCCTGGCCACTTCGCACTGCCTGCAAGCCCTCTCCTTCATCTTTTCATTCCTCACTCTGGGAAGCAGACACCGGACAGCTCCGACCCTCAGCCGCTCGCCCGCCGCAGCTCCTGCTGCATTGCAGCACAGTCTCTGTGGGAGAGGTGCAGCCTGAAGCCACCCCGGGACACTGTCGCCCCCCCGCCCCCCGCCCGCCCGCCCGCCCGCCCGCCCGCAGCCCGCAGCCCGCAGCCCGCAGCCCGCCGCCCGCCGCCTGCCGCCCGCCCGCCTGCATCCTTTACATCTGCTGCAATTAAAAGCGCTGCCGCAGAAAGCCAAAGCGTAGGTCCCGGGTCTCCCCCTCCTCATTTGGGAACGCAAAAAATTGTAGCCCAGGCAGCCCCCTTGTGGCACTTGGGGGCGCCACAGACTCTTGGCTGCCGTTTGAAGATTTCAGACCATTTCCACCGCACCGTGAGTTGGCACAAATCTTAAGTGGCCCAACTCCTATCCCATGCAGGACTGCTTCCTGCTCCTTTCTCAGAGTCCCCTCTCCATTCCCCTCTCCCCATCCACAGCTCTCTCTCTGAAGGAAGGGATGCAGCCCGAGTTCTCCCTCTGAATACATCTCTGACAAGCAGACAGGTGTCTGGCAACCATAGCAATAACCAGGAAAGTTTGTGGGAGAGGGATGTCTCTTTGAAGGATGCTTGGTTCCCCTCTCTTATCACACAGGGATGGAATTGTCTTTCAGAAGGTTTGGTTTCCATTTCTCTCTCACAAATGGCAACTTGAGATGAGAGGAAGCTCGGGTTCTAAGTTTATGACTGAGGAGGGGGTTGGGGGCTCCCCCCAGCATATTGTGGCCAGTATAGGGCATATTCCTAGTGGGAGGGGCTGCATTAGGGGGTCTCTGTTTCCAGCTACAAGCCCCAGCCACTCAGACCTGACATTTTGCATGGGGAAGCTCACCAGAGCCTGGGAAAATTCTGAGCTCTCCAGCTTGCTCTCAACACATGGAAACCCTAGCCCCCCCACTATCCCTATTAATGATTTCATTATAGATGAACAGGGGGCTCTACGGCACAGGTTAATGATAGCGTTTTCATAAGCCTCTGCGAATGAGTCCCTACCCCTAATTTTGACCCTGCCCTTCAACGTGATTGGTCCACGAAATAGCTGAGATCTCAAGGGCTGTTGGGAGGTGCTTATAACTAGTCAATCCATCCTATGCCCACCCACACCGCTTGGCACAGCCTTGCTAGGCAGTCGTCAGCAGCAGGGTGTGTTGGGGAGCCTCGGAGAGCCTTGGGTTTCATCCTGGCCCAACCTCACACCAGCTGAGAGACGGTGAGTACTTCTTTGCCTGTCTTTGCCATGGTGGCTTTACCAATCCAATGTAGAGTATGAGACTCCCTCCTCTTTGTGAAATTTGCCATGTGAGTGCTGGACAGACAGCCTACCTAGCTCAGGGCTTCATCTAAGGTGACATAAATCCCAACTGCCTTCACCCACCCTTTGATTGCATTGGTGTGTGGCAAAAGTATTTCCTGTTTGTTTACTCATAAGAATGATTGCAGTTTGAAGACAGGAAGCCGACTGACCGACCGACCGATCGACCGACCGACTGACTGACAGACCGAGCGATCGGCCGACCGGCCAACTGACATCATCATGTTAACCCTAACCTGACCTTAGTAACTTAGGAGGTAAGCATGTTGCAGTGTCTGGAGGTGTGAATGAGTGGAGTGTTGGCATGTTCCCAGAGGCTAAGCCACGCCCTAAGCATGCTACCTGCCCTTCCAAAACCTCCCTATCTTACCTGTCACTTCAGGGGAGTGACAGGGAGGGAATATCTCTGTGTGTCTTTCTGCTTTCCCCAAATGCTGTTATAAACCAGGTAAATGCTAGAAAATGCAGATGTGGGCTCTGCAGGGCTTTCTGCTGCCTGCCACATCTCCCGTGAGTTCCCCAGGCTAAGAGGTGCCTCCAGAGGGGCCTCTGCCAGGAGATGTTGTAGTGTGTATGCAGCATGGGGGCTTGAGAGGCCAGACTGTTTTCTCTCTTATGACACTTGTTACATGTTGCCCTCCTCCTGCATCCAACTGGCGACGACACAAGCATTTGTGGAGTGTCTGGTGGGGGCTGAGGGGCTCTCATCTGCCTCACTCCTCACTTCAAGCTGGGCAGAGAAAAACTCTCATCTCCATTTCACAGGGAGAAAAAGCCTTAGACTCTGAAAACTAAAGGGAATTGTGTGGCCTCACGGCTACAGGGGGAGAGGGAAGCTGAGCTGTGCAGCCTGAGAGCCCCCTGGCTCTGCTGCAGCTGCTCCTGTAGCTCCTACTTCTGCAGGTCAAACGGAGCTGGCCAGGCAGCCACTGCTCAGTAAGGAGAATAAAAAAAGGAGCAGGGGGCTTTGCATTCAGAGGTTTCTGCCTAGCAACTGGTGAAGGGGCAGAGAGAGAGAGAGAGAGGGAAGGAGAGAGAGGGAGAGAGAGAGGGTCTCAGAGCTGATTAACAGCTAGAGACAGAGCAGCTGGCCCCCCCTCCCTTGAAAGGAGCACCACGCCCTCCCCTGGGCTGCTGTTGGAACAGCAGGGCGAAAGGCACACGAACCAAGTGCAGAGGAGCAAAGGAGAAGCACCCCCAGACAGGTGTAAGAGGCCCCAAATTTATTCTCAGGGTGGGTGGGGGCTTTGCTATTCACGTCAGCACTGAGAGGACCCTGAAGAGAGGGAGCGTGCCTCCTGCACAGACCTGAGGGCCGAGACGTAAGCAGGCTGCTGTGCAGCGCGGAGGCTGATGTAAAAGACAGGGGAGGGCTGAGAGGAGCGTCTCAGTACGCGAGCCCCCAAGCAGGCTGCAGAGGAGAGGGAGCTCACAGTTGCTGGAGGCACCCGAGCAGGGAGGCAGGCCGGTAGGTGATGGGGAGCCGCAGCAGCAGGTTTCTCTAGCTGGCTGGCAGCCCTGAGGGAAAGCTTCCTCAGTACCCGGTCCTGAGCCAACAAGTGGGGCTGGCCGGAGGGGACCTGGCTGGGGTCAGGTCAAGGGTGGGTGGGCTTTGCCGTGACCTTGCCAGGGGGTTAAATGGCAATGGCACCCTGATAGGCCACATAGTACCACTGAGGCACGGAGAGAAAAGCACTGTGATTGGGGGGTGAGTGCTTGGGGAGAGTGGGGGTTGCTGGGAGCTGTCCAATTCCTTCTTAAGGGAGGGCTGCCTGGAGCAGCCAAGAGTCTTCTCTGCCTGATTTCAGGTCCAGGAGTGCTGGCCTGAGTCCTCTTTAAGGTAAAAATCTGCTAATGTGGGTGGTGGGGCATGGAGTGAGGGGTCTGTCTGGCTGAAGTATCAGATGGTCATGGGAAAAGCAGGCCACTTTTCTGGAGGCTAGACCCTAGCCGCAGAGTCAGAGGGCTGCAGCAGCATGACCAGAATAGGCTGGGGGGGGGGGCGGGAAGCACTCTACCCAGTGGTGCAAATAAGGATTGGTCTGCACACTGATGGCTAAAGCCAGTGATGCTAGTTTATTAATGGGGGTTTCACCAGGGGCTTTGGGGTGGTTGGGACAGATGTACCTCTCAGCCAGACACACCTGTGCTCTGCAGTTTCTATGGGAGACTCTTGTTGTTAATTCCTGGTGCTCGGACTCAGTATATGGGCATTGTGTGTGAGTGCATAATGTCATGGGACGGTTGTGAGGGTGGCTGGGGTTTCTTGTCTGTGAAATAATCAGGATGACCTAACCTGAGAAGGGCACATCTCAGGGGAGAAAAACATTTGCAAAGCAGCAGGAAGAGAAGTGCAAATGATGGCATTGTTTGAGAAAAGTTCCTCTGGCGTCTGCTGACTGACTGTCCAGTTCCTGACAGCTGGATCTGGGGGCTCAAGGTCCTTCAGCTGCTCTGACCCGCCAAGCGGGGGCAGCAACGTGTTGCAGGTTAGAGAGTGAGTGTCCACATAGACTGCGGGGGCTGCTTCTGTATTAAGGTTGTAAGACCTGGGGAGGCAGTGTGGATCCCCAGAGCTTTTGGCATTGGGCTGTTTTATTGGTGGTGCTGTTGTGGTGTTGTTTCATGATTACAGAATTTGTTGAGAGCTCTGGATGTGGACATTTGACATTTGGCGACGTGACAGTCAAACGTGTCACTGCCCTTGCTGGTTTTATGTGGGGAGAGGGCCCTGGGGGCCCAGTGTGCATGCGTGTGTGCGTGTCTGCAAACAGAAGTGCGTCGACACACACTCTCACAGGTTGGTGATTAAATATTCCTGGTTAGAGGTGACTGAAGACCCTGACAGGGTTGAAATGCAAATTCCCTCTGAATATAAAAAGCCACCCAAAGTCCAGCCCAGGAGCTGGGGTCACAGGGCAGCAAGCCCTTTAGCCCCTGCTGGGTGGGGAGGGACACTCCACCTCTGATAACTCCTGTTGCTCAAGGCACGGGGATGACATGCAAGCCTGAGGGAGTGAAGAAACAGGTTTCTGTGGAAAAGCAGGGTTGCACACGGAGGAGCCATCTGCCTGACCAGTGAAGGAAGAAAACACTGAAGAGAGAGGCGCCTTTGTGCAGGCAAACAAGGAGGGTCCCTTCTGTGTAAGGGGCGACAGGCAAGTCCCACTTCCCCTAAACGCCCAGCACACAGTCAGGGGCCAGGCTTTTCTGTGCCACTGACGAGCTAAGCTTTCTGGGGGTCATCTGGAGACCACCCCCACTATTTCTCTGAGGTCATTCATGCTAAAGGCAGTGAAAAAAGAGCTTCTCAATGCTGCCTGGGAGCAATCTGCTTCCTTTTATTTATGTATATGAAAATAAGATTCACTCCCTACCAAACTACAGGAGACCCCAAGTAAAAGCAGTAGGGGGGCTAGCTGGGCTGGCCCCAGGTATTTAAGAAAGAACAGGGGTTTATAAGGGGTCAGGGGCTTGAGTAGGGGGGGCAGGGGGCTTTATACATTCTGGGGGCTTTTGGATTTGCGTCGATCAATCGTGTTTTCTGAAAAGGCAGAACAGCCTTGAAGAAGGGGGATTTGGGAGGTACCTGAATGGGCTGAGTTCTGCTGTGCTGTGCTGTGCTGTGCTGTGCTGGGCTGTGCTGGGCTGTGCTGGGCTGGGCTGGGGAAGTGTGGGATTTTACTGGGTAACCTGTATGTGTTCCTATGCCAGATGATTTCTATGAGTTATTTTTCTCAGTGATATCTCAATGGGCCTATGTGAGAGAGATTATGGATTTTTAAAGAAAAATGAAAGGAAGGAACCAAAGCACAGAGACACTCCTGAGTTACCTAAGGATGCACAGCTTGAATCCATGCTGTATCTGGATGGCAGTTAGGATGGCTAATTATGATTGAGAAGCCCATTTCCACATGAAACGAGAAAGGGCACTGATGCCATCTCACCCTACACACACAGGCCATGTCCTTTGACCCTAGAGGCAAGTCCCCTCAAAGACACACACGTCCACTCCCAGCCTGTATTTTTTATAGCTGTCTTGTTCCTGCTTTTCCTCCGTCCTATATCCTGGGACTTAGAGGGCAAGGAGCAAGCTTAAGAGATGACAGACAAGATGTAAAATTCATCAGGAGTCTGAGGTGCATGTGTGTGCATGTGTGTGCACAGGAGTGTGCTAATCCATGTGCAGGATTTCGGCGATATGCAGACTCACCAGCACCACGCAGCAGGCGACATGGCCCTCTTCCTAGAGGGGAGGGGGGGTGTCTCCAAAGTCAGGTCTCAGGAAACACAAAAGGGACTTCTGGAAGGGGCAAAAGAAGATGGTGATTAACCCCCGACCCGTTTTGTTAATTACATGGTAAGGAAAAGCGTTAGAATAGGAAATCCTATGGGCAAGGCATCACAGTTCCAGACCACAGTCTGGGATATTTGGGACACAGGGTGGGGCACATGTCTAGCCACAGGGGGACTATCAGGAGATGGGTGTCAAGCCTCTGCATGAGCATAAGCACAGTGTCTCCAGTGGAGACAGGGGTGGGGTGGGTACAAGCCGTTGCTCAACAGACTCCTCTATCAGGCTTTTTCCTTTCCCTCTCCCTTTGGACTACATCTGAGAAGCTCTGGGAATTCAGCTAGAGGACTGGAAGGGTAGACGGTAACAAAATGGTATTTTAGAAAGATCGCTCAGTGAAAATAAACCTGTGCAAATCCTTTACTCTGCTACCCCACCGTGAAGGGGCTGAGGTAAACACGGGGATGCGGTCCCCAGCCTAACTACCAGAACATTCTCCGTGGTGCTATCAGCAATGGCATAAAATGAAAACGGCTTAGGTCTTTCTAATCGGCCATCAGTTGAGCTGCATCCCATTAATTAAAACGTGGGTGTGTGCCATGCCCTCCTTGCTGATCCTTGTAGATAACACTTTTATGGATGTATTCATGGTTTTTTTTTTTTAAATACCATACTGAACAAACAGGAACCCATGACCTGCCCCGATGAGAAGAATGTTAACCGGGCTTCTATCTGCTGCACGCATTCTCCAGGAAGGGAAGAGGACAGCTGGCATTTTCAATAACAGAACAGGGGGTTGCATACGTACACCGGAATATTAAACAGCTCTTAAAAAGAGGGAAATGCGCAAACCTATTGTCTTTTAATGGACGTCTGGATTTTACAATGGACCAGATTAATCATGATCTTTTGTTCCAAGACAGTTTCCCATCCTTGGTCCGAGGCACACTGCCTTTTATTCCGCTAACGTATGCATTCATATATTCATCTGTAATAATGTCATAAGGACTCGCACGCTCTCTCCCCAGATCCAAAGCACTCAGCAATTACTTACACCTGCCAGGATAAAGGACCCCCGATTTCAGGGTGGCAGTAAGATGGTTAAATCACCTCCCGTGTATACAGAATCCGAGGTTCTGGGTGTCGTCAGAAAGGCTATGGGTCTTTGTTATTGCCAAGCAAATTCTGGAGGGGAGGAAAACAAACTGATACAAAATGCTAAAGGGAGAACACCAGCTCTGAAGTAGCCTCTGCATGAAGGAAACAAAGTCACAGACTCTGGAAATGCGTGTTTACAGACATGCAAACGTAAAGAAAAAAGGCAGGAGCCGAGGGGGAGCACAGCAGCTAAACCGAGGAGGGGGGCTGTAAATGAGGGGGGGGGCTGAGTCCTACAGACACGTGGATTTTTAGAATCCACCACATTAATTAGCAGTACATTTGCTGTACAATTACATATTAAATTACAAATTAAATATTTTGCTGGTGGGGTTTTTGTTGTTTGTTCTTTTGGAGGTTTTTATTGGCAAAACAAAACAACAAACAAAAAAAATTGAAAAAACAAATGAGATTAAGTTTTGGGGTACCCAAAGCAAGTTCTCATCACAAAGGTACTCAAGGCTTATTTTTTTCTTCCTTTTTTTTTTTTTTTTTTAATTTTTATTTTTTGTGCTTCTGCACTGAAGCCACAGCCCTGCACGGCGAGTCAGTGACAAGCAGCAGGTGTGAGCCTCAGGCTATGACTTCATTCCCAATGCTACCCTCAGTGTCTGTCATGTACCCGTGGGGGAACATTTTCCTCTTTGGTCCTTAAGAGGCCCAGAAAGCTAATGCGCTGGCCCGTGTTCTAGGGGATTAGCTGTGTGGAATGGGAACTCCAGGGGAATGTGACTTGAGATAGACGCTGGCAAAAGGGACACAGTCCTCTAGAGAGACAGACACAGCAGCCGCCTGTCTCAACCGTGGAGCCTGCTTGCTGGCAAAGAGCCGGGGGCCTTGCTACGTGCCCTGACAGTTTGACTCTTAAGCAATCCACACAGTTACCATGTTCCTTCAGAGTCTAACGCAGAGGGTCCTGCCATCAGCATCGCTAAATTATCTAGGTAGTGCACGGCACACTGAACTCCTCAGCAGACCCCTTTCTCTCCCAGGGACCCCGAGTCTCGCTTACACACTAAGCTGAATTCAGACCTAGCTAGTGAGGCCCCCTGCAGCTGTCAGGGGCTGTCAGAGTCTCAGAATGCGCATAAGGCTGAGTGTGTGACAAAGATAATATGATTACACCCACATCTTCAGAGAAGCACTTGATGCTCAGAGACCCTCGGAACAAAAAAAATTAACCCTTTCTGAACAGGGCGGTCTGAAGGCTCATCCACCCACCTTTGTCTGCCCTTGCAAAGCTGCTGTTTCATTTACTAAAGAAATGCAGACCAGTTTCCTGCAGTGACTTTAGGCAGGGAAAAATAAAATCTGAGCTGCATTTAGTGTTCTGCCTTTATGGCTGGTCTGTAATCACTTGAGATTCAGCTATTTAGTCCCTACAATTTGTGGAGTGGGCTCTGTACCTGTGAATACCTTATGGTAAGAGATAAGGATTTCACAAATGCAAAATATTTTTATGATATATAATTTATATAATTTTTTAAAAAATAAAAAATAAAAAGCAATATTGAGATGGGAGACTCTCTGTGCTTGTACTGCAGTGCAGGGTTGCTTCCAGGTGGAAACGCCTGAAGACAACCCCATAAAAAGCTAAAGTTGCCTCCGGAAAACACCACCCGCCCTGGGTGGGGGGGGGTGAGGGGCCAGGGAGGGGGCGACGTTCCCAACACAGCTTTCCTGTTTGGCTCTTTTCCTTTGTTTTCCACTGAATTCCAAAATAACGAGAAAGGCTTATAAATGAGTCCAGAGGATCAAGATCCTCAAACGGCCACCTTTGCAAGGGGCAAGGACTCTCCTCCTCTACCAGGTATTTTCTCTTTTGTTCTATTTCAGATTGACTTGGGCATTGCTTCCCTGATCTTACACAGGGGGTTAGCAGCTACAGTCAGGGTGTTAAGATCTTCTCCCTCCTAAAAGGGCTTTGTTCTGCTCTCACTCCCCCTCTGGTCCCCATCAGGGGCATCATAATGGTCAGCATCCCCTCTGCAGGTAACCAAGCCTCCCTTAGTTACACAGAGAGTGACAAGGACACCAGCTTGTTAGGGCTGTGTCACCTCTACTCCTCTAGGAAGCCCCTTCCCCTCGAAAGAGATGAGCTTACCTGCCTGGCAGGGCACTGAGTCTGGGCTGTTGGTTCTCCATGGTGACACAGGACGCTGGAAGGGGCCCAGGCTCCCTCAGGAATCACTAGCCCCCTGCCCCCTAAGGGGCAGTGAGCCATAGCTGTAAAAGGAAGAGTTCCAGTTAGTTCCATTCAGGAAAAAAAAAATCTACAAATTTGCAAGTTCTCTAAATTAACATTTTAGAAGGTAAGAGAACATTCCACAGACCTTTTTCTATGATCCAGGACCAGGCATCTGCTCCCTTCCTGGGAGAAAGCAGCCATCTTATCTCTGGGCTACCTAGAAGAAGGAGAAGAAAAATCACTACGAATCAGAGTCAGGAGACCCCTACCTCCCTGAACCCTTGACCCAGGCCTCACTGCTACCAGCAGACCTACTGGGTGCTTGAAACAAATCAGGCTAAGGCAACAATTGCTGGCCAATACCTGGACTGTTTTCAGCAAGAGGAAAAGGGGGCCTTCCTAGAAATAATCCAACAGTTGCCCCAGGTTGGGACTGGGGTGACAATCTAGCATCAAAAAAAAATTTTTTTTTCTTTTTGGTGGAAAACTAAAATGGATCCTCCAGGAGCAGAGTGCCCATCTTAAGGCGAAAACCTACTGCTTGGTGTTCAATAGGACTGTCACACCCTCACGAGGTAGTGGCGTGACCCCCAAGCATCACATTCCTCTTCTACAATGTGGGAATTTTAAAATCCATCCTAAGAAGAGGAAAAAAAAAAAAACCTCAAGGGTATGATTTCTCACCACTCATGCCTGGCACGAGGCAAATTCATAGAAGGGCAGAGATGGCTCAAAACAGGAATTCTGTTTTGGGGGCGAGGTAGGGGACTGGGGAGTTACAACAGGATTGTTCTTCCATAACTAAGAAGAAAATATATTTATCCCACAGCTTTCTAGTTGAAGCGAGAATCCAGCGGGACCACCGGAGATCCACTAGGACACTTGCAGCCAAGGTAAGCGGGGGCAGAAGTCCCATGACGGCCTCTGCCCAGGAGAGAGGGGAGTTACCTGGACAGTGGAGAGGGTATGGCCATGCTCAGGACTAAAGGTTAAAGGTTAGCTTGGACATGTACTGGGGTACTCAATAGCACCGCTCTTCAAATACTTGAGCAGTTATAATTAGTGGCGGCCAGCTGCTCTATCCCATCCTGTCCCTCTGTTGACACCATATAAGCCAAAATGAATCGGGGATGACAGCAGGAGCCTGCTAAGGCCCCCACGTCTATATCTGGCTGCCTGTCAGACCACGAGGCTAACTGCATCAACAGCATGGAATGGAGGAGTCCTTGGGCCATGAGACCCTCCAGGTTCCCAAATGGCAAGTGCCAAGTCACTCTTTGGGGACCTGTTTCTGCCTGTGATATCTACCAGGGGGCAAAAAACTGGCTCAGAGCTCCATGCACCACCACCCCCCCCACACACACACACACTCAGCCTTCCTGGGTGCTGGGAGTTAGCACCAAAGCCTCCAAATGTCAGTTTAATTCTGCAAAGTGGTAAGAAAACCCTCCAACCATGACATTAGAGGCTAAGAAATCAGCTCTGGGCAGATTTCATTATGATTGGAAAATTCTAGTTAGCCCTGTCTGTGGCAAAGGAGCTCCAGATGTAACTGGAGGCCTTAGGTCTTCTGCATGGCCCTACCCTGTCTTTTACAGGATAGTCATAACCACTGTTTGCAATGGGTAATGAGGTTGTCACTGGAACGAGGCTATGCTCTTTCTGGAGGGTCCTAGAGAGCAGGATAACCCTCTGATTCCAGTGTAGTGCTTGCTGCCCTCATGGGGCTAATGGGAAAACTGAAGTTGATACCACATGTGCAACGCTGACATCGGCAATTAGAGTACGTGTTCTAAAAGCAATTAACAGATAACGCCTAATAACAAGAACAGGCCAGACTCTACATCGGTTCTTTTTCACAGTTTACAAAGGGAATACCTCCTTCACATTCTAAATGGGCAAAGAGAGGGTTATAGGGCTGACCACCTTCTATCCCTGGCCCTAGCTGTACCTCTTACAGCTCTTCCTGCCCTGAATTCACCGCCTCTAAAATCCAGCATACTGTCAGCCCTATACCTGCAGGCATTAAGGTTCGACCACATTGCCAATAGAGTACTAAAATCAAGGCAAGGAGATACCAACCTATAAATTTTTCAAACATTATTTAGATTAGAAGACTTTAATGATTTAAGTAAAAGTAGGACCCTAATTTCTAGGTGTGGCTATTAGAATGGAGGGAGAACAGGAGTCCCTGACCTCCACCTGCCCCCTGAGGCCACACCCTTGTCCCCATGGTCTAGGCATCCTCAAGCACCACTCAGACACTCCAGTAGAAAGCAAGCCAAGGGGAAACTGAGGGGCAGAGAAAGAAGGTCATGTGCAAAGTCAAGGCCCCAGCGGGGCTAGGAACTGCGCAGGCTCCATTGCCCTCCAAGGCACATCTCTGCCCACACGCCTTGAAAGGAAAGTTTAGGCTCAGGAGCAGCTGATTGGCTGTGCAACTGGACGACCCAAAGAAGAGTGTGCTTCTGCTTAGCCCCACAGCCCCTCCCAGAGTGGCACATTCCCCCCGTCAACAGTTATTCTGGGAGAGTGATCCAGCTGCACCCCCCCCCAAAGCTGCCAGTCAAACAGGGACGGGCCAGGACACAAGGCTGCTGGGTCAAGGGCACAGCTCTGCCTCCGGATGCACCAGGCTAGGGGTCTGCTGCTAGAGGCTTCCGACCCTGGTAGGAATATTCCAAGAGACCTCCCTCTGCTTCACTCTCTTCCCTGATTCACTTCATTGTATTCCCCCTTCAAAAAAAAAAAAATCTTAGTTGCACAAACATAGTGATGAAGGCCTGAAGAAAGAGGATTTCTCTCCAGACCACAGTAGGGAAAACAAGTTGGCAGTGTATATCCTTTATCAGGGAAGTAAAGACTTTCTCTCCTCTCAGATGCCCAAGCCAGGGTGGACTGGGTGGGACTAGTGGGTAGCCCTGCAGACTCCAGTGGCACTGGGACCACAGTATTTCACTGGAGCTCCTTCTTTTGGGCTTTTAAGAAGCCCTGCTAAGGGTATGGCTTTGCCAACCCAGCAAGCTGAATAAGAGGGAGTTTAAAAAAAAAATTCTTCTGCACCAGGGAAACCAACAAGGACCCTGGGCATATATGTCTTGACCCTAAAATTTGTGAAAATAAAAATAACGTAATTTGTGTCCCTTATTGTCCTGGCATGCCCACTCCTGATCCAGTGTTCACTGCCTGTCCATGCCCCAGAAGGCCAGGGCAGTAGAGTAATGAAAGAAAGGTCTTTATTCCCAGGAGACTTAGTCCTTAAGGCCCACTTAAGTGCCACCAAATGACTTACATAAAAAATCCAAAGTAACATGGGTCTTTGAGAGCTATGGCAGACCTTAGCTCCTCTACGTGGCTTCACTGTCCTCCTGAGCAATTGGGGCCTCCCGCCGTCTTCCTCTGTCCTCACCTTTCCCCTAATTCCTCCAGGCCCCCCCTTGCCCCCCAGCCCATGCTGAACATTCAACTCTGCTCCTAAATATCTTCTCATCTCCTCTTCCAGGCTCTATTTTTAAAATCAGATTTCCTTTACTGTACAGGGAAAGGTATTCGCTGAGGGATTTGCTGCTCCCCCCCCCGCAGTGCCCCCCCTCCCCACTGAACCCTTCATAGATGCTCCGGGCAGCCCTGACCCCATGGGCCACTTGCTCAGAGGCAAGCAAGGAGCTGACCTGACCAAGTCTCCCTCGGGCGCTAACAGTGGTGAGACTGGGGTGTTTGTCTTGAATGTTGTGGGGCAGGGCATCTGACAAAGACCCAAAGGGTACCTTCACACCCTAAGAGCTAGGTGTAGATTTTGATAGGAATTTTCAAAAAGACAGCATGTAAGGTTTGAGAACATGCATTGAGACACATCTGAAAGTGTTCTGTCTGCATAACGTAGATGCAAGCAGGGTGGGCTCGTGGAGAACAGGTGAAGCCTAGGCGATTGTCAAAAGACATCAGAGAGCAGGGGCAGAATTCCGACATGCAGCAAGTCCATTCAGGGGGGCAGATTACCTGGTGTAGCAGCTCCTTCTTGTTGCCACAGGGAGGCTCCTATTCATCCTCAGCAGAGCCAGAATGTCCATGGCGTGGCTTTGCCTCCTGGCTGCTGGTGGACTACACGGTGGGACCATCCCAAATTCTTTGAGGCCCAAGCAAGATACCTAAGCCAAAAAAAAAAAAAAAAAGAAGAAAAAAAAAAGACGGTTGGGTGAACTGAATACTAAAAAATACAAAATGCAAACAAAAAAATTTGCTTGAAAAACAGCAAAATCAAGATTGGCTTAGTTAGTTAAGATCACACAAGATTCAGTCTTTCAACAGGAACGCCTGTGGAGAAAGGAGGAAGGAAGCTATACAAAGTTAAAATTCATATTTCATGCAAAACAATTTAAGCTCGCAATCCCCAAGAACAGGGAAGCACCTATATGTTTTCAACAGGAGCTATACTTGTTGAAAGTATATTTACGATATTTAGTGCCAAAGCACTTGGGTTATATGTCATGGGCAGGAAGTCTGAAAGGTTGGAAGTCAAGAAGGGAGAGGTGAAATGAAGTGTCACGCGTAGACAGTGGGATGTTTTAGTGTTACTGGAAATGTAGGAAAAGATTTTGAGCGGGAGTTTTGTGAATCAATTTGAGTTTCTGGGGGAAAAATCTGGACTTTATTTTGAGAAATCAAAAATTTCTATCACACTAAGGGCTTTGGGCTTCTGCCAAAAGGCTTTGAGAAAAAAAAAAAAAACTTAATGGTGAGATTGCTTGCTTGTGGGAGATAAGCTTGTAGAATGCATGATAAAACATATTTTATGGCTAACAGCTTTGGACTTTATTATTACAAGCAATAAGAAACACCGAGAAATCATAAATAGCAACGCTAACAGGCACACATTTAAGATCGTGCCCAAACATTCTGACTTTCTATGTTGAGAGAATGCCAAAGATTGACTCTCAGGGCATGCCAAGGAGCTATGATTAATGTTGACACTGAGGAAAGGTTTTAATTAGAGGAGTTACATGGCCGAGTTGGGGACTATGCAGAGAAGTTTGGAATTTATTTAGAGGCTCAGACGTGATGAGATTTTTGCACATGCTTAAAATTTTGATTTATCCAATTCTAACGGAGTGACATGGTGAGTTTTCTGTGTTTGATAGATATAACATAGCTGCATTATGAAATCAAATTCTCGCCGTATGCCAAGAATCTAGATTTTATATGTCCTGCACAATTAAGAGACATTGCCGAGTTTTTAAGGTGGGGTTACAAACTCGAATTTAATGAACTGTGCTAAGACGTGAGAATTTTATTCTAAGGGATGACGTATCAGATTATAATATCACTTGAGTACGTTTGAACTTGAGCCAATAAACGGCTTCACAGTGTGATGGCAGAAGATTCGTTGGTTGTTCGGGTTTTTGTTTTGTTTTTTTTTTTGTACGTGATATGATAAGATCCTGTACTGTCTGTTCAGAATTTGGAGCTTTATGCTACATAGAGACTTTGCAACGTCTTAAATCTGGGAGTGACTCCTTACAGCTTGTGAATTTGGCAGAGAAGGGAGTGGACATTGTAATATATTTAGGAGAGTTGACCCATGTGCACATTGAACGCACTATTGCATCCTGAGTGAGGGGTGAGATATCATTTTTGATCCTTTTGCATGGGGGGCTGCGGGGCGCTTGGACTTTGGCCAAGGAAGGATTTTAAGGAGTGAAATGGTGAAGACGTTTGTCTCCAAAGAAATCTGATGGTTTTAAAGTGTGCTTTCTGCTAAGGTGTGTGGGTCTGATGGCTGCTGCTGCGTGGGTGAGGGTCTGCTGGCCCCTGAGTACAAAGGCATCCAGGGAGCTTTCTGTGTTGAGGAGCGGGATCACCTACAGATGGGGTTGAGAGGTTGTATGACATTTACACATCATGGCAAGTTCGACATGGTGTGCAGGAACGTGAGGAGTCCACTGTCATGCCATGCTGAGGAATTTGGATGCCAGCCACGATGAGATTTTAGGAGAGTGATATCATGAACTTTGCATGTTGGATAGGCTCATTCTGCTGAGAAACGTGTGGCTTTATGATCAAACTTTAAGACTTGGTCTCATAGGTAAAGCAGAGGCTTGGGGAGTCGGTAAGCAGAATGATTGGCAAGTGCATTGCATGCTGCAGGAACCTGGAATTTGTTACCATGTGAAAGCGTTGGAATGAAGACTGTCAGAGATGTTTAGAGTGGTCTGTGAAACTGTGGATTTTTTATTCATTATGTTGATTAAATCACATGGTTAAAAAATAATTTATGCTGAGAAACTGGAGCTCTGTGTGTGTGTGTGTGTGTGTGTGTGTGGGTGTGGGTGTGTGGTGTGTGCGCGCGCGCGTTAAATAGGGAAAACAAAAGATGAAAATTGTTTATCTCAACTAAAATTTTATTCTGAAATCCAGGCATATTAAAATTTTGAGGACTAGAGATTTTTGGTTCAGGTCTGGAAATCAGAAATATTTAATCCCTTACATGATCATGTTTGTTAGTAATATTTTAAATATAGACATTTTATTAAGAATGGGTATCATTTACCTTTATAATCAGATTGCTACATATTTAAAATTGAAACCATGAGCAGTTTTTAGGTGGAGACCTGCTGAGATTTTTATGTCCAATGACTGAACTTGTGGACAAATTAGTCAAACTTTATATTTCAATAAAATATACTTCCTAATGGGGAAATGCGCTGCTTTATGTAATATGCTATGCATGTATCTGAGATGATTGTCTGTACGGCAGGCTTAGGAACTGTGATCTCTAACTCTAGGAATGACAAGTCCGGCTTGTGCATTATGCTAAGGCCTCTCAATTTCAGCCAGAGCAGGATTTTTTTTTTTTTGGTAAGTTTACATGTCAGACATGTTTATATAAGAGGTTTGGATTTAATATTGCAGACAGTAAATAAACAGTGAGAGGCTTTAATCAGAGGGATTGCATGATCAAATTTAAGTGTCATGCTAACAGGGGTATGTCTAATTCTGAGAAACTGCAGACCCAAAAGCTTCCTGCTACAACGATTGGAGGATGGCCAGGGAAGTTTTACATGGATGACAGCATGGAGAGTTTCGTTTATTTGGTTGTTGGGGGGGCGGGGGGCATGTGGGTGTGTGTGCTTGCATAGGTCAGCTCAGTGGCCTTAAAAAAGAAAATTGAGAAGTAACAGAAGGTGCTGAACTTATAAAGACAATAGCTATATGTCTGAGCTATTGAATAACAAGCTTAATTTGTTTTGCAAACCAATACATCCCTTTAAATTCAATTTCCGTGCACTAAACCCTCCATGGCTAGATTTTCAAAAATTACAGAACAATCAGATTTCAAAGGTCCTGTGCCCCACTTTCACCCAACTTCATACCTCTGTTAGATATACCCCTGTACCAGACAAAATTAACAGTGACAGAAAGTAGGGGGTTGGGGGCACTTTTGAGAATGAAAACCCTGGCCCTGCCTGAGCAGAAGTGTCTGTGAGACGTGCAGAAATGTTTGCATGAGCAGAATTGAGGCCAGATGTTTAAAGCTGCAGGAGCCCTGAACGCCAGGGCAATCCTAGGAGGATAGTTTTTTGAAAGGCTGAGAAAGGGTCTTTAGAAAAAAAAAGTTCCAGCTCAGCTCAATGCTGGAGAAAACGTGGCTTTGGAGAGAGGCCAACCTGAGAAAGACAAAATGATACCCCACTCTAATTCTGCATACGCACGAAGTGTGACTTGGATGAACCCACGAAAGTGCAAGTTTTCAGCACATAGTAGGCATTTTATAAACATTTATGGGGAGCCAAGTTAAAGCCAAAAGGCATGGCTCTTTCTCACTTATTTCGGCTTGGAGCCTAGAGGAGGAAATAAGAGCTATTTTTGGCTGTTGACCCAACTGGCAGGATAGTGGCCAAGTCCCCGATTTCTCCTCTTTCTCCACAGTTTGTGAAACTGCATCTCCCTGCAGATTCCTGCCTCCATCCAAGCACACTGGGCTGGCTCTAGACCATCAACCCTGCCAGCAGCGGCTTTGAGTGGCACTGAGATGTGACCCTTATGACTTTTGGGTGACTAGAGATGGGAAGGGAAACTCTAACCAGGCATGGGTGCCAGGGCAAAATGGGCCAAAAGTGTGGCCTGCCAGGTGCTTGCCACGGAGGACACTCTGGGCTAATTGCTGCACAAAATTTATGGGCTGTGAATTTCTCATTCCACTGGAGGAAGTAGGCAGGTGGGGCAGTCAGACTTTGCCTGGAAGGCAGGTCAGGGGTTGACAGTCTTTCCCCTGGAAGTGCCCCAAGTGACCAGAAGAGGAGACTGCATTACATGCAGGAAGAATTTCTCCATTTTGTCTCTCATTCTAATAACTTGGGCATCCACTTTGTCCTTGAGAATCAGACCCTGACATTTTGAGACCCTAAATTGCTGCATTTTCTCCTGTCTTTTATCCCTCTGTCCCTAGGTTCTGGTCTCCACTGGTCGCGGTCTCTGACCACATACATAACAATCTTACCAGTCTTCAGAGCACACTCCTTTCCAACCGACGACATGATAGAACCCTCTGAAGACTCATTTGAGACGATGATGGAGCTTAAGAATCCATCATCAAAACAAATGGAGTCCTCCGAGGGCTCATCCAACACCTTTGAAGAAACACCAGGCAGCAGCGGGGCCCAGGCCCAGGCTGGGGCGCAGGCCGAGGAGGCCGGGGCGCAGGCCGGGGCGCAGGCCGAGGAGGCCGGGGCGCAGGCCGGGGCGAAGGCCGAGGAGGCCGGGGCGAAGGCCGAGGAGGCCGGGGCGCAGGCCGAGGAGGCCGAGGAGGCCAAGGAGGAGGCCGAGGAGGCTGAGGAGGAGGAGGAGGCCGGGGCGCAGGCCGAGGAGGCCGGGGCGCAGGCCGAGGAGGCCGGGGCGCAGGCCGAGGAGGCCGAGGAGGAGGCCAAGGAGGAGGCCGAGGAGGAGGAGGCCGGGGCGCAGGCCGAGGAGGCCGAGGAGGAGGCCAAGGAGGAGGCCGAGGAGGAGGAGGCCGGGGCGCAGGCCGAGGAGGCCGGGGCGCAGGCCGAGGAGGCCGGGGCGCAGGCCGAGGAGGCCGGGGCGCAGGCCGAGGAGGCCAGGGCGCAGGCCAGGGCGCAGGCCGAGGAGGCCAGGGCGCAGGCCAGGGCGCAGGCAGAGGAGGCTGAGGAGGAGGCCGAGGAGGAGGCCAAGGAGGAGGCTGAGGAGGAGGAGGCCGGGGCGCAGGCCGAGGAGGCCGAGGCGCAGGCCAGGGCGCAGGCCATGAAGGCCGGGGCGCAGGCCGAGGAGGCCGGGGCGCAGGCCGAGGAGGCCGGGGCGCAGGCCGAGGAGGCCGGGGCGCAGGCCGAGGAGGAGGCCGAGGAGGAGGAGGCCGGGGCGCAGGCCGAGGAGGAGGAGGCCGGGGCGCAGGCCGAGGAGGAGGAAGCCGGGGTGCAGGCCGAGGAGGAGACTGAGGAGGAGACTGAGGAG
This sequence comes from Apodemus agrarius, assembly GCA_964023405.1. NCBI lineage: Eukaryota > Metazoa > Chordata > Mammalia > Rodentia > Muridae > Apodemus > Apodemus agrarius. The sequence continues at coordinate 13,906,538 of OZ030011.1, forward strand.
GAAACCGAGGAAGAGGCCGAGGAGCAGGCCACCTCAGACACCAGCCAGGCCGAGGAAGAAATGGATTCATCCAGTGGCCCCCTCCAGCAAATGCAAGAGCTGCCCACTAATCTGCTCCAAAACATCAAGGAGCCATCCAGTGACACCTATGAGGAAGCATCCAATGACCTACCCCAAGACATGGATCAATCAAGTGACGATGATGTGAACCAACAGTCAAACTTCGGTTCAAACCAAGAGTCAAGTGATATTTCCAACACTATGTCCAGTGGTCGTTCAAACCATGATCCAACCGATGGTTCACACAAAGAGTCAAGCTATGATTCAAACCCTGAGTTAAGTGATAGTTCAAACCTAGAGTTAGGTAATATTTCAAACCGGGAGATAAGTGAAAGTTCCAACCAGGAGTCAAGTGATGCTTCGAACCACGCGATGAACGTCGGGTCAAACCACGAGTTGAGCGATGGTTCAAACCACGTCTCAAGCGATGGTTCAAACCAGGAGTCAACCGATGGTTCAAACCGAGAGTCAAGTGAAAGTTCAAACCGGGCAGAGTCGGATCCACTCAGTGAGGCATCTGATTATAGCATGGCTGAAACAATCAATTCATCTGAGACCCAGTCAGATCAAGGTGATACTGACCTGGGAGAGGAAGAGGAGGAGGAAGATGAAGATTCTGAAGAGGAAGGTCAGCAGGAGAAGTCTCCAGAAGTTGTGAACACGATGGGATCCCTCATCTCGATGTTCCTCCGGGTGCAGGACTTCAAAGATCTACAGATAGTGGCAGAAAGTATCATGATGGAAGCCATGGATGAAGGTCGCCTGCCCTCCCTCAGGCCCTTCTCTGGAGATCGCAGAGACTACCATGAGTTCGTCGTGCTCTCCCTGTTGACCATGCAGAACTACCCAGCGATGTTATACAATGATCATCTGAAGATCAGATTTGTCATCGACAACATGACTGACCTAGCCTTAGAATGGGCCAACAACTTATTAGAACGGGACAGCTCCATTGTGAACAACTTCCCAGCCTTTCTTGAGGCCATGTCAGAAATGTTTGAGTACCGGAAGATACAGCGTGTGGCAGAAGAAGCCATGTTCAGCATCAGGCAGGGCAACCGCTGTGCCGCTGATTACATCAATGAGTTCCGGGGTCTGATACCCACCTTAGGCTGGCCAGATGACGTCCTGCAGGCCCACCTGTGCCAGGGGCTCAATGAAGAGATCAAGCGTTATCTGTTCCGGATCCCTCAGCCAGATTCCCTGAACAACCTGATTGTGCTTATCCTGCAACTTGAAGAGAGGCTGGCAGAGAGAAGGGCATTACTCAGGCTGCCACCAGAGTCCCGCCCGAGAAGCTTCGCATGGATGGATGTACCAACCCCAGAGAAGTGGAGGGTGAGCAGCTGGATGGCACCGAGGTCCCACCCAGACATCGACCGTGATCACATCTTCCTGCTGCTCTTGGTGAGAGTGAGCCCCTACCACAGTGTGGCAGTGCAGGCCCTGGTGGACACGGGAGCAGAGGGTAACTACATGGATGAGAGGTTTGCCCAGGAACACGCTGTGGAACTCTATGAGAAACCTTTTCCACAAACAATCCGCGGTATGGATGGCTCCCTGATTGGCAACCAACCCGTCTGGCTGTGCACCGCGCCCCTGGGGTGTGTCCAACAGAAGCACTATGAGTACATCGAATTTGACATCTTACCTTCGCCCAACTTCTCCATCGTCTTAGGCATGAAGTGGCTCCGAACCCATGACCCTGAAGTTGATTGGCTCAGAGGCCGGTGCACCTTCCACTCACCCTACTGTCTGAGGAATTGCTTCACCCCACCACCACCATGCATCGCACTAGAGAAATACAGCATGAGCCTGCTACCCGGATTGCCACACACATACTCAGACCTGGCCGACGTGTTTAACCCGAGGGAGGTAGAAGAGGAGACTTCCGACCAGCCAAGCTCAGACGGATCCGATGATCTTTCTGAATCAGAGCCCTCTGAGCTTCAGCAGGCTGGAGACAGTGATCAAAACGACGTCTCCGACGAGGACGGGGCCAGCGAGACTTTGAAACCTGTGAGTGAAAGTGCGCAAGACCAAGCCAGAGAGCGAGACAAAACGAGAGAGCGAGAGGGGTACTGGATACTGTATGACATGCTGAAAAACAGGCAGGACCACACAGAGATGCTGCCAGAGCTGTTCGACCAGCTACACGGAGCTGCGTGGTTCACAAAACTGGAGGTGCTTGGGATTAGGGAAGGTGAGATGAAGAACAGCGTCACACACACAGAGGACACGTGGAGAGCATCCTTTGGATTCGAGATCCACCAGATGAGATGCTACCGGCCCTACACAATGAGCTCATACTCTGACGAAGAGAACAATATCGTTCACATCATCCTAAAAGACATCCTAGGTTACTTTGCCATCTGCCACGGCAGAGAGGTCCTAGTCTACTCAATGAGCCAGGAGGAACACTCCCTACATGTCCGCCAAGTCCTGATCCGCTTCCGGTATCACAACGTCTACTGCTCACTGGACAAAACTCAGTTCCACCGCCAGACTGGAGAGATCCTAGGATTCCACATATCCCCCAAAGGGGTGAAACTGAGCAAGACCCTGAAGAATCACATTGTGACGTGCCCTGTCCCTAACAACAGGCGGTGTCTTCAAGGTGTGATTGAGCTCCTCTACCCCTATCGCCAATTTGTGGAGAACTTCGCACTCATTGCAGAACCCCTGGTGAGACAGATGCTTAGTTCAGAGCCCTACTGCTGGGGAGAGGAGGAGCAGGAGGCCTTCGATTCCCTGAAGAGGGCTTTCCGGAAGTCACCCGTTCTCTACCATCCTAAGCCTCAGAACCCATTCTACTTGGAAACAGGCATCACTGGGTCATTCCTGCATGCCTCCCTGGTCCAAACTGACTACCAAACCGGCAAAAGATCTACCTGCGCTTTCTATTCAAGACCGCTATCCCAGATGGAGGTGGAGTACCCTCAAGTGGAGATGAGAATCCTTCCGATCCGGGCTTCCTTCATGGTGTGGTATCGCTACCTGGAGAACACCGAGGAGCCCATCATGATTCTTCTTAACACGGAGGATCTAGCCTCGCTGAATAATGACAGGCTCACCGTACTTCTCCCCGGGCACTGGGTCTTCTTCTTCAAGCACTTCAATTTCAGTGTTATGGAGGAACCAGATCCAGGTGACCCCCAAGCACTGTTCCGCAGATGCTGGAACCAGAGAGGATTCAGAGCAAGGTTTCTGGGAGCATTGCTGCTCAAGTCCATTAGGGCGAGCCAAAGGAATTCATCCTCTAACGAGGATGAGGAGGACAGTGAGGAAGAGTCAGAGGAGGAGTACGAGGAGGAGTACGAGGAGGAGTACGAGGAGGAGGAGGCGGAGGAAGGGGAGGCGGAGGAAGGGGAGGCGGAGGAAGGGGAGGCGGAGGAGGAGGAGGAGGAGGAGGAGGAGGAGGAGGAGGAGGAGGAAGAGCCAAACAGGATGCAGGAACTACTGGGTGTCATCCCAATGGACCACATCCTCAACAGCTACCTGGCCCACTTCAGTATGACCCAGATCCGGGTCATTGTTCTAAACTTCTTCCGTAGCCTATTCTACTGGAAGACTGTCACGGGTGTGGCAGCCCTCCTGGTGATGTTGAGAGCGGGGCGGCCTCCCTCCCCACAGCCCACCCCCTCTTTGGAAGTGGCCAGGCCTCAGTCCCAGCCCACTCTACGGCTCATCCTGGACTCGACTCTCATTTCGGGCAGTGGCATAGCCACCGCCCTCTCTCAGCTGCTCAGCCACTTTCCCCGTCTAGTGGGCCCCAACACCGTCCCAGCTCGAGAGCTGGCTGAACTGTTCCTGAGCCCGAGGTGCTGGCACCGGAATGCTCTGCATTTCCAGCCTCCACGGGGGATGCAACTCACCCCCGGGTTCTGGTTGACCCTGTGTGAGTTCTTTGGAGTGAGAGTCAATCCTGAGGATGACATCTTCATGGACCCACACCATCAACGCTACTTGGAACTGCACGTCGTTGGAGATGAAGATGTCGTCTTGCGAGAAGCCCTGCAAGACGACCTGCAACGTTACCGTCAGTGTGGCCTGCATGACGGCCTGCAAGACACCTCGCAGGACGCGCAGGACAACGACGTGCAGGAAGACCTGCTTGATGACCAAGAAATGGTCACCTTCCGCCCACGAAATCTGATGGACCCAGAGGTCCTAGAATTTCTCAACAACCGGATAATCTACATCCAGGGCGACGACGGCCGCCTTATTCTACTTAGCAGAGATGAGGTGGCCCGGTCCCTCACACGTTTCCTGTCTTTGACCGCCATGATGCTGCCGCCACCCGAGGAACAAGCATGGTTAGAAGAGCTATCTGACTCAGATGATGAACTTGACTGAAAACACACAGTCTCTACCATTCTTCCTTGTGCCTCAGCCAGCTTTGTTCAAATCCAGCACACCCTCTTGCTACTCCTAACCTAATGGGAACTCACTTGTGAAGGGCCACAACTTCAACTCATCAACCAGCAACATCATCTGTGCTAAAGGACTAGCCAGCTGTCAGCATCCCAGAGTCAGCCAAGACTGTGCAACCCTAACTGTCCTAACTGTCCGGGCCCCAGGCCCACAAATGGGAGTGAGACCAATGAGGAGAGAGCAGTGATGAGCAACAGTGACCCCGTGACCCCAGGGCAGATGTAGAGCAGACACAGCAGGCACAGCCAAGCAAGCAGATGACAGAGACCCCACCACCACCACCACCCGAGTGGCATGCGGCCACCTGCGTGACCTGGGACACTGACCTTGAGTGCTCCGCTGACCTCTACCTCCAGACTGGTGCTCCGACTCCCCAGGACCCCACCCCACCCCTCTCCCAGGTGCTGTGGTTCCATGCAACACCAGCCCACCCTGCAAGCAAGTCCAACCCCACCACCCACCACCACGACCGGTCTGGTCCAACTCCATCGACACCTCATCTGTCCCTGAACTCTGATCTTACCTGGGCATAACTGCTCCAAGGAGCAGTTGACGTACCAGTGTGACTTACTGGATGGACTTGTCCACCTTGGAGGTCCCTGAGACTCAGGGGACCCAAGAAAAGGTGGTAGCATCAAGTGGGGCTCCCTTTTCCCTCCCAGACTGACACATGGACAGTGCAGGGGCCAGAGACCTTACATGAAGGAGGGAGACCCCAAGAGACACTGGTGACGCCCCAGATTCCCAGCCCACTGTGCCAAGGAGCCAAGAGTGCTCTGACCAGACCCCTCACTCACTGCCACAGGAAGGAGACCCTTCCCTTTCTTTCCTAACCCACACCTGCTTTTGCCCCATGAATAAAGAGAATGAAAGATTATCTGACTTTGTGGTTTGTTCTAAAAGGGAGGGGGGTGGATAACAAGAGACAGGTTTGGAGAGCATGGAGCACAGGGTCAGAAAGGATGGAGAGTGAAGAGAGGCTTGGGGTGGGCAAGTGCAGGAGTGTGGGGGACGGGTGGGAGGGCTTTGCTCTCCTGAAGACATACAGCAAAAGGCCTCATGTCTTCTCTCAAAGGGAGGGAAGTCACTGCACTCTCAAAGTCTTCAGCTCCCGTGGGAAATGGACTTGGGAATTGCTGGGGCAGAGGGAGGGTCCCCAGAAACCCCAGTTGTCATCTGGTTCCATCCTTCTAGTCACATGGGAAATGAGGAACGGCCAGACTCTGCTCAATGCTCACAGTTCAGGAAAGGCAGGTACTTTGAGCTTGGGTCACAGGAAACCTCTCCTTAGAACTCAAGATGTCCCTCTGTGGCCTCCCCAGCCCACACTGGGTCCCGAGGGGCAACAGGCTGCTGCCTAGCCTCCTAACAAGGAATCTACCCCTGACCGGGGCACCGGGAGATCATGGGTAGGATCCCAGGTTCAAGGTCAGGGGCTCAGCCTCGCTAAGCACTTCCTCCTGTTCTTAAGAAAGGCCCAAAGCCCCCACAAGGAACTGTTCCCAGAGTTGGCCCCCATGGAGAGAGCCTGGATCCTTGCCTTGAAAATAGCTATCACGAGGGCTACTCAGGAGGGGAAGGAGCTCCTGGGGGTATAGGAAATAGGGCAAACAGTCCCTCACTCACAAACTATGCTTCGTACCCAGGACATCTGCATACAAGCTAGGGGTATAAATCCAAGGACCCACCCTCCCTGTGTGACCTCAAAGATAGTGGGGAGGTACAATGAGCAGGGCCCTCATACCCAAGGGCCCTTTCCTAACTTTGCCCTTCACATCCTGCCTGGAAATCTGCCCCTGAGAGACCCTCCTTTGACCTAAGAAATGTCTCGAGCCCCTGGATACGCAGCATGACACCTCCCCTAGCTGATTTTAGCACTTTGGTCCCATCTATAGCAGGATCTATGAGCGTCGGTCTCAGAAAAACACTCCTTAGAACCCAAGACTACATCCCTCCACGCCCTCTCCATCCCTCACTGGGATCACTGTGCCCTTTATGGGTCCTAAGGGGCAACTGGCTGCTGTCTAGCCTCCTAGCAAGGAATCTACCCCTGACCGGGGCACCGGGAGATCATGGGTAGGATCCCAGGTTCAAGGTCAGGGGCTCAGCCTCGCTAAGCACTTCCTCCTGTTCTTAAGGAGGGTCAGAAGACACCCTGTCCCACTCCATTTCCCTGTCTCTCCTGTAGAGCTATGGCAGGAGAGGGGGCAAAGGGACCACAAACAAAGTGTTGAGAGCAATCCCCACAGAGTTTCCACCCATACTCCTTCTGAGGACTTCCTGGTATCACCTACTTAGAAAATCACAGTCCAGGGATGACTGCAGAGAACTATTCTCACAGACAGACCTGGGGAGCCTTCCTCTTGGCTCTTAGTCTCTCACTTTGAGCCTTCCTACCCATATAACCTATAGTCTTAGAACCCTATACATGACCATATACAGCTGATATTACGACAGCCCCAGAGAGGGTGGGGGGTGCTATGTTCATCTATCTACAAACGCCCCAAATGACACACAGTGGGTCAAGGTGCAAGGCTCAGCTGCAAGGCTTCCAGTGTCCCCTGAGTAAAGTGTTCACAGAGGTCCCTAGCTCCCAGGGGCAGGGTGACTGTTCTCACTCTACACTGCATTGCCGTTGCCTAATGGAGACCTAAGAGGAGACAATACAGGACTGTCACCAGGATCCTTGCATCCTGAAGTACGCACTGCCCCATATAACATTCTGCTAGGAAGTCCTAAGGGGGGTTCATAACCTTGAGGTGGGACTGGGGTCCTAATGGGAGAGGGCAAAGGTACCAGGTACCAGTCATGCCTGTACCCTCACTTAGTTTACCTGGGCACCTCCAACAAAACTGGGCCTCACAAAAAAAATCTGTCCCTGCTTGGTGAGAACTTCTCTGGTACAGAGGACGAACAGACGGCGCTTACATCCCCTGCTACTGCCAGGGCACCCAAGGCTTCCTTGGCAAGTGGGAGTAAAGGTGAACTTACTCAGCCAGCACGGCCAAGAAGCTGCCAATGGTGTTGACTGCAGAGGTGGGCACATTTACCCATAGCCCACATGTACACAAACCATAAAGGACCAATAAAGACCCGCTGGCCTGCCAAAAACAACCCAGCAGGGCCTTTGTCCCCATTATCAGGAGAAGGAGGCGATCCAAGCTGCGAAGAGAGCTGGTAACGTGCTAAAAGGTAGGTTATGGGGTTATCGGCGGAGCCACGTAAGGAAATTGAAAAGCACAACACAAACCTTTTTTGACCTCCTGTGGAAGAGAAAAGGAAAGAATGAAATTGTTGTGAAAGTCCCTGCTAGGTGATGATGACATCACTTTCACCCCTGTAAAGGTGAAAACCAGAGGGCAGACCCCAACTGCAGACTCCACCCACCCAGGAGCTACTCCCATTTCCTGGCTTCACCCCCCAACTAGAGAACTCTGACAGCATCCAGGAACAAAAAGGAGCATAGGCCCTCCCGGTCCCCTCTCTTCCTTGCCCTTATAAGATGTCCCTGCAGGCACCAGGCCAGGCATACATATTCCAGAGCTGGTAACAGCGCATACACAGGACACGGAACCCAGAGTTTTACCAGCTCCTAACCAGGCTGGAGCAGAGATCTCTGCATGCCTGGGTGACCATCATTAGGAACAATCTGAAACCTGGGCAGCAAACCTCAACTGGACATCCATCCACCTGTGTGAGCTCAGAGACCTGCATGACCATCCTGCCGCCGTGACAGATGCAAGCTGCACAGGTAGGAAGGAGATGGGGGTGGGGACGAAGGGAACAGGGCAGGGAGAGACATGGTGAAAGGAGTGGGGGAGGGGGAGGAGGGTCTGGATCCTCCCTGGCCTGCTCTCAAATCCTTTCACAACTTCCAGAAACTCCACTCAGGGTACTCCTGTGTGCCAGGGCTGGCTGCCGTAGCTGGTTAATGTAGTTCAGGATGGTGGGGATGGAGATGGGCCCCCCCCCCCGCACGCATGCAATGGCCTGTTTATTGGGGTACAGACTCTATGCCAGCTGCTCGTCGTGCTACTGAAGTGTCTATGGGCACCCAGCCTCGGAAGAGGACGAACAGGGATCTTCTGCAGTCCTGAGGGGATCCAGGGTGGACTGAATGAGGTGAGACGTCTCGAGAAGGGCTCAAGGAGAGAGTGAGAGGCCGCCTGTAAGGGACCTCAGCCTCCTGGTCATAAAAAAATAATCCTGGATAGAGGCAGAGGCCCCTCAAGGAGACCCTGTTCTGGGAGCACTGGTAATGCTCAGCCCTGCCCTGTCTCAGCACTGTCCCCTGCTCTAGTAACAAAGACACCATCTCTCGAGGATCCACCCCTTTCTTCTAGGAGCTGGGTCCCCTCAGAGGACTTCCAGGAGAGAAGGACTCCTGGAATCCCAGTGGGAGGAGCCCCAGAGTAGGCCCAGGATCGACCTCTGACCTGTCTACCCTTGGCCACAGAGTCAGAGGGTGACCCTTGGCCCAGCCCCAGGGAATGTCCCACCAGGGGTATAGCTCCCCCTCCAGGGAAAGATCTCAGATACGGCCCAGCCCGGGGTCTCCCCCTCCCCCCCCCCCCCCGCCTCCAGGAACTGTGGAGAATGGCGAGAAAGCATGCCAGGAAGGAGCAAGCTGGAAGGCGCGTCCCTAAGCAGCCCGGGGTGCAGAGGAGGGTCTGGGGGCCACACGCGGTTGAAGGGGGTGAAGAAAGGCATCATATAGGAGCTGAATGGCAGTGCAATCAACTCCTGCATGACGCCGTTCCCACCCCCCAACTTCTCACGACACTGCGACCCTCCTCTCCTGAAGACGCAAGGCAAGAAGCACAGACAACAGGAAGGACAGACTCCCAGAGCTAGTGTTAGAGGAGGGACACTAAGGGACAGCCAGCCCTGGGGCACCCGCAGCACAGTGGAACTATCTACCCTCCGTGCCCAACCTCACTTCTTATAACCTCTCTCTGAGAGACTGGAGCCAATCCAGGTGATGAGGAGAGGGAGGGGAGAGGGAGCACAGAGGGCGGGGAAGCCGAGGGAAGAGGGAAGGATGACTGCGGTCACAGGAGTGTCCTGCTAAGGTCCATTCTGGCCAGACACAGCCCTTCGAGTATCCAGTGGGCTCCTCTGGAGACCTAGAAGGAATTCATGATAACCAGCAGGAGCTTATACAGCCCCCCCCCCGCTCCGATGCACCCCCAAAGACAAGGTAATGGGTTAAAAGTGGCTCAGGGTGGTGGGGGGATCAACTGCAGATAGGCTAACACCCGCTCCCCAAATTCTTTGAGGGTGAGAGAAATGTTCTCAGATCGGATTTAATTACGCTCCTCCACAAATAACTAAAAACACAAACTGCTTTTGCTTGCCTGTTAACTTTTTGTTTGCTTTTCAAACAGGATCTGCATAATCCAGAGAGATCTGACTCCTCCATCTCCCTGCCTTGGGCCTTCCCAGTGTGGCTATGACTGACAGGCCTGTCACCATGCTTAGTTGGAACAGCACATGTGCATCACCTTACATATGAATAAAGTCAAAACGTTCCTGATCTTGTGTTCTTTCTTGACTACCACACCCACCTTCCCAGATGCCAACAAACACTTGTCCCAGCGTCATCACAGATAGCAGGCCCAACCAACAAAAAATTCTGAATAATGGTATAAAGGGGCAGTATGTGAGGGGTGGGTGGAGGGAGTGAGGACGGGACGGGACAGGTCAACACATGGGGGAAGGGCTCGGGATAAGTCAGGGAGGGAAAGAACTGAGAGCGACAGGTGAATGGTAAAGGGTTGACACTGTGGAAAGAGGCTGCAGATCCCAGCGGGGCAGAGGAGAAAGAGAAGGGAGGCTCAGAGCAGCATGTGGAACACAGCTGCACATCGCACAGCAGGAAGAGGGTCACAAAGGGACACATGTGTATGGGAGCACAAGGATATGGCTCATGGGAAGCAGGAGGGTCTCGGGGTGACCTCTGTACACAAAGGCCTCCCTGGCAAAAGGGAGAGATGAAAGATTTGATATTGCACACAAAAGAGGGGGGGTCAATAAAATATTGGAGATTAAGGGATTAAAAACTAGGGGATGGGGAGTGGTCCAAGGCTTTACATGGACGAGAGGGGATGCAGAGGAAGGAAAAATATAAATGTGATGTGTAGGGGAGGGGGTCAGTATGGCTCTTGTACAGGAAGGGGTCCTATGACCCCTGCGAGAGAGAAAGGTCTACATGTGGTACCTACAGAGGAGGGGCTCAGTAAGACATCTATCTGTAGAGCAATGTGTCCGTGACACACGGGAGAGAGGGACTAACCTATGAGTTACGTTACTTTGTGACATGGAGGACATAAATGTCACAGTGTGGTACATGCAGAGGCAGAGCTCCATGTCACGCGGCAAGGGGGGAGCGTGTCAATGGGCCGCACGCAGAGGCGGGGCTTCACCATAAGAGGAGAGGAAGGGGGCTCCCTGTACTACATCCGGAGCACCAGCAGAGTGTGCAGTGGCTAAAAGCCATGAGGGTTATGTGACACCTGGCTCAGAGGTCCTCATTAGTGACACAGGGACCGGGGGGTTGGGGGTGCGGGGGAGTGAGTGGGGAGGAGCACAGGTGCAAAGGGTCCAACGGGACATGAAGGAGGGACTGCTTTTGATCCAATATTACAAGGATTGCATGACTGAAGAGGGCACTGAATGCGGCATGCACAAGGACGCAGGGAGACAGACATCAGCACTGCAGGATGGCCACAGGAGGCAAGGCTCAGCGTGAAACTAGATGAAAAGAAAAGAGGTGCTCTACATGACACGGGGGTGGACCCAGGCTTGCTGCGACCCAGCCAGGGAGGGGCTGTGTGACACATATGGATGCCCCTAGGCTAAGAACGACACCTATGGGGAGAGCTGAGTGAGACATATGGAATGGGATAAGGCTCACCATAATATACGATTTGAGAAAGGCACCCTATTAGACACATGGGCGGGGCTAGCCTGAGTATGACACGTGTTGGAGAAAGGTGCTCCCACTATAGGAAACATGGGTGGGGCTAGGCACATGTTGGGGAGAGAGAGAGGAATTCTCTCAAAGACACATGGGTGGGGCTAGGCTAAGCATGACACATGTTGAGAAGATGTGCTCCCACTATAGGACACAGGTATAGGACATAGATACATATGGGAGGGGCATACAGGACACATGTGTGGGGCTAGGCTAAGCATGATACATGTGGGGAAGAGGTGTTCTCTCTATAAGACACATAGGTGGGGCTAGGCTAAGCATGACACATGTGGAGAAGAGGTGGTCTCTATATATGACACATGGGTGGATCTAGGGTAAGCATGACACATGTTGGGGAGAGGTACTCCCACCTTAGGACCATGGGTGGGGCTAGGCTAAGCATGACACATGTTGAGGAGACATGCTCCCACTATAGGACACAGGTGTAGGACTTAGATGACCATGACACATGTGGGAGGGGCATACAGGACACACGGGCGGGGCTAGGCTAGGCATGCCCCTTCATGGAATTGTCTCTTTTAAACACGTGGCAGGCAATAGCTTAACCTCGACACATGATGGCAAGAGAGAGTTCAGTGTAATGCCAGCATAAGTCATAAGAAATGTTAACACACGACCACAGAGGATCTTGGGAGTACAGCCTCGTGGGAGGGGTCTATCCGAGAGGAGAGAGACAGGCGCAGTGGGAAACTTCATGTAAAAATAGGGAAGAGAAACTTCCTTTGACCCAGGGATAGGGGTGGGGCTGAATGCACTACCTGAGGAGAGACAGAGTGTGACTCAGGACCCTTGTTGTGATTCATGGGTGGTAGGAGGGACTCTGTGTGTGACATAGGTGTAGAAAGTTTTGACATGTCATGGGGTCTAGATGAGAAACACTGTTGAAAAAGAGATACAAATGCCTTGTGGGAAGGTAGGGAGCTCAGAGCTCTGAGTGTCACTGTTGAAAAGGGAATTAGCATAACAGAACGGGGAAATGAGGAACTGTGGTGTGGGATATGTGACCAAGGAAAGACTTAAGATGACGTGTGGGGGGGGGGCGGGGGAGATCAGTTTGACTCCCAGTTGGTATGGACCCATGGGATACGCAGGAGGACAGCTCTGTGAGAAAGGGGTGCAGGTAAGGGAGGGGTTTGGGGCAGGACAGAAGCGAAGCCAGGGGTCAAAGGGCCACACACAGGTAGAAGAGAGTTTTCCTGTAAGTACAGCACTACCTGTGACAAATGTAGACAGAAGTGCCCTATGAGCAGAAAGGAATTTAGTGATACACAGAGGAGTGGATATGACTTGGGGTGACAGGTGACTGAGGGGAGTCTGTGACAAATGGGAATGAGAGGTTCAAAGTGACACGGGGCGGAGGAGCTCTCTCTATAGGACACACAGGATGGTGGTATCGCATGCGACACATGAATGCGAAGGGCCTTGGCATGACACATGCATGGGCGTGCCACCTGGTGGCAGAGGGGGAGTTGGTGTGAAACACCAAAATGGGGGAGGGACAATGCAATTGAGAGTCAGAATGACCCATAGAGAGGAGAGGACCTCAAGATAGCAAGTAGGCTATGCTTTAGGTAGCACAAGAGGGGCGGGGTTTGGGGCTGGAGAGATGGCTCAGTGGTTAAGAGCACTGGCTGTTCTTCTGAAGGTCGTGAGTTCAAATCCCAGCAACCACATGGTGGCTCACAACCATCTGTAATGAGATCTGATGCCCTCTTCTGGAGTGTGTAAAGATAGCTACAGTGTACTTACATATAATAAATAAATAAATAAATCTTTACCAAAAAAAAAAAAAAAAAAGAGGGACAGGGTTCTACATGCCTAAAGAGCAAGGGAGATGCTCAGGGTGAACACTGTGGGGGACTCAGGGTCGGAGCGGAGGGTGACGAACTTGGTGTAACACACAGATTGAGAAGGAGCTCCGTATGACTTTTTGAGTCCATGACTCAGGGGCTGTGTAAGTGAGGAGAGAGACTGCAGTGACAAGGGGAGGCAGGATCTGGTATCACTTAGATGTGGGGGCTCTGGAATGATATATCACAGGGGTGGGTGTTTGGTGTGACACACAGGGGCTTGTGCGACATGAACGAAGGAACTTTGTATGACACGTGTTTCTTGCTGACAGGCAGGTGGGAGAAGTTCTGCACATGGCCTGGTAGGAGGGTGCATTAGAAGAAGAGAGAGGAGGGGCTACGTGTAACGTGGGAGAGGGTGGTGTGGGTGAAGGAAGAGGCGTGTGTGTGTGTGTGTGTGTGTGTGTGTGTGTGTGTGTGTATGCTACAAGAGTGCAAAGACAGCAAGAGATTGGGGGGAGGACTCTGGGTGACATGAGAAGAGACAGGGCAGAGCTCAGGTAAGGAAGGGCTGCGGGAGCCGAGGCAGGACACTAGGGAGAGGAGTGGGCTTGGGTGACACTAGGGGGCTCAGCCTGAAGCACTGAAACAGCGGCAGCTAGGGAAGGTACAGGTGTTCCTCAACTATTTCTATGGTCATTGTGGGGAGAGCTTTGTGTGACTGTCTGGATGCAGTCAAGTGTGGAGCAACCTGGGCTGACATGGGGCTGAGACAGGGACTAAAGGGGTGTGGGAGGAGTCTGATGTGCTGTCAGGAGGGGAGGTAGGTCCATGTCACATATAGTAGAGATTCATGACTAGATAGAGACTTATGGTAAATAAATGGCTCAAATAGGAGCATAGCTCAGGGTGACCCAGGAATGAGGGTAGAGAACCGAAGTGACAATTCAGCGAAGGGGTGCTTGCTAGGACCTAGAAGGGGGCTTTGTTATAACATAGAGGACGAGATAGTCAGGACACATTAGAAGGACTCAGTTTATGTGTTGGAGGGTCCTTATGACAAGTGGAGGGGACTTCATGGGGCACAGAGTGGAAGAGGGATCAGTATGGTAGCCAGGAGGGAGTCCTAACAAGAGAAGCAGCTCATGAGGTTCATTTCACATGGGAAGGCAGCCTGGTATGAGACAGAGGGATCCGGCGTGATAAAAGGGTAGGGAGGGGGTCATGGTGGCAGGAGGGAGCCTGTGATGTGTGACCTGGTGTGACACAGAGATGACAGAGGTGAAGTGTGACACGGAGAGCATGAACATCACACATGACTGAGAGCCAAGAGTGCGTAAGCTTGCTTGCTCATCAGGTTGACAGGACTTTCAGGTGCCTCATGTGGGAGACGTAAGCAGGTGAGGAGGTGAGACACATGGGTGTGACATGTGCGGTAGGGGCCTAGGGTGACATCACTGGTAGGGTTTGGTATAACTTGTGAGCTGCGGAGTGCGTTCTCCTTCATAAGCATCTAGAGATTGTGGTCTCCTGAGAAACTGTGGTGTCCTGGGTTGGCAGGAGGCCCAGAAGCTGCCTCAGGCCCCTAGGCCCCAAGGCCAACCCCATTACTGTTCAGAATCTAAGAAAACATTCAAGGGAACATCCTGCAAAGTATACACAGATTTACCCCAACAATACATTCCTGAGAACCCTGGTACAGCCCTGGGGACCACCACAGTACCCCAAACCTTAAGGGAACCTTAAAGTCCCATGGCCCACCCTCCTAAGGAAACTGACAGGTTTCTCAGATCTAGGAATTTCCTTCATAGATGTTTTAACAGCATATGATCAAAGAAAAATGATTAACAGCAGAGAGACCCCATCCCCTCCCCCAGCCCCAAAGTACACAGAAAATAGCCCAGGGACCAACCCCCAACCAGGAAGACAGCTTGGGGGTGCTGACCCAGAGTCAATAAGGAAACAAGGCTGCTAGGGCACAGGAATCTGGGAACGAGGCATCTGGGAGGGGTTTGCTCTAATGGACGGTGTACCCGGTACCACTTCTTCTGAGACAGGCCACCCATGGGAATGAAGAGGCGAACCTAAGGCCTCTCCTTGCAGATAATTTTGGCAATGTTGGGGCAGAGGCTGCATCTCCACCCCTTCCCTACATCCACGTCCCTGAGCAGCCTTCCCACAGGCTCTCGTGCCATCCAGCAGCCTCCAAGTGTCTCCCCGAGGTGTGGACTCTCGAGGGCAATGTCCATCTACACGATGCCTGGCACAGGGCCTGGCACACAGTAGACCTTCACTGAACGTGCAAACAATGAATGAAAGCCTACCATGTACAAAGCCCTGGAGGCCAGAATGAGCCCAGAATCGAGGATGATGGAGGTGAGGAAGGTGATGGACTGGCCAGAGGTGAGATGCTGAGCCCAGGAAGGTGACAGAGGCCAGGTCACAGAGGCCAGGTAGAGGTGATGAAAGCCATGATGATGAAGTCCGAGGTGGCAGACATGCATGAGATGGACACCCCCAGAACAGAACGGGAGGAAAAAGCCAGGACACAAGTTGAGCCTGGAAACCTCTCTCTCTGAAGATCAGCGTAGATTACATGTCCAGCCTGATGCCCCCACCCTGACCATTCAACATGATGGATCATTATTCTGGCAGGATGTTTGGAGAATTTCTGAGCCTGGGTGCCCTACCAGGTATGAACAACAGGTGTCCTGAACAGTGCCCTATAAACAGATTCAATTATAGATACCCATATGGAATTCTAGAGAGCCTTCTCTCCTCCCCAAGTCCATCTTAAAAATTACACTTATTGGGGGCTGGAGAGATGCCTCAGTGCTTAAGAGCACTGATTGCTCTCCTGAAGGTCCAGAGTTCAAATCCTAGCAACCACATGGTGGCTCACAACCATCTGTAATGAGATCTGATGCCCTCTTCTGGGTTGTCTGAAGACAGCTACAGTGTACTCATATGCATAAAGTAATAAAATCTTTTAAAAAATTACACTTCTTATCATTGTGTATTTGAGAGCATGGGTACACAATGTAACAGTCAGAGGACAACTTTCCCCAGAGTCTTCTCTCTCCTACAGTAGGTTTTGGGGATTGAACTCGGGTCATCAGGCTTGTACAGCTGACACCCTTACCTGCAGGGCCTTCTCACTGATATCATAAATCTTATTTACTTTTCTTTAAATGTTTCCAATTTTAAACGGGCCACTAAAATTCCATGACATGTTGGAGACTTATCAAGCAATAAAGTGGCCTCCAGCATATTGTCCAATAGATTTGTGACTGGTTTGCCAGAACTTTCCAGCTACACCTGAGTTTATCTAATCCTCGATGGCATATCACCCAAGCAAAGTGCTTTCTCAGAAAAACTCCAGCACCACTGATGAACTTCAGTTCAAATTATGGTGTTCATAGTCATCAGAAAAACAAATGCATTGCCTGTGGTTTCTGAATCACTTTACCTATACACTGAAAGGTGCAGGGAACTTACCTGGAGCCCAGTGGATAATGTCATCTCTTGGTAGTCCCTCGGGGTAAGGGTACAGGTGTCTCCGTTGAAGCTGTGGTGCAGCTGTGCAATCTGGAAAGCTTATCCAGTCTGGGGGTACCCAGACCAGCACCAAAGGGCGGCAGGTACCCCAGGGAGTAGCTGGGGAGGTTGGTCTAAGACGGTAGACCAATTCTTGCCCAGCCAACTATCCCAGAAACTGGAGAGTGGGGTGGGAAGTCAGGGGCTGGGGAGCTGATTAGAACCCCAAGCAAGGGGGCAGGAGCTGTAGGGTAGACCAGTTGTCCCATTCCACATAGGGAAGATAAACCCTGATGGAAAGGGCTATTGGCAACTGCGAGGGAAGGGGAAGCACCCCACTCGTGCATGCAGTGAGGGGCTTAAGGCCAGAAAGAAAGGGGATCTGGGCAGTAGGAACACAAGGGTGGTAGGAACTGACCACCAACTCTTAACCCTGTAGTGGCACTAGCCACACAGATTAGATTGGGGGGGGCAAATGGAGGAGTTTGGGTGCAGGACACTGGGGCAAAAGTATATGTAGAGTCTGCACCTAGGGCATTTGGGCTTCAGGGGAGATCCACTCAGTCTTTTCTTAATTACAGGCATTCACCATTCATTAACCATCATGCACACACTCACATAAACCACAGACGCACACTCAGCCAGGCACATAAGCAAACGTGTGTGCATACACATGCACATATAACACACAATACACAACACACAGAACACCACACAAACACACACACATCACACCACACAGGTCCACAACTCACACAGATCAGGGCTTCTGCATGACAAAGACTCTGATGGGAGTCCAGTGTCCACCTGAACCTAACACATGGACCAGTAGACATGGGGGCTTATTTATGCTGTGCCCATTGTCAGGTACTACCCATTGCCATGGCTGCCCTAGAAACGGGTAAAAGGGTGGTGTGGATAACCTCAATCTGAGACTCCAAAATAGCAAAACTCCTCTAGAAGAGGTACGTTTATCAGCTACGTGAGCACAGGGCTGTGTGTGCCATAAGGCCCCGCCTTTTAGAGGGATAGCACTTGATTCTAAGTAAAAGGTTAGGAGCATTAATCTAAAGTTTAGGATCAGCAGGGAATCTGGGGAAAGGATCCTGCTTCCTTTAGAGCCACCTGAGAATATATAGTTTGGCCTTCATGCCCTCTCAGAGCCCAGGAGCTCTGTCTATAACACACACACACACACACACACACACACACACGCACACGCACACGCACACGCACACGCACACGCACAAGCATGGACACACACTCCACTCGTACATCACATCATCAGCCAACACCACGCAAACAATAAAGTGCTTTGTAAAGTGCAGGTATAAAGACAGTGATCTGGAATACCACCAATTCCCTCCCCCTCCCACCAGCCCCCCTCCATGTCTAGCTGAGCCCCCACCAGGCTGGCTGACTACTTCCTATCTAGTAGACCCCCTTACTACCCAGCCACCCTCCATAGTCACCTCTACACAGACTGTACAAAAAAGGCATTAATACCTGGCAGGTTGAACTAGGCTAACACAAAATTCCAAGCCCCTTTCCCGACTGTGGTTTGGGTCTGGATTGTGAGAGAGTCAGTTGTGCCACCTAAGTGTGTCTAGGACACCACCACCAGTCACCCATGATCCTAACTAGTGTCTTCATTGGGCAATCAGGGGCCTCCCCGCCTCCTTTCCTGAATCCAACCTGTCTTCTGTAGACTCTCCATCCATCTAGCCAGTACAGGCGCCAGACTCGGTGAGGGGCTTTCTAGAAGTGTACATCACCAAACAGGACACTGTGGGGGAGAGATGGCGTGTGGAATCTAGAGGTGGGTCCAACATTTCCTGTGAGAATGGGAGGAGGGTCAGTTAGAAGCATCTACTATGAAAATAGGCATGTAAAAACTTAAGAGTGTTGGGAGATGGGGTGGGGGTGGGGGAGTCCTCACTGCCTGCCTGCGTGCCCTGGCACACGCCAGCTCAGCCTCTGTAATGGCAGCTGCCAGAGAGGAGAAGAGGAAAATTACAGTCATCAGGAGAAAACCGTGGCCCAAGAATCACCAAGCCGCAAGCCCTCTACACTGAACTGGGAGTATCAGGGAAGCTCGGACACAGCTCAGCTCATCCTAAGAGGGACGAAGACTATGATTTTCCTCTCAAGAGTCATTATCCACCTCCCTGCCTCTGGTTTCTTTTGTCCAGTCGCTATCACTCAGGCAGCTAACCATGCCTTGGAGTTAATCATCTGGACCACACCATTTGACTCAGAATGCTATGGGGTGTAGAGTCAGGTGGATGGAGAGGACACAGGTGACCCTGCAGCAGCCTGGAGAAAAAAAAAACAAATTGAATAATGGGAAAGTGAGACTAGAGGCCTGGGCAAAAACCCAAGAGTATCTAGACAGGGAGAAAGAGCACTACTCTGTTCTTCCTTTCTCTCTTATACTCTGTCCTTCATCTGGGGGATAGGGGGGTCAGATCTGATGATAGAACCCAGAACCTCACACATACTAGGCAAATTTTCCATCCCTGAAGCTATACCCCAGCTATCACCTCTACCTCAAGTCCGAAGCTCTGCCTGATGATCTTGAAGTCTCTGCCGTTCTTGACATCAGCCATGTTCTGCCGGAGTCTTGTGCGTGCGGCTGAGGAGTGATGTCTCCGAAGATGTGCGCATTCTTCCGCCTCGTGGGTCTGCTTCACAAGTCTTTTGTTTGGCCTCAAAATCTGTTGTAGAGACATCTGGGAACTCAGCAATCACCAGTTCTTGGAAATCTTCTAAAATATCATGGTCGGTTGAGAGAAGGGATGAGAAGAGACAGTCCTCAAAGATGGTCTTCCTCTTTCGCTTCATTCTGGGTATAGAATTCCAGTTACTCATCAAAGAAGTTCTTGGGTACACAGTCCAAATTCAACTGAATGTCCAAGCAAAGTCATCAAAATGATGGTGGCACCATCAGAGCATTTCCCGGCAACTCTTCCTAGCTGCTTTCTTTCCTCCACACTCCAGCTAAATAAAGAGTCGCGCTGGGAGACGGAACCATGTCAGAACAGCGTATCTAATGAGATCGAGTCCTCAGAAGCCCCCAGTACATAGGCTGCACAGTTGGCCTGTCCAGAATGACATTCAAGGCTCTCCCCTCCAAGTGCCTACATTCTTTGTCTCAGACCAAAGCCCTCTATGATGTTCGTACAGTTTCTGAATAAGTCACTATTTTTTTTTCTCTTATTTAATCAATTGTCAGCTCGGAAGCTCAGAGGACAGTATGGGCTGAACCATGTCCCAAGAGCACAAAAGATAGTACCAAGAAGCCCAGAGCAAGCCTTCAGCTCCAAACATAGCCTCATCTGGTATGTCAGTGTCCATGCCTCCAATTATTTGGGGGTCTCCTTTGCGGCTGCTGCAGTCTTTACGGTTATCACAACAGTCTTGACCTGTCCCCAGCCTCAAATTCAGTGAAACTCTCTTGCTGGAAGGAGGCAGCCCCAAGGTCGCAGCTTGACACCAGGCTTTTGAGTGGGCCTTTAGCACCTTGCGCTGGGAGAGGAGCTAAGCTGCAGAAACTAGGCTGGATTACATTCCAGCCAACTTGGCATTCCTGTGGGGTCAAGGCTGGTTGGTGTATGTCCAGCCATGAACCCAGCACAGCTAAAAAGCATAAAATGGTGCTTTTCTGTTAGCACTACGGACTATTGGTCAGGCATCATTGAAAGGCCCTTATCTTCCATCTATGACATTAGCTGTGAAGTTCTTACAACACTCGGTTCTGCAACCAGGAGTCTCTTTTCCACATTTCTTCTGAAAACGTGGAACTCTCTCTCTCTCTCTTATGTTAGAGTCATTGAATGCCATGGACCACAGAAAAGCACTGCCACCTGCCCCCTCCAGTCTCAGGTCAAGCTTTGGACATACTCAGCCCTGTCCCAGGAAAGCCTGTAGTCTCCAAGTTGTTTCTCAATTCCAGATGTCTGAGGTTTTTCTCAAAAATTGAAATTTGACAGTCATTTCTAGAACACCAAAGAGGTCCCCTCTTCTGGACAGTTCATCGAAAGTAGAAGATCACGAAGGTCTGTCTTTCTGGACACTTGAACTTCTTTAGAGGCTAAAGATGGGATTTCCACTAAAAAGTCTCTCTTGCTGAACCTATCTGAGCTTCACCAGAGCTTTGTCTTTAGAATAATATGGAGTTCTCTCAGACACCTGGGCTCCACTAGATATTGAAATGAAATTCTAGATCTAGAAAATGAACAAAGTCTCTATTTCTAGACAAACCACTCAAAATGGCTGGATTCTTGGCATTAGCACATGATAAAAATCCTTATTTCTGTACCTCTGATGATCACTGGTGACTAGAAGTGCAGACTCGTAGAACACTAAAGATGTCTCCTTCTGGGATTCTAAGTCAAGAATGTTGAGGACCCTCCTTCTAGACTTCTGTGCTTCTGGCATCTGTGCGTCATCAATGAATGAAAAGTACAGTCTTTGTTCTGGAACATCAGAAAGGCTCCTCTTTCTGGATAATTGAAGATTAGTGGTGGAGCCAGGTTTCTGGAACAGAGTGGAGGTCCCCTTTCTGGACATCTGGACATCACAAGGTGGCGATGGAGTCCTGGTTCTTGCACATTGTGGAAATTCTTCTTTATGGGCATCTGAACATCAAAGGCTACAAATAGAGTCCTGGTTCTATATAACATCATTTAGAATGCTCTTTTCTGGACATCTGAACTTCATCAAAGGCTGGGGGGAGGGTCCTAGGTCTTGAACATCAGAGGGGGCCCTCTTTCAGGCTGGAGGGAGGGTCCTAGGTCTGGAACATCAGAGGGAGCCCTCTTTCTGGACATCTGAACTTCATCAAAGGCTGGAGGGAGGGTCCTAGGTCTTGAACATCAGAGGGGGCCCTCTTTCTGGACATCTGAACTTCATCAAAGGCTGGAGGGAGGGTCCTAGGTCTGGAACATCAGAGGGGGCCCTCTTTCAGGCTGGAGGGAGGGTCCTAGGTCTGGAACATCAGAGGGGGCCCTCTTTCAGGCTGGAGGGAGGGTCCTAGGTCTGGAACATCAGAGGGGGCCCTCTTTCAGGCTGGAGGGAGGGTCCTAGGTCTGGAACATCAGAGGGGACCCTCTTTCAGGCTGGAGAGAGGGTGCTAGGTCTGGAACATCAGAGAGGTCCCTCTTTCAGGCTGGAGGGAGGGTCCTAGGTCTGGAACATCAGAGGGGGCCCTCTTTCAGGCTGGAGGGAGGGTCCTAGGTCTGGAACATCAGAGGGGGCCCTCTCTCAGGCTGGAGGGAGAGTCCTAGGTCTGGAACATCAGAGGAGGCCCTCTCTCAGGCTGGAGGGAGGGTCCTATGTCTGGAACATCAGAGGGGGCCCTCTCTCAGGCTGGAGGGAGGGTCCTAGGTCTGGAACATCAGAGGGGTCCCTCTTTCAGGCTGGAGGGAGGGTGCTAGGTCTGGAACATCAGAGAGGTCCCTCTTTCAGGCTGGAGGGAGGGTCCTAGGTCTGGAACATCAGAGGGGGCCCTCTTTCTGGACATCTGAGCTTCAAAGGCTAGAGGGAGGGTCCTAGGTCTGGAACAACAGAGAGGTCCCTCTTTCAGGCTGGAGGGTGGGTCCTAGGTCTAGAAGAGAGGTCCCTCTTTCTGGACATCTGAGCTTCAAAGGCTGGAGGGAGGGTCCTAGGTCAGAAACATCAGAGAGGTCCCTCTTTCAGGCTGGAGGGAGGGTCCTAGGTCTGGAACATCAGAGAGGTCCCTCTTTCAGGCTGGAGGGAGGGTGCTAGGTCTGGAACATCAGAGGGGTCCCTCTTTCTGGACATCTGAGCTTCATCAAAGGCTGGAGGGAGGGTCCTAGGTCTGGAACATCAGAGGGGTCCCTCTTTCAGGCTGGAGGGAGAGTCCTAGGTCTGGAACATCAGAGGGGGCCCTCTTTCAGGCTGGAGGGAGGGTCCTAGGTCTGGAACATCAGAGGGGGCCCTCTCTCAGGCTGGAGGGAGAGTCCTAGGTCTGGAACATCAGAGGAGGCCCTCTCTCAGGCTGGAGGGAGGGTCCTAGGTCTGGAACATCAGAGGGGGCCCTCTTTCAGGCTGGAAGGTGGGTCCTAGGTCTAGAACATCAGAGAGGTTCCTCTTTCTGGACATCTGAGCTTCATCAAAGGCTGGAGGGAGGGTCCTAGGTCTGGAACATCAGAGAGGTTCCTCTTTCTGGACATCTGAGCTTCTTCGAAGGCTAAAGGTACAGTTCGCACTCTAGTTCTCACTCAAGAGCATCCATCTTTGTGAACATCCGAGTATCACTCAAGACTAGAGCCAGAGTCTTGGCTCTAGAGTGACAAAAGAGTAGGTCTTTTTGGATATCTACAGTTCAGAGGAGAGAGATGGAGTGTTGCTTCTAGAACATCAAAGAGGTCCTTCTTTTTACACACGTAAACATCACTGGAGACAAACAAGGTAGAGTCCTAGATCAAAATTATCAAGGTGGTCTCTTTTCCTGAGCTTCTGCAAAATTCATGTTTGAGTATCATGCTTTATATCGGCAATTTCTCTGGGACATTTGGGCTGTCTGAGAGACTGGAGGTGGATTCCTGGCTCTAGAAAATTGAATAGTTTTCAGAAGTTTATGCTTCACTGGTGATTAGTCAATATGTATGGAAGGCTATCTTTAGACATCTGAGTTCTCTTAGAGGCTACAGCTGGAGCTTTGCACTAGAATGTCAAAGGACTACCACCTCTCCCTGGACTTCTGGACTTGACTGGACACAAGGGCAGACTTAGAGTCCCATGTCTAGTACATCAAGGAAGTCCCTCCTTCCTGGTTCCTGGGGTCCATCAGAGGCTGAAGCTGGGCTCTGTGTACCGACACACCAAAAGAAGAATTCACTGTGGATGTCCAAAGTCTGTCAGAGACTGGAGTTAACATGAGCAGACTCTTTAAGCTGAGTATCTTAACTTCATCAGAGGCTGGACTCGGTGCTGAACTATAAACACAGAACTCAACTTAGAGACACTGACAAAACGTGAGGCATGTTTGAAAACTGAAAATGAGGTATTTTCTCTGTAATATCAAGAGAGTCTTTTTTTCTGGACGTTTGGGCTCCATCAGAGGTTGAAGTGGAAGCCTTTTTGGTCAAACACCATTGGGGAAGCTCGCTCTGGAAGCCTGAGTTTCATAGGAAGGCTCTGCTCTCCACAGAACGAGTTCTTCTGGACTCTTGGACTCTCGGCTGGGCCCAACTTCTGCAGGTATGTCTTCTCAGTGTTGCCTGCACTGCAACTCATCAACCGCACGTGTCAGGGTCCCCGTCATTGGCTCTTCTGGGCTGGGTCTTGTCCAGTTCAAGATGGAGTTTTTAGCAGAGGGAGGATGGTCGGTGTTACGAACGTGCAGGTGCATTTGCCAGGTGCTTCTCTGTGACAAGGAGGAAGTGGGGAAAGGAGGGAAGGCAAAAGGGCAGAGAGAGAGAGAAGGAAAAGGAGGAAAAGGGGAGAAGGTAGAGAAGAAAGACAAGGAAAGATGAAAAAATCAAAAGAAACAGAAAAGACATGTGAAGGGAAGAGGCTGAGGAGGAAGAGAAGTCAAAAGACGAAGGAGAGGAAGAGAAAGGATAAAAAGAGGGAAGCGGGAGGAGGGAGAGAAGGGGAGGGGTAACGATGGCAGCAGCAATGCAGGAGTGATCTTAGTAGATGCTTGTCGTCATGTGGCAAATGTGGTCCTGGTAGACATGTGGCAGATGCGGTAGTTATAGCCGTCTTCTTCTTTGTTGGGACGATGTTCGTGTCATCTGCTCTGGAGGAGCCAGGATCTACCAAAACTCAGCTCCATTTCCCCTCCCCTTGCTCCCAACTCCCTCCTCTCAGCTGCTCAGGCAGCCTGACTGTCCCCCCAGGCCCCTCAGAAGTTGTGAGGGTAGGGTTCATCTCCCCAAGCTCAACCAGCATACCTGATGCCGGGCATCCCGAATGTCTGAGCACTCACTCAGACCATTCAGGAACCACTTCTGTAGAAGCTGTGTTGGCCCAAGTCCCAGTCGGACCAACCCATCAGGGTCAGGATGGCTTCTCGGCTAGGGCCCTGGCATAGCCCCGGGGAATGTGGAGGGCAAGGGGGGTGCACAGAACTCAGCCCCGGAGCAACCTTCTCTCTGGAGCTCCAAGGACCGGAGCTGTGAGCCCCTCCGGCTCCAAAGCCAGACCTCCCATAGCTCTTGCGTGGCTTCATTTCCAGAGGGAAACTGACATCCTGAGCGCACGACGAAAGGGTTCTTCTCAACCCAACAGGCCCCTTCAGCAAGCCCCAGTCCATCCATCTCTTAAGCACACACAGGGTAGCACAAACATGACCCGAGGCAACCCCTCTGCCCCACTACACTACAAATGGGAGCCCCAGCAAGACACCCACCCTCCCTCAGATTAGTAGCACACCCATCACGGCTTTAGTTAAGACAAGAAAACATTTATTGAAAGCACCATGAGCCTCCAGGCCCCATGCTTCTAAGCACATCGCAGCTGCCTCACAACAGCCCTGTGAGGTAGGAGAACCTGAGCCCATTTCACAGATGCGGACTCAAGAGCATCCCTCCCCCAAGTCTCAGGGTCCATGGACAGGGATCAAGGCCACAAAGCCTGACCCCAGGGTCAGTGCAGTTCATCAGTCAGTAGGTGGGTCTCTCTACTCAAGGGGAGGCCAGGGTCCAGAGTCTTGTGTCCAGCATGTCCCACAGGGAATGTGCAAGGCGTCCCCGCGCTGTGGAAGCTGAGAGAGACACAGCTGCAGATGAAGACCATCTGCTCCCCATCCCCACGGCTGATAAGTTTTCATGCACCAGGCAGGGTAGGAACTGGAAGGGACAGCCCAGCCCTGTGCTCAGAAAACCTGAGCTATGTAGAACTTCTGGGCAGCCATGGGGGTGGGGCAGCACCTACCCATCAGCTCCTGCCCTCACTAACCTATTCTAGAACTTTCCATCTTTCTCACACCACCCCCAAGACGTCTACCCAATTCACTGTTATTAAACCTTGGTGGTTTTCCAAAGACCTTGGCTTTGCTTCCCTAGAGGGATCTTCTAAATATTCTAAATATTCTTCCTGGGTCTTGTTATCTCAATATACCATTTGTACCTCTATGCCTCCCAACAAAACGGCTGGATCTTAACCTTTAAAAACAAGGCCTTCTCTCTATGCCTCTCCAGAGCTGGGTAGGTGCCACTCTCCTGCCCTCCACTCTGCCTGAGTCTCACATGGACCTGAAGTTTCAGAAACTAGGGAACATCTGTACCCAGGGCCCATGGTCACCTCAACAGCAGCCAGTATGGGTTAGCAAACATGAGCACCTGCATTCCAAGCAATGAAACACTCATTCACACACCCCAAAAAATATCTCACTGCGTCCCCCAGTCAAACCAGGTTGATTTGACTATTTCTAGGATATGGCAAACAGCTAAGGCCACGTGGTCGGCAAGGGGGTGGGATGGACCAGAACCCAGACCTTGGTTCTCTTGAGCCACCATATGATGGGCAGTCACCAATGTCACCCTTTTGTGCAGAAAGACAAACTAAGGCTGAGGGGGTGGTTCAGGTAAACTGCTGCTGGTTCAGTTGGAAGAAACAAAAACAAAAACAGGTCTGATGCCCAAATGGGTAAGACCCTTGGGACCCCTCCCCTATCCATGTGCCTTTGGAGCACTCTGTAGAAAATAAGATTTCAAGGTCTGGGGTCCAATCTCCTCTATCCCCAATCTGCCGGGTGCTCGAGGCTGTACCCTACACCTCACAAGTAACTTATAAGTCAATGCTAATTGTCACGCATGGTAGAGACAA
Organism: Apodemus agrarius; assembly: GCA_964023405.1. Lineage (NCBI taxonomy): Eukaryota > Metazoa > Chordata > Mammalia > Rodentia > Muridae > Apodemus > Apodemus agrarius. Next base: position 13,933,157 of record OZ030011.1, read on the forward strand.
AGGCTTTGGAGGTGAAATAATCTCCTTTCACCCAGAGAGAAGGGCCTCGGAGATGATAGGGGCACAGCCAAGTCCTCCTTAGAATTTCCAAATTGCCAAACAACTCCTTTTCAGAATCACCCAGGACAAAATTATCAGTGAGGACATTTTAGCCCTCAGAAAGTTTTATTCTAGACAAAGCAGTGTTTCTACCAGGAAGGGCCCTCCGGAAGCTGACTAGATCCTAGGAAAAGTCCTTACAGAAAGACCTCATAGTCACCACCTATCCACAATCACTTTACCTTCCCTAGTTCTTCCATCATGGAGCAAGTCTTAGGCGCCCACTACTACAAGAGGCAGGGGGACAGTGAGTTGGCGCTTGCCTAGAGCTCAGGTGAAAATCTCTGTTCCCTATCTGCCAGGCCCCTGGCTTCCAAAGGCCCATCTGAGACCAGGCACCAAGACACGGAGTCAAACTTACTCGAGAAAATGGCCGTACCCACATTGTCTACCACGATGCACCCAGAGCACAGAAGCAAAGCTTCCAATACGTTGTCAAAGATGGGATGAAGAGCAGCAGCCACATAGCAGGCCCTGAACACAGCCTGAGGGAGCCAGGGTCCGGACGGTAACGGGGTAGGACAAAGGGAAGAAAGATGTGGCGGGCAGAGGAAACAATGAAAACACAGGCTCTGGAACCCGAGGACACCGTGGCAACACCAAGGGCTTAAGGGCATCTAGGGCTGAGACACCAGGGCTTTGAAAGCCAGAAGCAACACAAGGAGCTGAGAGGGGGCGTGGAGTGGGCGGGGCCTGCAACAAGGGTGGGAAAGTGGAAGGCTACTCTCCCAGATTCACAGGACAGAGGACTGGGGAATGGAAGTCAATCTCAGGGAAAGACCCTCGTAGGAAACATGGGTCCAAAGGAGACATGGACCAAGACACTCTGTGGAACTGGGAGGCCTGGAAGGGCACAGCCTCCCTGCTCCTTCCTCCCTTCATTCCGCACCCTGCCAGGAAACTACCTGGTGGATAATGGGACCTAAAGTAGAATGGAGACCATTCTAAGTACACGCCAGGGTCAGGCAGGGGTGAGCCTAAGAAGCCTGACTTGCTGTGGTTTTGCTTGGTGGACTAGAAAGAGTTACTCACACAGAAATGTGACTATTGCCCCTGGCTCTCTCAGTCTGCCCATCCACAATATGGGACCATGCTCAGGACAGCAGTAAAGTGTGTGAAACCTAAGCTCAGTCCAAAGCAGAACTGGGTATAGGGAAAGCTAATTTTGCTCATCTCCTGGCAGGGAAGGAAGGGAGGGGGTGTGAGGAGAACAACCATCCAGGCCTACCAGCTAACAGCAGAAAGAGGCAAAGGAAAAAAAATTCAACGATGCCATTATTTGGAAGTGCCTCTATTGGCCCTTGGTTCTTGGCACTGGCCCAAGGGGGGGGGGACATATGCACACACATCACAAACACAGAAACACAAGCGTGAAGAAGCTCCTCCTGGCATACCCTACCCTTATAATACTCCCAAAGCACTGTGGCCCAGCCAGCTTCGGCCTTCACATAACCAGCAGCATCAGCCGTCATGATAGAAAGAAAGGGAGGGTCAGGGAACCACAGAGGAACATAGAAGCTACCATGCAGGAACCACACAAGCATTCAGGCAGGACCACACAGCCAGCGGCTCACAGCCAGCGTCGCCTACCACATCGACTGCTGGAAATACAACCTCAGTGTCCACAGTGAGACTCTTTAATCAGTGACCACTAATATAGGCATAGGTTGTGATTTCGAGCCAACCCCGTCACGGCACCATCCCCGGTGACAGCCAGCGTGTACATCACACTGTTAACAGCGGATCAGCCCTTGGCCCTCACAACAACCCTGTGAGGTAGGCTTGCCAGTGACACACACCTGAGAGAGAAGAAGACTGTGGGTCAGAGGGGCTGAGAGACAGTTTAGCAGCCCTGCCAGATCACATGGGGGTGAGTCCTAAAAGAAACAGACTCTCGGCACGAAGCAGGAGTTCCTTTACTTAACATGAAAGACAACAAGGCACCATACAAAAGCCCACTACAACAGTGGTTGGTTAACGGGCTCGGGAAGAGAGATGATTTGATAAGAGTTCAGACACATTCTCCATTACAAACCACTGCATGCGACCATACGTATCTGCCGCTGGGGCCTGTTACAACTAGTAGCTGTCTGTCTAGCTACACAAATACAACAGAAGGTAACTGAAGCCTTACCCCTGGCCAGGCACTGTGGTAGGCACCAGATCTCAGGCAGTTTGGCCTGATGCTGTTAGTGGGAGAAGAGGACATTGGCAAAGGGACAATGGGGTCTGGCAGACCGTGCCAAGTACTCCCCTGGGAAAAGCTTTTTGGAAAGGGGTGTAACTAGGTGCCACATACAGGTCTGAGTCAGAGGCTTGGTCCTCAGTCAGAGAGATAAAGGCAACCCCAACCTCTCCTAGAGGTAGGTGTGTATGTGTCCGAGGGGGGTGGAGGGCAGAGGTACTGGAAGAGTCCCCCAACCCATGGTGTTAAAGTCTACATTATATGGGAAAAAAAACCCACAAATTTAACAGGCACAAACTATTCCCCATTATACCCAAGGAAGGCCACCCCTCCCCAAGGCTAGGGTTCCCAACGCTCTGGCACACCCCCAGGGACACATACACTGCCTCCTAGAGTCACAGTCAGAAGTGTCCAGTTACACCCATCCTCACAACAGCCCTGAGAGCTGGGCACCACGGCCCCCACCACAGAAGGCAGACTCAAGCTCTCAGATAAGATGCGTCACACAATTTGTCCAGCTCCAGCTCCTGGCCTTGCCAACCCCTACTGCTTCCGGTGGGAGGGGAACTCAGAAGAGACCTGTGCCTCTTCCCCTTCACAGCAGAAGGCTGGAAGGAAGCCTCGCCTAGCCTGGGACCCCCTCAAAGGCACAGGGCTGAGCTCGGGGCTTACAAAGTGCCGTGTGCCTTGTCCCCCGCCGGGGTCTGCGAATGGATTATTCAGAAAGGACACTGGGACATGATCCATGTCACCTGTACAAGCAACTATCTCCTGCAATTTTCTCTAAAAAGGAGCCAAGCATTAGCTGAGCTCCAAAGTGGCCAGAACGACTCTCAGATCATCCTTGAAGAAGAACAGAGTGTCTCCCGGCCTTGAAAGCCTGCTCTTGCAGCCAGAGGCAGCTGCTTCGTGCCCAGTCCACTCCCCATTTGGGCCTCTTAAGGATACGGGCTATGATTTCTGAGCACCCAGGGAACACAGTTTGCTGATTACTAATCAACCTAGTTTTGTGAGGAACAAAATTGGAGAGAGCAATCAAGCAATAGAACTCAGACCTGAAGTTTGAATTGAAATCAAGGAGCTCCTCTTATTGGCCACACAAACACAGCTTCTTTACAAATGTCCCCATCTTTTCTTTCAAAGGGCAGTGGTACAACGGGTCCTTGTGAGCCAGCTCTAGTATAGCACTAGCTAATTTTTTTTAAAGATGCTTGCTGACTGTAAGAGAATGAATGAATGAATGAATGAATGATGTGAAGGAATGGGCACATGAGTTACAACCACTGCCATCTGGTGGAGGAAGCTGCAAAGGGCCAAGGCCAAGCTCATGACAGGGACCATGCACCAGGCAGGGTAAAGCCTGGGGAGGCAGCTCTGCTTATGGTGGGAGGGGCCGGCCCCAGGGCACTCTGGGAACCTGACCCTCCTGGATCACAGTAGAAGGGTGTGAGGCATGAAAAGCCTTATGGAGAAAAAGCTGTAGTGATGGGGGTCCAGCTGGGGCGTGCTCAGAGCCATGACCTAGGGGGAGGAGGCTACGAAGGGGGGGGGGTGTGGGAACCTTGCTTCATGACAACAGCCCATGGTGTCATACAGCTTGCCCAAGGTGAAGGGGTTTGCTTTGAGGAGAGGGAGGGAGGGGGGCCCAAAGCAGCAGGTCAAGTGATGGAGGTCCAATGTGTAGATGCATGGATGGATGGATGGATGGATGGATGGATGGATGGATGGACGGACGGACGGACGGACGGACTAACAGATGACTAGATGGATAGCTAAATGGGTGGGTGGATGAATTAAAGTCAGTTGGTCACCACGGCTTCCCAAGCTTCAATGTCCAGATAAGCATGGGGTGAGAGGGCTGGAAACAGGCAGACACGCTCAGTGCTATAGTAGAGGGTAGGGCGGAGTTCTGGAAAGGAGGATGAGTACACATCCTACACAGATGGCGGGAACTGCCCTGGAGGAAGGAGGCTGTGAGGAGAAGAGCAGAGACCCATAAAATGGCCTTTCTCCTAGGACTCAACCTGAGGGGGTCACATTAGTCCTGAACTGATTTTCCCATTCATTCCCTAAAAAAAACCCATAAGTGCCACTGAGGTGCAAGGGCAGGCTAGATAGAGCTAAAGGACGTGCGAAGACAGATGACAGAGAACTAGGAAGCCGGTTCCTGTAAGAACTGGCTTCAGAGCCTATATTCTGAGGCAGATATGTAGTCCATAGCTCAGGAGGACAAGATGGAGGACTGCCACACCACAAGAGGGACAGAGGACAGGTCAGAGCTCATAAGCTATAAAGGCATGGTGAACAGAGACACCAAGCCTAAAGATGTTCTCTACCTGCTGGTACAAGACATCACCCTCTCTATTTCCCAGGGTAAGTAAATTCTGGTGCCAAACTACCTGGAAGTCAGCTTGACCTCCCACACCACTCTGTAAATGTCTGTGAAAGGCCCTTGCCTAGTCTAAGGACACCCCCAACCAAGAGCCATGATCCACTGGACTTGGACAAACAGTTCACAGAAGATAAGATATAATTTGTTAACAAGCATGGGTGAAAAGTATTCAGCCTTCATTAGTAACAAGAACAAGTTTTACACACACAAAAGCATTTTTTAAACAGAGAAAAGTCAGCAGACATCTTGAATGCTAATACATCACCTTAAATGCTAATACATCGTCAGACAAGACGAAATACTGTAGGCTTTCCTCAGTCAACCACAGGCCATTCAAACACCACCACCCTTCCATTGAAGCTCAGCCACAGAGAATCCATCCACCCACTCACTAATTCACTCATTCAGCCATCCATTCACTAATCCACTCTTCTACCCTCTCATCTGCCTGCCAATCTCTCAATCACTCTGTCACTCATACCTGTCCACACTCCACACACACCCAGCCGACATACAAAAGCATCCTACAGGAAATACCATGCTCAGGTCCGCAAGCTCCTTGCCCTGAGTGGGCTCACAGTCTAGCGGAAGGGAGGCAAGGTGAAAAGGGCCATGGAGAGCTAGATGTGGGGGGGAGGGGGGGTGCTAGGAGTGCTGGGAAAGCTGGTTGTGCGAAGCCATTAGTTATGATATCATTGGTAATGTAAAATAAAAAAGGGGAGATGATCATGCACCAGCAACAGTCAGATGGGCAGATCATGATGTCATAGCCATTCGGTGGAACCCAAGCAGGCGAGAGAGACCATGGAGCAAAGAAAACGTGGACGACAAGATGCTAATCGCAACAGACAGAAAACAACAACAGAAAAGTAAGTACTGCCAATGGAGATTAAAAAAAAAAAAAAGTATAGTTAAATGGGGGGGGGACTGTGCTCATAAGAATTTGAAAGGCAAAAAGAAAGATGGAGCACATGGGGGGGCAGAGTGGAGGGTGTGGTTTCCTTGCTGAATTACACATCTTTACATTGACAACATAACCTCAGAAAACACCAGGGCCTTTGGCCCACCTGCCCCTAAAGTGGGCGGAAAGTTGCGGGGGGGAGCCGAGGAGAGCTGTAAGTCCCAGTATTATTAGAGAGAGGAAGTTGTGTTTTGCATACAAGTGTCGATCAAAAGACAAAAGTTTGCCTTCTTTTATAATGTTGAAAGAAAAAAATATGTCTTATCTTGCAGACAACCCTGAGCGGACAGACGTGCTGGGACCCCAACCTGGGAGCACATGCAGACCGCCCTCCCCACACATGTCCTGGTGAGTCCTACCATGACTCTCAGAACCCCAGAACTAGAGACCTGTGTTATTCCAGATCAGATTAAGAGTCAAAGACTCAAATAAGCTGGATCTAACCTTCATTATTCCCAAGGTGACAGGGCAAAGTCACCTACCCAAGCCCTCATTCCCTCCAAGGTCCCACTGACCCAAAGTAACCCATGCCCCACACCCCCCCAATCTTCTGGCATGAATGTTGAGACAAGGCCCACCTAGAGACCCAACCCCATGCCGCCCCGAGTCACTGTCTTCACAGCTGTAGCTCACGTTGTAGTCCAGCATTCTCCTCCCCACCCAAACCCCCGTCTGCCATCTTGTCACCTTGCCTCTCTAAACAGCTATATATGAACCCCATGCAAAGACCCTTCTAGCCTTTCTATTCTAGCATCTCCACCCACCCCCTCATCTCACACGGTCACTCAGACGTGTGTGGACCATCTTCCGCAGCCAGGTCAGCAGATGTCCCACGGATGAGAAACGTCGAGGCAGAGCCCCAGATCCTGGAACCGTAGGCAATCAAACCCCTGCGGCCCCAGCTCCACGTCAGGCCCACGTGGCGTTGCTCACGTGGCCCAGACACGTGGTGCTGGGGGCACAGAAGGTGGCTTCAGACAGGGTTAAGCTGGGTCTTCCACGATCGGAGGCTGTTGCCTTCTATCCGGGGCCTACACTAAAAACCTCGGAGCTAGAAGCGTAGGGGGCGCCCATCTTCCTTCTTCGATCAGCTCAAAACGCTTCTTCCAGGGGTCCCTCTTCCTTGCTGGTGCCTCAAACTCTCAGCAACTCAAGGTGCAGTCGCCCCCCCCACCCCCCCAACCTTCCGTGCCTTCTCTCTACTAAGCCTGCACTCAGCTCTCACCAAAGACCCCCTGCTGTCTAAGCCCCGTCTGTGCCCCCTGCTCTCGGGTCTGCACATGCTCCCCGGATCGCGCCAGGCTACTGTCCTCCTGCTCAGGCGCTTGACAAAAATCTGGTTTGGTTTGGTTTGGTTTTGCCTCCAATAAGAATTAAGAAGTCAGGGAGGGCTGTGACTCTTTTTTCTCTTCTTTTTTTTTAATGGTCAGACACAAGCATACAACACACAACTCTACAAATCTTGTCCACAACAGAGAAAGAAAAGTGGACAGAAGTCAAGAGTCCCAGAGGGGGACACTAGAATAAACAACTCTCCAGGTCTCCCCCAGCAGCCCACAGGGGCCAATAAGAAGACAGATTCAATACACAGTACAAAACGCGCATTTTACGGGTTACAGAACACATATTTAAACATTCTAGAAGATGGGCCTTGAAACAGGCTCCAGGGGTGGCACATGTCTAGGGCTGGGACCCAGGATCATGTGTGGAAGCCTATGCAAAGGTCCTCCTGCCTGATGCTCTGAGCTGAGAGCCAGGCTTGAACTCAGAGAGAGTCATGAACACAGATACTGCCTTCGCATGGGGCCCTTGGGTCTCGGGACTTCCTGGTCAAGCTTGCTTTGTCTGCGCCCTGAGTGTTAAGCCACACTCAAGATGGTATGAAGCAGGCAAAGCCTCCTATCCCCTGACCTCCTCCTGCCCTTTGGCTGGCTGAGCCCCCTCATATCAGGATCAGAAGAGATCCTTTCCCGGGGAGGAGTCAAGGTACCCACTGGGAATAGTGCCCCTTATTCATGCTACCATCTCCAGGGCCCCAGGCCTGAGCCCCTCCCTCCTACCCAAGTCTAAGGAAAGGGCACTCACTATGAAGGGATGTGTCTATGGACTGAAGATGTGACAGACAGTGAGATGACCGTCCCACCCCCACCCCCCGCAAGCAGGAAATGGCAGTGGTGACCCAAGGCTAGCTGCCCCCAGTCAGTTAGGCTGTGCGGGAGCAGTTTGTGGTGGGCCAAGAGTTATCTGTTACCAATCCCAGTCAGCGTGTAGCACATGCAAGCTCCTCCCTGCTTCCCTGCCTCCCTGTCTTCCCTCTCTTCCTGCCACAGTCATGTCATCTCCTCTTCCATCACAGTCACAAAAGCATTAAGATTTGATTCCTTTGGGGAAGACAAAGGCCCAGCTTTAAATGAGCCATAACCTCAGATCTCGGAGCCCCCACTTTGCAAACCCCTCTTTCGCTTCCCCGGTGTAGTTTTTATTCCTTTTCTATCCATCTACCCACCACCCCCAGACTTCAGCTCTCTCTGTCCTGTCCTGACAATCTCACTTTTATAAGCCCGAGTGTGCAGAAGAGAAAAAGGCATGCCGGAGGCTCTGCCCCTGCTCCCCGATCTCGCTTCCCTTCCTTGCTTTTCCTCTCTGTCTTAGTTTGGATTTTTTTTTTTTAATCTATTAATTTCCTGTGAACATAATTGTATTACACATGCAAACCAAACATCGCCTCCCTCATGTATCTGGGCTTGCAATCTTCTACCTCTGTCTGGTCACCTTTTACATTTAAGTATTTACTGTTATTTATAGCCCTCCGCTGCATGTGTTCTATTACCGCCATGGAAGGTGCAGGCTTGTTTGGGGGCCAGGGTGTTCTTCGATTTTTCACGCGTTCTTTGAAAGGTATAATGTATTTATCTATTTAAGGACTATGCATGGGAACTCATTACTATTTCTGTCCAGACAGCCTCTCTTAATTACCCATTCATCATGTTGCTTGTTTTATTATCTTTCTCTCCTCTTTTTGCATCTTTTTTTTTTTTTTTTAATTCTCTCCATCCTCCCTCCCCCGTAAGAACCTGGGTCTGGATGACCTCATCGATCTTTAGGATTAATGAGAGCCTCGTTATTAATCCTCAAGGATGTTCCTCTTCCGAGGCACCCACGGCTGCTTCCTCCCTTTGTGGCTTGCTCATCTCCTTTCCTCTCCTCCATTTTCCCTCATGCCTTTCCCTGGCACCTTCTCCCTGACACTTTCCCGCAAAGGGACCTCAGGTGCCCAAAATAAGATGAGTAGAAGTCCCCTGGGCCACTCCTTCCTGGCTGCTCTGACCATTTCCATTTCTAATTCAGTCATGTGTGCTCATTCATCCCTCCTGTCACTCCTTTATTTCAATATTTATTCTTTTATTTATGGGCCTCAGGTGCACAGATTTAGATTAAGCGTGATCCGAGGGTCCCAAGCCTTCTCCACATTGGTCCGCCTGCAGCTCTTTTGTTATTTAGTCTCCTGTGCTGGTTTGGGTTGGGGAGATATTTAGGTATCTCAGGAGCCCAGTTTTGAATTAAGCAGAATTCTTACTCTTCTCTCTCATCCCTATGTGGCCCTCTCAGCCATATGTCTCCACATATGGGGACATGTGGGGACATCCATTATGTCCCCAACCTTTTCGCTGTGTCTGTCTGTCCTGTCTTTTTTCAGTATTCCACGTGTGTCTTCCTTTATCTCCTTTGTGCATTTTTTTTTTTTTATCCCTGACATGGCTTGAGTGGCAGTGATTAAAGTCCCCGCTTCCGCTCCTCCTTGTGTGCTCACTCCTAAACTTGGCTTTTCCAGGTTTTCTCTGTGACGGGTGAGTCTCCCTGCATTCCTTCGACACACCCAACAGATAACGGAGTCGCCCTGGTTAAACACTTATCTAAGAAGCGCTGTTTCCTCTCTCGTTCATCTAAATCCTTCCCACCTCTTCCTTTGGCTCTGTCTCCTGATGGATCTAGGTCTTTGTCCCAATACCGTGGAAAACAACATTTACAACCTCTGGGCTATAATTTTGTTTCCTGTGTTTGTCTCTGCTAGGCGGAGATGGGACCCAGGGCTTGGCACAGGCAGGCGACAGCTTCATCTGCGAGCCAGGGCCCATCCCAGGGCCTCAATTTTGAATTAATATGGATGACTTGTGTTAAACAAGCCCCGCTCCTAGACTTAATTGTCCCACTTATTATCTTCTGTGCTCCTTTCCATTTTCTCCCCATCTTATTGTTACTTTCTATCACTCCCTTGCCCTTTCATTCTCTGGGAGATCAGATGACCCTGGGGCTGGGCAACACCCTCCCCCTAAGCGTGAATGCAAATCTTTATTCCCATCCATTCATTTGTACTCTCGGGCCTCCATTCAGTCTTTCTTTCCATTTCAATACTGGTTTCTGCACTTTCCAGAGGGCAGGTGCACCTAATTGGATACATCATAATCTGCTATTAATGGGCCTCCCCTCCATTGCCCCATTGAAGCCTTCCCTGACATATTGATGTCTGAAAGGTCTCTTGGTCGGGGTGGGTCATTGTCCATCTCAGAAGCACAGATGGGAATTAACCAGTCTGCTGACACAGCCTCTCACTCCGTCCCTAGCCTGGCCCTGTCTTCTAGCTACATTCATCTACCTATTTGTAAACGCATTATTACCTTTCTTTTTGTCCTTTGTCACTGGCTGTCTTTCTCAGCTGCACGGGCTGATGAATCGAGTCACCTGCAAATGTCCCTCCCTTCATAGCATCTGCACCCCCTACTATTTTCTCTCCTCTGTGCCTTTCACATCTACCATCCCTAATTCCAGCTTTCCTTCTTTTTAGTATTTAAGCCTTTCTTTGCTGGTAGAATTAAGTGGTCAGATTGGGAAGTATAGCTTAGCCTTCCCTGAAGATCCTCATCTCTCTGCTCTCTGTCTCTGTCTCTCTCTCTCTGTCTCTTTATCTCTGTCTCTCTCTCTCTGTCTCTTTCTCTCTCTCTCTCTCTCTCTCTCTCTCTCTCTCTCTCTCTCTCTCTCTCTCTCTCTCTCTCTCTCTCTCTCTCTCTCCTGCCTCTGACTTATTACAGTTTCCTCTGTGTGCTCTCTTTCTCACTCGGAGCTGGGGTGCCCAGACAGGATTAACTAGCCACCAGCACCCAGATACTAACTTAGCTGGGTTCTCCATGCATGCTCACACATCCCCTTGTATTTTGTAAGCATCTTGTTCCTTCTCTCTGATCACACCATCATCTATCTGTCTGTTTACATAGTAAGGGGCCTCAAAAAGCTCAGAGCTGGTTCAGACAGCTCTTGTTCATCTTCCTTCTGTTACTTAGGATCCCTTCTTCAATTTAAAAAAAATCTCTTAGGTCCATGGTGGCCCAATAGCACTCTGTAGTGGCCCTCCCTATACCTATCAGCTCGGCATTTTATTGATTCATATCGCCTGGGCCCCAAAAAGAGGCAGAATGGGGACTGTGAGCTCCCACCGTGACTTGCTCTCTCCACCTATTTGTTTCTCTAGCTCTTCACACTGCTTTCACTCACCCAGCTAAACATGCATTATGTGATGTAACACACACCAGTGAAGCAGCCTCCCAGCAAGAAAACCAGAGCCCCCGTGCCCTCTTGGCCCCTCGTACTTCCTCCCACCATGTTACCCACCAAAGTGTGCAAACCCGCAGCCCAGAAACACACACAAATGACAGATGTGGGGCAAACACAGCATATGTTCTTTTACTACCAGATTCTCCCAGGGTTTATCCTAGACATACAAGGAGCAAATCTGAGACTAGCCCCCCCCCTCCCCCAGACCCCCTCGGCAGGGTAGACACTTCCCCTTCTGCCCCTCTGGGCCCCAGTGAATGGCCGTCCCCATGAGAAACCTGTTTCAAGACCCCAGAATACATAGAGACACAAACATAGCACGGTCTTCCTGGTGGGAAACGACGGAACAGAGTTCATTTGTAAATAGGTGGCTTTGTCTACAGCAATATAAAAATATTTTGGCCTTTCAAGACAGATACAAAAGCAAGTCCCCATTACTGTCCCCAAGTGTCTCAGTCCTAAACAATAAAGAACTTGAAGAGGTTTCGACGGAAACTTTGAAGACAGAAAACCTGCCCATTATGTTTTCCAGACATTTCCAGGGGGTGAGCTCAGGTCATGGAGGCTTGAAGCCTATTTGAGAAGCTGGTCTCTCGGCCTGCATTTTCTCCTCAGCCCTTTGAAGGCCCCAGCTCACAAGGGCGCTTCCAATCCTAGTCAGTACAAGAGCCACAGGGAGAGACCGCAATGAAAGGCCCATTCATTTGGAAGAGTGAAAAAGAAGAAATTCTTTTGGGGTCCCACACTTGAAGCTGCCTATAGAATTCTTTTGAGACAGAGACAACACTAGGCTGATGGAGCCTCCCATCTTACAACACAAGCACCAGGTCAGCCCTCGACTTGGCTCACTAAGCAAAACCCCCACCCCTGCTGCCGCCTCCATCTGCACAGGCTGCAGCTCGGCTGACAGGGTACTGGGAACCCCCACCCAATCAGCCGTTCCGTATGCTCGCTGTGTTCTAGCCACTTACGATTTACAGTTGGAAGGGTCCTGGGGGCAGGTGTCCGTGTCTGTGTGTCCAGTGTCCCACGCAGGATTCCAGGTGATGACTTTGGCTACAAATCAGAAAGCTTGCAGTCACAGGATAGAATCCCACCCAGGAAAGCAGGTACCAGGAGGGGGGTGGCAAAGAAGGCAGCGAGTATGGCTAAAAGCACCGACGCATATCACAAGTGTGGCTTAAAGCAGATACTCTCTCAAGTTCAACAAACTTGAAATCCACAGAGACAAGAATCTCTCTCTGCTCAATCCACTCATTCCATGTTCACCCCTACCAGCTACCTATGAGAGGGTGGCCCTGAAGTTAGGGCACAGGTTGTGTCTGGGACAAGTCAATGGGCCAGCAAGATTCAGCCTGGGCCAAGCTGTGCAGAGGATAGCACAACAGAGGCCAGGATTCCAGTGTGTGGGCTATGCTACAGCTATAGGGTTTTCAGTGAGCAGTGCCTTAAACAACCATTGCACACACACACACACACACACACACACACACAGGATGACAGGTGACCCCTAGGATACCCAGGCAGTCCAATAGAACACCAGCACACCAAGTCTTTACAAGTCCAGGGTTTATCTCAAACATGAGGTAAAACTGCGAGATGCACACACAATAAAGACTCACATCACTAGACAACTACCAAGGCCCACAAAAAGTATAATGCAGAGCCAGCCACCTGGTTTGGACTCCTTTCTACTGTTCACGAGTCAGGATTGTCCTCTGGCAGGACAATCAACACACTATGTATATATGACATGCTAATGAAGGGGCAAGGGTTTTTCTGTATACTTTTTAATTTTATTTTTAAAATAGGATCTCATGTAGCTCAAACTGGCCTCAAATCTGCTGTGTCATAGAGCATGAAACTGCACTGCTGGCCCTCCTGATTTTACCTCCCAAGTGCTGAGATTACAGGCATGTACCACTGCACATGATTTTATTTGGTCCTGGGGACTGCACCCTAAGGCTTCTTGCCTACTCGACAAGCCTGGAGCTACACCCCAAACCCCATGGTCACTGCCTTGCTTTTTCTACAAGCTCAAACTGCTTGAGAAAATAAAATAAAATAAAATAAATTAAAATAAATTAAAATAAAATAAAATAAAATAAAATAAAATAAATTAAAATAAAATAAAATAAAATAAAATGACTGCTCGAAAACTCCCTGGTAGTTTTAAATGAGTTGATTTTTAAAATGTGTTACTAGCATCTGGTGAAGGTCAAATTGTGAGGTGGGGGTGGGGGTGTCTGCAGTGTCTGGAAGTCGGGGGGGGGTCAGGATGGGAACAGGAGAATGCCAGGGTCAGTTCTAAACCCCTTTCAGTGACATGCAGGGAAACAGGAGACCCTGAGGGTCTCCTGGGCGGGTGGGGGCACTACAGAGAGACAGGCAACGAGGGGGGTTGAATGTGACAGGCTCTGGGGTGTCACAGACCACAGGACCTGACAAGCACCTAGTGCAGGCTGCCAGATACCTGCCCTGCTGGCTCTCCAGGGGCTCGCTACCCTATGCTTACTTCAACCTCCGCAGACAGGTTTCTCCACCTATAACCTCCATTCCCAGATGGCTCTCTGGCTGAGGTACCCCAAACCCTGCCAGGGTACAGTGAGGACACACCTCTCACTTCTAAGCCTCCTGAAAATCCTTTCTCTGGCCTGTGCTCCCCAAAGCCAACTCTCCCCTAACTGCTCGAATCTGTGCCTTAAAAGTAAGTGTTCACGGGACCACCAGAAGATGCGGGTGACCCGAGTACTATTGGTCATCTAACAGCTCAGGACCACCTCACTGCATAGTGAATGTCTCTCTCCCCATGATCCCTGAAGGCTGGGGTGGCCACTCATCGTAACCACGGTCCCTGGGTGACAAGGAGATTCCAGACCAAGAACACACAGCAAGACCAAAGCCGCTGCTGTTTCCTTGTGGGAACCTGAGCTGACCCTTCCCTTGCCCGCTCCTCTTTTCCTCTCTTTTGTTTTTAATAGCAGGGAGGTAATCAGAAGCAGCCCAGGGCATCTGGGTTTTTTCCTGCCTCTCCTCCAGGCCCCTGTGGACCCTAGGCGCGCCTGACTGTCCTTAATGAACTCGGCATGGAGACCCCAGGCTGCTCGCCAGCACGTAACCCTGGCAAAGTCGTGTCTTGGTTTAAAAGCTGCGTGTACCAGCTCTAGATCTGCGTGATGTGTTAATAACATAGTGCGGGCTTGGAATCTTAACAAATGTCAGAAAAGCTGCAGAGATGACTCACTGCAGCCAAAGGAAAAAACAAGATTTTATAGAGTCCGCAGGAACCGCTGTCACAAACGTTTGATGGAAGACCTTGTAAATGCGTGCCCTGAGTTCATGCTACACATATAAAATGACGGTGGGACAGTGAGTGCAGCCCCCACGACGCAACAGGATAAGAACATCCTAACTCTGCATCTTGAGATAATGTTTTTTAAAAGTTTCTCTCTTCCGGAGGCACAGGGGACCTAATTGATCCTGTTTGGGGTACAAATACCTCACCGATGTTTCAAACGGAGGAAAAACGTCAAAGGACTATTTTTACTAAAATGTTGATTTCAAGAAATAGAATCTGCAGTTACACAGATGATCAGCCTTTCCCCGCTTCCTACCTGTTGAGAAAATACTACCCTCTTGCTAGTTCCCCTGACAAATGTAAGCTCTTTGCAGAGCTCATTTCCTGTACCTTTGTTGAGACCCAGGCCCTGGACATTACAGGCCCATTTATGAAAATGGGAGCGGTAATTGGGACATCTTTTGAGACCATGTCCCCTTCTCCCCAGCGGGCCCCCCATCAGCCCTCTAATTTTGGTTGGTCGGGTTTCAGAGGATGTTTATATATGCCTCTTCCTGGAATTTCACCTCTTTGCTTCAGGAGTGGGCAATTAGAGAGAATTAGGGCCTATTTGGTCCATGTTTACCCTTAATGGATAGAAAGGCTGAGGCAGCCTTGGGAACACAGTCTGCCAGTCTAATTGAGGCTGGCAATTTTTTGATTCCTCATTTCAGCTCGTAGGTATTGTAGCAACCAAGGTCACAAAACAAAAGCTGCAGTCCACCCAGTAATGATGAGCACAGACTGACAGAAGAGGTCTGTGAGCTCCTGATTACCATGCTGAGGCCCCGAGACAGAGGGAGATGAGTACACAGCCGGGGTGGGGGGTGGAGGCAGGTGGGAACCACTCACTGTTTTTACAAGTTGCTACCTTGGTGCTTTCAGCTAGTTCTTCCCTGCGTGGGCCAGGATGCCCACAAGAGTGTCGCCAAGTGCCTCTTCCAACGGATCCACAATGACCCCTTCTGGACAGCACTGCTGGGACACATCCTCCTGCCACTCCAGTCACGGGTCTAGTCTCATAACACAAGGGATTCTCTGGCCCAAAAAGGGTTTCCCAGCCTGGCCTGTGGGATGTTTGAATAATTAATTCCCTGTAATAAGTAATACCTTCGCAACAGCACACGGGGCAGCAAAGACCTCCAAAGACCTGTGATTTCTAAAAGCTGTCAGTGACGAACTAGCTGAGCTCTGAGACGCCCCTGACCACGCTTGTCACTCAGGAACCTGCAACCAGCAGCCCTTACCCAGGGCTACAAACACCTTGAACGACACACTCTGACCCTCTGGAATCTCCAGCCCCCTCGCCTCTACAGCAGAGGGGCAACAGCAATGGAAACAAGGCTGCCAAGCCACCGAGCGTTGCAGGGACGCAGCACTTAAGGACTCAAACGCCACAGGCCTCAGATGACCACAGATCTGTACTCATCTTAAGGATGGAAAAAGGATGACCCCAAGAGCTGAAGGCAGAGGCTGGGTCACATCCACAGGCAGGGCTGACAGGGGGCTGGCTTCAGACAGCGGCCTCTCCTGGACCCGAGTACCCATTCTGAACTCACTGACTACCTGACAATTTCTAAGGGGCAATAGGGTGGGGTCTGACAGAAAGCTAATGGAAGTGCAAAGTGTCCAGTCATGGACCTCTGCACGCCCTTTTCTGATTAAACAGGGACTGTATCTGATTATAGAAAGGGCACAGTTAGGCTCTGGTCTCAATTTACAGATAAGAGAAACTGAGGCTCCGAAACAGTCACAAAAAATACTAACCATGACTAAGAGCCAGAACTTCTTCCCCTAACAGGGACTTTTGCCTTGGGACAATCTAAGGCAGGAGTGGGACAATCCCTAGTAGGGGGGTGGTCACTCTGACATTTTCTGCTCTATGTCCCTAACCACACACACTGGCCACACCCTAACTCAATTTCAGACCCCTACCACCACCCCATCCCACCCCGGCCCCCAGTTTCCTAACCTTGAAGGAACAGCTGCCTGTCCACATACAGGATGACCCAGAGAACATGCTGGAAGGCCAAAAGGAAAAAAAAAAGAAAAAAGAAAAAAGAAAAAAAGAAAAAAAGCCACGCAGCTGTGGTCCCTGGTGGCCAGAAAAGACATGTACTCACTCTTTGGCCCCTCCACAGTCCTTTTTTTCCCAACTTTCCATTCTGGACTATCCCATCCCCTTGGCCCCATTCTGCCTCTAAAGCATCTTTTTGGGCTTTGGGCCCAATGTGATCACATTCTTCTTGCCTATAGTTAATCCTATAGCTCTATCCCAAAAGACTTACACAAATCTCGCCCTGGAAAGGACAAGCTCAAGGGTCCCCAGGGTCAGACAGTGACTGCATGGGAGATTATACAGAAGGGGTCTGCTCCTAGGTGCAACACTTGAACACACACACACACACACACACACACACACACACAGGAGCAGGGGCCGGGGCCTCACACAGCACCCTGGGAACACACACACACACCATGTTGAGTAGGTAATTGAGGTTTTCTTCCTTTCATCTGAAGAAAGGGCACCTTCCATTGACAGGAGCCATTCACAGGACCTGGGAAACTCATCGAAGCTAGCTCTCCCAATTATCCCCAGGTGGCTGTGCTCCACAGGGCTCCCCCACATTCCTTTCTGCCCGAGTCTTTGTTTCCAGCTGCAGCGGGCCTCCAGGCTCCCAGGCTAAGAGTCTCCTCCTTAAGCCCTAGCCAAAGACCCTATTCACTGAGAGAAGAGAAGGCCAACTCAAGGTGGTGGGGAGCCAGGCTCTGGCCGCCCCCCCCCTCCCGCTCCCAGGCTAGGGGAGGGAAGACCTCGCCATCTGCAATTCTCTCTTAAGCCCAAAGAAACTAGAGAGCAATTAGGAAAGTCAAGACTGGATGTACCCTCCACCCCTGCTCTCCCTTAATTAATTCCTCTCCCACATACATCCTGCCTGAGTTGGAGGGGTGGGGGCTACTGGCCTCCGTCACCTGACACCTGCCCTACACACACACACACACACACACACACACACACACACACACACAAACCCTGGACTTGGGGATGAAGGAAGATAAGAAAACAAACATGGAAAATGCCTCTAAAAAGCCCGGCTAAAGCCACCAGATTCCCAAAGGAAGAGGCGGGGCCCCAGACACTGGCTTCAGAGCCAGGCGACCCCAGAACACAGATATTTTCTTCGAAGATGGAGATCTAAGACCCCTCTCTCAATGCTGTTCTGCTCTATAGCCCTGTTGCTGTGTTTCTAGGTGCCCAGAAGGAAATGCTATCAGAGGCTCCTAATACCTGCCTTGCTCCCATCAGCCAGCCTCAGCAAGAAACACCCCTTTCTTCAGACCACTAGAGAGCCCTCGGTGTCTGTGAGCTGCCTGGCTTAACCCACTCCCCCACCCCCCCCACCCAGTGCCTCTCTCTTTCAGAGACCCCTGTGCTTTAAATAGTCCCACTCAGAAGCACCCAGTTCTCCTATAATTTTCCATCTTCTCTAACTAGGAAAGGCGGTCTAAACCTTACTTTCCTCCTTTTGTCTGGGGGGTCGGGGGTGGGGGGGTGGCGGCTCTTGGGACTCATTCACAGCCTGTTAAATCCCAGTCTCTAGAGAAGAAAGGGTTCCCAGGGTAGCTGCCCCCACCCAGTTCCTCCAGCATGGCTTTTTCATTGTCCTTCACTGTCCACTGCTCTGTAACCTTTGAGGGTCTTAATCCACCCCCTCCACACCCCCTTTGTGTGACACCCCTCACTCTCCATTAACCAGCTCATTAAAAGATCGGTAGTTTTGGGGGGTTTTGGGGTTTTTTTTTTCATTCTAAGAAGTCAGATTGCTCATAAAAAAAAAAATGTAAGTTGCTTCACATAAATGATGGAATAAGAAACATATGCGTCCTGCTGCCCCGAAGTCTTGCCAGGTTTCGACATCATTTAGAGAAATGTACTTTTGAATACATTTGGGGTTTGAATCACACAAATCAGGGGGCCCTGGAAACTGCAGCCAGCAGCTCGCAGGCGGGAACGTGGAAGCAAAGGCAGCTCCCCCTCCACAAGTAACCTCAGCTGAGTTCTGGCATCCCTTTCCTGCACACCCCTGGGGCAGATGGACAGGCACGCCCACAAGAAGGCGCTATCTCGGTCCCACAGCCTGCCCTCCTCGGGAGGCACTAAGTTAGGGAGATCTTTAGGGAGCTAAGTGCCTATTAGAATGGCCCCATCTTTCCACCAGGTTAAAAGGTCCCTGTGCCTGCTCTCTTTGCAATTCAGGCCTCATTTTCACTCTTTATGACACTGGCACTGCCCAAAGCATCAAAAAGAATTTTCCGGAAAGCTACCATTTCTTTTGATTCTCCCAAGTACCAGCATCTCGGCAGTCTCTAAGACTCTAATCTGAGAGGATAGTGGATCATCTATTAATTGAGAATCTACTGTATTTTTTTTCCTTGTTCTTTAACCCTAACGTCACACAAAAATCTACCAGAGATGTATCTGCCTGAGATTTAGCTTTCACAATCCCTGAAACATCAGTCAATCAAAATGTGCCTTCCTGTAAAGCCTGTTCTTGAATCCTGGGAGGGTGGGTGTGGCTGGCTGCAGAGTGTGGGCGTGTTCTGGGATAAGTGGGCATACTGTCCCACGGTTGGGTCTGTTCAGCTCATCTTAACCTAGCCTAACCCCTCCGCTCAGCCCCCCTCCCAAGTTCTGAGCTGTCCCTAATGAACAAGCTCAGAGCTGCAAGCCCTTAACTCACTCAGCTCAGACTACCTACCCAGTAGCTTTGTCTAAGCTCGGGATGTGATGCCCCTGGGAGCTAGTATCCTGCCCTGCGCAAAGCTCCCCTCCCGGCCCTCCTCGCTAGCCACGTCACTGTGTTTGCAGGTTGCTCGGTAAATGCCAGCTACGAGGTAAATGTCACAAGACAGAGCCGTCTGGTGCCCCAGGCACACACTCCCTCCTCTCTACAGCCTGCTTCGGCCCTCTGGAGAGGGAAAGCAGGCAGGCAAAGGCCAGGCCTGGGTGCTTGAACCCCTCGCGAATTAGGTTTTAATAATAGGATCCCATCCCATTTCCACTTCAGGGGGGGGGGCGGCGGAGCTCTAGAGGAGCCATCTGTAAATCTCATTTCGTGACAATATCACGGGCGCTGCATCTAAAAGCAGAGGTACCACGGGAAAGGCAAGGCCTCCAAGCAGGCTGACGTGTGGGGAGGAATCTTGAGGCAGGGGCATGGAGTTCAAAAAAGCATGACAACTAGGCCAAGGTCAGAGGGGACCCAGTCAAATTGCTCCAATGTCTCACGCCACCCCAAGTGGGGCAAACCCGGGAGGACGCTCCTCTTTAAGCCACCTTAATGGCTGCCCTACTCACCTGACCCTTCCCCCTTCAACCCTTTGTTTTGGTCCTACCCACCCCAACACACACACACACACACACACACACACACACACACATGCCTTCCATGGCTCTATGAATAGGACTTGAGTATGTGAACCACTCTCTGTGGTTCCAAAACAAACACGTGTCGAAGTCTTCCGTGTCTTCTCCACCATATTCCTGTCTCAAAGCAATGTCAGGGGTGAGGAAAACAGAAACAATCTTGCTCAAAAGCACCATTTCATTCATTTAGAAGACGTTGTCAAAGCCCCATAGTTGCTGGGCTGAAGTTCTGAGTTAATAGCACTGCCATGGCTGGTGGGGAGAAATGTCTCCCCACCAAGGGTGGGTAGCCACCCATGTCCACATCTCTGAATGGGACAAGGCCAAGGGCCTGTGTTTTCATATGTACATAGTCAGCCTGGCTGAGTGTGTGCCTACTGTGTTTCTTGCCATGGCTGTTTCTAGGAGTGTAAACTATATGTGCCCTACTCCCACTTACCGTCTCTGGTCCCTTCTAGACAGGGCCCAGGATGGACTCCCACTCGTGCTGTCTCGTGGCAACAATCTCGGCTCCAGGCAGCGAGCGTCCAGGCATCCAGGTCCAAGGCGACGGTCGGTAACTTGCACCCGCCCCGTGTACTCCTTCTTGAGTGAAGATGTAATGTCAGTGAATTCTAACAAAGTTGTGTTTTTCGAAGTTGTGTTATGTCGGCGCAAGAGACTCACCCCAATCCAGGAGGGTTGCGACGTGTCGTGGGGTCCTCGCGCTGGGCGTGGTGGGGTCCTCGCGCTGGGCGTGGTGGGGTCCTCGCGCTGGGCGTGGTGGGGTCCTCGCGCTGGGCATCCTGGGGTCCTGGAGTCCTGAGTCTTCTCTTCTTCAGCCGGCATGGCCGGTTGGCAATGCCAGCTTGGAGGAAAGGCAAAAAATTAGAATTCCTACAAAGTGAACCCCCTGAAAGAAAGAAAAGCCACCTGTACTCACACGCATGAAGACACGCTGCGGCCTCACCTGCTCTTCTGTGGAGATGGGCGGCTCGTGGAACCTGAGCACAACAGGTAATGGCACAGGAAGACGCGACAGGCCTAGATAGTAGCCCCCAAAACAACACCAAATGGTCAGCAAGGAGCCTAGGAGGGCGGAGCCATGGACTCTCAAGGACACAGTGGTGGTTAAGTGTGGTAAACACCCACCAGGGAAGGACGACGACTACTAGTTGAGTTCGACGACGACGACGGCGAAGAGAGGATCTCCAGGGCCAGCAAGCCAAGTCTTAAAACCTGTTTTAAGACCCTGGTCACTCAGCCCCTGAAAACTAGGCCCACAGGAGATAAAGCAGCAAGGGATTGTCCAGCAGGCACCGGGAGGGTATCGGCAACTGAGGTAAGTTTGGGGAGGCGGAAGGGGAGCCATGGGGGAAGCGGGGGTGGCACAATGGGATCGGGACCCGGTAGCAAGACTAGGGGCAGCAGCTGGACAAGGTTAGCCACAGTGTGGACTTAGCAAGGGAAGCCAGACTTTGAAGCAGAGGTAGGAGGAGCTGGAACCCGAGGGAAAGGTTGGCGTAGGGTGAACCCAGGGACACTGAAGCACAGGTAGGTGTTAGGGAGACACCATGAGAAGGGCTATGCAAGCAAAATGCCAAGTAGGTGATGAACCCCGGTACTGTAGAAGCGGGGGGGGGGGGCAGGTAGAGAAGGGCAGGTGAGTAGCCAGGCAGAGGCGGGGCCTGCACATGCTCTCTAAAGGCTCCTGACATGGAACACAGTCCCCAGCCCTCATTGGGGGCAAAAAGGCTGGACTCTGAGTCCCAAGGGAGGAACAAACTGTGGGAAGGGTCCAAAAGCCTCAGACCCCCATCCATCATCCTCAAGAGGGAGACCTGTGTGGCCAGGACAGGCACATCACAGCTGTTCCTTCTAAACTAACCTCAGCACTAAGCTGCGGGGGGGGGGGGAGGGCGGGGAGGGAGGAGTAGCCCATACTCAGCCATGAATGGGGAGGGAGGCAGAGAGGGGGGCAAGGCCCTGGGGGTGGGCAGGTCTGCATGAAGGCAGGGCAGGCAAACCAGGCCCACCCCATGTCCTCTGAATGCCCTCTATGGAGCCAGAGACCTCGGGTCGGCTCTGGCTCCCAGACAACCCCCCAGCTTGCCCTCCCTGGGAAGCAGAGGCCATCAAGGGACAAGCTAGGTGGCAGGTGCCGAGCCCAGGGCCAGGACCATGGGCACGCTCAGTTAGGATCAACTGTGGATGACAGAGTAAACGCGCGGACGAATGCAGGGCGCAACCATAGAACCCCTCAATGGGGGCTGATGGCTACTGATCCCAAGGCCCTTGAGCCCCCCACGACCCCTGACCCTTAGCTGCCCAGAGGCCGCAGTTGAGCCCGTCCATTCGTCCGCCTGTCCCACCATACATCATCCCACATACTCTTACTGAGCCCCACTATTTACCGGGTTGGTGCTGGGACACCCAGAGGAGGAGTGGGTGGCCTAGGGGCACCCCAAAAGGGGCCAGATCCAATTGGGAGAGGGAGGGAGACAAACAGAGGGAGGCTGAGACAGAATGGAGGAGAATGGGCAGTAAAGGCAGAAAAAAGTTCTCTGAAGAATTGAGGGCTGGTGCTTTGCCTGCCTCTCCCCCCCCCCCTTGGCCTCATTTCTGTAGCTTCCCAATGTGTCCTGATTGATCCCATAGATGTCTAAGTACCCAGAATGCTCTGGGCCTGTGGGCCCAACTACTCTGAAGCCAGCCTGGATGCCTGGACTGAAAGTGGAGGGGGATTTTATACCCACTGATAACACAGGAGAACCCTTAAGTCCCAGGAAGTGGACTCAGGGGGGGGGGGGGGGGGGAGAAGGGCGAGGGGGGGAGAAGCCAGCTGGGCTCCAGGAAGCAGCTACCTGGACTCCTATGTACAGGCTTCCTAACTTCCAGACCATCAGGGGCTAAGATATGGTGGCAGAGGGGCTTGGGGGCCTTCCCTGAGGGGGTGTGGGGAGGGTTTGTTTGAATTGCTCAAGGCTGCAAAGTTTGGAGGCCTGGTGACCCAGGGCTGTAAAATACTGAACAAAAGCCCTAGCTTTCAAAATCCTCCCAGACTCCTAGACTATCAGAAGTGGCTTCAGGGACCTATTATCTCAATATAAATGTTATTATCAATATTATGGATACTTGAGACGGGACCCTGCGGGACAGTGAAGTCTCTAAAACTGTGGGCATGGGAGACTCGTGTGTGCAGCGCAGGGGTGCTGTAGTGGACCCACTGAGGAAAGCAGGGTGGGAGGAGGTAGCCCCCTCTGCCGGGTTTGTTGATTGCTGGGGTGTGACTGGGGAACTTGGCAGGCGTCTAGGTGACAATGTGGCCAGTATGGAGGCTCTTGCAGTTCCTTGACCCAACGCTACCTTCACCTTGCAACCCTGTTCAATGGGTCTTGCATGGGGATGGGGAGAGTGGGGGCTTAGTCTTCAAGGAGGGAAGTCTACAACACTGACATTAAAGTGTGCCTTAAGAACCCCAGGTCCCCTTACCCCTGGCCACCAGCTCTCATTATGATAATCAGTGTGTTTCCTTCGCAGACAGAGGCCTGCTTCTGAGGTGACTGTTGGAACCCTGCAGACACCTCATTAGCTAGGCAGCCTCTTCCTTCCACGGGGTCCAAGATTAGCCCCGTGTTCATTAAGGAGAGAGGGCAAAAAGTCGAATACAACTGGGGGGGAAAAAAGAAAAAGGAAAAAAAAAACAGAGCTGGGGGGACAGGGGGCCTCTGCCCCGTGAGCCAGGTCATTGCTTGAGACCCTTCTGACCTTTCCTGTCCCGTCGGGACTTAATCACCGGTCCAGGGAGGCATTAGGGAAGGGGCAAGTGGTACAGAGGTTAAACCTCAGGAGAGGAACTCAGACCCCCTCAGTGGGGCTATGTGATACTGGGACCTCCTGAGATGTGTCACTGGATAATCAACTTAAAAGCTTCCTTCTGGTTTTGTTCCTCTAAGCCCAGGCTAACCTAGGAGGAAAGCTTTAGCTAGATGAGGTCTGGGTAGGTCTTAGTATTTTCTAAATCCCCCTTTCCTCACCTTTGCTGTCTTTAGTGTTCTCCCCTCTCTGACACCCCCTCCCCAGGGCCCCTGCTTTTCTGGTCTTCTCTGTGGGAACCTAACTTTGAGAAATCTGAATTGTGTCCCAAATCGCATTTGCTCAGGAATACCTAATTGATTTTCCTTCCAGAACCTCAGCTAAGGAGTCTGTGTCTTACCTGAGGGAACTCACCTGGCCCTCCAGGTGAAGCCCATTGACCCTGTTTTGGCCTTGGTAGCTTGGAAGAGCTGACCTACACTCTACACCCGTGGTCCCAGCTCCAAGTGCCTTTCCTAGGACCTGAACCCAGACCACCAACCCCAGAGTGCTCTGGGCAGCCCTGGCTGGGTGGCGTGAGGCAGGCTTGGGAAACTGAGAAGACTAGGAATGTAAGTTCCCAGGGGGGAAAAGCGAGAAGAACCGTGTCCATGAAGCTGGTCATGTGGACATAGAAAGGGGACCAGAGCCGAGAAGCCATGGAGCAGCAGGAATGGAGATGCGTGTGTCCTTGTGTCCAGCCAGGCTGGAACCATGCCAAGGGTCAAGCTACAGAAAAGTCTTTACCTGAGCGAGAGCCGTTCGATGGAGAAGAGCGAGTCAGGAAGCAGTGGGTTGGAGGGGAAATTGGAGGTGAGGAAGGAAAGCAGCGAGTGTAGACAGGCCTCGAGAAGCCGGGCTGTGAAGGAAAGACAGACACTGGAGTGGCAAGGAAGGAAGACAGGGGGTGGCGGGACTCCAGGTGGGCACAGTGGAGTCAGGAGTCCAGAGAGGAACTGGAGGTGCAGGCTGGAAATGGGTCCACGTTCACTGCCACTAAAACTGAAGAGGCCGTGAGGCTAACATTAGGAAGGGGGGCCCCATCGGAAACCACTTGGCGACCTCTGCTTCCCTGCGTGACGGCAGGCCGGCCCTGGATCAGGACAGGGAGTTGTGAGCATCAAATGAATGGACAGTTGCCAGAGAGGGGCCAGGGTAGCTCCGGTCTCCATGTGCACAGGGCAGTGCTGACGGAGCACGCAGGAGCGAGCAAGCCCCCTGGCCACTCTGCAAGCAGAAAGGGTCCCTCCAATTAGCCTGAATTAACTCAGAGTGGGTCTCCGCCCACTGCATTTGTCTTCTATGTGCTGCTTCTGCCTCCATTTGCCTCATAATCCAATCAGCCCCTTTCATAGGCCTGGACACCATTGTCCACTCCAAGCCGGGCTTCCTAAAGCAACCCAGTTGGACTTTTTTTTTTTTTTTTTTTTTTTTTTTGTCTGGACAAAACTGGTTGTTTAAAAGGCCACCAAAGAAAGTGCTGGTAAAAAAACAAAAAAACAAAAAAACAAAAACAAAAATACAAAAAAAGAGAGGGTCCTAATTAGTCCTCGAAAGAGACTGTTCTCATCTCTGTACCTTCGCCACAGCCTGGCGCACTGGGCACATGGTCAGCGTCTCAGAAAATGTTTGTTGAATGAATCTTTTTTTTTTTTTTTTTAATTCTGGAAATTATTTATTGAACACAAAGACACCCAGCGCCTACTGGGTGCTCACTGGTGAGAGACCAGGGCTGGTCAGTGGCAGTGAGTAGGGACCGCCCCATTGGCTGGTCAGTACTTTTGCAATTTCAAAGGCGATTTACAAGGCACTTTCTTGTGAGTTACATCGTTTGCTCTTCAGAAGCACTCTGTGGGGTAGATAAACCGGTTTCCTCCCACCCTCCACCCCCCCACCTCCCCCCACCCCCCACTTTTTCTTTCTTTTTCCTTTTTTTTTTTTTAATGCCTATTTAGGTGCGAAAGGAACTCAAACCCAGAAACTAAATGACTTGCTTAAGGTCACATCGTTACTAAGAGGTGACGTCATCACATGCTACCAGACTTGGGCCACCACCCCTATCCCCAGCAGCTCCCCAAAACCGCCTTAGAAGCTAGGATTTCCCATTGTGAAATGTTTGGTATGAATTGAAGAATTTTAGGCTGAGGATTGGACCATCAGGGGTCGTCACAGTGACACCCATGTCCACCTTTGACCCCTTCGGTGTCCTCAGTGTGCGTTTAAGTTGAGCTCCGTGGGTGAGGCCTGACTGTCCCCGTTCTCTTTCCCACCGTCCTCTTTAAAAATCATGAGAAAAAGATTACCAATGCCAATTAACCCTCTCTAGACACTAGGCTACCCCCTTGACACACACGAGTTACATAGGAATAACACGGTCACATTATGTAGAAAGTGCTCTGGAAATGGCCACACGCTTCACTCATGTCCTTACTCAAAGTCTCCCGACGTCCTGTTGTCTTTAGGAGCCCCTGCCTGGCGTAAGGAGAGCCCTGGGCGTAGGGGCTCCAGGCGTCTGTAGGAGAACAGATGAGACGTGTGAGGCGTGAGTGGGCGGGGGACTAGACCCACCCGCAAGCCTTTCAACAAACACGTGCCGAGGTCTCTGCCCAGCCCTGCCCCAGGCGGCTGCGGCTCATTTAATTCTCACAACAGCCCTAGGAGGTTGCTCCTAATGTCCCCATGACCCCCACAGGAAGGGACATCTCCAAGGAGGTGGGTGGAGGAGGGGGAGGGGACATGCCTTTGGGGGGTCAGCCACATGCTCATTCCAGAAGGAAGCACCCCGCCCCGCCCCACCCACAAGGTTGCCAGCGAGATGCTGGTCGCCCCTGGCCCAGGTCCCCCTCCTGAGAGGTTCCCAAAGGGATCCTTCTGCTCAGGACATTGTTAGGACAGCATGGTCAGTCACAAGGGACAACCCCCCCTCAGGGAGGACAGCACTCCAGTCCACTAGCAGATGAACACAAGCACAGATGTACAGGAAAGGGCTCAGACTCAAGACACAAGCAGAGCAAAGGTCAAGGGTCACAGCCAGTGCCCCCTCACTAGGGCATTGGTTCAAGGTAGGAACCCCAGAGAAAGACTAGCTGGACACTGAAGATCCTCTTTGACGATTGTCCCTTGCTGTCCTGATCCAAGGGGGGGTCCACGAGAAGTTGCTCTGTATGCTAGTGGGTTCCTGGAATCCATGCTCCTTGGCTCTACAAATAAGCAAAGGTTAGAAAATTTATTAGATGCCCAGGTATAGGTATTAATTACAATTTAAGCTAATTAATTGCAACTAATTACAATTACAGCTAATTATTTAACATTTTAAGTTGTCTTCATTGGCTAATGGGTCTGGGGGTGATGAATGGGGAATGGGCAGGAGGAACCCACAAGCCATATAACATGCAAGCAACTTGAGGGCGTGGCTAAGGTACCAGGAGGTAGAGGCACAGCAGGTACTTGAGCAGCAGCCTTGGCATCCAGAAGGTGGTCCTCGAAGACTGGTGTGAGCAGATGATGTCATCCCTGAAGAGATCCTATATGGGAGGGGGCTGTTAGAAACCACCTTGATGACCTCTAATGGCCAGAACAGGAACAGCAGAGAAAGGGAGGGGGCAAGTGAAAGAGAAGAGAAGGGAGGGGGAGGCTTGGGGGAGAGAGGGAGGGGTGGGAGGGATCAGGGAGGAGAAGCAGGGATGGGGTGGAGGGGAGGAAGAGAAGGGAGGGGTAAGAGGAATGAGGGAAATGGGTAGGGGCGGGAGGAGAAAGGAGGAGGAAGGGAGGGGTAAGAGGAATGAGGGAAATGGGTAGGGGTGGGGGTGGAGAGGGGAGGAGGGAGGAGGGAGGAGGGAGAAGTGGGAGGAGGGGGAGGAGGGAGAGGAAAAATGGGAGGGGGAAGATAGGGGAGAAGTGGGAGGGGAAAGAGGGAGAGATGAAATGGGAGGGGGAGGAGGGAAAAGAAATGGGAGGGGGAAGGAGGGAGAAAGAAATGGGAGGGGGAAGAGAGAAAGGAGAAATGGGAGGAGAAATGGGAGGAGAAATGGGAGGGGAGGACAGCAATGGGAGGGGTACAGACAGAGTGATTGACAGGTCACAAGTGTTAGCTGTGTGCGCATGCGCGACTCTAGCGCTAGTCTAGCGGGCCAAGAACCATTTGCACATAGAGACCGCTAGGGGGCGCGCGGCTCGCACCAAGACTCCAATAGCCCAACCACCTGAGGCGCCCCCACAGACGCCAGGGCGCAGCTGCTAGAGCTAGACTGACGTAGGAGGGGGGAGGGTGCCCAACAGGTTTCAGGCTTGGGGAAGGGGGGGCCAGAGCCCACATCGGCCATCTTTAAGGGTCGCTATGCACCCCCACCGCCTCTGCCAGAGCCAATTTGCAGACATGACGCAGCATCCAGGAGCCGCCTTGCACCAAAAGCCAAGACGATAAAGAGACCCTGCAGTAAGGGGCTGCCCCCAGACCACAATTCTACTCCTGATAAGTAAAAGCAGGCGCTGCCCCCCACCATTAGTAAATCCAATTAAGCATAATTAAAATTTAAAGACTCAATTCCCTAATACGCAACACTAATTTTTGAGGTCTTCAGCTATGACAAAATAAAGGCAGACCACCCTGCGTCCCCCCAACTCCCAAACCCCCTTCTCCCCAAAACCTTGGACCCCCCTTTGCCACGTCAACTCTCAAGATTAATTAGGAATAGCGCCTAATTAATATTTTTTCAATCCTTCCTCCTCAAAAAGCCACACCTTTCTAAGACCCCAGAAAACAAAAATCACTGAAAATCAATTAATCTGCGTCAATGACACCCTAAATCACACGACCACTGCAGATGTCGCCATCTCTGACCTATTGTAAGTCCTACAAGCCCTCCTCAGTGAACCCATGTATCTACTAACATCTCCCCTTAGGTAAATGGACCCACAGTCCCGCAGCCCATCTCGCGCCCGACCCCCTCCTGCAGGAGAACAAAGGCCACCTCCTCTTCCCTCCCCACCCCGCCCCCCAAAATTCCGCAGTGCCACCAGCGCCCTCTTGCGGCCATCAATAGAACATTCTAGAAACCTGCCACGTAGCAGCCCTTCGGCGCCCCCCCCCCCAACCAGCCAGCCCAGGATGAGGAGGGGGCGGCCGGGGGGGGCTTCACAGGGACAAAGGAAACGGCTAAAGGTGATTTACCAAAATTCAAAAGCCTTAAACACGTCAGAATTTTACCGCAGCCATCCTGCGCAATGCTGAAAACCCTGCCTCCAAATTCCCAATTCCCCGCATTCAGATCACCCCCCCACCTCCACACACCCCCTTTTCTGTTTTTCTCTTTTCCTTCCTATGAGACGCAAGGGCATGCGTCTTTTTTCTACCCTAACCCACCTCCCACATCTATTCTGCCTGCACCCCCCATTCCTTGACCCCTAGCGTCAACTGCAGCCTTCTCTATGTGATCTGGGGGTCTCAGGGTAGATTTGCCTTTGACACCATCTCTTTCCGCTGTTAAAGTGGCTGCGTCAGGAAACGGACAGCGATGATTTCATTTTTTTCCCCCTATCTTTTGCCTGAGATCAGGTCTATACTAAACCCGAGTATCTGGATTTAGATCTGCTGGTTAACATGAACCTCTAAATCCTACGCCCACGATCCACCGAGAACCTGGGCAGGAGAAAAATAGGGCTCAAGACCCCTCTTTTCAGGTACCTCCCCTCCCTATTTTACGGGGCTTGCAGGATGCACCGCCGCCATGTCTCCCACCATTAATGCGATTCTAAAGGGGGCTTTCAGCCGCCAAAATCGGGTTTTTAGACCCCAGAAACCAAAATACACTAGATTTGGGGGGTCGGATATCTCATTATTGCTGTTTTTCTTAATCAGGGTCTCTGCCGCACTACCCACGCTCCAGGACTAAGTGAGAAAAAAGCCCTAGTGGACCCCCCCCCCAGGAAAATGTGCCTGCGGCTTCCTTCCCTGACAGAATTTTGTGTCGGATGCTGAGGACCAGGCTAAATAAGGGGCCCGCCTTTGGGAGATGGTCCCCAGCAATGGCTTTTCGGCATGTCCAGGAGGACAGAGCCGTAGCCAGAAGGAGATGTCGTCTTCTTTTTTTTGCACATCCTTTCAGGCGAAGGATGGCTAACCACTCACCAAGCAAGAGATTCTTCTGCGGGCGCCCGGGTCTCTGGAAGAGCTGCAGCCAAGGCCAGCAGAGCTGACGAGGCGAGCTCTATTCCAGTTCTTCGCCTTCTGCGCTAGGGGCTGGCTGGGTGGGGTTTATATAAAGGCGCAGAGGGGGTGGTCTTTGACGTCAGCGCATTCTGCTGCAATGCGCTCATTTCTCTAAAAGTGATTGGCCGGAAAAATGAGCCCCCCAGATTCTATGACAAATTGCTGTAGCCGCACCCAGACTGCAGCAAAGAACGAAGGAAAAAAAAATCTGCCGCAGTGCCCCTGGCCGCCATGACCAACACCCTATGGTGGCTGGTGACTTTTCCTTACATGAGCCCTAATCGTGGATAGAAGGGCGATTTATAGACACAGTCTGGGGGGAAATAACCCTAACTGGTGATTGTCCTCAGGCAGCCAAGGATAGAGGTGGGGAACAGGGGATCGGCAGATGGCTTGCCTGGGTTTTTCAGAACATCAGTCAGGGGCTCGGGCTTCGGAGAGGAGAACGTTGTTTTTTCCTAATTGCACTAGAAAATATATATTAAAAAAAAAACCCCAGATAAAATAATTGATTCCGAAGTATTAGCCCGAGGCCGTCACCCCCACATAGGGTACCCCGATTCTGACGGACTATCTCGATACGGGGAATTTGGCATCTTTGAGTCAAAAGGACCTTGATTTTGAGTCCGGGGGCTTTGCCGAAGAACAACCTGTGCACCAAAAACCTTGCGCTATTCCCTTTCTCTCCCAGGGATCCGTTTCTGCCCGTTAGGGGGGTACCCCGCAACCCGGGGTCTGCCGCGAATATAGGCGCAACTGTGCCCCCCCAAGAAAAGTACTTCATTAGTGAAAATGGGGTCCTGTGTGGTAATGCTTAGAGTACACCCCCAAATCGGGTTGATTCCCCACACTTTGAAAGGCGCCCCCCCCCTCCGCAGCCCGAGCAGACAGACAGGGACACATGTTGCTATGGCGCATAGCTGCTGGCTGCGTTCGCTCTGAGACTTGGCACAGGAGAGCTAATCCTTAACAGGTGGTACCTCCGGCTGCTCTGCCCTACCCTAAGTGGCAAAGTGGGGAACACGTCAATCAAATGTCCTCTCGAAAAGGTCAAAATGCTGTTGAAAGGGACGAAGGATCTATCTTAGGGTGGCAGGTGGGTGGCAACTGTGAGTCCAAAGAAGAAGCGTCTGGTGACAGAAAAGGATCGAGAATGACTGAGACCCTAAAAGGAAAATCAAAGACTCCGGGGAGGACATGAAGTTGGAAGAGACCCCCCCCCCTCGGCCTTATTCACGCTTCTGCAGCTGCTTTCTTTCACGTAAGCCCCTTATGACCAGCAGTCCTAGGATGCCATTGTAACTGGGGTCCTGGGGCTGAGAGGCACTGAGAAAAGCCACCGCTGAGCCCAGGGCTACCGATCATCGGCTCTCCGGCGACGTGACTCAGGCCTTTTCGGGGTGGGGGCGTTGTTAAGGTAGGAACTGATGGACTACGGAGGGGGAAAATGAGGGTTTGGGGCTTTGGGGGCATCACAAAGAGCTATCTGGATGTGTCAGACGGTGGGAGAGAAAGAAAACACCCCATTTCTGCAAACAGCCCCCCAAAAGAAGGCCCCTGACAAGCTAGAAAGGCCTTCACCAGCCACATACGTCATTATGCAGCAAAAAACATGGCTCCCAGCACCATAGTCAACAGGAGACATTTATTAACCCACAGTATTATTAGCTAGGAAACAGCCAGAGCTGGCTGGGGCCAATCATCAGCAAGGAGACCCTGTCGTCAAGCCCCTGTGGCCAATCAGACACCAGCAGGCCCAGTTGCTAGCCTCTGGGGGCAGAGGCAAGGGGTGCGCATTGTCATGGAGGCTCCTGTTCGTGGCCCACGCGTGGGATTGCAACGGCCACTAGAGAGCATCAGTAGCCATGTACTGGGGTCCCTGAAGGCTGTCAGCTTTGCAGCCCCCAAAAGAGCATGAGCTGGAGCTTGGTCTAAGCCGCTGGCAAGCACTGACAGGACCCTCAGATACCCAATGGGCGTTCTCTGAGCTCTAAGCCCTGTGCCCTTGAGGGAAGGAGGGCCTCCACAGCAAAGTCAGCCTCTGCATTCCCCCCACCCCCCGGGCCCCTCGTTCCTAAGCCTGTTCCTGGCAGCAAACAGTATCCCTCGGCTTCAAAGCCTTTACTGACAGGCCAAGGTAACAGACCCTGGAAGCTTTGTGTTTCTGACAAATGTGCAGTGGTTGGAATCTCAGCTCCGGTCCCTCCCAGCTGGAAGGCCAAGGTCCAGGCCCTTCCCCAGTCTGGGCCCTTATTTCTTCATCTGGAAAAAGGAAAGAGTTGGACAGGAGAGTCCCCAGGGAACCTTCCAGTCCTGCTTTGCTTGATTTGAATGTATACATCAGGCGAGTCAAATGTCTTCCAGAACATTCTTCATGACAGTAATTAGTATCAGGTGTATCCTGCAGTCCATGTGGTTACTTCATCCTGAGGCTTTTATTTCCATTGTATTTTATTTTATTTTAAACAGGACTCCATGGCAACATGTTTGCCCTTCTGGCTTGCTAAAAAAAAGGGGAAAAAGAAGATGGGGGTAACGGGGGGCAGCAGAAACTGCTGTAAACGAATATCTACTAAGTCTTTGTGCTTTAACGACAATTAAAAAGAAAATTCCATATGTTTGAACGCTTGCATCAACTCCTCTGACGCTCAGAACCTACCATTTAAAATATTTATTGGCCCAAAGCAACGGGAAAAAATCTGGAAGAAACCAAACCTATGCTAATGTTTGGATGGGAACTAGTTCTCTGTCTGGGCAAAGCTAGTATGTATCCCTGCTCAAAAGGGCCATGTGAAGGCTCAGATTGGTATCTATGAAGGAAAACAGGGGAACAGATCCACATTTGAGAAAAGCGTACTTTCTCTCTGAGTGTTACACCGTGGCTCTCCAGCAGGCTGGAGCACAGCCAGCTTTCCAGTGCAGTGGCTTACCTAGCCTCCTCCTCCTCCTCCTCCTCCTCCTCCTCCTCCTCCTCCTCCTCCTTCCTGTAGATCTAACTCGTGGTATATAGATTTTTTTCCTTCCTTTCAATTATTTTCTTAAGAGAGGATATATCAGGCCAGCCTCAAATTCATTATAGTCCAGGCTAACCTCAGTCTTACAATTCTCCCATCCTGGCTTTTGGAATTTCAAGCAGGGTTTTTATTTATCTATTCATTTTTGTTTTTTTTAAATTCATATTTGGGAACTCAAAAAGCTATGTGAGCCGGGTGTGGTAGCCTGACTCTCTCTAACCCCAGCAGAGACAGAAAAATCTTAAGAGTTCAAAGCCAGCCAAGACATAGTAGGACCTTGTCCAAAAATATAAAATTAAAAAACAAAAAAAGCTACATGAGCAGCCTCTTACCCCATGTGCATATTTGTGGTCAAATGTACAGATGTCCACAGATTCGGCTAGGAAGTGAACGCAAGGTCCTTTTTCCTTTCCCAAGCATAGGTTAGTAAAGCACTCTTGTAAAACCATGCTGTCAGCTATTGTAAAACAGCATATAAATGCTGCCCGCTCAGAATAGCCCTTCCAGAGTTCCCCTAGACGTCATTGTCCTCCAGATGTCCAGATATCTCTGGGCTACAGGCTTCTCAGCCCCTTCCTAACACACATAGAATAATGCCCTTGTAAAACCATGTTGAGAGCTATTGTAAAATAGTATATAAATGCTACCCGGAAAAGCGCATCCAGAGTTCCTCCAAACGTCACTGTCCTCCAGATATCCAGATGCCCAGATATCTCTGGGCCACAGGCTTCCCAGCCCCTTCCTAACACACATAGAATAATGCCCTTGTAAAACCATGCTGAGGGCTTTTGTAAAATAGCAATTAAATGTTGTCCGGAATAGCATTTACAGAGTTCCCCTAAAGGTCACTGTCCTTCAGATATCGATATCTCTAGCCCACATGCTTCTGAACCCCTTCCTATCAGGCATAGACAAGGAGGGTCTTTAGGCCTGGTTTCTTTGGGAGTTGGGGGGTCTGTTTCTCCTTCTGTGCCAGGCACCATCAGGAAGAGAAGGACTCAGAAAATAATAACCAATAGAACTGTCATCTTCTGGGAATAGGGACCTCTCCTTTAGAAGGCACACCAACCCCAAATCCCCAGTGTCAGAAGTCCCCTGCTTTCCATTAAGTCTAGCTCCTTAGCATGGTGTAACCTTAACTTGCAAAGAAGAGTTGGCCAGATTGTAGACGCAGAAAGAAAAATTGGTCCCGTGCGTTTTGCAGAAGACCAAGAGTAAAGTTCACTTCCTGACAGACTGCAGTGCTTCGTGGTGGGGCCTGTGTACGTGTCCTGTTTGACCTATATCAGCTTGAGCCACGGCCAAGGGCAGCAGTAACCCAGGGGTAATCGGTCACCAGGGAGAACCATCCCTTGCTTTATTTTACTAGATACGCAATGTGGGAGAGAAGGGGGCTTTGCTCTTCAGGGCTTCTTTTCCTAAGCAGGGAAAAGTTCGAAAGCACCCCTCCGCACATGGTGAGAGGACCAATAGTTGTTCTGAGTAAATGGATTTGGAATGCATTTTGTTTTCCTCTTATGACTTTTCAACTAACATATGGTACTTAAAAACTGTGCACTTAGGAAAAGAAGAGGAAGAGAGGCAAGAGAGACGGCTCAGCAGCCGCAGCTCTTTCTCTTGTGGAAGATCTGGGTTTGTTCCAGAACCTAGAGAGTGGCTCACTGGAACCTGCAACTCCAGCAACACCAGGACCTATGGCCTCCGAAGACACCAGGCAGCCCTGAGATGCAAAGCACACATGCAGGTAAGCACTCATGAACATAAAATCAAAACAAATACATCTAAAAAGAAAGTTAGAGAGGAAAAAAAAAAAAGAAAGAAACGGAAAGGAAAACGCAGCAATCCAGGGCTAAGGAGGAGCTGATGGCTGGGTAAATGGCTTGCAGCCCAAGCTTCAGAGCCCCTGAGTTTGGATCCCATGGAGAAATTGAGACACTGAAGCCAGTGCCTGTTCTCTTCATCAGCTAAATAGGTAAGCTTTGAATTCAATGAGACTGTCTCAAAAAAGAAAGAAAGAGAGAGAGAGAGAGAGAGAGAGAGAGAGAGAGAGAGAAAGAAAGAAAGAAGAAAGAAAGAAGAAAGAAAGAAAGAAAGAAAGAAAGAAAGAAAGGAAGGAAGGAAGAAAAGGAAAAAGGTAGGGCTTATGATGTTATTCAGGCTGGCACCAAATTTCATCCTTTAGCCTCCACAAGCATGCACACACGTGTGCACACACTCATGCACACATAGAACACACATGATCACATGTAAATATAAGTCCAAGAAGACTTACAAACATTTTAGCTTCTCTCACAGAAAGGAACCTACTCTACAAAAATCTTTTTTTCTGATAAGTAAGTTAAGCATCTAAAGTCTCGGGGCTCACCACTACCCTTCCTAGGAGAAACACTCCCATAAGCAGTGGGCATGGGACAGGAGTCAGGCTCACAGCAGCCTCCCTGTCTGAAAGGGCTTGCTTTCTTCAGCAAAGAAATTCCTAATGGCTAGGAGCTAGGGAAGAGCTCTAAAGTCTCCTTTCTTCTGGAGGAACCTAGAAAAACCAGGACTAGAGGGCAAGGTAGATGAAGGGGGTTGGGGGTTAGCTAAGAGGGCCATTTCTGTGGGGCGGATTTCAGAATTCACATCTTGACACAGGGAAGAAGTGGCCACGTCGCCAGATCCACCCCCTCCCTTACCCCCTGGCTTGGGCAGGGGCCAACCCCGGATTCAGGCAAGGGGTTTTTTTGGCCCTGCTCCATGGAAATATTTCCTTCAGTGGAGCAAAGAACTGCTTCATTCAACTGCCTACAGCTAGGGAGGGGTGTTGACAGAGGGCAGCCAGACCTGGGAGCACCCCCACCCCCAGGAGAAAGTATATCCCAGGTAAAAACAGGACTGGAAAGTTTGCTTTTCTCCTCCTCCTCCTCCTCCTCCTCCTCCTCCTCCTCCTCCTCCTCCTCCTCCTTCTCATTCTCCTCCTCCTCGTCCTCTCCTCCTCCTCCTCCTCCTCCTCCTCCTCCTCCTCCTCCTCCTCCTCCATCTTCTTTAACTAAAAGATTGATGACAGTTGAAAAACTGCCACCCCACCCCAGAGGCTGGAGAAGGCACTGGTCCTAGATTACCACGAGGCCTGGAATGTTGTCTCACTCACATTGAAGGTTCATAGAGAGCTTGCTGGCTTTCTAAACAGGGTCTGGATCATTTCAGAGCCTGCAGGCAGCCTTTCAGGCCTGCTGATCTCACCTCTCAAGCTAGACAGCAGCCTCTAGCTCCCTGAAAGAGAGGTCAGGAGGCACAGGAGAAGCCTGAGGCACTAGAGGTGAGAGAAGACAGTGCAGGGTGTGAGGAGAGGTACTACTCTAGGCAGCCTATATGCTGCTGAATTGGAGGGATGAACCCCATAACCTGACTCGAGGGGTGATCAGCAGAAAGGCACCCCCAGTTCCAATCCTGAGCACAGATAGAGTAGTAGTCTTGCCTGACGGTCAAACGTTTGGCCCGTGAGATCTTGAGAGCACACCAGAGGTTTAAGGACACTCGCTACCTGTATGGCTGTGGGCCAGTTGCTTAACCTGGGTGAGCCTCTCTCTAATAATAACTCTGCTTTGGGTGAAACATGCCATTGGCGGAGAAGATCAAATAGAGAAAGAATGTTACACATACTAATCATACTCAGTGAGATGTGTTCCTGTGTCTCCCAGCTGGAGGACATAGAGGAAGCTGGTGGAAAAGAGACCTTGGTGTTGACACTTTCATGTATTTTATAAACCTACATTTTAATTTATCATGTAACCATGTACACACACACACACACACACACACACACACACACACACATGTATATATGTACATTCTCCATGCAGCAGCTAGCCTCAAACTCCTAGACCTTACCCAACTCTTAACCTCAGCTCAGGTTGACCTGAGTCAGCTGTGGAGGGATTTGTACCAGCAGCCTAGCTTCGAAGGCATCCTTTTCGATCTCTCCATACCTCAGTTTCCCCGTGTGGAAGCTGAGGATAAGCACAGCACCCCTTCCCAAGAGTTATACATGGGGTTCAGTAGGCCAGCGTATGGGAAGCTCTGAGAACACCCGATTACCTGCGCAGCGAGTTCAAACTGCTTGCTCCCCAGAGAGGGCATATCCACCTTGTCCCCAAGTGTGCAGAACCTGAAAACGTTACCAAAGTCTTCTACTTGGGGCAACAACTCTGGGTCTTTTGGTTTCTGGCTGTAAACCCCAAGTTCTGCTATCAGCCCTAAGGATCCTGAGATCTGGGCAGTAGCAAAGACTTGAGGCTAGTCCACTTAACCCTCCAGGTTAGACCCTTAATGAATGGACATCTGGCAGCTCTCTTGGGGCTCTTTTGCACCCTGTTCCAAAACATCCTTTTCCCTCCTTCAGAGTAGCCTTGCCGGCCTGGGTTGCTAGAGAAGACAAAGGTCACTGTGGCTCTCAGAGCTTCTCTCTCCACCTTGCGAGTTGCCTGGGCTTATGCTGTGCAAACGCAGTGCCCTCAGAGACACCGACTCACACGTTCACATACCCTTTATGTGTTTGTGGGAAGGATGAGCGTAAAGGCGCTGCCTTTAGGTAAACGGGGGTGCCCTTGTGCATTTGGTGATAAAGGAAAGCAAACACGACAACTTTCCAAAGGCCGCCCTTGCTCCCACCAGCTCCCAATAGGCCGTCCTTGACTCTGTGAACTTTGGGGAGCAGACAGCCTAGAGAGAAATGAAATGGCAGCTGTTCTTGAGGGCCCCGTCCACTCTGAGAGACCAAGGCACTCTTCGTGTCTGCAAAAATAGGAAAATTAACATCCACGCCCCAGATCCCCTGTGAACACAGAATAAGACAGACTAGAATTTTGAAAACCTTCCCTACCAGCTAATTGAAA
Organism: Apodemus agrarius; assembly: GCA_964023405.1. Taxonomy (NCBI): domain Eukaryota; kingdom Metazoa; phylum Chordata; class Mammalia; order Rodentia; family Muridae; genus Apodemus; species Apodemus agrarius. The sequence continues at coordinate 13,971,096 of OZ030011.1, forward strand.
AAAAAAAAAAAAGAAAAGAAAAGAAAAGAAAAAAGAACCTTGTGGATCAATGTTCCTGGTGGGGTTGTGCGTGGGAAGAGGGGGCACACTCAGGCCTGGGTGCCCCCAAGATACGCCAAAAGTTTTCCAACAGTTACCCTGAATTCTGTAGACTTTCTAGAGAAAAAAAGAGAAAAAGCAAGAAAGCCACACACACAAGCTCATCTTGAACAGGGAACACAGGAGCATACACTAAGCATACAAGGCAGGGAGGCTGGCAACGCTGGAGGTGCCAGCAACAAAACTACAAGCAGACAAGGGGGGGGGATGACTCTCCTCATATGCTCAAAGCCAGC